>JAKFHU010001569.1:41468283-42691044 GCA_023783475.1 Daubentonia madagascariensis | reverse complement strand
TATAAAATGCTGAAAAAAATGCAATGCTGTATCTCAATGCTTGAAGAGGGAAAAAACACAGATATACACAGTCATGGATGGAAAAGCTAACACTATTTAATAAAAATAACAGTACAGATACATGAGATAAAGTCAACGTCATTGCCAAAGGTTCTGGGATCCAGGGCAGCCTGGAGGCCCTTGGTGTAAGGGTGTGGGGAAGCAGAGGGAGTCAAAGACAGAATGGGAGTCTGAAAAGGAATGTGTTTTAGAAGATGACTTCTTTCTAGTAGGAAAATGTTTCTTTTTTGTTATCTAGAAGGTATAGGATTTATGGAGAGAGGGAATTAGTGAATAAATTCTCTAGTGAGGCAGAACAAAGGGTTACCATATTTAATTAGACATTGCATAATATTTGTATATATGCCACAGAGACACTATTAAAAACCTGAACCTTGGAACCTTACAAGAGAACTACTGATGTGTTGGTAACAGACTAATGATGGATTATTCCTTGCCCTTAAGGTTTCTCTGAAATAGATTGTAAACGAAGTGTGATTACTATTTTAGAGGTTCTTTTATTAAAATATTAAATATGTATAGTTTCATATTAATATCCTCAGATTTTTAATTTCAAAATTGGGGATGAGAATAGCTTTAAATTAAAACTATCTAGTTTTAGTTCATACTAACTTTAAACCCACTCTCATTCTTGTAAGATTATGTTATCCTATCCAGTACTGCCTGGTTCTTAACCTTTCTCTGGAAATAGGGAAGTGGCTTAGCGGCCTGTTACAAGCTCAAGGAGAGACATGAAGCTAGAGGAACTTGCTTGCAAAGGGGAGAATGGTATCCAAAATGTCATTCCCATATAGTTCACATTTTACTGCTGCATAGAACTAAAGAAATCAGTTACCTGCCTGCCCACCTACAGCCTCTTTTTCAAAGGGAAATTGCTCCTTCTCAAAGGTTTACTAACGTGTATGGGCTCTGTTCTGTACCATGTGACCCTTCCCTACCCTATTTACCAGATGCAACTGCAGCTTATGAGACTCGACTCAAAGGACACCAATTCATAGGTTTACTAGAGTCCCATTGACTTAAAAATATAAGCTGGGTCAACTGGATTCCTTTCTTGGGAATTTGGAATTGAAAAACTGAGCTCTCCCCCTGGCTTGTAGATGACCACCTTCTTGCCATGTCCTCACATGGTGGAGAGCGCATCTCTCTGGTATCAGTATCAGGGACCCACCCTTATGAACTCATTTAACCTTAGCTACTTCCTTAAAGTCCCCCATCGCCAAATAGTCACATTGGGGGTTAGTGCTTCAACATATAAATTTGGGGGAGACACAATTCAGTCCATAGCAAGGGGTGTTTATGAGTATTTTGATTTTCTCAAGGAAGCATGTGATGAGATCCTCAGCTTGGGCAAGTAGAAAGGAGAGGCTAGAGAGGAACGGAGGAGTGTGAGGAAGAATTTGAGTGAGATTATGAACATTACTAGAGAAATACAGTAACACTGCTGGGCCCATTTGAGGTTTGTGGTCATGAATTCATAGTCAAGTCTGTCCAATTGTGTGACTTCTTCAGCTTGTTGTTCTGATGTAGGAATAGAAAAGGCAAAAATATATGAGTTCAGGAATGGAGTTTAGGGAAGGGAGGACAATAGAGGAAAGAGCAATGTTGTTGAAAGTTTTACAGGAGAATGACTGTGATGGTCCACAGCATCAGAGTAAGGATACAGGTGAATAGAGAAAGGGGGTTGTTTTTCAGATTTTGGAGTATTTGCATCACACTTACTGGTTGATCATCCCAAATTCAAAAATCCAAAATCTGAAATGCTCCAATGAGCACTTCCCTTCTGCATCATGCTGGTACTCAAAATTTTGGATTCAGGGGCATTCTGGATTTTTGGATAAAAGACACTCAACCTGTACTTATAATTTATTAAGTTTAAAGAAATACAGCTAATTTATTCCTGAGGAATCTATAACTTTAAACAAATAGAAAATTATTATGATGTACACTATCAAAACCTGAAACACATCATTACTTTCTTGTGACTCAAGGTTAATCTGTATTGTTTATTTTAAATTAAATATTAGCAAAATGCAACATGGGGATACTTAAAAATAACATTGTATTAACTCTACCAATTATCTGCACATAATTTATGCAAAAATTTTAAGTATTTTTCTCCATTGTTATCTAATAAAGACACCTCTAATCTTTTTATAATAAGCTGACACACTTTCATATAATAACAATTTATTTTATTAGCCTGAACAAACTATGTGAAATATGGCCAAAAATAATCACCATGCATTTACAAAACAATTAGCATACATTAAAATACTTGTTATTCAGAGTCAACTAATATTTATTGAGCACCTCCTATTTTCCAGGACCAGAAAGTGTTACCTTACAGAATTCTCAAAACTATCCTGTAAGATACATAACAGTATTTTCTATTTCACAGATGATAAAACAGAATAAGACTGACAAGACCCTGCTCACCACCATAGGCACTAATGTATTTAATTACATTGACTGCTAATTTTAAGAAAATATATCTATTTTTCACATTTGTGTTGTTACTACAAAGTCTTTACATTTTTCTTAAATTCCTGTGGACATAAGCAGTATTTTTATTTATATCACCATCACTTCTCTTTCTTAAGAAAAAACCTTTGTCTCCCTAGGGTCATCACCATTTATCTATAATTTCTTGCTTATAAATTTTAATAAAATATATATAATTGTATATATTGTTTTGGTATTCACTTTGATGCATGTAGATCATTTTAACTATTGTATAGTATTTCATTGTTTTGGATTATGGGGATGTCTTAGTACAGGCTGCCATTATGAAATACCACAGACTGGGTAGCTTAAACAACAGAAACTTATTTTCTCACAGTTCTGGAGTAATATAGTGTTACTCTGTTATTCTGGAATTTAAAAATGACACAGTGCACATTTTAAAAGCTAAGCCTGTTAAGGAATAGATAAACTATGATTTCTAAAATATACTTACATATATTTAAAACCTCACTAAAATTTTTGGTTTATAAATATAACTGTATGTATAAATACAGGATGTTAAACGTAAATGACTATGTATTATGATGGTAAGCCACATGTAAGGTACTGAAATACATACTCTTTCAAGTTTGAAGTACTTCTCCTAAGAACTGGGCTAATGGGTGATTCCTTATTTTAGTTTAACTAGAACAAAATTACATAAGGTATATTTTATATAACAAATTTATAACTATAGCCAACAGGTCAAACAACACAGAATTCAATAAATATTCAGGATAATCCAATAATTAATATCAAATTCTAGCCAACTTCTAGTATTATGTATGTATGTATTATCTTATAGAAAACTGGTTCTAATAAAAGTATCTTAATAGAAAGGGAAGGAATTATAAAGAAATAGACTATAAGAGATCTAGTAAGTGCTCTTATTTTACAGATTAGGGACTGAAGGTCAATCTTGATAAGTAACTTGCCCAGGTCATATGCCAGTGTTAGTAAAACCAGGACTGTTTCTTGAACCTGACTCCTATTCCAGGCTCTTTTGACCATATCTTTGTTCTCTCACGTTATGACTGAATCATTATTTATTCACCATATTTTAACTTTAATTTGGATAATTATCAAGTAATAAAACTGTTTTTCTTCCCAGTCCAACTACTCTCTGGTTTTTCTAAAAAAAATGAGCATTACAAGAACAGGATGCAGTTCATAACATTAGACAATTCTCACAGGTTCATCACGATGTGATCTTTATACAGGAAAAAGTTCACTTTACATATAATTTGGTTTGGCTGGGAAAAGCTTATACAACAGTCACAGCTCTAAAACCTCTTTACTCTATATCATAGTGACTTCGTATGTTGTAAAATGATTTTCTATAATTTTGACATTTTCTTCAGATAGCCAGTTTTCCTGCTTTAGCTGCCTTATAAGAGCTTCCAAAGACTTCAATCTCCCTAGAGTTTGCTGCTCTTGTAGCTCAAGAAGAGTTATCTTTGAATGTAGCTTAGAGACTTTCTGCCAAAGATGTTCCTTATTCACATCTTGTCTGCAGTAAGAATGTTCAATTTGTAAAACTTCTGTCCCATAGTCTACATCCTTATATAAGGAGTCTTCAATGTCTGTGTCCTCCATTTCCATGGTTTCTTTTTGGGCAGATATACAAGAATTAACCGCAGGTTTAGAATTTTCTGCAGGCACAAAAATGGCAATAACAGATTCTTTATTTGTGCTTAATTCTTCAACTGTTTGATTAATTGTGCTGAGTAAGAATGGCTTTTCCTGCGCTGACTTAATTTCCATGGAATTATTAGTAAAGCTTGGATTAGCAAGATGATTGGTAGTTATTTCAAGCACTTCCTGGGTTTTCAAAGACTGTTGAACACCTTCTGAATTTGAGGTTGTCAAAGTAATAGTTGTAGAATTTAGATTTCCAAAAGATGTATTAAAACCACTTATACCTATATCTTGGTTAACTGATGTTTCCAAGGTAGATTCTGATTTTCTGGTATCTTGTTTAACTAGATTAGGAGTTAACATGTTATTTTGTATACTTCCTGTTTTTGGAGCTGGTGGCTTCACCAAAGCAGATGAATCAAGTAATACTGCATGTTCGGGGAGCATGTCTGTGTTAACTACGTTTTTCTTTGCCTCATTTAATGCAAATGATTCTTCTGACTCAGCTTTTAGGCATACTTCTTTCTCATCTCCCAATTTTTTCTTCTGGGGTTTTTTTTTGGAAGGATCTTTTCCCTGGAAAATAATATTTTCAAATTCTGAAAAGGATACCCTTTACAGGATTATTCTCTTATTAGTGCTGACTACAACTTGGAGCAGTATACTCTCCAAGCAAATTTATTTATTTTTTTAAATGTTCTAAGTATATAACAAATATATCTTAAAGTGTTTTTAAAAAAGCATTAACTCCATTTGATATATGACTGAAACATTTCAGATCATTCAAAAGACCAGTAAAAAAAAACTTGTTAACTTATGTTAATAACTTAATAACATATGTATGTATCTTTTGCTTCTCTTGAGCTGTTTCACGACAGTTGAATTTTAAAAAAGTTATCACACCTTTAGTAAAAGCACAAATTAGTGTTCCTTTTTCTCATATATCTGTTTTCCTAAGTTATCTTTTCCTTTTACTCTCTCCACCTGATCACCTGCCACCCTGCTCAGCATTACCCATCTCCCCTACCCCCAATACCTGATTGTCTTCAGGCAAAGAAAATATTGTTGGAACTGCAGTTTGTTTTAAATATCGAATACCCCATCTGATGTCAAGAGAGTCAGGAGTAAAATGGTCACTACACAGGAACTGGTATTTACTAGGAACCCATGAATCTCGCTTCATATTCTTTAACCACTTTTCAAGTCTTTCCTTGTCATGTAGAGGAAACCTGAAATTAAAAAAAAAAAAAAAAAAGAAAAAAGGGAAAAGTTTGCTATATTTTTATAATTTTGTCACATTTCAGGCCTACATATCTAAGTAACCTATGCATCAAGTGCTATAAGAGCAACACATCCATCCCTACCAAATAGGAGCATCTTCATAACTACGACTATCATCTCTGCAGTAAAAGAACTAAGATATAAGATATGTAGCCAAAGCTTTTGTCTGAGAAAAGCTGAACATAATTCACAGTGCCTTCAAGTAAAACATGTGTTCTTATAAAGAATAAAAATCTATTCATACTTTCTATGAATTATGTTCCATTTTTATTTTGTTGTATAGTTTGCCAAGAACTAGGAAGAACTTTGTATAAATTACAAATTCCTATTCAAAAGTATTTCATACTAATACTACAAGTCAAATGGTTTGTTATCTATAATTCAAGGTATTGAGCTTTAGGCTCTTACTTATATTAATATTTTTTAAATAAGGAGACATTTCAAACAAATGATTTAGCTGAATAAAATGAACATTCTTATAAAACTACTAATATTCTATTCTCTTTAGTGGCATCAGCCTCAATTCTACCCATATGTAATTTAGTCTAATATTACTAGATTTCTATAACCAATGGACTGGGAACTCCAAAATTCAAGTTCTAAAAGAGAAACTCTGATGCAAGAAAAGAACTAAAGATGTTAAAAAGGATGAATTCAGATATTTCATATGAAACAAGTCAAATATAAAAGAGAAAGGCAAGACAGTTCTCTATACATTTTGTTCCTGTACTGACAAGAACCTGGATTTAGAGTTGGTTCTAACACATTGCAATGTGTTTTGTAGGCAAAACTGGACTAATGGCAGAATTTGACAGAAAACTTTTCCTACTAAATAAGTTTGGGTTAATGTCTATTAAGCAATAGTTGACAGTGGTTTGTTTGTATTTTGCTTGATAATTTTCTAAGAATGCAGTCCAAGACATATACTATATAACAACTTCCTGTTTATAAAAAATAGTAATATAAGGTTTCTCACATAAAATGTAGCTATTATATATTCCTTTACCCTAACCACTTAGTTTATGCTTTGTAGTATCATGTTTTTCTAAGTTTTTTTAACTTCATAAGATGCTGTGGAGAGTTTGGGTACTTGTAGGAAACAATTTTTAATCCTGACATTCTTATATGGAAATATCAGATGAACCACCTTTGGAAGTTCTCACTATAGAAACAACATTAATACAGACTTTGAAAATATTTTAACCTTACACATATCAATAACTTAGGCTGTAAGTATGACAGGAATAACCAGAAAAAGCATTTAAAGGCAAAAATAATTTTCTTTTTAGAGGACCTGAATTATGCCAGCCATAGGTAAGATCATACCTTTTGTTACACCTAAAATGAGAACATGTCTTTTACAATAATATTCATGTAAATTCATGTATAAGGATATGTTTGCAAATTATTTCCATTACACCTATATGCTAAGTTATCAAATCATTAAAAAAATACACTTTGTAAATATCCTTGGTAACTGGATTTCCTCGATTCCTTAATAGGCAAATCTCTAAGAAATCTAGAAGTATGTTTCCTGAATAACTTATTATGTTTATATTGCTTCAAAGTGTTTGATAATTTTGTTTCACTGTCTTATGTAATTCTCAAAAAAGCATAAGATAATCACAGTATAAACTGGACATTATATGTATACATCAACTGAGTGCTCAAATGCATAAAAATTTATACTATAGCTTGCTATAGTGTTAATATGAATAAATTCAATTCTTCAAATTTGGTGCTATTGGGGAACAAAACTAAATCACTTTTTATTTTGTGGATTACACATGGAATTTTAAAAACCATAAAAATAAAAAATACCACTTTCACTAAATTCCCATTTTGAAAAAAAATCTTTATAATTCATTTAGCATTATTATTTTTTTCTTTCTTAAAAACATTAACTGTGAGGTCCACAAAAATTTAGAAAATTTTTAGTCTGAGGTTATTCCCCTCCCCCCCAATATCAAAGGCCAAATAAATCTGGGGAACAGGAGGCTAAATTAAGTTCAACATAATCTTTTGCTAGAAACCTTCTCAGAGCTACAGCCATTAATATAATAGCATTTCCCTACCAACTAAAGGTGGATTACATTTTTGCCTCCCCAAATATTAATATCTCTTTGCATCTTGAGGAAGGGCTTCAAAAGAGACAACCCTGGAAATAATGCCATGTAGTGTGAATTGGGGTTATCAGTTTTTTTTCCATTACTTAAGATAATCATTGGTTTATCATTAGTGAATGAGAGCCTCAGGTTTAAAGTAAAATGAGCTTCACCAAATAATTGGAGAAAATCTGAAGACAGGAAAAAGACAACCAGGTTAGACCCAAATGAATTGTTTTTAAATACAAGAAAAAAAATGGAATATTTTAAATATGTTGATTGTCATAGGTTTTTAATTCCAGAATATTAAGGGGTACAAACGTTGAGGTTACATACATCGCCTGCCTGCCCACCGAGTCATAGCTACAAACGTGTTCATCCCCCGCCAGTGTGTACTGCACCCATTAGGTGTGAATTTACCTTCCCTTCCTCCCCCCTCCCTCCTGCCCGACACCCAATGATTGCTACTTGCATATGTGCACATTTATAAGTGTTGGTCAATCGGTACCAATGACTGATCAATGAGTGCTGATCAATGTGTACATGCAGTGCTTGTTTTTCCATTCTTGAGATACTTCACTTAAAAGAATGGGCTCCAGCACCATCCAGGATAATACAAGAGGTGTTAGTTCACCATTGTTTTTTGTGGTTGAGTAGTACTCCACGTCATAGGCTTTTTATACTAAGCGCGTACATCCTGCAAGTGCTGTTTTACCTCTTTACGCGTGAATTAAGTACTACAAATATCTCCACTTTACAGACAAGAGATCTGAGGCACCAAAAGCTTAAATAATTTGCAGAAGGTCATTCACCTACAAAGCAGTGCAACCAGGATTTGAATCTACTAAGAGTCTGGCTTTGGAGCCTGGATTCTGAATTATTATAATACAACAGTTTCCCCGTTCTTCTGAATAAAATCAGCACTTCAGTAGCTTCATGGAAATATTCTGTGGCTCTAGTAATTCAAAATAACACTTACCTACCCTGTTCTCTGTACCAATGAAGAGTATACATAGCCCTGAGCAGAGAACAGTTTATAATTCCCGCTCTGACACAAAACTTCCAAGTTCGGTTACCTCATCTTTCTGGGTCTCAGCTTCCTCAGGAGAAAGGTGGGATTATATTACACTTAGGCGACCTAACTCACAGGGAGTGTAAATTAACTTTGAGTGCAACTTCTCACTTAACAGGTTTGATGTATCTTAAAAGGTGGTTAATGTTTCAATGAAATGAGGTCAGGTGGGGCGGGGAAAAGGCTCTGAAAAGCACAACACTGCGCAAACTTTACAGTTTTAACTTCCTTTTAACACCCAAACAGGCCCCTACGCCTCGCCACCAGCCCGGCGTCCTCGCTCACGAAGGACCTTGCTAGGCAAATTGAACCAGGCCTTCATGCCCTCCTCCCGTGCGGTGACCAACCACGTACGGACAGCTGAGGACTAATTTTTAGAGCAGACAGGAAGGAGACACACAAGGCCAAAGGCCACAGGCCCGCGGCTCAAAAGCTAGGCTGACGCCTCTGCTCCACGGGCAACTTACGGGTAAAAACTCAGCTTCCGGTCTTTATTGTTTCGTCCCCGGCGGTTCTTACAGCAAATCGCTGCGCAATAGCGGGGCATAGCTCGGACTAAGCCCCGGGAGACCCGGGCCAGCGAGTGGCGCAGGCCAGCCCTCCCCGCTGAGGCGGAGTTCCAGGTCCAGGCCGCCTGACCCACGGCGCCTGCGCCCGAATCCGCCCAAGGCAAAGGCGCCTCAACCGTCGACTCACTTCCGCTTCCGCAGGCTTCAGCCCCGCCTTTTCGGGGGTTGGGCCCGGAAGTGGCGCACTGGCAGAGCGGCAACAACAGTTTTCCACGTGCGCGTAGGGCGCAAGGGTCAGGTGGGAGGCGAGAGCCAATGAGGAAGCGTTTCGTGTAGGTCCTCTCCTGAGGTGGCGGCTCCTGCAGAGGCCGCCCGCCAGAGGGGAGCGGGCTGAGAGGGAGTCGGCTGCGGCGGCAGGAGCGCGAGGTCGGTGTGCGAGCGGTAGTGGGGCGCGCGCCAGCTCCGGGAGGCCGGGGTGAGGGGCCGAGTCGGAGCAGCGGAACCGAGCCGGTCGTCAGCATCGCCGGCGCCTCCGCTCTGTGGAGAAGCCCCAGCAGCTTGAGGGTGCGGGTGAGGGACGAGGCCGGGGTCGTGGGGAGGGGAGTTTGGCGCGTCCCGGGAGCCCAGGCCTGCCTTTGTTGGCCTACTGAGCCCAGGTGCTCGCCGCGGTGGCTTCGAGCTGCATGCTCTTGAAGGGGAGGAAGGAGGTAGCCGAGCCATAGGGTAGTGCGTTTTGTGTTTTGTGTAGTGCCGCTGGCTTTCTCGGGCGTCGGACAGCTCCTCCCAGGGCTGGACCCCTGGCCACGAAGAGCCCCGACGGCGGGTCCTGGACGGACAGGGCGTGTGCCTGTCGCCTTTGGGTTAAGGTTGGACGGTCCAACCCAGCCGGCCACCGGCGCTTGGGAGTGAGGCCCAGCTGCCGACCGGCGGGTCGGTCTTGGGAATGAGAAGTCAGTATAATACAAAAGTTAGTTTGCTAAAAAATGGTCAGACGTTCAACTTGAAACAGTGGAATAATGCTCATTAAACCAGTAAGGTGCCTCTCTGTCAGTTTTAGATCCGCCCTTTGACTAGGGAGTAACGTGCAGTCCAGTTTAGCGTCCACTGGGTACGCTCCGTTTGTGTTCTTTAAACTAGGAGGTTGTACTTGATCCTTGGTACCCGTGACTATGAGTAACTCTCTGGAAAGAAGTAATCCACCTGCTAATTACGCGCAGAAAAGGCCACAGGAGAGGAAGGCAGGCAGTTTCCACAAACCACAGCGTCTTTTCGTCAGCCTTGTTATGTCATCATAGGTTATTACTCCTGCGGTACCGTACTCAAAAAACAGGAACACTTCGTTTTGAATCTTAAGTCATTAAACATATATTGTCAAGAATTCTAAGTTAAAACTTCTTTAATGATTTAAAAGTAAGAGAAATACTTTAACTACTGAGAAGTTTGAAAGTAAGAATCTAACTTATCTAAAGTGCAAACTATCAAAGTTCACTTTTCTGGCGGCCTTAGCAGAAATCTTAAATTCTATTAATTATGAGTTTTAAACAGAACTAATTTATCCGTGCTTCTTTGTTAAACATTTGAGATCTTATATTTGAAAAAAAATATGTTCTATTGTATTGTCAGTATTAGTATTGTGATATTAAATTCTCTATTTGCAGTCCTTGGCTCACCTTGCTGAAATGACAGCTGAATTGGTGCTTTTTTAGGGAGAGAAGATTACTACTAATTTAGACATACTGCACTATTTACCTTGGTAATGCCCTCCTTTCTTTTTTCTGGGAAGTTAAATACCCTATTTACTCCTCAGAATATGAATTCTTGAAAGGAAGATTGGGATCCTTTAAAATATTGTTTGGGTTCCCCCCCTTTTTTTAAATAATGCTGGTGTGTGATGAGTCTTCAGTATTGTAAAAAATCAGTTACTGAAAAGTTTGTCTTCTCCGTGTATGGCCAGGGTATTAGTGGAAAGGCAAAGCCAAGAAAGATTTCTCTCAATTTGATTGAATTCTATTAATATTTGCTCTCAAAAAGGTTAAGCCAATTTGGGAGTTATAAAACCTGTATAAATGAAGTAACATGTGAACAGGTACAAGATAAACTGAATGCTTAACATTTTGATACTGCATTAGGTTTACCTTGTATCCCAAAGGTTCACTGGGTTTCTTTTAAAAGAAAGAAGTCTTAAGATTAGCTCATGAATAAAATTTTTTTCTTTTCTTTTTTAGGATATTAGAAATGGCTACTCCGCAGTCAGTTTTCATCTTTGCAATCTGCATTTTAATGATAACAGAATTAATTCTGGCCTCAAAAAGTTATTATGATATCTTAGGTGTGCCAAAATCAGCATCAGAGCGCCAAATCAAGAAGGCCTTTCACAAATTGGCCATGAAGTACCACCCGGACAAAAATAAGAGCCCTGATGCTGAAGCAAAATTCAGAGAGATTGCAGAAGGTAAATAAATGACTATCTCTGAGGTCTCATGGGTATTAACTAGTAAGGAGAATGATAGCTAAGAAGTGTGTATGTATTTGAAGGTTTTGTGGAGATGGGTGGGGGAGTGGGAATTACGTATAAATATTGAGAGATTCTCTGCAGTTATTTTCTCATGACATACTTTGATTCCTCAATGAATGTATGAAGGATAATAGATAATTTTATTAGTATACAGATCTAAAAATGTTGAAAATCTATTTCATTCTATTATTTATAAAATCACTGTTGCTTCTATGACAAAAGGAATTTTAGTTACCTCTAATTCTTATAACTAATTTATAAAACAATATTTTACTGTATAGATTAAATATAAAAAAATTAAAATAGATTCTACAGTGCCTTATTTTCTTCTTCACTTGATGTATGTTTCAAAGCCATATTTGTTTTTAAATAAAAAGTTGAAGCAAATTTTGACTTAAGACTAGTTTGAAAACAGATTGCACCTCCTGAGCATTCAGTAATTATTGGCGGGTAGAGGTAACTGAGTAGGGAATTAGAATTAAACATTTATTTCAACTAGTTAGGAAGTGGAAAAAATCTTAATTCTTATTAATTGGTTATATTTGACTATTTAATTCTTTAATATAAGTAATGGTTTCACACAAATAATATGAAGATTAAAGAACTCCGTAATTGTTGCCAACATGTTTATTTTAGTAATGGTAGCATTCATTTAATAAGTGTTTATTGGGTATTTACTAGAGGTAGCATTGTGCTAACTGCTGATAATACAGCAGTGAAGAAATTTGAATATATGTAATTTTGAATATTTTACTTTCAGTTACTAAAGTATTTTTGTCTCTTTCAGCATATGAAACACTCTCAGATGCTAATAGACGAAAAGAGTATGATACACTTGGACACAGTGCTTTTACTAATGGTAAAGGACAAAGAGGTAGCGGAAGTCCTTTTGAGCAATCATTTAACTTCAATTTTGATGACTTATTTAAAGACTTTGGCTTTTTTGGTCAAAACCAAAACACTCGGTCCAAGAAGCACTTTGAAAATCATTTCCAGACAGGCCAGGATGGTTCCAGTAGACAAAGGCATCATTTCCAGGAGTTTTCTTTTGGAGGTGGACTGTTTGATGACATGTTTGAAGATATGGAGAAAATGTTTTCTTTTAGTGGTTTTGACACCACCAATAGGCACACAGTACAGACTGAAAATAGATTCCATGGATCTAGCAAGCACTGCAGGACTGTCACTCAACGAAGAGGAAATATGGTTACTACGTACACTGACTGTTCAGGGCAGTAGTTCATTTTTTCTCTGTTCGCACTAAACCCAACTAGTTGACTCTTCCTCAGTATCTTTGATGCAAAACAATTTTCTGTGATCTATTTTGACAAGTGCATGATTTCACTTTAAACAACTTGACATAGCTATTAAATATATTTAAGTTGTTTTTGACAAATTCGGCAACATTCAACTAGTAGGCAAAATGCTAAATTATTAATTTCCCTGATTAGCAAAGGTTCTTTCAAGAAAGATATAATTCTGCCTAGTCCTTTTTCTCTACCTGCCCTTGAGCTCATTAATGTGGCCAGTTTTATTACCAAGAAAAGATTGCGTTTGCCTGATACGTATTTAAAGATTAAACTTTAAAAAGTTATTGTAGACTTAAATTTTGTGAGCTTGAATGATTTTTGCAGTGAAACCTTTACTAATGTAAAATTGCATGCTCTGTAGCAGCTGTGGCTTGGGTTGCTAAATGTACATGAAACTGTGTAATTGAGTCATTCAGCAAAGGAGAACAGTATCTTGCCACAGTAATTGCCACTGAAAGCTTTAGAAAGGGATGGTTTGATATTTAACATGGAACCGTGCTTTTCTACAGTAGAATTGGGGTAAAAAAATGATTTTATTGCTTATAGTCTTTTGGGCTGGAAAAAAGTTGAAAACTTATGAGATATTGCCAAGACATTGTTATGTGTTTGGTCCCTGGCTAAAAATAATCTTGTAGTGTTGAAATCATAGCTACTTATACATCTTTCACATTTCTTTCTTAGTTGTTGGCACTCTAGGTCTTACTATGGTTTTTGTGTGTGTGTGTGTGTAGTTCCTCTTCTTTGTACTCATTTTTATCTAGAGATTGACTAATACCTCATTCTGTTTGTAAACCAGCCAGTAATTTCTGTGCAACCTCACTATGTGCAATATTTTAAAATCCTAAGAAATGTGTGCTTTTGTTTTTCAGATAGATTTAATTTTCTTTAGTTCTGCACTTTTCCACATTATACTCCATATGAGTATTAATCCTATGGATACATATTGAAACTAGTAAATATTTCATACAACATTGTATGTGAGTGAGAGAAATATAAATATTTACAACCTGATATTCTTCGTTGTCATTTTATTATTAAAAGTTTATTAAGCAGCTCCAAAGGCATGAAGGATATATAAGCAATGGGGCTATGCTGATCAAAGGCCATATTCCTGGAGTTACTTTTGACTAACCTAAAAACCCTGATAGAATTTTGTTTGATTGCCATTTGGAAATTTCTGTTGCTTTCATATCATCCTCCTCCTCTGACAAGTTTTGGTAGCTTGAAGATTTGTTAATTATGATGTTGTTGTATTTGCTTGCTAGGAGCAAGTTGTTCATGCCACCAGTTCTTTCCTCTTTAGGCCAGGTTGGGAAAAAGCAGAGACTTTGCATAAAGCTGTGTTTGTTAATCATCTTTAATTTGAAAACTGTTAAGAAAATGAATTTATTATATTTACGTACCCTACTTATTTTCCAGAAGTTATACCTACTAGTTAGTTTTGTTTGATAATAATGAAGTAGCCATATCTTGAGTTTTGGGCTGAGGATTATCTATAGCATATTAAACTGAACAAATGAGGCCAAAAAAAAAAGTCTCATTTTCAGTGAGGATTAACTTTAAGGATGCGTTTTGTTGTTGTCTCCTTTTTTCCCAGGGCGTGGTAATCTTCCTTTTTTCCCCCATTCTGAACACTTACTTTGATCTTCTCTTTTCTGACTTTCCTTTTGGCTGTTGGGCATAATTTTTGCAAGGAAAAATGGACTCTGAATCATTCAAACTTAAGATGCAAACTAAATATCAACATAGGAAATCTGTAGGTGTGTGTGTAAGGAATTTGATATAAGCAATTGGAAATTAGAGTAGTAATCAACATAAAAGTTTCCCCAATAACTTAAATTTTTTCTTCTTTATGGTTTGTACAGATTGAATGTACAAAGATAGAAAATGGGAAACTTCTATAATTGAAGAAATGACCAATAAAATAGGTTAATCTTTACCCACTACACAATTGACCACCTATGAAGTCTATCAAAGTGTTTTTTTTCCTTCTGGGTAAACTAGTAATTTTTATATTAGGACTTTTAATCATTTTCTTGAACTAAATTCTCTAACTGTTCAATATTTCTGGGTTGACTGTGTCTTGAATTGGATGTAATTGGTATGTAGTAGGCATGTGATGAGATTAGTTCCATGAGATTTCAGATCACCCAAGGTCAATTAAGAATTTGTATGTTCCTGGGGTAGTTATTTAAATTTTTTGAAATAGATTTTTGTTGAACACACTAGAGGAAAACGAAATCATTGCCAAACAGGATAAAGAGGAGATTGGTACCAGGTGTAGGTCTCTAAAGTTTTTATATTTTTTATGTTAATGCTGGCACCTTCAGTTCCAGGTGACAGGTTGAACATAGTCAATCATGATTGTTTTCCTTCTCTCTTGATCTCAATGAAATGACAAGATATAAGAATGAAGGCATAAAAGTGTTGGAAAACAGCAGCCAGAAGTTTTGAGACAATTCCAGGAATGTATAAGGTAGAAGAGTTTGGATTAGAAGAGAAATCAGAAAAACACAGCCAATGTGTCCTGGAGAAGGTTTAAGGCTCAGATTTAGCCCAGGGTGGTGAGGAACAGGCCAGAGTTCAGTCATGTTAATTCACTGAAGGACTACATTGGAAACACCTGCTCTTCCTCTTCCCTCCAGGCAAATAGTTGTTGTCAGTAGTATAATAGCTTTTTCTTCAGTCCAGGGACTAAGGACAACTCTTGAAAGAAAGGGATTATTTTAGGAGAGGCTTCCCATTGAGGGTTTTAGGGCATGGTGTGAAGGCAGAGTAGAGACCAAGTGAATTTTCACTTGGGAGTGAAGAGGGTGCTGGTGGAAAATGGCTGCACTCCATTCTCGGAGTAAAGCCTCTTTCCTTTGGCACAGTGGAGAAAAGTATCTTCTGCATGCTGACCACGTACTCACCTGCAGGCACGTGCTGCCTAGGAAGCCCTGACAACCTACTGAGAACCAAAGCTCCTATTCAAAAAGCAGATCTAATGCAGACATACAGAATTGCTAAGGAAACTGCTTTTTCAGCTATCTGTGCAGTTTGATGTAGTCCTTTATAAACACATACAGATGTCCAAGGAATATCAGACATTTAAGGAAAACTAACAGCAGGGAAAAGAAGCACCAACAACCAACACTGAAAGAAACGTAATTTAGGGATTGAAAGATAATTTAAAATTCTAGTATTATCAGATTTATGATAAAATACTGCATCAATAAATCAGGCATAGGTTCTTGTCTTAACCCACTTACTTTGGGATTTCCTTCCATGCAATGATAGTACCAGAATAGATGAAGTAATATGAATCTACGTTTAGTTGACGTTTACATCAGCTATGATCAGTCAATGGGAGATAGCAGACGTGCAGTACGTATGTTCCCTACCATGCAGGCCTTCTTTGTCCTACAAATTCATACTCTTCCTCACATCTCAATTTT
Organism: Daubentonia madagascariensis; assembly: GCA_023783475.1. Classification (NCBI taxonomy): domain Eukaryota; kingdom Metazoa; phylum Chordata; class Mammalia; order Primates; family Daubentoniidae; genus Daubentonia; species Daubentonia madagascariensis. The sequence continues at coordinate 42,674,612 of JAKFHU010001569.1, read as the reverse complement.
GCTACTCAACTCCCTCCCCAGCTTCTCTCCAGGCATTGCCCTAAGGTGGAGCTACTTAGATAATTTATTGTGCAGTTCTATTTGTAGTAATTCATTATAATACACCATAAGGGGTGAGCAGGGTGGTGGAGGTGATTACATTCTTGTGGAAGAAAATAAGCACAAATTATATGAATATGTAAATTACTATATAAGGTGATTAAAATGTGGGGAAAAAATGTAGCACAGGGGAGGAGAATTGGGAGGGCAGCCAGGTTAAGGATGTGTTGCAATTTTCAACAGGCTTGTCAGTGTAAGCCTCAGAGAGAATGTAAATTTGTGTAGAGACTTGAAGGGAGTTACTTGTATGGAAGGTAGAAGCACTTGTGAGAAGTTCTGGGAACAAGAAAGAAGCCAGTGTAGCTGGAAGCCAGTAAGCAAACCAGAGTAGTGAGAGATGAGTTCATAAAGGTAAGAGGGGTTTGGAGTAGCCTAGGGCCTTGCCAATCTTTGTAAAGGATTTGGCTTTGGAATGTGATGTGATGGCTGAGTTTTGAGCAGATAAATGACTTGATCCTTTAAACATTTCAAAAGGATCACTCTAGCTGCTGTGTTGATGATAATAGACTATAGAGAGACAATGGTGGAATAGGGAGACCAGTTTGGAAGTTATTTCAGTATTCCAGGATGAAAAATTGTTGTAGCCTGTGCAGCACGCCAGGTGATAGTGGAAGGGGTAGGAAGTGGTTGGATTCCAGATGTATTCTGCAAGTAGAGCTACCAGGATTTACTTATGGATTAAATGTAGACATGAAAGAGGAGAAAAGTATGATTCTACACTTCATGTTCTAAGTAACTGGAAAGACAGAGTTGCCTTTAACTAAGATGGAGAAGGCTGTAGTAAGAAGACATTTGAGAGGGAAAATCAGAAGTTCAGTTTTGACCTCCTGAATTTGAAATGATGAGTTAAATGGGTGGAGATGTGTCTGGAGTTTGGGAGAGAGAGCTGAGCTGGAAATGTACATTTTGGAATTGTCAAAATATAGGTGGTATTTAAAACTTTGAGGCCAGATAAAATCACTGAGGGAATATTTATAGATATAAAAAGAAGCAAAGAACTGAACCTTCAGGTACTCTAAAATTAAAAAATACAATGAGAAAATGAGGAACCTGCAAAGGTAACTGAGAAGCAGCAGCCAGTGAATTATGAGTTTTGTGTCTTGGAAGAAAGTGAAATAAGTATATTAAGGAGTAGAAAGTGATCGACCTTGTAAAATGCTGCCACTAAGTCCAGCAAGATGATGACTGAGAACTGAGCATTGTTTTTTTTAGCAACACAAATGTCAAAAATGACCTTGACAAGACCAATTTCTATCAAGTGGTAAGTGTATGCCTGATTGGAGCAGGTTTAAAACAGAAGGGTAGCAAAATTAAGTGCTCTTAAATTATTTGAATAAGAATTTATAGTGAAAACATTTCTGGACAGAATTTTTAACGTGGACATTTAGTAGAATATAAGTTATGATTCTATCCATGTAGCAACAGCTTATTCTTCAGAATGATGTTCTACAGGAATAAGTATGCTATGAAAAAAATTATGTTCAAATAAATTTCTGAAATCTGGGTTAGTATCTAAACCTTGTTAAATATGTTTCTTCACAGGTGGGTGCTATGGTCTGTTTATGTACCCCCCAAATTCATATGTTGAAATTTTCACACCCAAGGTGATGGTATTAGGAGGTGGGCCTTTGGCTGTTGATTAGGTCATGGAGCACAGCTCTCATGAATGGGATTGGTACCCTTATAAAAGAGGCCCAGGGGATACCACTCTCTGTTCCCCTAACCATGTCTGGTTATAGTGAGAAGATCTACAAGGAGGAGGTCTGGTGATAACCAGACAGTGAACCTGCTGATGCCTTGATCTTGGACTTCTCAGACTCCAGAACAGTGAGAACTAAATTTGTTTTTTTAAGCCATCCAGCCTACATTATTTTGTTATAAGAGTCTAAAGAGACCAAGACAATGGGCTTCTCAGAGTTCTCAATATACTAATCTATATTGTGAATCTTTGGTAGAGGTGCCAAGTATTGTTTACCAAACTTATTCGACCCTGGAAACATTTTTACTAAGTACTCTTAATCATATCCAAGTGTGCCATGGTAAAAGCTTGGTAAATACTGCCCTAAATAAAACTGAGTAAAATATCATAATATTTAATAAATCTTTGGAACATGTGCATGAACACATATCAAAGCAAGGATGGTAGCATATATTATGCTGATACTTGTGTTGCCGTTATCAAAAAAATATGTATTTGCATTAACTATGATTGAGAAAGATTATCCCATCAGAGCCCATTATTATTTCCCTTAGTCTAGCCTGTATTCATCAATATGCTTTTCTTCTTCTGATCACTGCTCTAGCTACTTGAATAACATTGTTTCTTCAGGACTATTTTACTCCAACAATAGCCATCATCAAGCAATTATGAGAGGATAATTTATGTAAATGAAAACTCCTTTAATTATTTTCCCAAGAAAATAAAAGTAAGTTACTATTGCTACAAAAGTGTGTTTTAAAAAACAAGACAGTATTTGAGGACAGAAGAATTAGGCTGTGACTATTAAAATAAAGGACAAATCACTCTTAACAGTCTGATATGGTTTGGATGCTTGTCCCCTCCAAACCTCATGTTGAAATTTGATACCCAATATTGGAGGTGGGGCCCAATGGGAGGTCTTAGGGTCATGAGGACAGATCTCTCAGAGGTGAGTGAGTTCTCACTCTTTTATGGCCAGCGAAAGCTGGTTGGTAAAGAGAGCCTGCCGCCTTCCCCTGCTTGCTTCCTCTATTGGCATGTGACCTCTGCACATGCCAGCTCCCTTCGCCTTCTGCCATGCGTGGAAGCAGCTTGAGGCCCTCACCAGAAATGGAGCAGATTCCAGCTTCATGCTTCTTGTATGGGCTTTACAACCATTAGCTAAACAAACCTGTTTTCTTTATAAATTACCCAGCTTCAGGTATTTCTTTATAGCAACACAAAATGAACCAAGACCCAGTCTAATCCTCTCACTAATTGGACCAATATTAGCAATTAGTAATGTCATATAGGTTCTGACAGTTGAGTAGTAAATTGAAGTATTTCTAGTCAGCGAGGCATGGAATACACACACACACACACATACATACACAAAACCCTATACATATTTTTGGTGAAATATCCTTTGGCTTTGCAAATAATGGGTTGAATAGAAACAGATCAAAATACTAATATAAGTGAATAATTAATCACAGGGTTTTTCTAGAATTAACTGATTTTTTTTTTTACTTTGCATATATGCCTAAGTCAAAAATTACTGATCTTGTTGCTGCTAATAAAACTTTTATCATCTTTTATAATAAAGTTTCTGGTAAGTGCCAACGAGATGGTCTTGTGTTGTGGGAGGAGACAAAGGGTTCACCAAAAAATAAATCATTACCAAAGGGAGAGAGGAAGGGATAGAGAGAGGATGAGAATGAAAGGAGAGAAATGGAAGACACCAAATTTAGAGGAGCAACAGATGGAGCTTTGCTGGAAATAGTTGCAGAGAAACAAGCAGTATTTGTTGGGGAAGTGGAGCTGAAAGAAGTTTCCCTACAAAGTAGCAATAATTAGTTTAACGGATTTCTGAAAAATAATACCAGATACTGAAGTCAAATGGAGCAATGTCTTCAAAGATCTGAGGGAAAAATGCTTTTGAATTTAGAACTGAAGAGATACATTATTAATAGATGATGAGACCAAATAAGGGCATTTTGAAAATAGAAGAACTCAAAGATTACCACATACATACCCCTTATGAAAAAATAATAACTGGTTTTTATGCTACATTACAATGTACAAGAAAAGGTACAACATGAGAAACAAGAGACAATGCCAGCTGCGTATATACCCTTATGAAGGAATAAAGTTAGAAAGAAATTGATATTATACATTTAGAAATTGACACTTGGAAATTTCTCTCTTGGAAAACAAAAATTTTGTTTCTTTCATGGATCTAATTACTCAATTTACAATGAAGTTGTCTGCATTATCATGTTATAAATGTTTTCCAATCAATCTGTCAGGTTTCAGTCTGAAATGTTGGTTCTTAGTGCGCTCATGGCCGAAGAATGACCAGACACACCAAAGTAAGGCAAGCACAAAAATGAGGTTTATTGAGGAGAGAAAGATAGGATTATAGAGCAAGAGCAAGATAAAGGTTTACAGAGCATGATACATACACCACAGATGATGACCAGACCCATTGTTGCAGCAAAGGAAGGGCAAAAGGAAGGGCAGAAAAAAAAGGGATTGGTTATGGTCTCAGTCTTGTTTTATAGTGCCTGAATTGGGACCTCCCTCATGGCTCAGATGTCACCATGGAACCACTTTGATTGGACAGTTGGGAGTTGCATGTCCTGAGCCTTACTATGCATGGGGGTTGTTCTAGGCCACTCTCTGGACTCTGTGGTACCTATGCTGCTTGGCCCATGGGCTAGGGAATCCTCTGCATTCTTTTGCAGCTGCATGCTAAGTTATGATTTGTAGGATGTTCCCTCCTACCCCAGGTAGGGCAGTTGCTTGAGACAGGATTAAGGTAGGGCAGCACCAGGATGGGGGCCTACTTTCATCCCTAGGAGACCTGGAATCCCTTACTAACTACCTAACAAATCTGCAAACAAACCACAAAAGATTTAATTATAATGTATCAGATAATTATGTAAAATGTACCTAACATATTGGGAAATGGAGAAAAAAAAGGGGAAGGCGAGGTAGAAGAAAAGGTTAGTGTATTAATTCTACCATCTTTCATGGTAGGTAATCAATTGATTCTGTCCAAACTTACAAATCAAAGACTAGTGATTTAAGCATATTACTAATATTTTAAATTTTAATGACAACCACTGCAAGATCTGACAACAGACACTGGTAACATAACTTCTAAGGATTGTGACTGGAAGACAGGGGAAGATTTACTTTGCATTTTACTTCAATCTGTAATGTTCGAATTTTTGTTTGTGGATGCATTTTTCTACATTAGTATATTTTTAAAGAAACAAACAAAAAACTTGGTGTATCAATAAGGATGCCTACAGCTGCAGGTAACAGAAAATCCTAAATTAAATTTGCCCAAGCAATAGAAGGCTTACTTTCTTCTCTAGCAAGAAGTCCAGAGGTCAGGCAGCTCCAGGAGTGGTATGCCAGGAATCTGCTTTGCTTTCTTTGCAGCTGTCTTGACTCTGACCTCCCTGCCTGTTGCTTTTATCCTAAGGTTGATAATGAAATGGCTGTTATGAGCAATGAAACCTTTTCTAGAATACTCTCAAAAAACTTTCCCTCCCATCTTTATTGGCCAGAAAGTTTACCTGCTGTTATGTGCCCACACGCAAACCAATCACTAACAAAGGGGAAAATGACCACCATAATTGGTTGAAGCCAGTCAAGACACAGCATGGTGGATCTGGTCTATTCTCCCCTAAAACTCATGGTTACCTGGAAAAGAGTGATGTCTTAGCCTGTTTTGTGTTGCTGTAACAGAGTACTATAGACTGTGTAATTTATAATAAAGAGAAATTTATTTCTCACAGTTCTGAATGCTGGGAAGTCCAAAATCAAGGGGCTGGCATCTGGTGAGGGCCTTCTTGCAGTGTCATAACGTGGCAGAAGGCATCACATGGGCATTCGCACACAAGGTGGTGGTGGGGGGAGAGAGAGAGGTGTTGAGTTTATCCTTTTATAAGGAACCCTCTCCCATGATGATGACATTAATCCACCCTCATGACCTAGTTACTTCTTAAAGGTCCCACCTCTCAACACTGTTGCATTGAGGATTAAGTTTCCAATGACACATTCAAACCATAACAAGCAGATACCTAGAAAAAAAGATATCGTACTAGAGAGGAGTTAGGAGAATGGAGGGGAAGGATGAATATGCTGTAGCCAGTTGGATATTAAAACTTGAAAAAAGACCTCAGTGCTCTTGAACATTTCTATTGTCTTTATGGTTTCTTTTGTACTGTTAGATCATTTAGATGTTTAGAGATGTTTCTTTTTGTACCCCTGAATGATGGCTGAGTTTTTATTTCAGTTAGGAGTCAAACTCACCTTAAATACTGTAGAATCTTGGCATTAGTAGATTTAACATTTTTAGTTTCAACTATTTGGGGCAGATCCCAAAGTTCTATGATGTAATAATTTATGATTTTTCTGAAGTACAAAATTGAATTGCATGCCTTAGCTGTCTATTACTCATTCAGGTTGTAAGTGAGCCTAGCTACTTATTCAACATCTACATGTCAAAATATCTTTGAGTGGTTTGTAAATAAAGTTATTTTTATCTTTGGGTAAAGATTACTTTATGTAGGCATTTTAAGAGGGAAATTATTTGCTAACTGGTGTTCACCACATTAGAGATTTGAGTCTATTTAATCAGGGTCAAGGCTATTCCTTTTTGCATGGAGTTGGTTGCTATTATGGCTCATTCACCTGATCAAATCTTTTGCTGCCCACCCCTCTCCACTCTGCCTCATCCTGCCATAGTCAAACCTAAATTTCCCTTATTTATTTGAATACAACTTTGATTTTTAAACTACTGGCCTTTAGGGAGTCAAATCTACACCCGGATTATTTCCCTTAGCTTCGGCCCTGCAAACTCCTTGTTTTTACTCTTTCCCCACCAACTTCTGCTGAGGTCCCAAGGATGCCTCATGGTAGAGTCTTTTTGAGTTATGACACATTATGCAATTATCACTCACTAAATTAGCAGTTTCAACCAGTATTGCACACACTTTCAACTATTCAATTTTTAAACTTATTTTCCTATTATTTGAATATAATTTCACATAATAATCACTTGAAGAAACATTACCTGATTCATTATATATATCAGGGAAAAGTCATTAAAATAAAATTCTCTGCTGACATTTCACAATTTACTTTTAGTTACAACTAACTATATTAATACGTATGTAATTATTTAAAAGTGTTACAACATTTTCTTGTTTTAAATGAATTTTACCCTAGCATTTTCTAAATGGTTCTTCTAGGATAGGTCTTACATTACATATTTCATAATGTGAAATTGGAGAACTGGTATTTGCTAATAAATATTATTAATGAATATTATTTGGTTCTATTTATTTTTATCATTTAGGTAATACTGATTCTTATTCCCTGACACATAAATCAATAATATAGGCCCACATAGATCTGGGATATAAGATATGGAGAAAAACTTTTTTTTTTTTTTTTTTTTTACTTCTCAGGGAGGGTTATGATCCATTCATCTCTGTTTCCCTTTCTGCATAGGTAGAGGAGTATGTTAGTCAGCATAGCCTAGTTGATGCTACAATAACAACCCCAAAATCTTAGTGACTTAACACTATAAAAGTTTATTTCTTGCCCATGCTTATAGTCTCAGCTATTTGGGAGGCTGAGACAGGAGCACTGTTTGAGCCCAGGAGTTGGAGACCAGCCTGGGCAACATTGTGAGACCCCATCTCTAAAAAAAAAAAGTTTATTTCTTATTCACACTAAATTTGCTCTGGGTCCAGGTGTTTTTCTAGGGCAGCTGTCTTCCAAACGGATGAGCCATTAGTGCTGACTCATCAATCATAATGGCTCTACCTATTCAGTGTAAGGCTTTTTGGTTGGCAGGGAAAGAGCTAAGTAAGAGGCTCACACTGTCAAATGCTTTGGCCCAGAAGTGATATATATACTTCATCCCATTGGCCAGGTGTAGTCTTATGATGCCATCTAAGAAGGAATCTGGAAGTATAATCTATGCAACTAGGAGGCAGAATAGAGCTGGACAATGGTAAATGTTAGCAGTATCTAACTCAAGGAGGTACTTTGTAAGTCACAGGAAATTCTTCAAGAGACAGATGACCTCCAATTTTGCAACACTCAATACACACGTCCCAATACACACATCATAGTGATTGTGTGAAAGTAAAAAGGGCTGCACCAATGGTATGTATGTGTTTTCTATGCAAGAATAGAATAGGTAAGCGCAATAGAACGTGCTAGAGTAAAATATATTCCACATTCATTTTCTTACACATTAGAATAATATTATCAAAATAAAATATTTCTAATAATTTTATCATAGATAAATTTTATGTTTTGTATTTTTGCAAAAGGAATAGCTGTAAAAGAGCCTTTTCCAAAGCGTGTTATGTTTATGCTCAATGAAAATAAGAATTTTATAGTCAAGTATGGGGAACACCAGGTTGCAAAAGTTTCCTTATTATCTGAAGATTTCTCAGAGTCTTTAATATGTTAATTTTCACTGGATGTCTCAAATAAGCAGATATAGTTTGAGGCATTTCTGAAATCTATGATCAAGAAAACTTTTTTTCAAGGATCATCTCTCTGGACCAATTAAGTAAAAGAAGAATTCTGTGTAATGCTCTTTGGAAACTTTGGACTAGACGTACCTTTAAAAATCTAATTAAAGAACAAACTTTTGTAGAGAAGGCAAACTTCTAAATACTTTACTCTAAAAGCTTGCCATGAACATTAATTAATGTTCCCTATAGAGCTACTACGGGCAGTAGAGAAATTTCACTAGAAGACTGATTTGAAGAGAGAGTCATGACCTCAAAGGCACAAAGGATGTGTGTGTGGTATTACCTTGCTTTTCTTTGTTAGAAACATTAGAAAGCTCCAGATTAAAGTTGGACATTGGCCTGAAAGAAAAAAAATACCCATGATTTAAGAGATATAATATGTATGCATTTTATAGGGCAAGAGCCTGAAAATCCTCCTTCACTTATTCCCAGAGTGCTCATTAACTTCTGTGTTTGCCTGCCACCTGGAAAATGATATAAAAATTATGAATATAAAAAGCCAGTATTGGGAAAATTAGAAACTTCACCTAGATGGAAAAAAACAGTGCAAAGATAATTGCATCTGTACTCATTTGTAGCTGGTGCTTGCAAATTGAAGTAATCTGAAAAGAACTTCCCAGATTTCCCCACTGTCCTCCTGTGGCAGTGGTTTTATTTCCTCTGCCTGTCTGTGAATCCACTGCCATCCACAGCCTATCATCTTCCCTCCTACAGCGGACCTCCCCTCTGTCCCTCTGTGCACTGGGTCACATCACTCAGGGCATTCAGAGACATTGGCCCAGAGATTTTTCCCTTCTATGCCATCTTTTTTTTTTTTTTTTTTGCTTTCCATTCAATAATTCCCACTAGCAAACAAGCCTGTCGCTATTTCTGCCACATTAAAACAAATTCTTCTTTTGACCCCACTTCTCCAACCAGTAGAAGTCATAAATCTTCTCCTAAGAGTTTTCATTCCCACCGTTCCACAAAAACTTCTCTTGTCAGGGTTATCAATGCTGCACATTGTGAGATCCATGTCAGATCGCAAATACGTTGATCTCAGACCTCATCTTACACACAGCTCAACACTCTCCTCCTTGATATTCTTCCTTCACTTGGCTGCCACACACCGAACTCTTGGTTTTTCTTCTCCCCTACTGGTTGCTCCTTCTCGGTGTTATTTGTTGATTCCTCTTCCTGTCCTTTGCATCTGCTCATTCCTTGTCCTTCCTGTCCCCTCTTCCCTCCAGGTCTTTCTTCTCTCTTCCTTTTCCCTCTTCTCCTCTCCTCTTCTGTTTCTCTTCCTTCTCTCTTCCCTTCCCTTCCCTTCTCTTTTTCTTTTATCACTTCTGTTTTCTTCTATTCCCTTGGTGACCTCTTTTCATCTCATAGTTTTAATATCATCAATACACCTACCACTTCCAAATTTCTATCTCCAGCCAAGATTCATATATTAAAAACTCCAGATTCACATATTCAACTGTTTAAAGTGCACCTTAACTCAACATGTCCAATATGGACTTACTGATATTCCAACTCAAACCTGCTCCTTCTCAGCTGATCGCAAATCCATCCTTCCAGTTGTTCAGGTTAAAACCTTGGACTGATTCTTGATTTCTGTCAGGCTCTTGCACTTGCTCCCCATAGCCAATTCCACTGGTTATACCTTTAAAATATTTCCAGCATCTCACAGCTTCTTATCACCTCCAACGCTAATACCATCATCTTTCATATGGACCATTAGGTAAAAGTAAATTTCCATTTTTTACCCCTTATGGTCTATTATCAAGCCAGCAACAAGAATTAGTCTTTTTAAAGGTAATCAGAGCTTATTTCCCTGCCTAAAACCTTCCATTTACTCCCATCCTATTCACAGTAAAAGCTAAATCATTTACAATAGTCTACAAAGTCCTATGTAATCAGCTCACCCTCTTCCATACCTCACAAGTTTCATCTTCTACTCCTGTTCCCCTTGTTTACTCTTTTCCTGCCAGACAGGGGTCCTTACTCTTCCAGGAACATGCCAGGTATGCTTCCTCTTTAGGGCCTTTGCAGGAGCTGTTCCCTCTGGACCATTCTTCTGTCACACGGCCAACCCCTTCAACTTCTTCCAGTCTTGGCTCACATGTCACCTTTCCAGTGGGATGTCCTGATCACCCTACTTAATACCACACTGTATTAATACCTTAATACTTCCTCCCCCACACTCCCCATCTCTTTATCTCACTCTGTTTTCCTTTTTTACACATCACTTATCATCTTATTACTAATTATGTTATTATCTGTTTTCTCCTGGTAGAATATAAGCTGTGTGAGGATAGGGATCTTTCTTTGTTTTGTTCACTGTTGTGTCTTACGTGCCCAGATCTGTGACTGGCATAGAGTGGAATCTCAATAACTATTTAGTGAATGAATGAATTAGATGTATTATAAGATGTGTATATCTCATAATTCGATTATCTGAAACATTACAAAATCCTTCATTTATATGATAAAATAGGTTAATCTGAATTGAGACATCTTGATTCTACCAAATAAATGACATCTGTTCATAAAGATATTGAGATACTGATTTAGTCATCCACCAAATGTTTTTTCAATCCCAAATGATAACATCTCTTTTGCTATAACTTTTCTATCATTATTTTTCTTTCAGACATTTTAGGGTGAGAAAATAACTTCTGTTCAAATGCCATTGTCCACACTGTCAGAGATACTATCTTACAAGGAATTATGGTCAGAGGGAGATAAAATCAGTTTATATATAAATACTGGTGGATTTTCAGATACTTAGAAAACTAGGACACAGCCTTTCAGTTATCAGATCAAAGGAGGACTTAAAAAAAACTTTTATTGAGTTAAAAAATTAAAATCAAGTGTTAACTATTTTTATATAGAGCCCCTTTTCTGAATGGGGACATGTGAGTTTATCTTTTAAGGACCTTTAAAGGAATAAATTCTCCCTGTCCCAACTCCTTTGAGCTGTTTATATTGGCACAGTGACCTAACACATGCAATTTAAATTTCATGTTCAAGCCATAATAAATGGTGTATTGAAAATTTACCCTATTGGTAATTACATACAAAATAATTCTGTCCTTTCCAGCACTTCTAGAATATTTAAACATTGATCATATAAGAGATCCAAAGAAATCTCTATGAATTTATATTTAGATAGTTTGTAAAGTATGTTTCAGCTGGGACTGCTAACAGAAGAGACTGATGTAAACATAATATTGCCAAGGGCTACTATGGGACCTGAGAAAGCTTCACAGAGGATTTCAGAGCCATTTAGCCCTGGATCTGGCTATACCTGAAGCCAATCTTCCTTTGAACTCTTCAGTTATGTGATACAAATAAGGTCTTTTTGCTTAAACCAATCTGTGTTGAATTCTAGCACTTGCCACTCAAGTGGACCCTTCATCTAGTGTTTGGAGCAACCAGGAGTCACAGTGAATTGCCCCAAAGAAGGAAGGAAGAAGACAGGAGCACAAGGGGGGCTAATGCTCACATAAGAAGCTGGAAGTGTGCTGCCCTGGTGAACAGAGGAATCCCTTGAGAGTGAAGGAAGCAGGGTGGCTGATTAATGAGTGGCAGAGCTTCCCATCCCACTCAGCTGTCCTGGAGGACTCCATGGAGATAGTGCATCCATGTCTGTGATTTGTTCCCAAAGTGCTTTAGCTTTAACAGCAGTAGTGTGAGCCCCTGTGACCAATCCTGCGGTCAATGTTGGCTGCAAGGCTTCCAAAATGTTGTGCTGTGGCCTAATAGGATTATCCAGTTGCCCAGGCATACTGTGAAAATATTTTTATTTTCACTGTGTTCCCTGATGAAAAAGGAGATTGAAAAGCACCAGGAGAGGATTGCCATGTGGAGCTTCTATCATGTAGCCTGTAGTAGGTGAATTATCATCCCCCAAAGAGGCCCATGTCCTAATCCCCAGAACTTGTGAATGTGTTCGGTTAAATGGCCTATACTCTTTCTTATGACTACTTTTTCACTGAATTCTGAGCACCACATTATTGAAAATAATTATCATTTGTCTATTGACTGACCAAAGGTTTTAATTATAAGTTAATTTGTAACAGTTTATATAGTTCTGCTGCATAATAAAAATGCAGAAACATTAAATTCAATTTCATTTCAAACAGAAGCATACTACTAATTGGGCTGAAAAGCTCTTATATTGATGGTACCTAGTCACGTTTTTGCCAGACAGTCTTTTTTCTTTTCCCAGCTCCTCTGAGTAGTGACGGGGTGCTGTAGATTAAACTCTCAGACACTTAATTTTACTTGTTGACAGTGACTGGGTGGTCAGTTGCTGTTTTTCACATATCTTGAAGTATTTTCCATAATAAACTATAAGAAAAAGAGTAACTTTGCAGTCTTTAGGGCTGCTATTATTTCTTACAAAAATCACTGGTATGTATTGGTTAGATTGTAGCTTAAGATGTAGCATTTGTTTTAATCAGACAGATTAAACACTGAATTGCCCAAGGGTGAAAACTTTTTTCAAAATGGTTAGATTCTTCATTTTTTTCCACTATTACTTACAAAGAAGATAAAATCACTGTTATTCTATTTAGCCTACTGCCTGAGGGAAAGATTTTTTTCATTTAGTTTCACTGATGCATTAGCATTTGTGACACAGCAGAAGCTGGAACATAACAAATGTCTGTAATTGTTTGCATTGCTGTAGGGAATATAATGTTGTTAATATCTATTACTGGATTAAATGAATGAATTAAGTGGCCAGAAACAAATATGATTGTCAAGCATGATTTAGTTGGCATATAGCTTTAGCACAGCTGCCAAATTTAATATGGAGGGTGGAGGAGGGTTTAATAATATTTGCAAATACCAATGTTGGATACCTCTGCTTCCCCACTAGATGGAGGCCTTGCTTTGCTTTAAAGCTATGTACAGCCTGGATGCTGCAGTGTGGTGTAAAATGAATAAAGTTCTACGGACTTTTTCTTTTCCTTCTATATTCCATTGCTGTATTTCTACTGTTAAACATTATTTGTGCTGCATGCATGCTTTTGCCCTTTGGAGTGGGCCATAACAGAGGATCAAATTAGAAGGAGGCAAGAAGGGGAGACCAGAGGATAAAAATGGTACTAGCATAAGTTCTCCTGTGAGGGAGGATGAGGTTGTAATTTAGTTCTTCCCATTTTCCCCATTAGTATCCTCTGTCTTGCTCTTGGGTACAAAGTTGTGCATGGCTGCCTGGGGCCCCTCTTCCTTGGGCATTCCTGATATACTTCAAAATATACCTTTACAATGTCCTATTTCCTCATGTAGATTCAGATTCCTATTTGCGTTCATCTACTACTGTACTCATTGAGCAGTTTTATGTATAAGGCACAGTGCCAGGCACTTTCACACCAAGCAGCTCATTCTCGCACTTCTGTGGGGCAGAGGTTATGGTCCATTTCCCAGTCAGGTGGCAGTTAGCTATTCTGGGAAGGTAATATGCTAAAAATGTTTTCTAAATTGGCATGCTACAGACATTTTCACAATATTTCAAATATTGCAGCCCAATAAATTTAGAGTATGTGGTGACAGACATTCCTAAATAGGTCTATTTATTGCAGGATTTTCCTGAATCTTAACAGTGACTTTTGACTGTTGGAAGTCCTCACCCTGTCACCCATCAATGATATTTCTGCTACCTTCAGATGCAAAACCCTTCCTTATGTGTCTTTGGTGTCTCAGGACCTCCTGATATAGAATGAACATTTTTCTGGAAGATCAACTGTTCTCATTAAAAATGCCACTTAGGATACCCCTAGCTCTAGCTAGCATCTCCATAGCACTTATGGGGAAGAAAGGGGCCAGGAGGCAGCCACATCCCAGGACAGCACACAAACAGTCAACCTTCCTAGCAGGAAGCTGGATGGAAGCAGATGGAAGACCAGCCACAGAGTCTTTATTGTGTCATTTTTCATGGCATGTATGTTATGAGGTCAGACCTTCTGGGACTTCATCAGGGCTAATGAGTGGCGCTACCTGGGAAGTTCTTCTCCTCCAATATCAATTCCTGGATTATGGATTATGGGTTGTCCCAAATCTAATGGCTATATTTATTGGAGATCATGGATATTCACACATACCTTCTCATCTAAAGACTGAATTGTGTGAGATATTAATAAACAATAATGTTTCAGTAAATCAAATACTCTATTTAACAGTAGCGCTTATGGACATGGGGAAAGTAAAGCTGTGAGCTTCCCAATTCTCCAAGGGCAAAGCTCTTTGGAGCTCTGCCACTGGAAATGCTGGAGTCAGCCTCCAATAAGACCTAACATCACCACCCTCACTGATTACCTGACTTGATGCTGGGCTCAGCTCATTGGCTCTTTTCCTCTTTCGGTGATTTTTTTTTTTTAATCAAAGGGCCTTTTGGCCTTCTCTGCCCCTTAACTTTGGTTGGTGCCAGTGCAGTCCACAGATTTCACAGGCTGAATCTTGAGACAAAGGGTTGGGGTTTTGATTCCTTTTTTCTTAGAGGGCCTCTGAGCTACTTATGCACATTTGTTCACACCCTCCAGCAACCTTCAGTATTTGGCACAATCCCCATAATGTACATGTATATTATTTATTACATTTCTGTATCATTAGACATCTCATTATCAAAGATCCCAAACAAACAAAAGAAAAAAACCCTCTTGTAACAGGATGCTAAGTGCAACTCTTCCTTTTGTCTCAGAGAAAGGCAGAGGTCTCAAGCGCTGGGAGCAATACAGTGGCCATCAAGGACTCCCACATTCTAAAGCAAAGGGTCAGACATGCCTAGACACTGCGAAGTCTGGTTCTGCCACTGTCGTTCCAATGCCCACCTCCGAACTACAGAAGAGAAGCGAAGACGACTCATAGAGAGGATTACTTTGTAGAGGAGATGCTTACCTCAGTCCTGCCTGCCCTGCCCCCCTTCACACCCAAGGTACACTTTAGGAAAACTGCTAGGATAACTTGATATGTGCCTCCTAGAGTGTGACAATCACTGGAACTGAAATCTGACTCACGTTGAAAGGTCTTAAGGGAGAGGCTGTGGCTACAGCTGCCCCAGGGGGAAGAGACAGGGCTGTGCTGGGAATGGCCTTCTCTTTCAGGGTTTGGGCAGCTAGGAGGCACCAGTATTTGTCTAGCTATGGACACTGTGGCAGGCAACTGGATTGGGTTGCCCTGAAAGGGTCTCCATCCTAGAGGGCCGTCTCTGAGCTCAAGGTGACCCCCACATAAGAGCAGAACATTGGAAACTAGGGGGCTGAGCAGGAAGTTGAAGAGCACCTGCTGGAGGAGTTCCCCAGCATCAGGGAACTACAGAGAAGAGATCCTTTCAGTCATGGGAATGGTCTCTGAAGAGTCTACCAAAGTCTTCCAAAGAGTTGTCTTTGGCCAGTCACTCGGCCCAGTGGACCCCGAAGCAAAAGGACAATTGTACCCAGGTGGTAAAGGCTTTTGTGCCCTTCCCGCTCCTCCTTCTCTCACTCAGGCCTCCACCCAAGGGAGCATCGTAGCAAGTAGAGGAAGGAGTGAGCCATGTTCTCTCTTCCCCACTGCAGGTTTTCCGGCCTGAGGGAAGAAGCAAGAAGTAAGACTGGATAAAAGACTGAAGTTTTAGTATTAAATTTGGCCAGATATTTTATTGCCTAAAATGCTCAGAGGACTTTCAGTTACCTGAGACCAACCTGAAAATCTGCAGGACCTGCCCAGGATTTCCTTCAGGGGCACGAATGAGCAAGCGGTGGCAGCCAGTGTGCAGAGCTGAAGGGAGGAGGAACAGCTACCTTGTGCTTGCACTCTGCGTCCTGTGGGTCCAGGTTGTCCAACAACTGGTTTTACTGGAAGGAACTATTGAGGTGGCATTGACTCAGGAAGTGGCTGAAGCTGGACCACTTGCCTCAGTCAACAAGTCCTGAGGAAAGACTCCAGGAGGTGCTGGATATGTCTATCGCCTTGATTGTGGTGATGGCGTTGTGGGTGAGTGCGTATGTCCAAACTCATCAAAATGTACACATTCAGTATGTGCAGTTCTTTGTGTATTAATTATACCTCAATCAAACACCTAGTGGTGGGCAAAGTGAGTAAATCCAGGGCCTAGAAGTGGCCCTGGAAATTTTATATAGATTTATCTTTTCCATTCTTCTCAAAAGCTAGAATTATAAGATGTAGGAAGAGTTACAGAGATAGACTCACACAACTCAGTTTATCAACTCTCTTTTTCTATCAGTATGGTCCTCCCCCGCCCTCCCCCTCATCATATAATTAGTTTTGAGGTCAGAATGAAAAGTATTAAGTATTAATGTTCACAGTTTCTTTCCTTCTCATTGTCCAACGTTTTCTTTCTTGGAGCTTCCTGTTAAATACACAGTGCTACATAGGTGCCATCTTCTATTTCCTCAGCTTTCTCAGTTGTGGAAATTAGTTCTAATTTAGCCCTTTTTATGAACTTACTAATTTGTTCATAAAATGTGTTCATAAACTTCTACAGCCATGGTCCACCCTTAAGCAATTAAAGATACATAAAATGAACATTTTCTGGCTGATAATGACTGAATGAAGTAGCTCAGGGCCTAAGGTGAAACTGAGGCTCCCCTATCCAGCATTAACTGGCAATAGTAATTGATAATCCTTGGCAGTTATCCTTAGCATTTTGCAAACCTTAATTAAACCTCATAACACTCTTGTGAGGCAGATGTTGTCATCTCTGTTTTTTACAGATAAGAAAACTACAGGAAAAAGATTAAAAAGCTGAATGGTAAAGTACCTGCCTAAGCCTTTGTCTTTTCATAGTCATGTGAAAAGGGGACATTGTCTCTCCTTTTTTACCCCTAGTTCCCCCAACTAAAAGGCTGCTTGGAATTTCAAGGACATTTTTGAAACAGCATTACTTTTTATTTTCCTTTTGCCCAGGTCTTTGAAGAATTTAGAAATCAAGAAAAATCTAGCCCTGTAATTAAAATGTGAAAACAAAAGCTATTTGTAGCAGAAAAACATCCCATTAATGTGATTTCCTTGTGCCGGATTGACAAGTTCAAAGCAGTAATGCATGTTGCCATGGGCACCAGATTCTTTTTGCTCTACTGGTTCATTTTACTTAGCTGCTGAAGGAGGAGGGTAGCATTCAGCCAGGGATCACAGAACATTGTAAGAATAGATTTGTAATTTTTATGTAATGCTTTCTCTTTAGAAATCTATATAGATAACAGCTGAAACTGTTTTTAGCCACTTTAGGGGCAGAGTTTTCAGGGTCTCTTAGGAATATAGACTGCAGAGGGGGGTATGGGGAGTACATTTTCTTCCTTCTGGAACGTCTCATCCATAACAGGCTGTAAATAAATATTTGTCAAAAAGTTGGGGGATGAATGAATGGATGACTCATCATGTGCTAGCCACCTCAGTTAAACTTTGGGTTTATAGGGGGGGCGGTTTGGACAGAAATTGAGATGAGGAAGAGAAGGCAGGGGAAAGAGGGGAATGTCAGGAGAGAGAAGCAAGCAGATATTCCGGAGTGGTTCATAACCATTCAGACACAGGGCTGCAGAATTAAGTCTGTCCTTTGGCAGAGCCAGAGGGAGAGAGAGCAAGAACAAGTGAGGCAGATACTGAGTGCTGCTTTTCCCTAGACCACTGGAGTCAAATACACGAAAAGCAATTGGGCTGGTGATGTTATCTAACTCTCTTCCTTCATTAGACACAGCATCTAATAGGAAGAAAGAAATGGGGGAAAAAACTCATCCCATCTGGAGGGGCAGGAATGGTTCCCTGGCGTTGAACCAAAGAATGAAGTTTTGCTTCATTTGTTTCAAGTTATCAGGGCCAGGTGACTTTCGTTTTGAATTATGCATTTTCCTTCCCTGACAAATGAAGCCTCCTGCCAATGCCTTCAGATCAGGAAAGGCTCCTGCTCCTCGTATGCAGCAGCAAGCATTTCACGATTTAAAATGATGGTTCCAGAATTGCAATGGAAGTGGCAATACTTCATAGCGATTTTCTCCCTTTCTTCTCACTCCTACCCCCCTGTTCAGTGTTGTCTAAGCAAATTCTGGCAGTGTCTTTTGTATCTGCATGATGCCTAAGTAAGCAAAAGGCAGGATAAGGCAAATGTTTCCAAATCTCCATTTATCACGACCACAAATTGTAGTTTCAGCTCTTGTGCTTGATGCAAATAAGCTGACAGATGTATATCATCGGAAGCAAATCTTATAACTGACATGGCCCTGTCTGTTGCTGAATATATGTCTATATTTTTCCTGGGAAAGGATAAAATTGGGAAGGAAAATTAATTGGTGTTAATGCTCCCTGATCCTCTCTGCCTCTCTGCTCTCCCTCCAGACTCATTCCCCCCTCTACCCCCTCTCCACTCCCCCTGCCCCCCTTACCTTTTCAGAGCTCCAGGCCCCAGAGGGCTAAGGCTTGGCTGCCCCCAGGGTTCAGGTTCCTCTTTTCAGTTGAGTTTCAGATGATTCTGCTCCTTCTTCATGCATTTCCTCCTCAACTCCCCCAACCACCAACTGCTACCAGTTACTAATGCTTTTCAGTTCTTCTTTGGCCTTTGTGGGTAAATGTTTGATGATGATTTCTGAGAATCTGATAAATGAATTTACACGTATTACAAGACAATAATAAAATAGGGCATAATTCCACAAACAATCCCCCTAAAATATTCTAACCCAGGGGTCCCCAACCTATGGTGAGTTGTATAATTATTTCATTATATATTACAATGTAATAATAATAGAAATAAAGTACACAATAAATGTAATGTGCTTGAATCATCTCGAAAACTGCCCCCCGCCCCCGGGTCTGTGGAAAAATTGTCTTCCATGAAAACGGTCCCTGGTGCCAAAAAGGTTGGGGACCGCTGCTCTAACCATAGGAGAAAGTGAATGAGCACCCCTAAAGGGGCTTAGAGATACTGGATGGGAGGCAGGGAGTAGGGTTCCCGGAAAGAAGGACTGAGGGAAAGTGCTTAAAAATCTGTTTTAAATTGCTTACCATTTAAATTACTTAATGCCCTAACCCTTCCAGAATTGCTGGCAAAATGCACTTTCTAGAAAGATATGCCTTGTTCATCCCATGCTTTTGCAAACCCCCTGGCATGCTGCTATGTACTTTTGAAGGTGTGCAGAGGTAAATCTTTAATTCAAACAAATTTATCATTTATCCTCTCCTTTAAAACATTTTATTGGTATAAATATACATCACAAAGGTAATATTTGCTTTTGTAAACTCTTCAAATAATACAGAAGAATGTGAAGGAAAATGTTCCTTCTTCCCAATTCTATTCTTTCAGAGATAACCACTAATAATAATTTGCTGCTTATTCTTTCAGACTTTAAAAAGTGCATATCATTAGAAGATCTATAATTTATCATAAAATGCTTTAGTGTGTGTGTTTTAGCTTTAGTCAATACCATAGGGCTGATTAGTTAACCTTTGACATGTCCTAATCAAAACAATCTAGACTCTGGGGATGGTTAGCTACCACTGAAAGACTATTCAGAAGGCCACACTCTAGAACTACTGCAAGCTTTCCAGTTATTTACTTATTTTTTAAGTATAATGGATATTAGAAATAATTTTTCTTTAGTGAAGTTACTAGTGTTTAAGATGTGTGAATTGGCTAGAAATATTATGTAGACTCCCCTGCCCTTGCTGAATAGGGAACAAGAATCTAGTTAAGAACAATCCTATACCCTTTGTGTGGCATAGTACATCTAAGATTCCATTCTGTCCCCCGTGCAGTTATAAGGGAGAATTTTATCATTCACCTTCAACTAGGTCTACTGAATACTGTAGGTAGAATATTGTCACAGCTGCCACTGTTGAACCTTTGATACAAGGTCAATTAGAGTGTCTTAAGGAACAGAGAACTGGCACTTTGACCTAAGAGAAGAGATCGTGACTGTGTTTGTGCCTGCCTGCCTTCTAATAAATCTTTGTCTCTCAACAAAAGTCCATATGAGTCCTGCTTTTATTGTACCCACTGGTGAGGCAGTTGTAGCTGAAGAGACCTTAATTATCACCTACTTCTAACCTTTCGAGGCTACAATTATCTATCAGAAAGAACCTAATGATTGTGCACAAATTGGTTTGGGTCAGTTTCCAGCACATGTATACTCATAAATAAATAATAAATAGATATTAAAACATATGCTCATTTAAAAAATAAAAAAAGATTATATGATGTAAACTGCTCAAAATATGTTGTAGGGTAAATCTTTAATTATGGGAATTTTGGGTACCTGAAGGATACCAGTGGAAGTGATTTTTGGGTAATATGGACTTTTATAAAATCTCAAATTTCTATTACATAAGCAAAAGTTTGTTCTGCCAAAGAGTTGAATTATCTCTTCATAGCTGGCCAGGCATTTAAAAATATTTATTTATTTTCCTGATTTTAATACTTAAACACATTCATCATGGAAAGATTGAAAAATACAGAAGAAAATTAAATCATTCATAATCCCCTCATTAGAAGATAAATTGCTGACATTTGATGTTTCCTTCTAGTGTGAGTGTATGTGTGTGTGTATGTGTGTGTGTGTGGACATCTTATAAATAAAATCATACTGCAGGTATGGTTTTATACCATGATTCTTTCACTTAACATTATATAGTGAGCATTTCCCCAGATCATTAAAATGATCTTGAAAAGATAAAGCATAATTCTTGAAAGCATAATTCTATGATTGTCCAATAATTCTACCATATAGATATAACTAAACCATTTCCCTGTCATTGGACATTTAGATATCTAGATTTTGTTTTGTTTTGCTTTAATATTGTAATATTGTGACTTATCTTTGTATGAAAAGCTTTGCTCTCATTTCTGATGCTAGAATCCTGGCTATTGTTTGGAAAGCATAGTTTATATATGACCCATTTCAACCTGCTCATTCATATATCATCCTCCAAAAATAAACAAACAGAAAACTCTGTGACCTCATGCTCTGCTATTTAGAAATATTTGAAAAGTTTTTAGAAAAAAAATTAGAATGTTCTAAAAAAGAGTACTGTTAGTGTTCCAAGCTATGCTTTTGTTTTGAAACAAAACAAAAAAGAATAAAAAAGAAAAAAAACCCCCATCTTTTCATTCTCTTTCTGATGGCTGATTCTATTAAGAGTGGATTCGGGATTCCAGTCTAACTGAACCACCACTTAGCTCCTTGCTCAGGGTCTGTTCCAGCTTTGTTGTCTCCCAGTGGATCTGTTTTGTCCTGCCATTACAATGCCATCCTCTGAAGCGCAATCCCTTCAATCACTGAGTTCAGATCATTCCTTCCTCTTTTGTTCCTATTTTCCTCAGGGGAAATAAACATTTAAAACTTATGTTTTTATCCACACCAGCAGATGCCAATGTTACCCACGGAGCGTCCCAGTCCCCAGCTCTACAATATAGGGGTGAGGTAGAGTTAGTCATCGTTTCACAGGGTGCAGAGAGACTCACAGCTGTTCTCTGCCAGGCCTCTTATCTTATGAGCCTGTGAAGTGACAGTTTCCATGGGCCCAGAGTAGATGTTGGGAAGCTTTCTAGAGTCCTCTGACCCTGGAAGCTGCTAATTAAAGTGCTACCAAGATGCTTCCGGCGTCTCTGAGCTAGTTACACATACATTTTAAAGAGCTGACCTTCCCCCTTTCTGTCTCTTGTACCCCATTGTGAGTGCTGTGGGTGGTCAGCAAATAATAACAGTTAATAACCTTTTCCTCTTCTTTCAACTCTCTACAGAAATGCAAATCGCTGCCTTCAGAAGGAAGCACACAGGCCTATGAATTTCATATCAGCAGGGATTACCAATGAGTCATGTTTGATGTTGTTGTAAAAACTATTCAGGTAGGAAGACAGAGAGCTGCAATAGGAGAATACTGTGGGGAGTGCCTCCCTTTCCTGAATGTTCAGTTATTGAAGAGCACATAACACACACACACACACACACACACACATATACACACACACACACACACACTTGCATACAGACACCGCAACCCACAAAAATAGGCAACTGTATAAAATATATGCCAAAATCTCCTCAGGAAGGAAAACTAAACTCTTCAAAATCAAATACTTACCACAACCCTGAAGAGAGTAAGTCTGTAAGGTGGTAAGCAGTGTTAATACGTTGGTGAGTGCCAGAACTCATGCAGATGTGTGTTATTTATGCCCTTAATTGTTGTTTCCAGTAGATGTCTGGCTGTCAGTACACATGAGTTAAGTACTGTAAAATAACAGATGTCACACATCACACGAACATCAGGGAGTCAATATAAGCAGCAGTGTAAATCTCATTACCTTAGATACTAAGGAAAAGAAGAAAAAGTACACAAAAACAGACGAGCCTGTGGCTGTAATTTATAAAACAAATGATCTCATCTGAATATGTTTCATAGTAATTATGTATCTGCACTGAGTACACTAAGAGAAAAGCCATCTTGGAGTAACGGAGCCTATTCGGGTAATTGTAGTGAATTCTTATAATTTTATGTTGCTTTGGCATACATTTTGAGTACAAATTTAACTTTCGCATACCAGAAACAGGGCTCAGTCACCCCTGACAGTTTCCAGTTCTACACCACACCCAAATGGCCCAAGCCACGGCCAGAGACAAGAACCCAGAGGCATCTCTCCAGCCTAGCGGGTCTCCCTGCCTTGCACTGCTTCCTTTAAATGGGTTATGCAAATATTTGCCCGCAAACTTAAAGTGCCCTACACTCTGTTCCCTTATACCTGCCACACACTCTTCTCTCTGCCTGACTCTTCCGTCTTGCCTCACGTGACCCAGGGACGGAGGACTGCCTTCCTGACTCATTGTGCCCTCCCTGCCTAGGATCTGTAAGTAAAACTCTTTGAACTTGTTTCCTATTGTGGTGGTGTATTGAATATGCACGTTCCATCTGAAGAACCAGGGGCTACCCTAGGCCAGGTTTTCCCTGAGACACCGGGAAGAAGCCAAGGTTAGGCTCCCAGTGCCAGAGCGACGGTTGGGCAGGCACGAACTGGACATGGGTCAGACAAGAGCCACAAGGGCATCTGCCAGTATAAAAAGTTTGTGTCGTGAGAGACCACCCCCAGCCCCTTGGTCACGGATCAGACAGCAGTCATTAGGCTGTCCTCCAGGTAAAAGAAGTATCCTGTTAAAGGGCCACTGTAAACACCCATGTCCGGCTTGCCTTTGTTTTTCGTTAGGGCGGGGTAGCTAGCTGCTCTGGTACTGGAACCCTGATTTAGCTGAGGACTCTCAAGACAGTAACAAAGTCTTCTTTAATTCATAAAGGAAAAAGAAACGAATGAGTGAGAGAGTAAATGAGAGTCAAAAAAGGGAGAGAACCAGCCAGCCAGTAACATTTTCTAGTGCAAGGCATGTGAGATGCAAGAACAAGACTCGGGAAAGCCCTGGACGTAAATGTTAAAAGCATCACGAATGAGCTGGCGGGAGGAGATGTGCCAGCAGGGCTTACGATATAGTTCCAAATGATGGTGATGAGGACACCACACGCTGAGAGTTTACAAAGGCTTAAGGGGGCTCAGAGATTTGAGCAAAAAAATTTAACAAAACAAGATTCAACTGAGAAAAGTGAACACAAACACATCTGGGGAAAATAATCTTAAATAAAGATACCCAGCTGGAGAAAAAAATGTGTCAAGCCTGGCCCTGGTGTGAAAGCAGATAGTAAATTCTATCTGAATTGCAAGGTATTACAACAGCTCAGAAAGGTGAGAATTCCATTTTGGGGTTTTAAACACAGAGGTGTCTCATTATGAAGTACTGACAAAAGAATTCATGTTTCTCTTTACAAACAGAATGAGATCCTCATTACATACCTGAAGAAATGATCCTTGTTCACAATGTTGAGTACATTTTGGTGTGTGTGAATATGCACATGTGGGTGAAACTGTTCTAACTCCAACTATCATTTCAAGTCAAACAATTTTATAGAAACTTGTCTATACCAAACTGTGATTTTCAAATCTTAAGGAGCTATTTAATAATAATAGCATTTACTATGTAGCTGGGCACCGTTGTAAGAACTTTACATATTTATGTCATTAAATCCTCATAACAAATCCCCAAAATAGGTGCAATTGTCCTTCCCCTCAACAGATGGGGGGACCAAGGTACAGAGAGTTTAATGACCTTCCCAAGGTCACACATTGAATAAATGGTCATTCAGGGATTCAAATCCAGGCAGACTATCTCCCAAGTTCATGCCCCTTTAGCACTACACTAGATTTCCTCTCTGTGGGCAGAAAAGGAAACTAACTAGATAATTCCCTTTACTTTGGCGGATAGACTTAATTTCTGAATGAGACTGGACATATCCCCAGCCTCCACCATTCATCCTAGTGTATGTCTTCCTCTCTCCTTACTCCCAAATATCCAGTTCCCCTCCAAGGGTAAACTATGTGGTCTGCAGGACATGGAGTCACATGTTATATTTTGCACTCCAGCACCTGAACATTCATCATCTTTGGCCCATTGAGTTGCAGTGGTCTTTAAGAGACATGGATATGCTGAAGACTATGAAGAGCCCATATAGATCTAAGAATCCTAATGACTTTTGTCAGTTAGCTGAGAAATTAGAATTGTAGTCAATTTTAGGAGATTAAAAAAATAACTGCAGTAGATAATTTTTGAAAATTACTCTGTGCAAACATATATAAATACCATATATATTATTTACAAAACATTGGTTTCTTTGTGGATACTCTTTGTCTCCCCAGAATCTCAAAGCCTAGATGGTGACACCCATAACTGTGTTTTGAAGGAATCCATAAGATCATGACTGACTCAGAATACATTTTCCACTGGGCTGCCATGGTACTATTCTTTTTTCCTCCTGGCCTAAGACTCTTCTAGCATTAGTCACTACTTTTATTAGTCAACAACAGCATACTGCCTCTGGAAGATCATTATTCAAATCCATGTGTGATGTACCATGAGTCTCTTGTAACTGATCAAGTTCCCCTCTGTTGGCAGCCATGAACCTCACAGCCAGGGTTGTGACCCAGCCTTAGTGTGTCACAACCCTTTATTATCTCAACATCTTTTCAATTTTTATCTTTTGCCCAATTTCTTGACTTATTGTTTTACTCCTATGGCCTGAATTGTGTCCCCCTAAAATTCATATTAAGTCTTATCCCTCAGTACCTCAGAATGTGACTGTATTTGGAGGTAGGGTCTTTAAAGAGGTAATTAAGTTAAAACAAGGGCACTAGGGTGGGCCCTAATCCAATATGAGCAGTGTCCTTTAAGAAGAGGCGATCAGGACACAGACACACAGAAGAAAGTCCATGTGAAGACAGAGAGAAGGTGGCCACCTACAAGCCAAGGAAAGAGGCCTTAGAAGAAACCATCCCTGCTGACACCTTTATCTCGGACTTCTTGCCTCCAGAATTGTGAGAAAATAAATTTCCCTTGTTTAAGCCTCCCAGTGGGTGGTACTTTAGTATGGCAACGTGTTACAGACTGAATTGTGTTCCTCACAAATTCATCTATTCAAACCCTAACTTCCAATGTGATTATATTTGGAGATAGGGCCTGTAGGGAGGTAATTAAGCTTAAATGAGGTCATAAGGGTGGGGCCCTAATCTGATAGGACTAGTGTCCTTAAAAGAAGAGGAAGAGACACCAGAGATCTTTCTCTCTCCACACACAGAAGAGACCATGTGCAAACAACAACAGGAAGGCAGCTGTCTACAAGCCAAGAAAAGAGGCCTCACCAGAAACCAACCCCAATGGCACCTTGATCTTAGACTTTCAGTCCCCAGAACTGTGTGAAAATAAATTTCTGTTGTTTCAGCTACTCAGTCTGTGGTATTTTGTTATGTTAGCCCTAGAAAACTAACATATAGCCCTAGCATTTACTTTATTCTATTGTTTTCATTTTTTTGGAGGCACCTTAAATCTTCTTTGGAACAAACCACGTTTGTGTTTATCTCATTTTTAGAGATGAAGAAAAAGTAGCAAGTATTAGTTTGTTGTAAACTGCAAATGCTATGATAAGGAAAAAAGATATCAAAATGTACAAGTCAGCAAGGTCTGGCTGGAGAAAAGTTTTAATTCTTAACATCACTAAACTTTATCTTCTTAAGCAAAATAAAGTATTAAGCTCGTAATTATTAAGCCCCCACTTCTTTGAGTGAAGCTTAGGGGTAAATAAGTCAACAAACATGAACCCTGCTTTTGGGGGGTGGGGTAACTTGAAGAAGACAAAACAGAGTCTGAGTCTCAGTCTGGCACTGCTGTGTTTGGGACATTTCTGCCATTCATAGAAATTGACTGGCCTCTTCAACTCTTGCATGAGAGCCTCAGTGTTGACCCAGCCCAGTGACAGTCCAAAAAAATTTCCTTTAATGTGAATCCACTGCCAACCACATCCACCCTGAGGCAGAATGCCACAGCCCCAACCACAAGAATAATCTTCTTTGGAACTAGGAGAGTTGGAGATTAGATGTACTAGAGGTTTGGTGCTAATTGATTCCTTTACTTCATCTAAGAATTAGCCTCTTTCCCTCTGGCACCAGATTGGGATTAAATTCTTAATTCAGTAGGCCCATGTGATGAGGTCAAGAGGATTATGCTCAACATTTTATCCTTGTACTACTTCTCCTGGCTCACTCAGAGACCACCCAGAATGAAAGGCTGGAAGTAAGATGAAAAAATCAAAATGCAGCACATGGCCTATCCAAACAGAAATAACTTGTACTAACAATTGTGTGCCTGCTAACCTGGTTTTGCCCACTATGGGCATCTTCAATCAAACAGTTAGGTAAGATAGCTAGTATAGGTATTCAGATATAATAATATCTAGATTTATTATTTAATTATATATATGTATATATGTGTGTATTATATGTGTGTGTATGTCTGTATCTATTGATCTACCTATCATCTATTGATCTGCCGTTATCTATAAAGGCTATAAAGTATACCAATCAGTACTCTTTAGTTATAAGCAACCTACGCTAATTCTTGCTAACTCTAGCAAAAAGAGAATTTATTGGAGGTATTCATCATAGAATATATAAGCTTAGAAGTGTGATGGCTTCCAAGCCATCACAGAATAAGAACAGAAACCAGGGCAGCTTGGCAGGTCTCTAGGCAGTGGAAACTATCTGACCATCTTTTACAGGCTCTGCCCCTGGAGTGAATATGCCCCAAACTTTATTTTTAAAAAACTATCTGTACCACTCCTCTCAATATTCAAAGTCCAGGGAGAGAGAATCCCATTCCATGACTTGGTGCCAAATCTCTGGGTAGGTAAGGTATAGTTAGTTTCACTAAGCCTGCACAGAGAGGTGAAGAAGTAATTCTCCTAGCAAGGAATTGAGATAATATTAGGAAAAAGAAAGGAGTCTTGATTGGCCAAACGATAACAATGACAATAACAATGACAGCAATAATGGCAAGAAATGCTCACATGATTTCAACTCCTTCTTACTTCAGATTTGGTGACCTGCCCGGCACAGCTCCACTCCAGTGTGTCCCAGGCTGTTTTGTCATCCCCTGTCTGAAAGAGGATGTCTACCTCTTATTTAGGACCTACACCACTAATCACAGAGAGTGGTTAGCTTGTGTTTAAGCTCTGCTCAGAGCATAGTTTTTAAGTACTGAATTACCATCTTCTAATTTCCAGGGCATAGTGTCCTTCCAGTATCCTCTGGAAGATGCTGAATGCCTGCTTTACAAGTTTATGGGGGAGGAATGAATGTGTGAGGCTGCCCCCTGCATCTTGCCCTGGATCTGTGTGCTCTTAGGTGGTTGCTCTCATGCTGGACAATCAGGCTACTCTTCCCCAAGTCTACGTGATGAGGGCTTTCAATCCTTGGTGGCATGGCCACTTGGTGCGCAGAGGCTAAGCTCAGGCCGTTTTTGGTTTAATCGCAGCATGTCCACATCATATAGGTTACCAAATGTTACCAAAAGAAGATTCTTAGGGTTCACATAGTATGAGAAATGTTTTTCTCAAGTTAACCGTCACTCTGAAGGGGAGGCACAGCAGTGATAAACTGTGGGTGGATAGGAGAGAGCACAAAATGTACACGAAGGCCACCTAGATGGATCCCCGAGCAGTCCCAGGAATGCAGGGTTTTAGGATAGCAGGGCTTCCTCGTCTCACTGTCAGAGCATTTATATTCTTTCTCATCCCTCATCATGTCACTTCCCTTATTAAGTGCTCAGAATCCTCGTGCTCTCTCTCTCCATTCTTGTTAGAGCCGATGGTAGGTAGTCTAAGAAACATGAACATAAACCAAGGTATTAGGAACAGGGTGAGCTGCCCCTCCAAGGGAAAATTTACTTTTAAAGTGGTTAGAGCAATTTATAACATAATGGAATCAATCCTTCTGGTGGAATTTTTAGTTATCATAGTTGTGGGGAAAATATTATTAGACAATGACAGTCTTGTTTATATCCTTAAAAAACAAAGCATATTGACCACTTCCCGATTCTGCCCATGTACAACCTTACCTGGGGCATTTCCAAGCTATTGTGGAGAGAGGAAAATAATGTCAAGCAAGAAAAGCAGCCAAGATTCATTTGGTTGCACAAGAAGTTCTGTGCCTTCAGGGAAGGGCTTGTGGAAGGAGCCACTGGAAAAGCTGATTCAAAGAGCATTTAGCTAACAGAGCACTCCCTCTTAGCTCTCCTTAACCTCAGGTGAGGTCTTAAGCATACTTTTACACTTTTTACAATTCTACAAAGAGCCAAACCATTCTATATACATTTAGGGTTTAAGAAGGAAAAGAAATTCGCCAGGAGCATTTGCAGATAAACCATAAATAAATTGAAGGCAATGATTATGCTGTCAATGCCTTCCTATCACGCCACTCACCCTGTTATACAATTCATTTAGCAAACATTTCATGAGCACCTACTGTGTGCCAGGCATTATGCTGGATATTGGAGATTCTAAATAACTAAGAAGTGGTTCTTCTCCTTAAAGTAATTGGAACCTAGGGAGGAAGACAGAGCCGATGGACACACAATTACATGTGAAATGTAATTTTAGTTGTAGGAATAAAGTATTATTATATCATTGAGGAGGGAAGAATTAATTTTGTCTGGCTTTAGAGACATTCTGGCATTTGAGCTCAGCCTTGAAGGACAAGACATTTTTTCAGTATCTCATTAGCTTGGCATCTTGAATGTGGCAAAGATTTAATAAATGTCATCGCTTAATAGCCTCAGAGATAGAGGAAACTAGAATTCCTTGAAGGTTAAGTCCAGTATTGTTTTTCCAAATTTTTTGCCTTGCTTGAGGTAGGACCATGTCACATTCGTCAATCAGATCCCTGATGGTTCTAGCATGGCATCATTTGATCCATATAAATCATCAATGTTCCTGAGATTATCACATGGGCACTAAATAGGAATAAGAACTTGACATATTATAAATGCCAAATTAGTTGTTGAAATTATAATTGCTATATTTTTTTCCATTTGAGGGTTTTATATTTTTAAGTTTTTGGCCTTGATACCTGTCTTGTTCCATTTTGTGCTGCTATAACAGAATACCTAAGACTGGGTAATTTAAAAAGATCAGAGATTTATTTCTCACAGTTCTAGAGGCTGGGAAGTCCAAGGCTGAGTGGCCTACATCTGGTGAGGGACTTTGTGCTATGTCATCCTATGGTGGAAGGCAGAAGGGCAAAAGGGTGCAAGACAGCAAGAGGAGCTGAGCTCACTTTCATAGCAAACCCACTCTCGAGATAACAAACCCACTCTGGTGATAAGGACATTAGTCACTCATGAGGGCTCTGTCACCTCTTAAAGGTACCATTTCTCATCACTGTTGCTTGGGGATTAAGTTTCCCACACATGAACTTTGGGGAATACATTCAAACCATAGCAACACCACATTCATAACCCCACTAATTGAGCTCAAAGTACACTTTGATGAATGACTAAAATTTATTACTATGGTGACACTTAATCAGGCACTAGTGAGAAGACAACTCTAGGGCTGTAAGTTTTAGATTTTATAATACAATTTTGATTAAACTGGGCTTTTTTTCTAGTGATAATTATTCCGTGAATGAATGAGTGTTTAGAAAATAAATGGTGAAAAGCCTAACACAAATCTTTTGCAGTCATTAGTGACTCTACATTTAACAGTAATGTTTGCATTATCTTGATGCATTTAATTTCCATTTTCAGGCACTCTAAAAGAGTAAACAATTTAATGTTGTTGGAAAAAAAATTGGCTACTCCCATTGGTTGTTTTTGTTTGCATCTAGATGATACCATATACCTGGATGAAAAAGAACAAATTCTACCAAACATCAGGTATTTCGAAAATATCTGAATTTGGATGATATAGAGAAATCAATGAAATGATCAGCTGAATTTGTCAATTTTTGTTTAAACTTGACCCCGGGTACAAAGACTTCACTGTCTATTATCAGCCTTTAGAATTCCAAAATAGTGAAATTCTAATTTACTCCACAAGAGGGAAGTAGAACACTAAAATTTCATAAAATGGAGCCATGAAAAGGTATAATATATTTGTGTTAAGAAAAACTGTACTTTGCAGCAAGAAATAAGAACATTTTAAAAAATGTCTACTAAAATTTAGTAATCCTTGTGGCCTCATGTTCACATGAATTTCAGCATCTTTATGGTTTGTAAATTTCCTACAAATTTCACCTTCAGGCTAAATATAGGGTTTACAAAATGAACAAAGAAAAGGAATAACAATTGATGGTGAAGGGAAATACCACACGTTTCCTCCTGAATGATAATGTGAAATCTCAAGTGTTTTGGGGCCATTATCAATTTTCTCAAGACGGCTGGCTGGCTGGCTTGGGAGTATATATTTTTCAGGCTTCAATATCAGTGGAAGATAGATCAGCCAAAGTAGTTGCATGATATGGTTTAGCGTTTAGACAGAGCCTAAACTTATTTCAAAAGGTAAATATTTAATCTGTTTTTCTGGTCTTGCTTATAGAACCTTTTATCAAGACAGAAAGTCAGGCAAGTCTTCTATTTCTTGTTAAGTCTGACTCAAGATACTCTTCCTTCAGAAAATATTCCTGATCTCATTCCACCTGAAGCAGATGACTCTTCTTTAGTGTGTATCAGAATCCTCTGGTGAAATTGTCAAAGCACAAATTGTTGGGCCCCACCCCCGGAGTTTTCAATTTTGTAGATCTAGATAAGGGCCTGAGGTATGTACTTCTAACACGTTCCCTGGTGATGCTGACGCTGCTGGTCTGGGATCACACTTTGAGAATCACTGGTTTAGCAGGTATTCACCCATGCTGGGGTGGGGAACCTGTGGGCTGAAGGCCGCATGTGGACCTCTAAGTCCTCAAGTGTGGCCTTTTGACTAAATCCAAATTTTACAGAACAAATCCTTTTATTAAAAGGGGTGCAGCAGAGAAAGATGAAGCTTTTCTTGCATCCTTTGGTGCTTAAAAAAGAACGATCTTGAAATCAGAAGGTGGCAGGTTCCCCACCCCATGTTCCTTATTTGTTTGTTATATTGGAGTTTGGTTTGGCTAAATATTGTTTGAAACTAGGTAGCTATTGACTGTGGCTCAGAAAGTTCTCTCCTCACAGCTCTGCAGTTGGATTTATTTATTAGAATTTGCTCTGAATATTGTCTTACATTTTTGGTTTATTGGTTTCTCAGGACATTTTGTGGGTACATGTTGTTTCTTCCTGAGCATACTTGAGGTGGGCCTGGGCCATTTATTCCTCTGCTTGCCCTTGCTCTTCCACAGAGCTGGCATATAGCTGCCTCTACAGCACATGTGCACTTCAATTCTTAATAACTGAAGACAAATTAATCTTCCAGTATACATGCTATTTAGTGAGTAATTCTTGCCACAAATACTAGTACTGATATAAAATGAGGATTAGGGAAGGATTTGGCCTGAGTAATTCAACTTATATGTATTAGTCAGGGTTCTCCAGAGAAACAGAATTAACAGGATACAGCTCGCTCTTGCGCGCACTGTCTCTCTCTCTCTCTCTCTCTCTCTCAATTTATTATAAGGATTGGCTCATGCAATTATGGAGGCTGAGAAGTCCCCCAAGATCTGAAGGCAGCTATCTGGACACCCAGAGAACTGATGGTATAGTTCCGGTCCAAGTCCAAAGGCCTGGCAACCAGGAGAGATGATGGTGGAAGTTGTAGCCCAAAAGCCATCAAGTTCAAGACCCAAGAAGAGCTGATGTTTCAGTTTGAATCCAAAGGCAGGAAAAGACTGATGTTTCAGCTCAAGCATCAGGCAGGAGGAGTTCCCTCTTATTCAGGGAAGGATCAGTCTTCTTGTTCCATTCTGGCCTGCAACTCACTGGATGAGGGCCACACACAGTAGGGAAGATAATCTGCTTTACTCAGTCTACCCATCCAAATGTTAATCTGATCCAAAAACGCTTTCACTGACGTCCATGGCCCAGTCCAGTTGACACACAAAATTTACCATCACACTATATATTTATAACCATTAATTAAATGGAAATTAGTTCATTGTCCATATTTCTTTACCTTTGCCTCAGTAAAAGAGAAAATGGGCCAACACTGTTGTGGGTGTCAGCGTGTGACTTCTGCTTTGGTCATTAGTTTAATGGGTAAATTGTAACAATGTGCTCTCCTTTAGTCTTCAGGAATAAGATGAAAATAGCCATGCTCACCTAAACAAATCCATTGAGAAAGTCAACTGGCAACCACAACAAAAAAATCTCTTGTAAACATGAAGTGCTATAGATATATTTAATAAAGACAATCATTTCCATATTCTGGGTTTTACTGGTCAGATATATTTCTTTATAAACCATACTTCTAGAAATAAAAGAACTATAAGCAGAAATGCATGGATCCACTGAGGACATTGTAATATAATGGCAACAATTTAAATAAAATGAAGATTAAAGTTGGCTATTTACCAGCATGTCATAATAGGTGTAAGACTTTATATGGCACATGTTTTAATTGCTTAACAAATCAACTCAGGCAAAACAGTCTTGTAGGCCCCATAGATTCTGCCACCAAGTCCCTGTTTCATGATAAGCAACACACACATCCTTTAGAGGTTCTGAAGTGTGTGTAATCTCTGCACAACAATCTGTGAAATTCTAATTTCTAAATCATCATTGTCTTGTCTCTATCTGAGGTGAAAGTGCAGAGTGCCCCACAGGACTGTAGGAAGATACTAGATTCCTTTCTAGTACTCCAACCCTAGCTTCAGGGCACTGAACTAATAAGGATCTCTACACAAGGGCCGTGGTGAGAGTGTTCATGAAAGGTTTTGAGGTTCCTGATGAAAGACACCATATTACTCATGTTGGTACACTCTTCTCAAGTGAGATTTCCAAACAGAGTCCAAAATAATATTTTTTTTTTAGAAAAAGTGAGAGGAAATGGAAGAATTCTATTTGACCTGCAGAATTTGCTTTCGCTTTGTCCATACTTACCAAGATGGCTATTTCCAGTTAAGCCTGAGGGTGGCTTATAATTGCAGATGCCTAAAGATAAACAGAGCATGGGTTCTGGCTGAGGCTGAGCACGGGCTTCAAAAGTGGCATCGCACACCCACAGCTCGTCCTGGCTGCAGCGCTCTGCCCCGTGGACTTCTGACTCCACTTAGCCCTCTCTCGCTGCCTGCCTGACTCATTCTCATTTTGGCTATTTCCTCACTTCTAGCCGGTGCTCTCTAGAAGTTCCAGCAAAAGCAAAGACTTGGAAGTCAGATTGCCCGGGTTTGATTCCCTTTCTACCACTTGCTCTCTGAGTCTCAGTTTCCTTCTCCCTAAAACAGAAATATTAAATAGACTCTGTCTCAAAATGTTGTTGTCAAGATTTGTGGAGATAAGCACAATTCCTGCCAAATATTTGTGTCCAATACATGGCAGCTGTTGTTGCTATTATTATTAATTAGATGTTTTTGCTTTTAGCTTGACCTTATGTTACTTTGGCTTCATGACCTGATAATGCTTTTTCCTGCCTAATTCCATGGCACTATTTCCTGTCCTAGCTTTCTTTGAGCGGGGTACCCCCTCTGTTTCTCTCCTTCACTTCCTCTCCTGGTTGCAGGGTTCCTGGAGTTAGGAGAGCTCCTTTTCTATTAGCACCAACATCATGACACTTCAATCTCAGACTACAGCAAACATCTTTCAGATCTCACCACGCAAGGGGCCAGGTCAGCAGTAGAACTGACCTGTTGGTTTTGTCATCTTAGTAAACACTATAGATCACCCCCAGAATGATTTGGCTTTAGAAATCAATATTCATCATTGATGTGATTAAACTGACTGACTCACTTGGCCATTGCTCTGTTCATTACTCATTGATCAACTGAAGGTATGGCTGGGGAATCCCCATTCCATGGACAATTATTCCAATGCCAGCAGTGTGGACATTCATCTTCTTTTGTTTTCAGCCAAGTTTTAGGTTGAACCATTACTCATTTTAATTTTGTATGCCCTCTGTTAGGGAACCCTCATTCAGTAATTAGCTTGAAATATCTACTGTCACCCAAAAGCCAAGTATGTTTTCTGTCTTGTGGGTTAGAAGCCAGGCTTCTGGGGCCTGGAGGAGGAAGGCAACAAAGCTCAGAGAATTTATCTCCTGCTTATACAGAACAGGTGGATGGAGGGTTTCCTCACTTGTAAGACTTTGTAGGACACATTTTATTTCTCTGAAGAATTGGTAGGAAAAAAAGTGGAGTTAAATAATAAAGAAAATTGCTCACTATGAACAAAAAAGCTTAAAAAAGGTTTTTACCTATGGAACAAGGCATGGAAAATCAGCTCTATTTTTAGATGAATCAATCTTAGCGTATCCTTTAATAATAAATAAATGAGGCACCTAAATCTCCATTAATTTTGAGTACCTGTGCTGCATCACTATAATCAATAGTTTGTTCTTTTGTCCCACAAATGAGCTGAAGACAGGGCCTTACTTTAATATGAAATATACTGATTTTGTTGGATTCTATTGCACTCTCAGGCTGCTAAAAAGTCTTTTCATGTTCAAATTCCACTGTGTTTTCAATGTCAGGTTTTTTTCTTTCAAAAGGAAAAGGGTCCCCTGTGGAAGTTTATGAAAGCTGACACATTTTCTTGTAAAATATCCTTCTGAGACCATATGGTTTATCAGTAAGCACATATTTTTGGACCTTTTAAAATGAGTATTATGAAATTAATGTGAGATGTTTTTAGAAAAGTAAATGCTATTGACTCAGTAGGGCAGAATGCCTGTCTTCTCTGTGGTTGTTACTCTTTATAATTCCCTGCAAAAGGCATTTTCAGATAATTAAAAAAGGTATTTGGTCTGTGAAGTAAAAATACTTATCAAAAGAGGTTATATAACACATGCATGGCAGCCACTTGTCAAAGTTAAATATACCCATTTCTTTCCCCCCAAAGCCATTAGATCTATTACCACCTAATTGCTTGGAAAATTCATTTTCTTTTTCTCAAATCACAGCCTTAATTGAGGTCTGAAAGCTCACCCAGGGCCTCTTAAATCAGGAAACCTAACTTTTTTTCTTTTAATTCTTCTATAATTTAACTTTGTGGCCGAGGCCATGTTTTTTTCTTTGAGACAGTTATGGCAGTCAGTACTAGTAGAAAAAGCTCTTACTTTGAGAAATAAGAGAACCGGGGAGTATGTCTTCCAGTTTCTGATAATGCACATTGAGGCCAAGAGTTCACAGCAAAGTGAACAGATATTAATGCAAGCATATTATTTAATCTTGCTTAAACTAAAAGATTTTAAACCAACTTATGTGGGTGTTTTATCCTAAATGTTAGGATGAGAAACATAAAATCCATTCTTCATTCTGGCTGTGGAAATCTGCCCTCCATGTGGCCATCTGTAAGAGTACCATATGTGTAACACACACACAAACTTATTCCTTGTTATATAAACCCTGGAGAATTTACATAACAAGAAATAATTTTCAATTTTAGTTTATGACGTCTCAGTGTGCTTTCAAGCATAAACAATGATTAAAATATATAAATTGATGTCTGAAATCAGAATTAATTTTAATTATATAAGAGAAATGAGAATAAATGTGATTTAAAAAAAACTACACAGATGCAACCATTCAGGTTAGGATTAGTATTTCAAGGAGTCACCTTGGGAAGTTATGAACTAATTTGAAAAATGCTGTCATTTCTCCAAATGTTTTTGAAACCCCTTTATTAGAATTGCCTCAGAGTTAGTTTTTGACCTGTGTCTCCTTATTACTTTAGAGTTACATTTTTGCTACAGATAGTATTGCCTTGCTGGGGTACTTTATTCACCAAACTTGACTCAGAGAGAATTCTTATATGTTTAGAAATTTACAAGGATATGACAAGAGGAATCCCAAAATATTTTGTGCAAAACCACCTCTCTGGAATGGCTATGTGACTCTTCTCCCACCACAGGATAACTTAGACGTAAAATTGGGAAGGAGTAAGCTGGGTGATTAATATTCATTACTCTCATTTAATCATCACAAAAGTCCTATTAAGGTTTTATCTTTGTTATCCAGATTAGGAAACAGAATCAAAATGTTTAAGCGGTTTAAGATCTCTTAGAACTATTGTAGAATTGGGATTTATCTGGCACGAAATTTCTATTTTTTCTTATACATCCTATTATCGCCATCCAAGGTGACAACATCATTTTGGAATTACAAGTTGTGTTTGTGAAAATTCAGTCATGTTACTTTTTAATTATGTTGTACCTGTACATACCTATGTAAGCTTGGGCCAGTACATCACGGATATTTTTACTATTCTGTTAGTGATTATATAGTTTTGAGAGCTGAGGAAAGGAGAACAGAGGGCAAGCACTGTGACAGCAAAGCCACATAACACTGAGCACTGTTGACAGTACTACTGTTTTACCTCCTAGTGTTACAAAAATTTGCCTCATTAAATAAGATCAAGCAAATGAGCCAATAAGAAGAAAACCCCATTTCCGACGAGCAGATCTTTAAGAGTAAATAAACCAATGAGACGTGAACCTCTGGTTCTAATGTCAAAACCTTGGCAGAGATGGGCCAGAGATGATTCCGGCCTCTGTTTAGGATGATATGTTTGAAGACAAAAAAGCCCAAAAGCATACTGAGTCCTTGGTTTAGGAGGTATGCATTCTGCTTGCTCAGATGACATAACTTTGAAAAGTCACAGCAATTGTAACAACCTAGCTGTGGTCCAAAAGAGGTCACTGTCTTTCCATGTATCATCAACTACACCGTTCAAACAAGCTAAGGTAGAAATACCATGTGTCAGGTGGGTTACCAACTTGTCCTGCTTTGCCTGGGACTTTCCTAGTTTCAGCACCGAAAGTCCTATGTCCTCGGAGCCCCTAAGTCCTGGATGATTGGTCTTTGGTGCCAAGTTCTGTTCTAATGCTTTATATTTAGTAACACATTTATTCTTCACAGCAACGCTGTGAGGTAGGTACTATTATTACGCCTAGTTTACAGATGAGGAAATGCTTGCATAGAGAAGTTACAAAACTTGCTCAGGGTCCCACAGGTAGCAGGTGACCAGAGTCAGGATTTGAAATTAGGCAGTCTGGTTCAGGGTCAGGCTGCCTCTTAGACTGCCTCTAGGAGGGCTGTCTCTAAGAGTATACTGCTTTGTAATAAAGAGAGAGAGAGAGGGATTGTTGGGGATAGCACGATGGCTAAAAATACAATCTTCCTCTCATGGTGCATACATGAGCTATATAGGCAAGAAAATAGGCAATCACTAGGTCTGAGAAAGAAGAGAAGGTCTTGTCAGAAAGTAAAGAGAGTGAGCTGTTTGAGTATGTTGGAAAGTTGATAACCCAACCTGATGGGTCAGGGGTGGCATGAGACAATATGTGATAGGCCTAGGCTCCTGCTTGATACATATGGATTGGTCAATAAACAGAAGACGTTAGCCTTCGATAGTGGCAGATGTAGGAGAATTGACAATGACAATGGCTGCAGAAAAATGGCAATGATTGTTATGGAGAAGTGTGAACCCTCAGGACTTCCAGTGAAGCAGGGGACAGGATGGGGAAATTTGGGGTAGAATAAATAGCATTGTGATTGTTCCCAAGGCCACGATAGCGTTGTCCTGCAAATCTGTGTGGTCCGTGGAAGCCTGGGTTAAATGTGTGCGTGTGTGTGTGTGTGTGTATCTATCTCACTGAGGATTTCTTGGTGGGAGATTCTTAGGCATATCCACAGTAAGATGCTGATATGTTAGTATTACCACCACCACAACAACCCCCAAAACAAACAAACAAAAAACAAGAATAAAAGAACAATACTTGGAACCATTTCTCTGGAAGGCAGGCACTGGGCTGTGTTGCTATTAGGCATAGAGATTAGCAGGTTTCAGAGCTCTTCCCTGTCTTGGAAAACAGTAAGCACTCTCGTTCAATGTAAGCCTGATCTATAGGAGGGTAATGTAACTGTTTCTTGTAGGTTTGCTCAGGACTGTCTTGGATTTAGCATTGAATGTCCCTCATCCCAGAAGACCCCTTAATCCTAAGCAAACTGGACAGTTGGCTGCTATATGAGTAGGCTGGCTTTGGAGCCACTCAATCCCAACTCAACAGCTTGCTTCAAGCTATGTGACCTTGGGAAAATTACTTCACTTCTTTTTAGCCCTAGTTTACTCATCTATAAAATGGTCATGATAAGAGTACCTACTGTACAGTTATTGTGAGTATTAAATAGTACTTATCTGTTCTTATTGCAACCCCTTGCAAATAATAAGTGCTCAATAATTTTTAGCTATTATTAGGAAATACAAAAATTCTACAAAATTTGTAGAATTTGGAGTTTGTCTACAATGCTTTGCTTTGTCCAAACCTTCCTAGTGCATTAAGCCAGCTACAGTAATGTCTTATAGTCAGTTTTGCTGTTCGCCAAATATTTCTGGTTCTTTGTTTAGGTACATGGCAGGACTGATGTTAGGTGTGACCATGTGACTTGCTTTGGTTAATGAAATAGAAATGATGTATGTTACATCCCAGTGGAAGCTTTAAAAACCAGACATGGTGTACCATGCTCTCTTTCCCAGGAATGTCCCAGATAATGGCTGCTCT
This sequence comes from Daubentonia madagascariensis, assembly GCA_023783475.1. Lineage (NCBI taxonomy): Eukaryota > Metazoa > Chordata > Mammalia > Primates > Daubentoniidae > Daubentonia > Daubentonia madagascariensis. The sequence goes on along the minus strand of JAKFHU010001569.1, from coordinate 42,635,237 downwards.
GTTATTTGGGACATTCCTGGGAAATGTGTCCTGAACTAATGACAAAGAAAAGCAAAGCCCCCCGTTAATCTGTAACAGACGTGAGGCATTAGTGAGAAAGAGTCATTAGTTGCTTTAAGATGCTGAGGAATTCTGGGTTTGTTTGTTACCACAGCATAAACTAGCCTATACACCAAGGCAGTGCAATGCATGGAATGCATGAGGAACTATAGTCAGACCACCTTTTCTGAGTGTTTAAATAGATCATAGGCAGAAGTTAATTGAAGATAAAAGTTTACAGTTCATCAGGCAGGTTGTAGCACAATATCCATATAACTGACTTAACACAGTTACTTTCCAACTGGTTGTAAACTTAGGTTTATTTTTGGCTTTCGATTATGTTTTACATTTTGTTAAAAAACAAGGTGACTCTGTGCATGCTTTATTATGGTTTGACTTGCATTGGCAATGATGTCAATCTGTAGTACACTGTGCTTGTGCTGTATTTTGCCTTGCATTTGTTTGCTGTTTATGTGTAATGTTTTTGGTTGGACAGTCATTCACAACCCTGGCTGGATATTCAACTTTTCTGGGGAGCTTCTAAAAAATATCCATATCTTGGCTGTGCTCCAGACTCTATTGTTTTGTAGAAGGTACCCAGGTGATTCCAATGTGTAGTTGGGGGTTTCTGCCTGAACCAGATCGTTAACTCCTTGGTGAGGGACTATGACCTGAAATTGCTAGATATCTTCTTTATGTCTGTTGTAAGCAGGAGCCCAGGACACAGAGGGCCCTGGAGCACCATGAAGAGGAATGGATGTCATGACTTAGTGGAGGGCATACCATTATACCACACTTCTAAGTGGTATCAGCCAACTCAGAGCAAGCACTCAGTGGGGTCTGGCAGCATCTTTCTGGAGAGGTAATTCAGGGCTGCAGGTCCCAATTAAATTCTTGTAGAATTTAGTATGTTACAAATGTCCACATCATAAGAAGGTGTGGTCTCCTTAAGAAAGAAGGGATCACTTCTTGGTGGACATACTAAGGGAAGTTCTCTACTTTCGTAAAAGGGTGATACTGATCTACAAGCATTGCGTACACAGCTCACATTGGGAGGTGACATCTTGTCTCCTGCTGTTTCTTTGGCTTTACCTGTAGCTGACCTTGGCTCTCTTACTGTGGGATTAGCTATTCATTGTTTTTGATACTGCCTTCCCCCAGCTGACATGCATACACCTGTACAAGCTCTAGGGTTTTATTTTTGTCTCTGTCCTCATTTGTGTTAATGAATGCTTCTCTGCGGTTTGGATCTTCCGATCCAGAATCCTGGTGGTCACTTGGAGCCAGTGTTAGCTGAGTCTGGGGAGCACTGGCCAGTCTCCTCTTTGTTGTGCTGCCCACCTGGAATGTTTCTATTTTTCAGCTCAGCCTGCTAGTTTATGCCCACCCAGGCTCAGTGGAGGCTAAATAAAGGCTCCTGCTTTTTGCAGCTTTTGTTGGCCTCCTTGTCCTTTGATACTTACAAACTGATTGAGAGCTGCCTTATTATTCTAGGAGGAACCCTTTGCCTCTGTCTGACTTCCTACTTCTCTCACCTTCTCTGAGCGTTTAAATAGATCATAGGCAGAAGTTAATTGGAGATAAAAGTTTACAGTTAAGCAGGCAGGTTGTAGCACAATATCCATATAATGTAAAGTAACTGGGGCTTTCTCAGGGTCATTGTAATGTACAAAGGTATTCTTCCAATGCATTTTTAAAACCTAGATAAATTGTGTGTCATATAAAATGCATTATAAAATGTTCCAATTGAGTCATTGGATTAAATGAACCTTTCAGCATCTTCCGGAGGAAAAGAGGTGGTATTGGGTGTGATAGAGTAGTCAATGCTTGGCTTCACACTTAGCGGTGCAGCAATCTTCTAGGTAGACTTTGCTTAAAAAGAGAAATAAAAAGAAATAAACCAATGAATTCGTGACTCTGTATTAGATATAGCATATATATATATTTTTAAATCAAGACTTCCAGGTTATTCCCAGGAAGGAAAATGATGCCTAAAGCCCCAACCTTCCTTTGAGCCCCTACTAAAGTGATATGTAGTCTACCCCTCCCCCACCCAACATTCCCTACTGCCCATCAAATGATTGATTATTCATATGCTAAAAGCTGTCTGGATTTCTCTCTCTCTTTCCCCTTAAATAGCAAGTGTAACATTCTGCTAATGTCACAATTAACAGGAAGCTGGAAGCCAATCTCTGACAAGTGAACTAAGTAATCCAGAAGAGCAAGAACAGACACAATTAACATATTAAAAGGGGCTCCATTTTTTTATTCTTTTATTTTCTTTATTCTGACCTATGTTTTAGAAATTGATGTAAAAGATTCTATCAATTTGGAATTCACTTAGATAGCTTCATATTTGGAGAAGAGTGTAAGGTTACTCTTGGAGATACTTAATTTTATTTGAATAATATTGTACTTTTACCTTTATGGAGAATAATTGAGAGAAATCTTCTGACCCTTCACTGCCTAAATTCCAGAGTCCCCTTCTCTTTCCTCTTCCCCCCTCGTCTCATTTGCAGACTCTTTCTGTCTCAGCCTTCCGACCAACTTGTCTATTTTATTTTAGTTTATTTTCCAACTTAAGGGTAATTTGTTCAAGTATTCTTATCTTCTTGCTCCCCATTTGAATATCTATACCAGGATTATTTTTCTTAGAATTTAAAGTACCTGGAGATAGAGGACTTGCTTCTGCTAAACTGATGTTCTTGGATGGTGATGATGATAAACTAGAATAGGGAAGAAATCAAATTTGTATATGTTAAAATGGTTATAAGAAACATTAAAATCCTTGGATAAAGTTTATTTATTTCTAGCTGAGCTTCTTGAAAACAAGATTACAGGCACTGATAAAGTTAAAATTTTTTTTTTCCTGTTGTTTCAGAATATTATGGGGGTACAATGCTTTGTTTATATATATTGCCCATGCACTGCCCATGTCAGAGCTACAATCGTGGACAACCCCCAAACTGTGTGCTCCGCATCCATTCAGTGAGAGTTTTCCCATCCCCTCCACCCCCCTCCCGCCTGCCTGCCCCCGATGAATATTATTGCCATGTGTGACATAAGTATTGATCAGTTAGTACCAATCTGATGGTGAGTACCATGATAAAGTTAAAATTTACGAAAATTTTCCTTTCCCCTGGGAGCTCCCCATGCAAATTTTTATTGAGCAACTACTTTATGCCTTATACTGGTTTTAGCTCTCCCAGGCTAAATCTCCCAGGATTGGGACTCTCCCAATCCCACTTGGAGAGAGTCCCAGATTTTCTTGCAGGCCCTGGAAGGGATGGGGGAAAGAGGAAATGAGCTGAGATTCTGGCATGTGCAGGATTGCTGTTGCAGAGTGGGGCTGACGCTGTAGCTGAGAGAGGCAGGACCAACTGCCTCAATGAGAGAAAAGATGGGCTTAAATCAGATCACGGGGCCTTAATGAAGCTGAAAGAGGCCAGGCCACGAATCCCACCAGCTGCCAAATTAACAGCAGATGCCAGCAGAATGCCCAGGAACATGCCCACTAGCACGTCTATGATTGCCAGTCCAGAGAAAAGCATAAAGATAGAGAATGTAATCCCCAGACCTCCTCTCCCTACTGTCAAGAGGACACAGAAAACATACTTCATATACCCAGATGTCCTTTTGGGGAAGAGAAGGGAGAAAGAAGGCATCTGAAAGACTGGACATTTATCCAAAAAAGACTAAGTTCTCTAGAGAGAATTAGATTAATTTGCAAGACAGGAATAAACTGAGTTTTTATCACCACTCAGCAGGTGGGTGCTAATGAGGAAGATCAGACTGCTTACAGACAAAATAAAGAGGCTGAATTTTTTCTGCACATTTGTGTAAAGTGAGAAAAATTTTGGAAACCTCTGCTGTGTGTGGTGTGTGTGTGTGTAGGGAGGATTTCCAGAGGGAGGGTTCATCTCAAACCCAAAGAGGAAGTAGTAACATAGGAGAAAAAATTTAGAACTGGTCCTTGGGTGGTTCTGGTGAGTAGTGAGCAGCGTTTCCCATCCCCAACTTGCTCCCATTGCAGGTGAACACTGCCATCTATTAGACAAAATAGAATGAAATAAGGGCTAATGAAAACTATAAACAACACTTGAAAAGTACGCAGAAAAGCTATTATTAACATTGTTTTGGGAATCATGAAAGTCTCTATTGAAGAAGTGGTCTTTGAGATACACCCTGAAACATGAGTAGAATTTCAAAAGAATATTGTGCAAGAGCTCAGAAGCAAGGGATTATAAAACATGCATAGGGAAAAAGGAAACGTCCAGTTTGCCCAGGGTATAGAAAACAGGGAGGAAAGGAGTCAGGAGGTGCAGCTGAAAAGGCAGGATGAGGCCAAGCTGGGAGGGCAGGACCAAGAGTTTGCACTTTATTCTATAGGATATTGGGATCCACAAGTGGATTCTGTTCACCTCACGCTTCTGTTGAAAGTCCTCAATGACGCCTCTTGGACAACTTCATATCCTAGAATGGATTTAATAACATGTCCTGCCAGGTGTCTCATGGGAAAAAGCGGTTCCAGGTCATATAAGTTTGGAAAATATCCTACATCAAATTCTCCTTCATCAAATTCCTGGAGATTCACAATACACATTTGCCTATTAAAAGCTCTAAAAAATCCTACAGTAAAGAAACCTGTTTATCATTGTTTACTTCATTTAACCCAGCATTTTCTGGACCAATGGATTATGGAATATTTTTTTTGTTTTTACGTTAACTCTTATTAACATCCCCTAAAAGTAAGGTGTTCCTCCTTGACCTATAATACTTGGAGTCCTTGCATAAGAGTTGAAACTCTTCATGATCCTGTCCTCTTTGTGAACTGAACTTCTTTAGCATTTTCTGAGCTGCTATATTCCTCAAAACTCACGTGTTACTTCCTCTTTAGAAATGTCTTTGTTTTTTGACCAAGGAAGAATTTATTGTTCTTTTTTTTTTCTCTGATGAACCCTTTGTAGTATATATTTATGATGATTGGTTTTCTCCACTGTTCTTTGAGCCCCTTGAGGATAGAACACATACCTTTTCAATTTCTGCATTTCCATCATTTAAGACAGTGTCTGGCATATAGCAAGCACTTGATTTATGTTAAATAAATGAATGATTCCACCTGTGCTCTACAAATAACTATGGTAGAGGTATGGGAGATGAACTTGAGGAGAGAAGACAGTGGGGGCAAGGAGACTTGTGGAAACCTATTGCAGTTGTGAGAGAGAACTTAGGTCTGTCCTAGAGTAGCAGCAACAGGGATAAAAGAAGGGGCTAAGATTCATTGAGCATCTGTTATGTGCCAGGCACTGGACAAGTTGCTGTGTATCTTACCTTATCCTCACAAACACCTGTCATATCATGAAGAGTAGAGAGAAGTTAGTTGGTGTAGAGTAGAAAGAACAGTGGAAAAAATAGCTACCATGAGAAGAGAGACTGAAAAGCACCATTTTGGCAGAGCTGCTAGTGTAGGGAGTAATGGACTCTCATCTTTGAGTGGATAAATTTGAGTTCTGATGGGTCATCAGAGCAGCACCTGCCCTGTTCTGAATCATGATCAACACTCAAAGGAAATGAAATCATTTTATAAAAGACACTTCCCACCCATAGTATTGATGCAAAATCAAATTGCAAATATGGAACATCTAATGCCACCAACGAAGACTGATAAAAAAATGGGTATATTTTTTGCAGAATTGACTGGACGTCAAAAAGATTGACTAAGTTTTTTGCAGCAACTTGAGAGAATGAGCTTATTCATAAGTGAATAGCACAGGAACAAAGAACCAAATACCGTAGTTCTCACTTGTAAGTGGGAGCTAAGCAAGGGGTATGCACAGCCACACAGAGTGACTTAATGCACATTGGAGACTCAGAATGGGGAGGTTAGGAAGGGGGGTATGGGATGAAATATTACCTATATTAAAATGCACCTATTCCAGTGTGGATTCATATTAAAAGCCAGACTTCCCACTATGCAATTCAGTCATGTAACAAAGAAACCACTTTTACCCCTTAAATCTATTTAAACAAAAAAATTAAATTATATTAAAGAAAAATAAAATTGGATAAATTGACAAATAAAGAAGCCCATTGTTCCTGGTTATTCCATGTGTTGAGTTAGAAGTTTCTTTTTACTGTATTTTTTTGTTAAATGTAATTTGATTCATTATAACTGTATGATTTATGGGTGCAAGCTAGTTATGATTTATAAGTACAGTGTAGAATAATTAAAGCAAGCTAGTTAACATATCCATCACCTCAAATACTTAACATTTTTTGTGGTGAGAACATTTCAAATTTACTCTCCTCAATTTTGCAATGTACAATACTCTATTATTTATTATATTCACCACGCTGTACAATAGGACTATAAAAAATCACATTCATCCTGGGATTTTGTACCCATTGACTGCTATCTTCCCATGCCTTCCAGCCCCAGCCTCTGTAACCACCATTCTACTCTCAGCTCCTGTGAGTTCAGTTGTTTCAGATTCCACATATAATTGAGAATCTGTGGTATTTGTCTTTCTGTGCCTGGCTTATTTCACTTAGCATAACATTCTCCAGTTCCATCCATGTCCTTGCAAATGACAGAATTTTCTTCTTTTTAAAGGCTGAGTATTACTCCATTGTGTGTGTGTGTGTGTATACACACACACACTACATTTTGTTTACTCATTCACCTGTTGACGGTCATATAGGTTGATTCCGTAACTTGGCTATCGTGAATAGCGCTGAAATGAACATGGGAGCGCAGACATCTCTTTGACAAACTAATTTCAAATCTTTTAAGTAAACACTCAGAAGTGGGATTGCTGGATCATATGGCAATTCTATTCTTAGGTTTTTTAAGGAACCACCATACCGTTTTCCATAATGACTGTACTAAATTACATTTCCACCAGCAGTGTACAAGGGTTCCCTTTTCTTCACATCCCAACACTTGTTATCTATTGGTTTTTTTGATAATAATCATTCTGAGGGGTGTGAGGTGGTATCTCATTGTAGTTTTAATTTGCATTTCCCTATTGATTAGTGATGTTGAACATTTTTTCATATGCTTTTGGCTATTTGTAAGTCTCCTTTTGAGGAAGTCTATTCAGGACTCTTTCCCATTTTTTAATTGAGTTTTTTGTTTTCATGCTGTGGAGTTGTTTGGGCTCCTTATATATTTTGGATATTAACCCCTCATCAGAAGTATGGCTTACAAATATTTTTCTTCAGTCCATAGGTTGTCTCTGCACACTGCTAATTGTTTTCTTTGCTATAAAGAAGGTTTTTATATTCCATATAAATCTTTATAATGTCCTGAGATAACTGGAACATCTCTCTTTTCCTCGAACCTGAGAGAGCCTAGCACAGCATTATTATTCTAATTTTACAGGTGAGGAAACCAAGGCTCAGAGAGCCTTGCTCAAGCTCATAGAACCAGTAAGCACTGGAGACTGAAGCAGAAGCCAGATTTGTCTGACTCAGAGCCAATATTATATCTAATTTATAAATTAGATATAATATAAAATTTCCACCAGCTGGGAAGCAGAGAATGGATTCAAGAAACACTGCAGAATTACCATCCATGGTGCTTGGTGACCTAGTAACTCTTTCATTTGCATATCATTAAACAAAAGGTCTTAAAATGTTTTTTCTCTTCCCCCATGTTTTTTTTAACCTCCATTTGCACTGTAGGAAGATGACATAGAATTATAGACTCAAAGGGCTTGAATGCTGTTAAATCCACTTCTTTTTGTTCTTTTTAAAAAATTTCTGAAACACTTGTGAATTTGCCTCAGCCTAACAGCAGAGACTTCTCAATATAATAGCTCTTAGTTTTTGGTACTCATGAAAAGAGAAAGCTTTCCTGCTACCCACTAGTCTAGATAGGAGAAAGAGGCACAGCACCTACCTCCACAGAATTCACAAAAACATTCCTTACCCTTCATCGCTGCAGCACAGCATTCCTGTTGACAAGTCTTGACCTCCCTTCTGCCTTCAGGGAGGACCCCACCTACCTTCCTCTGAGGGGACTTCCAACCAAATTTTATTAACTCAGTCTCCACAAATTTAAAGACAGTTGAATCAGATACAAGGTGGTCTGAAGTTTATCCTTTATAGGCATATAGCAAGAATTTCTTTTTGAAAACTCATGGTGTGAAGAAGACTAGGGTGAACACTGTGCTTTCTATAAGCAGTGCTGTGTGAGAAAATGTGCATGTATTCAGTGTCTATTTTCCATCATAAACTCCATGAAGTCAGGGTCCAGGTCTTTCTTGCTTGTCACTGCATTTCCAGCTCTAGTTTAGTGTCTGCCATATAATAGTTACATGGTATGGACTGAATTGTGTCCCCACAAAATTCATATGTTGAAGCCTCCAATGTGACTGTATTTGGAGATAGGGTCTTTACGGGAGGTAATTAAGGTTAAATGAGGTTGTAAGTGTGGGGCCCTACTCTGATAGTACTAGTGTCCTTATAAGAAGAGGAGGAGAGGTCAGATATCTCTCTCTCTCTTTCTGTCCACGCATGCACAGAGCGAAGGCCATGTGAGGACACAACGAGAAGGCAGTTGTCTATAGGGACAACTATAGGAAGAGAGGCCTCACCAGAAGCCAACCCCAAGGGCACCTTGATCTTGGACTTCTAGCTTCCAGAACTGTAAGAAAATAAATTTCTGTTGGTTAAGCCACCCAGCCTGTGGTATCTTATTAAGTCAGCCCTAGCAGACAAATACACTACCCAAAAAATATTTCTGTAAAGAAATAAAGGAAAGAAGAAAGGCATGTAGGAGAAGAGATCTATCTTTTCTATTGACTGGATTGTATAATCTTGGGCAGATCACTGCAGATGCCTCTATTTGGGCCTCTATTTCCTAACAGACAGAATACAGATGAAAATAAGTCCCCTTTTTCATGGTTATAGGGAGGAGTAAATAAGAGAATATATGTAACTATAAAATACTATTCAAATATTAGTTGCTTTTGTTTAAGAAACTATAGTTTCTTAGTCACTTCAGCAAAAGCACTCATTCAGTGACTTTTCATTGTGGATTAATGAGGACTGCTTGCTAGACTATGAGGTCTAGAAACACCAGCTTCTATTTTTTACTGCAGAAGTAATGAAGAAATACTGAAATCTGTATTAGATGATAAAATAAATGTATTTTAAGGAATAAAAAAGATATGATTGTCATTTTTCTTTGACTTCTCTAGCTCTTTCTTTCCAAGCTTTTCAAAAAACAATGCACACACATATATATATGTATATATAAGCAAAGGCTGTAAGATTCTCTCATATTTATATTTCAGTTGTATCACATTAAAATTTGTGGAATTCTCCTGTGTTAAATACCATCAACAGTAAGGGGTAATGCAAGCCATTCTTTGCAATCTGGTACTGATGTCTTCCTTCTGTTCCTGAATTCTTGCATAAAACAAACAAAATAAAAAGATTAAAAAATTGCCAAGCAGCATCAAGCTATCCATGGACTTTTAGGGAAGCTTTATGAAACAAGGTATGATGAGTTTCAGTTATTCAGGATGATTAAGTTCTAGAGATCTGCTATACAACACCATACCCACAATTAACAATACAGTATTGTGCACTTTAAAATATGTTAACAGGATAAAGCTCATGGTAAGTATTCTTACCACAAAAAAACACACACACACATACATACATGTGCACACAAAAGAACACAAGGAAATTTTTGGAGATAGTGAATATTTTAGTATCTTGATTGTGGTGATGGTATCACAGGTATATGCATGTGCCCAAACTCATCAAAATGAATACATTAACTATGTGCAATTTTTTTTGTATATCAATTATACCTCAATAAAGCTTAAAAAAGCAAGAAAAACAAAGAGTGGTCTGCTGGAACCAGTTTGTACTGGCTTGTAAGAGCCAATTCTTATATTTTTATGAATTTAATGAGTCTATTATTAAGCATAACCATGATTAAAAATTAAATGATATAAACTTGCAATTAAATAAATTTATAAATTAAAACACAGGTAATACTCAAAATGTATCATTTTCTAATGATTATACTCCATTTGATGATTTTCATCTTGAAGTTATTTACATCTATTGTGTCTATTTGGAGGAAATATAACCTAATGGTGAGCTACAGCACGTCTCTTCCCAACTGTGTGTGCAGTAATGTCACCTTGCTTTGAAATCAGCCATGGTAGGCTTATTTATACCATGGAAATTGGCAAACGCTAGAAACCCGGGCTTTCCTGCGCCCTCCACTGGAGACTTGGTGGTTAAACATTTACCCACAGACAACTGGGAGCAACAATCAGAAGTAACTAACTGCACGTGACTCTTCAAGATGTCAGGGTTGGTTTCTTATTCAAGGTGGCCTGGACAATGAACCAGACTTCTCCCAGTGGCCTCGGATGGGGGTGAGGCTGTACCAAAATCAACTTTCCATGGGACCACGTATTTCTCTCCAGCAGGGGATGGCAACATATCATGTACCCCAAAGTCTCCACAAGCTGGGCAGCCGGTGTTTCCAGACAAATACTATAAAGGGCTGCCACCAAAACAGACTGCCTGGGGCAAGCAACCTGTGTACCCCCCAACAGGCAAGGCTACCTTCTCACGTTAGTCCAATAAAGAAGGCAAAATAACTTGGTGCAAGGCCCTGCCCTGGAATGCAAACTCCCACTGTGGGCCCAGCAGAGCCCATGGCCTCAGTATGCATCGTTGTGATGTAATGGGCAGAACAGTGGGACTCAAGATTTTTCTTCTCTTCTTGCTACTTCTGCTTTTTCCTTTCCTCGACAATGCTGTAAACCATGCCATCTAACACTGTGCTATGAGTCCTGAGTTTTGGTGCATGTGAGATGAGACACAAGGCCAGCAACAGAAAGAACCAAATAACAAACCTAACAATTTTGAAAGCTATGTTAGTGGGACCTAGCCATTCACATAGCACCCATTTCATTTTTGGCTCATGTCCTGAAAGTTCCTTGCTTATTACATTTTAAAAATTTGTTTTTACCACAAATTATTATAAAAAGATGGTTTGCAAAGATGTGTACACTACATCATGTTGGAATAAATTAAAAATAATTGAGAGATTTTGGACAAAGGGAATATGAGTAATAGAAGGAAAGAAATCCTGTAATATACAAATGCTAGTCATGATAGCCTGTATCCTTACAAGAGGTAGTTCACGAATTTTCTGTAGCAGCCATCAAGAAGGAAACACAACCATTATGTTCACAGGATTCTTAAGGCATCCACAAATGGACTGTTCAGGAAAAGTGCAACTATTCTTGATACTGTGACAATAGTGTACTTCTTGATGTAGTGAGCGATGTCCTCAACAATACTCTATAGTTAATATAACATTTAATTTCATGTGCTGTTTCCTATAATGGTTTGATGTAAGATTTACATAATTAATATGATGATATTAATCTCCACTGTCTCTGCATTAATGACTTTGGCAAACGCCTCAGCTAGATTTGGTTATAAGTGTTACCTATGTCAAGTTTTTCTTTCATCACCCCCATTTTGCTTGATCCTCTTTTTTGTGTTCCATTGTTATTTTGTGTCTTCCTTTGGTCTTTGTTGCAAATACCACTTTCTTATGACATTTATTAATTGCAGAAAATTCTCAGTCTTTTGGCCTACAATATGATTTAAGTTTAGATTTAAAATAATAATGTTTACAACAACTGTATTAATAAGAAAGTTTAATTCAGCCAATATGCTTTTCAAAATTTTTGACCCTAACAATTTATTACCTGGGAATGCTTTATTAATCCAGGGATCTCTTGCTCTTATCTCTGTGTGCCTTAGGCCCCCCGAGTAGTCAGAGTGAGATTTATTCTTTCTGGCGTGAAGAATAGTGTCTAAATCAGGTCCAATCTTATAGGATTCACTTTGGGCAGAGTATGGCAATTACTGTATTAAATCTTACTATGTGCCAGGCATTTTGCTACATGCTTCACATATGCTATTTCATTTAACCCTCATGATACTGAAGGTGCATATTTATTACTTCCATTTTACAGCTAAAACAGCTGAGGCTCAGAGAGGATAAATGAATTTCCCAACATCACCCAGGGAGGAGCAGTGACAGAATTTGAACTAGGGTCCCTTTGATGCCAAAGTATTTAATATATACTTTGAACTCCTGGTTGTATGGGTTACTTTTTTAAAAATTCATTTTATTTTTTAGGGCAGTTTTAGGTTGACAGAAAAACTGCATGAAAAGTACTGTGCAAAGACTTGCCATATACCCCAAAATGCACAGCTCTCCATTTTCAACATCCCCAACCAGAGTGGTACATTTGTTACAATTGATGAACCTACATTGACACATCATTATCAGCCAAAATCAACAGCTTACATTAGGGTTTATTCTTGGTGTGGTACAAGAGTAAACCCTATGGGTTTGGACAAATGTATCATGATGCATCCTGTGTGTTACTTTTCACCATTTCACACATTTGTTCAGGTAGAGTTCTTTTGCAGACTGATGAAATCTCTGAGGGTCCAGAATCCAGTTTCAAGAAAAGTGATGCTTTCAGTTCACTTAAGAATGATAAGCTTTTGGGGGACTGACTTCAGGCTAACAAGACACATGGATTTATTTATAAAACAAGTGCTAATATTAATATTCAGTGGGGATTTGCTTTTCTTGTCACTGGAAAACCCTTACCTAAGATAGCCCTTTCCATTATCAAAATTCCCTGGAATCCAGGTTGCTAACCAAGAAATTTTGAGGCAAACATGAATGTATGAGATCATGGTAAAGTAGACTAGTATCGAAGGATATTTCTTTTGCATTGTGGCAGAAATTAGAAATTTACACCATTCAGTACATATTTCTAATGACTTGTATCATTTAGATTCCAGGTATCTGGACAGACTCTAACAAATGATTATTTTTCAACTCTCCATTTTTTAAACTTCATGCAGATTGCCACTTCATCTTGTTTGCATTTATTAATAAAATGTGGTCTTCCAGGTTATCTGAAGTCAAAGCTCACGCTTTAGTGATTTAGTCCCCTGAGGAGATACAGAGACACACCAGCTTCTGGCACAATTCATTTCAAAGTGCCTCTAGTGGGTCACTCCTGCAGAAGGCTAATCACATCCATTTCTATGTTAATTGATATAAACTTCAATTTCAGAGGATGTCTTTTCTGATTTTGTTCCCAACTTTTGTTGAGTGACTCTTACTCAGGCTTTGGAGTTTGTTATACACTGATTATAAAAAATATCTTATTTTTGCTTTAGCAGGGTTCATTGAAAGCTGGGAATATAGCAATAATGTGGCATATATGTGTGACAATTCTTATGTGTTTAAGGTTTATTTATTTTTACTTAGGATCTGAAATGAAGGTGTCAGATGTATTAAAGTAATACGAGGAATCACTTGACAGAATGAAAGTCTTAGAGAAGTAAATAAAGCAAATTATAAAAACATCAATCTCATAATTTCCCTCAAAATCCTCCTTGAACTAACCCCAGTCCTGCCCCCGACTCAGACTGCTTATGACAGTTTGACAAAGTGAATTCCACCCTGACTCAACCTCAATTGTGTATCTTATGTTACCAGGAGAGTTTTATTCTTTGTGTTCCTAAAACCAGGATCTGCCAAATTAAGTGTCACTTTCTATTGAGTATGGAATGTGAGCTACTACCTTCAAAGGGACACTGTGAGAAGAACACATTTTCCCAGCCTTTCAGGTGACAAGGCTTTGGGTTATCAGTGTTAAATTAACAAATGCAATGTTTGAGCATGAAAGAATGTAAGTCTGTCACTAATGAGTGTGGATTTAGTTCCAAATCTTATTGGTCTTCTCTCAGGCTATTCTTTAATTATGATAAATAGCAATTGGAAATTAAAAAAAAGAGAGACATCAAAATTCACCTTCATCTCCTACAAAGTTCTTCACTTTGATACCGTAAAACCTGTGCTTGATTCATGTCCCAAGATTGAGATGTCTGTTTTTTTTTTTTTTTTTAAGTACCTTGCTGCTTAATGGGACAAAAAATATCCAGTCTGGGAGTCAATTTTCTAAATGAAAATGATTTTGATTTTGAGCAGCGAGACAGTAAGGTCAGTTGGAAAATCAGTCTTTTGTGTTTTCCAAGCACAAGAGTACAGTTTTCCTTAAATATGTTCCTTTTGAAATTAATGGCAAAACTGATATCTCCTTTTCTTAATCACTAAACCAGTAGAGACAAAAGGGCTCTGTCATCGTATGCCTCTCCTCTCCTCCTTAAAATGCAGGGTCAAATTAGAACCGTAAAATGACAGTTTAGAAATTGGAACCATAAAATGACAGTTAAGAAAGTAATGACACCCTGTTCCTTGTTTTGCCAGAGGAGGGGTTGTAAGTAAACATGGGAGAGCGTAGTGCTTCCAAGCTATAAGAGGATTTCCCTGTGCATTTTTCCCTCTTTGTGCAGACATTAGTTGAGGTAAATCCCATTTCACTTAATAACTGCCTGGATTAAGTAGGCTTTTTGAAGGGACTAATTAACATAAAAAAGCTGATTTGAATAATTGCTGCTAGTTTGAATATTGAAAACAAATGTGCACTTGCAATTTTGTAAAAGATTTTGGCTTGATTGGCACTGCCTCAGGTGTTTCTTCTTGTATCAATGAGGTTAAAGTTTCCTTACTATATTTATGCATCAGTGAAAAGGGCTAAAGAAAAATTTCCATACATATAAATTCTTTGGTAACTAATTACTAGGCACTTCGCCTAAAAGTTTGTACTGCCTTAACTGACAGAAACACAGAAACATGAAACCAAAGATAGAAGAAAAAATTAATTCTTTTGAAACTAAGGATTTAGAATTTACCTTTATAAAATCTTATACAATGGCTAACAGTATTTAGCTCCATAAAAATGGATAAACATTAAGAATTTCTTTATAATTGGAAGTTAAATACTTTTTGTAATAACTAAATAAATCTTTATAAAACGTTTTTCATTTAAATTTTGTGAAAGAGCCGAGATATAATAATAATGTATAGTTTATGCCTAGCATTTAGGCAGAGGTTACCAAACTTTCTCCAATCTCAGTACCTTTAGTGTCCAGTGATTTTTTCACAGACTCTCTTGGAAAAAGAAATACCTAGTGGATCTGTTTATTAAGTAGTTAGATCCAAACAAATTAAAAATTATTTATGTCCTGAAAACACAGAAGTCATTTAGAAAAAATAATACACATAAAGTGAGAGAAAAATAATATTTCATTCTGAAATGACTGCAATTATTTACCAATGGTTATGTGTATGTCTATTGGCCACAGCAGAAGTTCTCAAACCTTAGAAACAGATGAACACTACTGCCCTCATTTCTTGTTCCACATTAATTTTCCTTTGGTACTTGCTTTTTATCGCAGGAACAATAATATGACGTCATCACAAGGAATGTAAGTTGATCTAATGGTGACACAACTACCTCGGAGCTCGTAGTTCGCACGGTGTCCGACAGATGCCACTGTGTTTCCCTTGAAAACTAAATATCCTGTGGTATCCTTGTGAATTCGCTGGGGGGCCCGGTAAATTTGAGAAGGGCGGCATTTAGGCCAATATATTCTAGAAAGTTTTATACATACATCTTATAGTTTAAACCATCTAAAGCTAAATTTCTTGTCAGTGTTTTCAATTCTTGGTACTGATGTTAGTTATGAATGCTAAAAAATATTAGCTGTATCATACACTCAATAAATATCCTTTTATAATTATTTCAACCTACTTCAGGGATAAAGGTCAACTTTTTCAAGAGAAATATTTGGTGAAAACATTGATTTGGTTTAACTTTCCAGAAAAGCAGTATGTAAGCACCCCTTGAATATATCAGAGATCAGCTTGTACCCAGTTGTAGATTGGAATAAACGGCCAAGTGAGAAACATCAGAAAGTTTCATTTTCTAGAGTATTTACCTGAGTCACTGCCACAGCATTTTTTTTTCTGCTTTGTTTGGAATTCTCATCCTTGGAATTACTCCTTTGTGAACACAGGGCATGGGGTTCAGGAGATTAGTGCTAAAATAAACATCTTATTTTGGAGAAGAGTAGAAGACATAAAATGGGGTTGGCCTTCTGTATTATTACATGCACTTGAGTTTCACATTAACCATCTATTATCTAGAGAAGAACAGAGTTGTGAAGATTGGATGAAGAACAGGCAGGTAAAATTTAGAGGACAGAATAATCGTGGAAAGGGCAGGACTGAATGAAATATGAAATAGGCATGAGGCAACATGAAGACAAGCTTAGGATCGGGGTTGAGGAAGGGTGGAAGAGATAAAGAAGGAGTGGGCTCTGCAGATTAAATTACCCACTTGAATGGGGGAAAACAGGACTAGTAGGGCATCAGCTATTTCCAGTTGCTTATTAACTAATTCCATGGGGTGGTCCTTAGAGTTTTCACTTTTATAACTAATGGGGTAATAGGTATCCTCATACATAAATCTTCATGCATATCTCTGATAATTTCCATAGGACCAATTCTCATAAGGAGAATGCTGAATCATAGAATATGAATATATTTTGACTTTTGATAAATTTTGTCAAAGTATTGCACAGAAAGGTAACACCAATTGAAAGTCCACCACCAGTATATGAGAATGGACACTGGAAATGGCGCTCTAATCATCTGGCATAGTCCACCCAAGACAGCTGTATATGTTCACAGCAACAACAGGAATCCTCCCACCTCTTCAAAGGCTAGAAATTGAGAAATATTAGATTTACACCAAAAGGTAAAAACTAAGTAAGGTTTATTAATAATGTCAATTTATAAAGACTTCTAAGTATCTGTGGATGCTCCATAGTGAGATTTTGGCAACAAGTTCTCGTTACTCCTCAAGGATGGGAATACCAAGCCAGAGTAGCTGCAGGAACGTTCTCTCCTTGATTTGGTCTGGATACTTTCACCTGGCCTAACAGAGTCTTCAAAAATGACCTCACTATCTTTACTCAAAAATCTGCTCTCCTTTCTGAATTTTCCTATCTTTGTGAATAGGACTATGATCCCCACAGTTGGTCAAGCCAGATCTGGGAATGATCCAAAAGTACCACTATATAAGCCTTAACCCAGACCTAGCAGCCAACCGGTTACCAATTCCTATCAATTCTATTTTCTGAATATCTTTCAAACATACCCCACTTCTGATGCCCTAGTTTATACCTTTGTCATTTCTTGTTTCCTTATATTCTTGCTACCCTCAGCCTTATTCTTCTCCAATCTGTTACACTAACACTAGAATGAGATTTCTAAAATGTGTATCAGATCATATCATGCTCCTGCTCAGCATTTTAAATAGATTCCTCTTGTCTGTAGAATAGAGACTACAACTTATATTCAGGCTTACATGGTCCTGTGAACCATGAAGCCCTCTGTCATGTCGCACAGCTGCTGTCACAGAACACACCGATACACTGGTCATGGTTTTCAGAATGAAAACCTGAAAACCATGACTTTGCCTTTACCCATCTGAGGCACCATATCCTGACTTAGTCTTATCCCTCACATTTTTGATTTATGATTGATCTGCATAGGCACAACCTCTCTTTAACCTTCTTACATTATGCTCAGCACCTTGTCTCTGGCTTTGACTTCTTTTGCCCTAATTATTATTGAGAATCTCCCTTTGTCTTTGTTGCCATCAGCTACCATGGAAAAAGATATCAAGAGTTTTACTAGAATCCGGGCATCATTTCAGAGTGAAACTAGAAGTAATGCTGATTTTGATACCTATCTGGTGCTTCTTAAAATCACCTTCTTTATAGACAGAGCTGGCCCAAAGCCTGGGGACAGGCTAAACTTGTCAGAAGGGGCTCGGTTGCCTGAGTGTAAAGATTGGGGTTCTGCAGCACCAGAACCAAGGCATCTGACCATGGTTTTTAGAGGCAAATTTCCATTTGAAAGCTTCGTCTCATTGACAGTTTTTCCTAAAAATCTATCATAGGAGTGCTGTAGAGACAATTCAGATTTTAATAGCAGAATTCCTTCTGCAGGTTTAGAAAGACTTTTTTTTTCCTTGCTGAATTATTTGCAGTTGAGAAATGGCTTAAGATTTGAAAAAGCAGAAAGGCATAACTTCCTGCCTGATATCTTAGTCTATTAATAAGTAAATGACAACTGAGTGAGCTGGCTAACCTAATTTTAATGTTTTTCATGCTAATATGAAATTGGTTAATGAAAGGAAGCAAAAACATTGTTTATATAAATAACATTTATCTTAGTAAAATACTTTTTAATGTTTCTGGTTAAAGAAAAAGATCTAGAATAAATGCATTTTAAGCAAGTAAAACATTGACATTATTTACCTTAATATAGTATGACTATAATATTTATAATTTACCTGTTGAATCTGAAAGGCTTTGCTGCCAATTACTTTACAAGAACTTACTTTTGATTAGCTTTTGAATAAGAATATTGAGACAATTCAATTTTCTTATGTGCACAGAAAATGAATATAAATATTGAAACAAAGCAGTGCAATAAAATGTGTAAAGTAGGCCTTACAAAAATCGAACTTGTATATTTATATCATTGTTATAGTTCAAAAAATTATGATATATAATACTTTAGGGTTGGAAAGGCTTTTATTGGACTTCAATCATACAGTATATGCGCAGATAAGGATGATTTAATTGAGAAAGTATCTGGAGCTCCAAACAGGATCATAGGGTCTATTTTGTGAGGAAGGCATGGAGACCCAAAGGAGGTCACTGAATAGAGAGAGGTGGTCATGTAGATCCAAATCTCAGACAGGCCACATTAAAGAGATGCTCTCAAATTTATGTAAATGTATGATTGATCTCCATTTTCACTGAGTATCAAATAAATATTCACCAGATTAACAATTAGTAAAATACCAAAGAGTAAGAGATTGGAAGGTTCAAGATTCATTTCTTACTGGAAGAAAAGAAAATATTTATATGTAGGCAAATATTGATTATCTAACATGCTGTGAACTTTTTCCAGATCAAAATAATTGCCTCTCGCTTAGAAAAGCTTTCATTGACACCTCATCTTGAGTAATAACAAACATATTGTAAAACTCATCTAACTGATTAATAGTTTTTGGCTTTTAGGGGAGTTTTCAATAAGATAAAGAGACTGGAGTGGAACTGAAGGGAGGCCATCTGTTTCAGTGTTGAATTTTAACTTTTTATTATTAATGTAACAATTAGCAATTGATAATTATTCCAGATAAAAGCTGTGTTCATAAATATTTAAAACAAGACAAGTGGGGGTGGGCGGGCGGGTTGGATGACTTGGATCAATGCAACCAGAATTTAGTGGTTATGTGGTTTGTGTTCCTTGTTAAATTCTACAATGGCACAGGGATATAGAATGGCCTTAAATTAATTTCTTTTTTCACTCTCGTTTTCGTGCTATTTCCCACATTATACTCTTTGCTATAATATGTGCCATGTTCAATTAAGGTGTGCTAGTATGTTGAAGTATTTTTCAACAACTCTGAAGTCTCACAAATGAGGTCAGCTCACAGGGTCAAACTAATACATGCTAAATGCTTGTATGTAATTTTTTAGCTTGAGACAGGCTGTGAGGCATTTATTTGACAAACTCCTAAGAATAATTAGTTCTCCAACAACCTTGACAGAATAGGCTTTTTGAGAATAAAATAGGTCCTCTTTCATTCTTTTCGTGTAGCTCATTTTAAGTAGCATCTTATAACAATCCCAATTTTAAAGTTACTTCTATTCATCCGATGAAAGTAACTTGCTTCTTTTGATCCTTTTTGTTGCTGAGTCTTTAAATTGCTTAGAGCTGTTCTCTAAAACTGTCACTGTTAATCATGCATATTTGTTTTGCCTTATGCTATTAGTAGGATGGAATTTACTAACTTCTTTGCATGATCCTGTTATACTGATACACTTAACATCTGTCATAAGTGATTTATTAAGATTTAGTGAAAATTATATTTAAACATATTTAAGGTGCAAACTTTGTTGAAAACGTAAATGATTTACTCACCTCTTAGCACTCTCCAAACCTTTCTAATTATAATTAAGATATAATTTCATTTCATTATTATTTTGGAGCCCCAAGCTGTCACAACTTATCTTTTCCTTTATGCAGCACTTTTCCTTTAAACACATTCATAAAACTTTCGTTTTATCCAGGTGGGTACAGGCCTTTGGTTGCAATTTCTTTTTCAGATCTGATGCATGTCTCAAAGTATGGAACATTTTGTGGTTTTCAGAGTAATATAAAAGCCTAGGCTAGGAATTTAACTTAACAGATGGAATACATACACACACATTAAATGGAATTTGACACTTATTTTTTTTTACATTGCTCACACACAAGGTTATTTTTATTTAAATAGGTCAAATCACTTGGGTCACTGAAGCTAATGTAATAAATCTGGCCGTTTATGTTAAAGCATTAGCTTAATGGATTAATATGCCTCCTCTGACTAAACAACCCTCTTGAGATTATTTCAGCCTGTGAATTCAGTAAATTTCCCACCCCCAAAACATTAGGCTTAAAGAGAGTTCTACTCTCTTGGGACTTCAGCCTCACAACTCAAAATCAAACTTTAAAAATGTTTCCAGCTACATTTCCTTTTCTATGCTTTCTTTGACCTGGCGACTAAGGTTGCTCTCTTGTATGTGTGTATAGACTTGAAACAATTTGAACTCTATAATTAGTGAGTGGATTATGCTGTGGTATCCAAAGGTAAAGAGCACCATTTAACTTTGGGTGATTCACTTAATCTCTTGGAGCTAAGTAACCTTATTCTTACAAGAAGGGTAGGGCCTATATGTTTTTGTGGGTAAAATGGTTGAAAGAAACATCTCCAGAGCTGCTAGGGGAAAGCAGATAGTGGGGAAAGACCTTTTCAGCTGAGATGGTGTCAGTTGACCTGAGTTCACTAAATTCTCAGTAAATAGTAACTAATGCTATTATCATTACTAAAAAAATAAACTTACAACAACTTTCCATTTGCCAGGGTACACAGAGAGCCAATTGCTACAGTGAGGCAAAACAGTGACATCACAGGAGAGATGCCTATGTTAGAAAGAAACCTTCATTTCAGTTTTAATAAATAAATGTCACAGGTTTAGTCTGAATATGCCTTTTTAAGGAATACATTGGAGCAAACATCCATAGAAATCCTTCAGTAAACGTTTCTTACCCAAAGCATACTTTGAACAACCATTAATCAGAGACTGTGATTAGTCTAAAAGTAGTTAAAAAAAAAAAAGCAGGGTTGCAATCTGGAGGGCTCTGAGTGAAATTTGCCCCTCACTGTGTTTTGCTTGACTGTCAGGATGGTTTAAAAAAATGAATGTGAATTACTTTAGGCAAGACAGGTATCCTCCAGTTTGCTGTAGGCTCCACTATTCCCTAATGTTTTGAAATTGTCAAGGTTTATATCTGTATATGCCTTTCTGGGCTTTTCAGCTGATTGAGTTTATGTTCTCTGATAATTAGGTATCTGTATTTAGGGTCCTTTTATTCCATCACAGAGCTATATCAGAAAAGAGTGATGTTGGCCCCTAACTGGAGGCTCTGTTAGGCCAGGTGGAAGGATCCAGACGAAACCAAAGAGAGACCACTCCTTTGCTTCTTGCATGGTATTCCCATTCTTGAGGAGAAATTAGAACTTGCTGTCAGAATCTCACTGTGGAATATTCACAGATGCTTAGAGGTGTTTATAAATTAACATTATTAGTAAACCTTACTTAGCTCTTGCTTTTTAGTATAAATCTAATATTTCTCAGTGAATTGATTTCTAGCCTTTGAAGAGGTGGCAGCACCCCTCTTGTCATTGCCATGTACAGCTATAGCTTTCCTGGCAGACCTTGTCAGGCAGTCACAATACCATTTCTGGTGTCCATTCATGTACACTGATGGTGGGCTTTCAATTGTCATTACTTTTCTGTGCAAGGCTTTGGCAAAGTGCGTCAAAACTCAGCATACTTATATTCTGTGACTCAGCAATTCTCCTTCTAGGAATTTGTCCTGTGGAAATGATTAGAGATGTGCATAAAGGTGTACTTATGAGGATGTCTAGTACCCTGTTAGTTATAAAAGTGAAAAATCAGAAATAATCTAAGTGCCCCAAATGGATGTTTGTTAAATAAATTCCAGTATGATAAATTGAAGTTCACTGTAGCCATTAAAAATCTTTATTGGAATATATAGGAACAGAACATAGAGAAAATATTTAAAACAAAGGATTCTGTGAAAAAAGTATGCTATGGAATAGTGTACGTGCTATGACCTCACTTGAGTCTTTCAAAAGCTAATATAAAATCAAAGAATAAGTTTAGAACTATGCCCCAAAATGTTAAAAGTGGCTCACTGGGAGATAAGGGTATGGTTGATTTTAATTTCTTCTGTGTGCTTTTCTATGTTTTCTAAATTTTATTGTTTTGTCATGAGAAAAGTACTAAAAATAGCTATTTTTTAAAGAGGCATTCTTGTGCTCTGATGGCTAACATTAGGCAAGCAGTACTTAAAGACTACTCAAGACTACTCAACAAGTCTAGTTCCTGGCTGTTTCCTCTGCCTAAGCCACAGGACTTGAACGTCAGTTCTCTGGAGGGTACTTTCAACTACATGGCCTAATTCTCTGATTTTCGGATAATCATGATTTGTAGATCTCTTGTCATCTCAAGCAACTTTTCAACTATATAGGAATTCAAAACTTTTCAGTGTCAGGGCTAATGGTCCATACCAGTACTGCCACCCTGTAGAATAATTATGCTTTTGAGGGAAAAATTCTCTCCTGCCCTGTGATGGTTAAGTGCGGGATTGTTCGCTTCATTTCAAGAGGAGTGGCTCTAATTTAATGCTTCTGAATGATAGTGAAGGGAATGGATATTTGTTCTCAGAAGGGCGTTTTTAATAGGATCATTACCTTTAAGCAATGTTCCCTTGGAAACTGCCTGATGTCTGTCTGTGGAGCGGGGATATTTGACGTTTAGAAGTTGGGTGCATGTGTGTATACGAATTCATATCAAAATGGTTGAAGATTAGTACCAAAAAAGGAAATGCATTTATATCCTAAAAACTCAAATTAAATTACAAATATCTAAATTTTCTTTTTCAGAAGAGGGTATAATAAAGAAAAGAAAACTTATGATTATTATCTTTTAAATGTTTATGTGGTGGGAAAAATTTATATCTAAAATACACAACTCCTAAACCCATACTAAGTTTCAAATTCTTTCTTGGCCTCTGTGCTATGGGTTATATGAAGAAATTAATATATGGCACTGCAAAGTTGCTAGCTTGGCATAAGAACCCTTACATATATGGCATTTTGGGGGTGTGGGAAGGTAAATTAATACAAAAAGTATTTATTATTAATAAGATCTAGTGCTTTGGTGGAGATTGTAAAAGGAAAAAAAAGGAAAGCTTATACTCATTGGATGACATACATTGCATTAGAAATATAAACATTATTTCATGAGTTGAGACCACAATCTACAGGAGATACTAAAAACACATCCTAAGTATTGAAGGGGATGTTGGAGAGTATCTAGCTCAGTGGTCCCAAACGGCCAGGGGGCATGTGTGGCAGAAGATGTGCAAGGGGGCTTGAGAAAATAAGCAATCAATTGCTGAGCATTTTCAGACTGCTAAAACCCTGCCCTGCCATAAGGGCTGGTATCAGAATTGGATGGAGGAGTAGGGAGATTTTTGGTTGTGTGAGTTCTGAAAAATCCCCAGGAGTTCCTGCTCAAAACCCATGCAGTTTCACTTTCTAAATTTATGAATGAAAATACCAGGGTCCAGAGAAGTTGAGAGGCATTACATAAAATTACCAAACTAATTTAGAAAACTGAGATTGATTTCTCATCCATAGGATGAATTATTTTAATACACAAATTGAAAGGGAGGGGGTAGGAAAAAACCTCAATAGTTTGAGCAAAAAGTCCTTCTGAGATGGCTTTACGCTTTCCTCCCCAACGCAACCCAACTCTTTACTTGTCGTTATTGATGGGTTCAGTTGTCGTGACTGCTGCTGGCCCAGCTGTGTCGTATCTGTCCATGTTTACCCTTCAGTACAGGAATGAGTGACATTTGAGAAAATGGTCTCTGATGTGAAGATGTAAACCTGTTGGAGGGGTTAAAGCTAGCTGGGAAATGAGGAAGAGGAGACAAATATGCATAGACTATTGCTTCAAGAAATTATCACGGAAGAAGAAAGAGTGATGGTAGTGGTTGGGCAACAGAGACGGGATGAAAGCCTTCGTGGGATATGGTTACAAGAAAAAGTTAGTGGAGAAACTCTTCTGGAAATCTATCTAGAAGGTATTGATGATATATATGAAAACACCTTCAGGTTTTTGCTGTCATAATGCTGCATAACAAACCACCCTCAAATCTAGTCTCTTTCAGCAAAAAACATTTCTTTCTTTCTCATGGGCATGTGGGTCAGATCTAACTTGCTGGACTTGGCTGGGCTTGGCTGGGCTTGGGTGCTGTCTGCGGGTTGGTTCAGGTTTGATCCACATGACTTTCATTCAGGGACCAACAGCAATTCTAGGCGTGCTCTTTTCAAGGCAGATGATAGAAGCACAAGCGGTAAAGCCAAACCACAACGGCACATTTAAAGCCTCTGTTTATATAACATCCCCTCACACATCCACTGGCCAAAGAAAATCACATGGCTTAGCCCAACATCAATGTGTCAGAGAAGTATACACCTCCCACAGAATCGGGAGAGAGGCCACATACCTCTCTGTAATGAATTTCGCGGTTACACATGGTGAGGTAGAATGCTCCACAGCTCTTCATTGGCACCTTCCTATTATACAGGGATTTTATATATTGACTCATAGTCTGGGATGGGTGTGCTTCTGGTTTTCCACAGCTGTGCTTGCCTACCTCACCACAGCACTTATCCTTGCACTATGCAATTAGGGTATTCAGGAAGGCTTCACTGAGAGGGTGCTATCTGAATAAAGTTCCTAAAGAAGCAAGGGAGAGAGTCATACAGATATCTAGGGAAGGATATTCTAGGCAGAGATAAAATCAAGCACAAAGGCATTGGGAAAGAATGCACCTGTTGTGTTCAAGAATCAGCAGGTAGGCTGGGGGGTAGAAGTAGAACGAGAGGGAGAATAGCAGGAGATGAGGTCAGCATGGTAAAGGGGATTGATGGCGGGTTAGGAAGAGAAGTGACATGGTCTAGCTTTCAAAGGCCCATTCTGGTTGTCATATTGAGAATATACTGTAGAGGGTTGAGGGTGAAAACATGGAGACTGGTTAGGAGGCTATAATTATTCTCCTGAAAAGAGATGACGACAACTTGAACCAAGGTGGTAACAACGGAGGTGATGGAAAGGGGTCAAATTCTAGACATATTTTGAAGGTAGAGCCAATAGGATTGAAAGGGTTTGTGAGAGAAAGAAAGTCACTGATGACTTCAAGGCTTTTGGAACAACTGCAATGATGGCATTGTCTTTTGCAGATATGAAAAAAGATGTGGGAAAAGCAGGTTTGGGGGTAAAATTAGTTTTGTTCATGACATGTTTTGAGATTTTTATTGGACATCTATGTGAAGACATTGAATATGGAGTTGGTGTCATAGATTATATTATTTGTTCTCAGTTCTTCCTCCCTCCTGCCCCCATCCTTGTCCTGGCTTCTCTTGGGTGGAGAATGCTTCTCTGCCTCATTGGTGGTGGCCTTGGACACATTACTTGCTTTGGCCAATTAAATGTGGGTGGAAGTGATAGCGTATAAACTGAACTGAGGACATAAATGGCATGGCAAAAATGTGGCATCCCCTTTGAAGATTTTACCCTCTGCCATAAGAAGAGTATGCCCTCGAAGAGCTGCTGGTACTGGAATGAAAACTATGTGAAGCAGACCTGAACTGAACCTTTAGCCTGAAGCAGAGATGCCTGGGCAAATCTGCAGATAAATGAGCCAGAAATAAATATTTGGTATCGTGAGCCACTGAGCTTGTGAGTTGTTTGTTACACAGCATTATTAAAACAGAAGCATTACTAATCCAGTTAGATATTTGAGACTGGAGTTTATGGGAGATGTCAGGGCTAAAAATATAAATCTGGGAGTTATCAGCTTCTGTATTGATAGATCACCAAGGAAATGAGTGTAGATGGAGGAGATCCAGAGTCTGAGCCCCGGGGCCCTCCACTGTGAAGTTGTCATAAAGGGGAGAAGGGGCCAGCAAAGGAAACTGAAGAGTGACCCATAGATAGGAGAAAAATCAGAAGAATGTGGGGTCCTGGAAACCAAATGAAGAAAGTCTTTCAAGGAGAAGGGTATGATCAGCTAAGGCAAATACTGCAGCCCTGTCCTGTAAGTAGAAGATTGAAACCTGACTTAGCAACCTGTAGGTGACCTTGACAGCAGACGTTTTGGCGAACAGGTTATTGTATGCCTAACAGAATAATTTAGAAGAGATGAAAAGAATCATGAAAGAGAAATGGGAGAATTTTTGGAGCAATATAATTTATCTGATGAGAGATTATAAGATCCAGTGCTCAAGTAAAAGAGTTGGCTTTAGGTGAAGGCATGAAAAATCCACCTATAACAGAGAGAAAGGTGGAATACACGCAGCTGGGTAGGTAGAGGTGGTGGCAGTAGTTTCTAGAACCATCCTTTTCTCAGAGATGTAGGAAGCAAGTCATTAGCTGAGAGTGAAGATGAGGTGATGGAGTTGTGAGGTGAAAAAGAGATGTGAAAGAGTCTTTTAGGAAAGTGAGAAAATTGAGTAGAGGAGAGAATGCAGTCCATTCTTTGGGCATCACTAAAGGTCTCTTTGAGATCAGTGATCATGATTTAAAGATACAGAAAGACTGTTTTTCTGTAGTTACATTCAGCTTCAAGGGTGCCAGGATAGAGTGGGTGGAGAGCTGGATTTAACCACGATTAAGGTTTTTCTAGTTAGAACCATGACATAAGAGGACGAGAGAATTGAGGTTTTATGCAAAAGAGAGATGATGGGATATGAATTTTAAACTAGGTAAGAGGGATAATAAATACATGATTAGGAACTAGGAAGAAGTGATAGGTCCTGGCTGGGATTGGGATATTAGGAGGGAAAGTGCTGGAGGGGCAAAATGTGGTGGTGAGAGAGTGGAATGCTTGGTGTTGAGCTTATGGGAGAATTGCTATTATAGGTGGAAGACGACAAGACAGAAGGAGAAGAGCTCAGGTGTATTGGAAGGATCATCCAGGTGGATATCGAAGTCACCAAGAATGATGATAAGTAGAGCGCCAGAAGTTCAGTGGGCGAAGGAGTGAGGGAAAGAACCCAGGTGTGTAGATAATTGCAACAAGGAGGGGTAGTGGGTTGACAGTCTGAAGAGATGAAGGGAAACCATATCCTGTCAGGAGAGCCAAGTCAAGGTGAGGACATTAAGGATACAGGGAATTTTACTAGTGATTGATTGTGGGTTCAGAGGGCACACTGGAAGTGTTTTAGGATTTGGGGATGGGTGGGAGATGAGTCATAAAAGGATAAGTAGACAGCTATCTGGTAAGAAGAATCTGGGGATAAAGGCATACTGGGGGTGGGTGGATGGGGAGCTGAGCTTCTTGAGGGATCAGCAAGTCAGGAATTATGAGATAAGTGTGTCCAGGTGTCAAGGTAGATAGGCTGTGAGAGTTGGTGTAGTGAGCAGGGAGGATGGGGTTTTATCTGTAGCATATGGTGTTTGAAGACCCTCCTCTTCATGTCAAGGATAATGTGGAAAAGCAGGAAGAGTGGTTTTATATGGTGCTTGAACATCTCCAGAGTATGGAATTAGGATGTTCTGGTGTTAGTGGTTGAGGTAATATTTAATGTTAGAATTGCATAAGCAATTAACCAGGGCTGTTTGTTTTCGGGGACTTTAGGTTCAGAGCATGGACTCCTTTTCCCTCCTCATGATGACTTTTTTTCTACATCATAGAAGCCATGGCTCAGTAGCTAGGTGTTTGACAATTAAGTTAAAAGCAAAAAACAATGAAACATGTATTGAGAGCATGCACACAAGACACAGAGTTATAGGCTACTTTGTCCCATCTAAGTATCAGTTTATCCATTTCTTCATTGTGTAGGGGTGTGGTTGAAGGGGCTACTGTCTCTGACCTCAAAAAAATTTCAGAGAGGATAAAAAATGTGCTACAACTATTTCATATGAAAAGAATAAATCAGGGCCATAAATCAGGGCCATGTACCCTCTTCCTTCTGCCCTGATCATGTTGTAGCTCTGGGTCAACTTCAGGAGTTCACAGGGGAGGTAGATGTAATATGTTGAGTTGTCCATCCTTACTTTTAAGGGACTCTGCATGAAGTTTTCCATAAGATCCTGCAGAGTAATACCCTTGAAGAAGATTAATTTCACATACCTCTTGGTGCAAAGATCCTCTTTTCTCCAAATAGAAGTCTAGAAAATATCTATGAGGTCATTTTGGCTGTTTCATAATAAAATTTTCCTTTATTTTGCATAGCAATTGGGGCATAAATATACTTTATTTTTATAAGGTACATTTTCAAAGCTACTTCACTGACAATGGTTAATTTCATGATAGAATTTAAACTTTTTGCTCACTTTAATTTATGGTGTTGAAGTGTTACATCTGAGTACTTTGCTTAATTGGCTTCCAGAGAGTGACTGACGGGCATGGCTTATATTAATCAGCTCTGAATCTCCATAGCAAATTTTCCTTTACCTTTTATAATAATTTTATGCTTAGGGGCTGTCAGGAAATAGTATTCCCTTTGGGAATCCCACATTCTAGAGAAGCTAACGTGTCGGAGATAATAAACCATGTAGCTCCTTGGCACTTGTGCTCCTCTGGGATGGAATACTCAAATAATTAGACCATGATAGGGTGAGAAGCACCACTCTACTGTATTTAAAAGTGAAGTACATCTTAGTTCATCAACAGCACTCTTTAATTTGGAGTCTTAAGATAGAAGTTGTAATACCTCGTTCATTTGTTCCTTTGCCTTTCCTGAGGAAAACCACATCAGATTTTCATTTGTTCCACACATCAAATGGAAACAAAATGACCACTAGAAAGAGACTAGATCATAATACACTATATGTTGGAATGGGTATGAGTATGAGTTGCTTTGCATCATTTCATTTTTCAGGTGAAAACATAGTTGATTATAGTACATAATGTAGTTTCTATGAGGTAATAAAATTAGGTCATAGCTTTATTTGATATAAATTAGGTTCATACATCTCAATTGTTTTTAAATTAACATTGAGAGCTCACACATATTTTTAGATTTTGTAGTAAATTAAAATGTACCTTATGTGGTCATTTACATAGTTTACCTTTATATGCTTGACTACGTGAATGAAGTTTAATGTCACAAAATCTATATGATTTTCTAATTTGGTAGTGTACCTTGTGATTTCAGCCAAAAGACATGTCTAGCTGAATGAGATAGGAGGGATCAAAGAGCACAGAAGGGTTATCAATGATCTTATCCCATTTCAGTTACAGCTGTGTAGATACTTTTGGCCAATTTAAAATAAAATATCAAAATTATTTGTCATTTATTTTCTAAGTTGCTTTTCACCCATCATTGAAAATTGACCACTAGATCATTTCAAATCACCAGGGAGACCATCCATATTTAAAAAATCATGCTAAAGTGATTGTATTGTTTTCCTATTATATGAAAAGTGATTGTATTAGTTTCCTTTGGCTGCTGTAACCAATTACCAAAAACTTGGTGACTTAAAACTGCACAAATTTGTTATCTTATAGTTCTGACAGTCAGAAGTCTAATATGGGTCTCACTGGTATAAGCAGACCTGTGTTCTTTCTGGAGGCTCTGGGAGATAATCCATTTTCTTGCCTTTTCCAGTTTCTAAAGGTTGCCCATATTCCTTGGCTCATGACGCCTTCCTTCATTTCCAAAGCCAGCAATATCTGGCTGAGTCTTTCTCATGATGCCATCTCTCTGGTGTTCTCTATTCTGCCTCCCTCTTGCACTTAGAAGGGTCACTTTGGACCCACCTGGATAACTCAGGATAGTCTCTCCACCTATGGTCATCTGAGTAGGAAACTTCATTCCACCTGCACCCTTAATTCCCCTTGCCATGTCATTTAACATACTCACAAATTCCAGATAACAGCACTTGGATATCTTTGGGTACCATTCTGCCTTCCACAGTGATTAAGAAGGAAAATATATTATCCAGAACTGCCAGAGATCTTGGGGCCCAACAATGGGTCCAAGCAAATCCAGGTAAAGACATAAGTTGTAAAGTGCCTCTTAAAACAATTCTTGGTTTCTGTACCTGAAAAGTGTAGTTTTGACTTAATAAACATTTCTCAAATTTCAGCATTTTACCACCACCTTCATGATTTTGCCATGTTCTTTTGCTAGCAATTATTTAATATTTTTTCTTTACATCAACTCTCTTTCAAAAACTTAATGTCTTTTAAAAAAGAACATAATGGGAAAAAAGGCAAATACAAAAAATATGAAGGATACTATAATGGTGGATGCATGATATTATACATTAGTCCAAACCCATAGAATATACAACACTAAGAGTGAACCCTAATGTAAATTATAGACTTTGGGTGATAATGATGTGTCAGTGTAGGTTCATCAGTTGTAACAAATGTACCACTCAGGTGGGAGATGTTGATGACAGGGGAAGTTATGCATGTGTTGGGGCGGAGGGGATATGAGAACTCTCTGTACCTTCTACTCTATTTTGCTGTAAACCTAAGACTGTTCTAAAAAAAATGAAGACTTAAAGAAAAGAGTGCAAAAATATAAAGGATCAAGGCAGAGCATAAAGGAGCTGCCTCCAGAGTCAGAGGGCAGTTAAGTGCAGGGCAGAAAGAAATATGTCTGGGGCTGGCCATGCCCATCTTGAGAGGTTGAGGCCAGGAAGCAGCAGAGTGACAATGGGCACCAGCCCCACCAGCATGGCTGGGAAGTGTATGATGGACTGGTGAGGAAGGAGGGGGCACCAGCCCAGGAAGGAAATGTTGCACTGAGCTGAGAGTAAGAAGGGATGGAGGAGGCGTGGGTGGTGCTAAATGTAGCCTTACAGGTAGGACATCTGTGACTGATGAAGGAACATTGGCAGCTGGGAGAAGTCTCTCAAGTCAAGTCATTCTTCTGTCTGTTGGGTGCATTTCCAGTCTGGTGCCCTCATAGCCACGAGACGACTGCCAGCAGCAACCAGGAAATCATGCTTCCTTTTCACTTTCTTAAGGAGAGCGGGCATATGGGAGGCATGTGTTGGGTTTGTGTTGCTAGAGAGACAGGCAGGTGGAAGATGTCAAGTGGGGAGTTGGAATGTCAAGACTAGAACTGGAGCCAAGAACCAGAACCAGAGTCTTAGGCTTAGGAATAGCTGAGATAAGCAGAGGAGAGGATGTCTGAGAAAAAAGGAAAGTTCCAAGGAAAGACATTCCTTAGGAAGAAGAGAGTGGCAGGCAGAGAAGCCATGTTCAATGTAAGACGGAAGTGTCACGGTGCCAATTTCCAGGTAAGAAAATGGTCAGTAAGGCCAAATACTGCAGAAAGGTCAAGGGGGATGAAGACCACAAAAGCCCATTGAGTGTGGCATTTAGGGAGGATTAATTAATAGCTATAGGTATCTATGCTGTGACTTATTATGCCCTGCTGTGATCTGCTTTCTATGTCCCTACTTGACTCTTACTGATGTCTGGTTCCCCCTTTACCCTCCACTACAATGGTAGGTTCCCTTTCCATGTGAATGGCTGTTATTGGCTCCATTGCCTGGCAACATGCTGCTGCTGGCAGGCCAGGTACTGCCTGACATTCATGCAGGTGTTGGTACATCCCAGCTTAGAGGGTCCAGGAGAAGCAGTTAACCTTTGAGAGAGAAGCTGCAGGTTGCAGGATGGGGACAAAGCTAAACTGCAAGGCGTTAAGGGGAAGCAGTGTTTGTAAGGCTAAATGATTGCACCACTATCATTCAACTTTGGGAATATACTAAAAGCCACTGAATTGTATACTTTAAAAGGATGAATTTTATGGTATGTGGATTACATTTCAATTTAAAAAATTTATAGATAAACACCAAAAAAATTTATCAAATACTGTACATATTATGTGCCAGGTACTCTTGTTGGTGCTGGGAATTCATTAATAAGTGAAACAAACAAAAATCTTTGCCTTAGTGGAGCTTAATTCTAATGGAGGAATTCTAGTGGACTTTATATTCAAAGAAGTATCAGAGTAGGGGATGAAAGAGACCTGAGCAATGTTGCAGGTGGAGGGAAAGAGGATAGGCAAGGAGATTGGAGTTGAGAAAAATGGTAAACAGGTCAATCTTGGGAGGGAATGATGTTTTCTTTTCTGAAACAAGAGGAAACAAGGGAAAGGTAGGCCTAGATATTGTGAAGTTTTAAGGTTGAAGGGCTGGAAGTCAGTGGTGTTTCTGTCTGGGGGTGTTATCTCTGTAAGGGGTGATGGAAGTTAATTCCTACACTGACTTCCTTTTGGTACACAGAGGAAAATACATCAGCTTCATAGTCACAGGACTTCAGCACACTTTACCCAGGACAATGGTCTTCTGCAGCTAGGTGTTTGGCATTACCGGTCATAGGTGGGGATGTTCACCTGTGCAGTGGTCCTCGTCTAAGTCTATCTTTCCCACCAGAGCAACTGATACACAGATTTCATCAGGCTGTTTGGTCTTCTCTTTCA
Source organism: Daubentonia madagascariensis (assembly GCA_023783475.1). Lineage (NCBI taxonomy): Eukaryota > Metazoa > Chordata > Mammalia > Primates > Daubentoniidae > Daubentonia > Daubentonia madagascariensis. Next base: position 42,602,532 of record JAKFHU010001569.1, on the reverse strand, counting down.
GGTTGTAAATTTTTACAGAAACCAGCTCTGCATTTTCAAGTGCCCTGTGTCCATGCTCTTCATAATAGCTCAATAAATATTTGATGCATGATCACAGTTTGTTAACAGCTACTTCTTTTCCAGAAGAAGAGTGAATGTGGGTTGCCAGGGTATGTATTTTAGTACCTCAGTTAGTAGGAGGATATGGTAGAGTGTCCTATTTCTTATTAATGCTTACAGTTATGAAATGCAACCTAGTGATTAAGTGGGGGGCGTAATTTGGAAAGGACTATCCTGGGTGGAAATATCCTAAAAATCCGCAAGAGGGAGATATATTGCCATTGAAGTGGAGAGGGGAGCTAATGAGATACCAATTCCTAACTTTTGAGAGCCAGAATATTGTACTGTATCGCCCCAGTAGGAAATAAGAAAAGGATAGGCTTTACAATCTTCTTTTGGGATGAGAGATTAGATTTAGGGATGCTCAGTTATTTGCAGACTCCTGGAATATGCATGATATGTCAAGGTTTAGGATGCATCAACAGCCTCAATGAGCATATCTAAAGGCTTTAAGGATTTTTGTTCGTTTGGTTTTGATCTTATTATGGCTCTTTCAAGGATGGCTTGCAAAGCTGCTTTTGTTCTATCTCCCCCTTTCATTTTCTTGGCAGTGGCGGCAGAGAGTTAGTGCTGCCCAAACCGGGTTTCCAATCCTTGCTGGGAAGTGCCCTTGCTAATCTCACTGTCTCCTTTGGGCAAGAGGTTCCGGCAGAACGCATCATTTTGGTTTTCAGGGGCCTTTACCTATGAAAAGGCAAACCTGAACTGCAGATAACTGTACAAAAGAGGTACATAGGGAAACTTTATTCTGAATAGTGTCTATTTGCACTTTGAAATTCACACTCAGTGCCTGACCTCCTCATGTTTATGCGGCCAGTGGGGGCAGAAACCCTTTATCATTTCAACAGAAATTTTCACAGTATTATTACTAGATCACTTGTGAGTTTTATTTGGTTCCTTTTTAGAAAACTTTCTTTTTTACTCCTGTGTGCTTACAAATGACATTGCCTAATGATATTTTCAGTGTTTGACATTCCCGACCTCCCCTTAGTTCTTAAGGCTGTTTCTTCCCTTGGTCTTCTCGTTCCCTTTTTCGGCTTCCCGTCCTCGGTGTTCTTCCAGACAGCCTTCCTCCCCGCCACGTGGCTGCCGCCCAGGCTCATCTCCGTGGCCATCCTCTCTCAGGAAGGCTGATTGCGCGTTCACAGCCGAGCTCCAGCACGGACAGGCCGTGTGTGACCTCAGGGAAGCTGCGTAAATTCTCTGTGCCTTAGTCTCACAAGCTGCAGAGTGGGGACAGCGACAATGCCCACCTCATCGGAGTTCTGTGAAGATGAGAAGAGATAATATATGTGAAGGGCTTAGAATAGTCTGGCGCATGGGAAATACTCAGTATTGGCTATTATTATTATTATTATTAATCATCTCTTCCATCACAGACTCTCTTTGCAGGAGCTCATCCATACCCAAAGTCTCAACTATCCCCTTCACATCTTTTCTGAGCCCTAGGCACATTTCCGAGGGTTTTCTAGACATCCCTACCTGGACTGCTATCAGGTACCTTAGACTCAACATGTTCAAAATTGAACTCATCATCTTTCACCTTCTTCTCCTTGCAGCTTGCTCCTTTTTCTGTCTTCTTTCAGTCAATGGTACCATTTCTTGCGTAGTAGCCAAAGCCAGGAAATAGTGAGTGATCCCTGTCTTCAATTCTTCACCTCCAATTCATTTGGTTCTCAAATTATGTCACTGTATCTATTAAAACTTCATTCACACTCAAACCCTTAATTACCACAGGGACCCTGAACCCATCTCCTTGCCCCTGGTTGTACCTTGTTCTTTCCACCTTGGCCAGGATGATCTTTCATCAATGCAAATCTGATTTCGTACTTCCTCAGATTAAAAATATTCCACATTTTTCATAGCTTTCAAGGTTATGGGCGGTTTGATAATTTGGACCCTGCTGCCTGCATTGTGCTGCCAATTGCTTCTCTCTGCCACACAGAAAATGTTGTCCTAGTACCAACTTGGGGGCACAAATGGGAAACCTCATTGTCTCTTCAGCAGAGCGAGAGTAGTATCTAAATCCCTTGTGTTTAATACAGACACTAGCACATAGTAAGTACTTAATATATGCTCATATCTATATGCATAAAGGCCTGGACTCTATATGAATGAGAGTTCTTTCTTGTTCATAGACTTTAAAACTGTCTTCAGTGTGTTGATTGGACTCAGCATGTTCCACAACATAATTAAAATGTGAGAAATGTTTCTAGCACATCAGTAATATAGACATTTTCAAAAAATGTCTGAGGAAATTCAAGCTCAAACTTACAAATAGCCTTTTACATAAACAACACTCAGAGGTGCATTTTCTCCTTAATGCATGTACATAACTTCCATTAACGTTCTTTGCCTCCGTGTTTAGCTTTTATTTTTATGTCTGTTGTATAAATCTGAGACTTGACACTTTAATGGAAAGATCCTGGTTTGTTATGACATCATATCAAATGTAAAGTAGAGAGGGTTGGATTGTTTGGAAAACCTTCATCTAAGAATGTCTATCTGTAATCCTGAGGAAAATTTATGTTAAACCAGGGACATTCTGCTTCCCAAGGGAGGCTCTCTTGTCCACGTGTCCTAGTGGTACCTTCACCCTTCCAAATTATATCTCCTGAATGATTTCCTGTGGATAAGTTATAGGGAAATGGCTTGATGGGGCCTAATCCCATTTAAAAGACAAAGGTTTTAAGCTGGAGAGAAGTTCTAGAAGTCATTACGTCTCTGCAGAAAGGGGCTGAAGTGCTACAGGGATGGTGCTAAGGAGGAATAGGTGACAGGAAAAGAACAGCTGAGGCTTAATCACTTTTTTTGTTTTAATTGAGACAGGGACTCCCTCTGTCACCCAGGCTAGAGTGCAGTGGCATCATCATAGCTCACTGTAGCCTCAAACTCCTGGGCTAAAGTGATCCTCTTGCCTCAGCCTCCCTAAGGGCTACTATTACAAGCAGGAGCCACTGTGCCTGGCCTTCATTCATTTTTTGTATTAGTGCAGTGTTCAGCACATAGTTGGTATTCTAGAAACCACTTTGGTCAGGCTTTATCCCATATCCTATAATCTATGTATCTTTTCATACCAAGTTTGGGGCAAATTCAAGATTTGAGTATACCAGGGTCTTCTGGGTTTTCCTTTGTTGTTCTGGGAACCTGAAAAGTTAGAGGTAGGCATAGATCTTTGATTCTGCTCACAATTCTCTGTTAGGCCTCCCTGGCAGAGGGCATGGCCATTGGATCCTGCTTGATATAGACGAAGTGTGAAACCTGGCCTTCTCGCTAGGTTGTCTTCACTCACTTCCCACCCCACCTGCCTTTAGCCCTGGTGAATGATGTGTGGCTTTGACCTTCATGCTCAACTGTGACCCTGACTTTTATTCTTCTATGTTGTTTGCTGGATCAGACAGATGCTGAGGGTTTTAATTCCAGTGCAATACTGCTTCTCCAATCATGAACCCCAATGGGTATTTCAAAGCTCATAGGCTGTTGCGCTGGAATCTAGGCAGTTTTCCTCCTATTGGGGAGAAGGAAATTGAGACTCACAGAACTGAAGTTACTTGCTCAAGACAGAGCTAGGATGGGGGCTCAGAATCCAGACTTTAGGATGGACCCTCCTTCCTTCACTCCGTTCCAAATTTCTCTCGTTCTCTCTCTTTCCATTCTTTTTTCCCACTCTTTCTTCCGTTTTATTTCTGTTATATAGGAGCACTTTTACAATGTAGAAGGCACGGTAATTCTCGTGTCATAAAAGTCCTAACAATTATTCTTCAGTGACCACAATGTATTATAAAGAGCATGAAAAGATGGACTTTATTTTTTGAAGATTTTTTTCACTATTAACTTTCCCTAGATCAGAGAATTGAATCTTGACAGTTTTGCTTTGAGACTGCCCAGTTAGTGATGCTGGTTCATTTTCTTTCATGGCTCATTTTTGATAGCTAGGTACTTGTGAGGGCAATTCATTGTCTTGCTCTCAGCTCAGCCTGGTCTTTTGTGTCATTTAATACCTCTGTGACACTTCTCTCTGCTGACAATCATACTCTAATTGTGGTAACTATTTTTCTTTTTAATTTAAAAATATTTCTAGCATACAAATAGGAACAAGAGAAATATAAAAGATACCCACATTATCCACCATCTAGATTTAATGCACATTAACATTTTGCTGTAACTTCTTTAGATGCTTTAATGAAATAAAACATTGCAGATACATTAGAAAGTCCCTCAATCCCCAAATCTCCTCAAGCATGAGTATTGTCTTAATGTGTTCCTATTTCTTTATAACATGTCTCCACAATGTGTTTTTAACAATTTATGTAACTGGAATTATTGTATATGTACTTTTTTGCAACTTTCCTTTTTTTTTTTTTACTCAAAATTAGTTTCTTTAGATATATCTATACTGACACAGTAATTATTTTCATTAATCCATATATTATTCATTTGGACTGCTATGTATGATACCATTTAGTGAAAAATACCATAATTTATCTCTTTCACTATTGATAGACATTGAAGTTGTGTTCAGTTTTTTCTGTTATAAACTATGCTGCAGTGAACATCTTTGTAGGAATTTTTTTAGTGCACTTACGTGGGAGATTCTGTAGGGTACCCAAGTAAGAGTAGAATTTTTGGTTTGTAAGGTATATTTAATTTTGCCACTACTTCTAGCTCTTTGCCATCTAGGCACATGGTAGAATTGCACTCTTCCAATCCCTTTGAAGTTAGGCATAGTGATGTGATTTGTTTTGGGCAACGAAATGTGAGCAGAGCCTTAAGAGCCAGTGAGAAATTCACCATGTTCTCTCTTTGCCTCTGTTCAGTGAACTTTAATGATCCATATGATGACTTCTTCATCGAATTGGGTCTCAGTAAGGACGACATTGGAAGAAAGCCTCCAGTTGGTTTGCAATTAATATGAGGCATGAGCTATACATAAATTATAGAGGTTTTCTATCAGGGGTTGGCAAACTGTGGCCTATTAGCCAAGTCTGGCCCACTATCTATTTGTTTATATCTAGGCAGAATTGAGTAAGTGAGACAGAAACCCTGTGGCCTATAAAGTTGACAATATTTACTATTTGGCCCTTTGAAGAAAAAGTTTGAGGACCCCTGTTTTAAATCACTGAGATTCTAAGGTTGTTTGTGACTGTAGTATAATATAGTACATCCTGACTGATATGCTCACTACCATGTGGTATTGTCTGACTGTAAGCTTTTTGCTAATCTGGTGGGCGTCTTAAAGAATTTTTATCAAGGAAGTAATCCATTTTCTTTTGAAAGCCGTAGATAAATCTTGTTGACCCCCAGGGACCTAATGATTCTTTCTTTTTTGAACAGCCTTATTGAGGTATAATAACATACCATAAAATTCTCCCATAGTCAGTACACAATTTCATAATTTTTAGTAAATTTATAAAGTTGTGTGACTATCACCATAATCCAATTTCAGAGTAATTCCATCAGTTTTAGTGCAATCCCCCAAAATTCCCTCACCTCCATTGGCAGTCAATCCCCATTACCACCCCCATCCCCAGACAACCACTGATACTCTTTCTGTCTGTACAGATTTACCATTTCTGGGCATTTCATATAAATGGAATTATTCAATCTGTAGTCTTTCAAATCTGGCTTATTTTTCTTGGCATAATGGTTTTGAGATTCAGCCGTGTTTTAGCACCAATCAATAGTTCTTTTTATTGCTGAATAATATTCCATTGTATACATAACTCCACATTTTGTTTATTCATTCACAAGTTGATGGAAACTTGAATTGTTTCTACTTTTTGGTTATTATGAATAATGCAGGTATAAATATTTGTGTGCATGTCTTTATATAGGCATATGTTTTTATTTCTCTTGGGTAAATTTCTACAAGTGAAATTAATGAATTATATTTCATTTTTTAAAGAAACTTCCAAACTCATTTCCGAAGTGGCTGTCCCATTCCACATTCCCATCAGTAGTGTATGAGGGTTCCAGTTTCTGCACATCCTCACCTACACTAGGTGTTGTCAATCTCTTTGATTGTAGTCATTCTAGTGGATGAGCACTGGTGTCTCCCTGGGTTTTAATTTTCATTTTACTAATGACTGATGACGTTGTGCAACTTTTCACGTGATTATTAACCATTCCCGTATCTTATTTATAAAATATCTATCCCAATCATTTGCTCATTTTAAAATTGGGTTGTGTTTTCTTTTTACATTGAGTTGAAAGAGTTCTATCATAGGTACAAATCCTTTATTAAATATATGATTTGCAAATATTTTCTCCTAATCTGTGTTTTGTCTTTATTTTCTTAATTGTGCTTTTTGATACAAAAGACCTTAATTTTGATTAAGTCTAATTTATCAATTTTCTCTTTCATACATCATGTTTTTGGTATTGTTTCTAGGAACTCTTTGCCCAACCCAAGGTCGTGAAAATTTTCTTCTATGTTTTCTCCTAAAAATTGTATATTTTTAGTTTTTAAATTTAGGCCTGTGATTCATTTTGAGTTGGTTTTTGTGTACGTTAAGCCTAGAGATCTCTTACCTCATGCTTTTTGGGGTGACTACTGTTGGGAGAGAGAGTATCAGAGGTAAAAAAAACTGGTGCCTCATTGAATTTAGTGAAAAAGGGGTACAGTCAGAAGCCAGAGAACACATTTTCCAATATGAACAACTTTCCAGACAGGAACATGTGAAACTTTTAAAGTAGGAAAATATCTTCCTTCTGGGAAAAATCCATTTTAAAACATTATCAATGTTTGCCTTGTAAACAAGTAATAATGAGAGCTAGTCTTACTCTTCTTATGTGTATGAAGTTGTGGATGTTTGAAAAGAAACTAATTGAAACTTAACGCAACCTTATCTTTCCTTTCGGTTTTACACACTTCAAGAGAGTTATGCAAGTCCAGAGAGACTTAAGTTTTCTTCAAAGATTTCGGGACATAACTCAACTCAGCAAGGAACACTTTCATAATTCTTTCATAAAACGAGGGGAATGCGGATGTCTTCGAGTAGGAGTAACACTGCTCTCTGTAGAGGTTTAATTGTACACAGAGATAAGCCTTTTTTTCTTTTCTAGCTGCAGCAACTTGGGAGCAGGGTGGGAAGTTACATTGCACTTAGTTAGCTGCAGAATTATGCAGTTATGTAGCAGTATTTCCAACTCAAGTGGCCAGCATCAGGGTCACAGTAAAAGTAGCAATATCCAAAAATATTCTCATGATCTTTACCTCTCAGTAGAATATTTTATCTCCCATGCTTCCCACGTTGCTTCATTTCTGGGCAGAATCCTGGGTGCTGTCCCTGTTGTCCATCCTATGGCTCTTGACTGTGTTTACTGTTGCTCTGCAAGCCAGGGCTTTCAGATTTCATTGTCAGACACTCCCAGGCTCTTCCACTCTTTGCCCACAGCACCCAGAGGCTTCACAGTCCAATAGACTTGGTTTGAATCCTGGCTTTGCTAGTGGCTCTGTGACCGTGAACAAATCCTTTGCTCTCTTTGAGCCTCAGTTTCCTCACCTATAAAAGCAAAATAACAACACTCAACTTTCAGGATTGCTGTGTGGATTAAAGACAATGTAAAGCAACTAGCACAGTGGCTAGCTCGTCATAACATTTCTAAAAATATCTTACTGAGTATATACAATCCATACATGGTAGCCATAAAAAGCTAGTTGTGGCAATAATGCTGGTAGATCTTCTCTTTCCTCCTCTCCTTCCTCTCCTCTTCCTCTTCTTCCCTTTCCTCTCCTTTCTTCCTCCTCCCTTCTATCACCTTGTGGCGGATGACATCAATGCTGCAGATGTTTTGATGAGCACCTCTGTGCTCTGAGCCTGAACCATTGTCATCGCCACAAAAGTCCTCTCTTCTCTGGCTAGCCATCAGTGCCACCACCTCTACCATCTCTCCTGTGACCCAAAGGATGGGGGCCTGTACCTGCAGCTCTAGCAATGCCTTTCATTTCAGGGTAGCATGGGCTGAAATGCTGCTAGTGTTATAAGGGGTAAGCCTTTTAGAACAAAACCTGGGGGCAGGGGACCTCTTCTGTAGCCTGACTTACTGATCCAAAATGTGGAGTTTTGAGTGGCACCTTTATCTGGGGAAACCCAGGTGTCTTTCCAATGGAGTCATCTGGCTGTTGTTTTCCTCCTTTCCACTCCCACCCCTGGAAGCTGAAGGAACATTTTTTTTCCCTCTCTGCCCTAGGGTTGCTGTTCCTCCCCTACCTCTCCTCACACCAGTAAATGGCACTTCATTCTGTAACCTGCCTCCAATGCCTCAGCTAGTCTCCCAGTGCCCCATTAAAAATACAGGTACTCTGATTCCTTTGACTGACTTTCTTTGCTGTTGCTGCAAACTCTAACTCAAGCCACCACTATGTCTTTCCTGGACAAGAATCTCCTTACTGCTGTTCTTGCTTCCACTTTTGAACCCCTATAATTTATGCTACAATTTGAAGCCAGAGAGATCTTAAAATATAAATCACATCATGCATTATCCTGCATAAAACCCTCTAATTGCTTCCCATTGCTCTTAGCACAAAATTCAAACACTTTATCATGCTTTTACAAAGTCCTATATTTCCTGGCCCCACTAATGTCTCTGTCATTATCTGCTACTTTCATTTGTTGTGCTACAGCCACACTGAGCGTCTCTCTGTTCTTTATCCTGGCCAAGTTGACACACACTGTAGACTCTTTGCATTTCCTTTGCCATCTCCTTTGCCTAGAATCCTCTCACCCCATATCTCCCCCACGACTATCTCTTTCTTTTCATTTAAACTAACTTCAAGTGTCATATCATCAGAGGTCTTTCCTGACTGCCCAATGTAAAGTGGTGCCTCCACTAGCCTGGTCATTCGCTATTGCACTATCAGTGCCTTAGTCATGCATTTATGTATGTGTTTATTTTTTATTTGTTTGGTGTATGCCTCCCCCTAGTATAGTAGTATACTAGTATAGTAGTTCTAGGAGAGAAGAAACATTCTCTTTTTCACTCCTTTATCTTCCGTGTATAGAACAGTGCCTAGCACACGAAAGACTCAATAGGACTCGATAACTATTTGCATAGTAACCAAATGAATAGATCAATATCGAAGGATGACTTCCCTCCTTCAGGAAGCACTACTGACCGCTTTCTACTGCTCAGATGTTTTGCTCCATGAGTTCTTTCCTGCCTATGAGGAATGTTTCATCACCCTCCCCTGAAGGAGAACTCCCAAGGAGGAGTGGGTCTGGCCAGTTGTTCCTTCTGGATTCTAGCTTGGGTGCCTCCTTTCCTTGGTGTGGGTTCTTGTAAATGGTGGCTGTCTGGTTTTAGGAAAGTGTTGTGTCAAAGAGACAGAATTGTGAATCAAAACTGAGCTGTCAATCAATCGGGTTAGTAGGAAAGCATAGCGGAAGCATGGAGCAGACTTGGAGATTGGGATGGTGGTGGTGGGAACCTGAGTAGAAGGAACCAGTGGTGTGGGGTGACCCAGTGAGAGTGGTGTGGATGAATTTTAAAGTTGGAGTATGGATTTCTAAGGCCATTTTTTATGAAAGAAGAGCATGTGTTTAATGTGGCTGATCTAGGTTTGCTTAAAGAATTGTAATGCAAAAAGCTTCTCTTGGGGTTTGAGACCCAAAGGAATTTGGGACCTGTGTTAGCCAAGTTTTTCATGTTTTCTCTACATCTTCCTCTGTGAGGAAGGCTACCATACTACCTTCCACAGTAATACCTATATATTTTTTCCAGCTTTATTGAGGTATGATTGCCATATAAAAATTGTATATTTCTCAGGCATATAACATGGTGTTTTGATACAAGTACACTTTGTGTAATGAGTCCCACAACCAAGCTAATTAACATATCCATAAACTGACATAGTTACCATTTTATGTGTGTGTGTGCTGAAAACACTTAAGATCTACTCCTTTAGCAAATTTCTAATATAAAATGTATTATTATTAACTATAGTTACTATGCTGTACATTAGATCTCTAGAATTTATTCATATTATATCTGAAAGGTTATACTCTTTGGCCAACATCTCCCCATTTTCCCCACCCTCAGACCCTGGTAACCACCATTTTACTCTCTATTGCTCTAAGTTTGATTATTTCAGATTCACTTATTATATAAGTGATATCATGGAATATTTGTCTTTCTGTGTTTAGCACATGTCACTTAGCATAATGTCTTCCAAGTTCATCTATATTGTCACAAAAGGCAGAATTTCCTTATTTTTTAAGGCTGAATAATATTCCATTGTGTGTAAGTGTGTGTATATATATGTGCGTGTGTGTGTGTGTGTGTATATATATATACACACACACACACCCCCATAATTTCTTTATCCATTCATCCGTCAGCAGACTCTTAGGCTGTTTTCATGTGTTGGCTATTGAAAGTAATGATGCAATGAACATGGGAGTGCAGATATTTCTCTGAGATACTGATTTCATTTCCTTCAATATATACTCAGAAGGGGGACTGTACATTTTCTCTGAAGTATCCTCCCAATTTTCTGTCCCTGGAACAATGAAGAAATGTGGTGTTTTGTAATCAGATTTTCAAGAGTGAGCCTTGGACTCGGTTTCCAAGCACATTTAATCTTTTGAACCAAACATTGCTTGCTTACGAGGGGATATCTTTGCCTGCCATCTATAGGACTAAATTGTTTGAGGCGATACACAGAGATGTTGCCTTAAGAAAATCTATATACATAAATCTAAGCTCACTGAACTCTAACGTATACACTAGAGGTCATTATTTTACAAAACAATAAATAGTGGATATTCTTAATGATTCAAAATAATATTTAACTTGAATATGATTGCCACACACATTTATGCCATAAAATAAAGAAAATGTATGCAAAATGCCACCATCCAATCTAAGGTAGAATATTTATGAGCTCAATTCTGTTATACATAGGGAGTGTGAATTCTGGTTGGATTCATGACTTGGCAAAGCTATTGTTTGCTCAGGGGAGCAGTAGAGACAGAAGTTTCCCTCAAATCTCACATCCCAAAGCATCACCCAGAAGTAACAACCTCCAAGAGCTACCTTCTCTTGTACCACGCTTTTTTCGTTTGTGCTTCACAAGATCTATGGTAGGTGCTATTATCTTTGTTTTACAGATAAGAAAATGGGCAGAACAACTGACTTCTTACACATCTGGCTAAAGCTTCATAAATTAAATCTTGCATTTTGAATAATGATGGTACATCTTCAAATCAAGATCCCAGCAGGTTTTTAACTTCACCAATTTTCTCAGTGAGAAGGGAGCTAAACAATGATGTGTCTGTAAAAGTATGAGCAAGAACTGTTACCCTAGAGTTTTGCAGAAAAGGAAAGATGAAAAAAAAGGTGATTTTTTTTTTTGTTCTTGACATGTTGGGAAAGTCTATAGACAATTTTTGATGTGAAAGAAGTTGACTAAGAAGTGCGAATTTACTGTGCTGTTCTGGCCTTAGAAACATGTTTGCACTTCATTTTAACCGCCCCACCCCCTCCTATTTTCTAATGATGTTGTTTTTCTAACTATGAGTTGTTTGGATGAAATTCTCCAGGCATGACTTTATCAAAATTAGATTATTAAAATAAATAACACCCAGAAAAAGAAGACTAAAATAGAATATCATTAGTTACTGTTAATGCTCTAATAGTGATTTGTATTCAGTCAGATGAAAATTCTTACAGGATTTGAAAATGACCGTTGAAAAGAAAGATTATTTTTATAATGCAGAAAATATCCACTTAAGTTTCTTGAACTTCTTAGATATTTGATGGAAATTTATCTATTTTCCCTGAAATGATAAGTCAAGAAAGTGCTTTAATAAATATATCTGATCATACCCTACACAATTGAATTCTTTGAAAAATGTTGAAGAATTTTGAAAACTCTCTGGAACCATCAGTATTTTTTATATTTACAAATTTAGAGGAAAAATAGATATTGGTTTCTTCCTTAGACTCATCCTACCACTATTATTTAAAGACGCTAGACGAATATATTCTGAGGAGATAGAATTAGCAAGTGTTGAAAATGAGAAATAAGGGGTCAAATTTTAAGATTACATATCTTTGGTTTGAAGGTCAAGTGTGGAAAACACTGGAAGGGTGTTGCCATTAGTTTATAATGCATTTGGTAGATGCCCAGTATTACAGCAGGGAGGAGAACAAGCAGAACTTCAGGTGTGTGGGTACTAATTGAGTCTGTCAAAGTCAGGTCCTCAATGAAATAAATGCAAAGCAATATGATCAGGGTCCAAGGTAACTCTTGAGTGGGTATAAGAGATAACAGGGGAAAAGAGCATCCAACCAGAGAGTTGATCAGTCAGGATCATGACCTGAGGGTAAATTCAGCCTCTAAACCTGACTTTTAACCAAGGCAGTAGACTAAGTATAGGACTTGGAACCTAGAATATGAACTCATGAACAAAGTTCTTCTCAATCAATTTCTTGGTAGTTGAGGTTTGGGTGAATCATACCAACCTTCCAGAAATGCTTTGAGATGTAATTACACTTAAACATAAATGACAAAAAGTCAAGTGTCACCTAAAAGCTAACCAATTCTAATAAAACATAAATGTATATGATGTCTAAATCTCTGTCTTCACTTTTTTTTTTAATGAACCAAGGATTCAGTTTCACCCAGAAGAGGAGCTAAATGATTAACTTACTTCTAAAATCCAGTGATTAGAAATTATATTTCCTTCCTTTTATAATTCAGCAGCAATACTCATGGATGTAATCTAGGCAGGTTATCATGATATTTTCTTCTTATTTGAATTTTTCAAAATCAAAGTATTGATTTCATCTTCTAATAGTAATATCTTTTTGAAATGAAAAAGGGATTGATCTCATGCAATAGCATAAGTACTGTGATTCAGAAGCCAATCTGATCTAGAGTTTTGGGATAGCACTACAGTGAGAGGAGTTCCTTTACAAATAACAGTTGCAAGAAGGAAAGAAGGGAGCCTTACCACTATCCAACTTACTTCCTAAGAGTAAGTAAAGGCAAATAAATAAGCTCTTGTTGAGTTAAATAATGTACATATATATATAAAACACAAGTGTATGAATATTCATATATAACATTCAAATAAATAATAATTGATAATGCCTGTGTTATGTTCAGAATTTTGATAGGGAAAGAGGGAGATGAATACAGGTTGAATATTCCTAATTGAAAATTCCAAATTCAAAATATCCCAAATCCACAACTTTTTGAGCACTGACATGACACTCAAAGGAAATGCTCACTGGAGCATTCTGGATTTTAGATTTTCAGATTTGGGGTGTTCAATCAATAAGTATAATGCAAATATTCCAAAACCAGGAAAAAGCCAAAATGCAAAACAATTCTGGTCCCAAGAATTTCAGATATGAGATATTCAACCTGTGCATAATATACCATGATTATTGTCCTTACCAGATCTTTATGAATAGATTTCTCATTTTTCTGAATGTGTCACCTCTGCTTCAGTTCTCTGCCTTTTTAGTCCTAATTCTCTTCTATAGATAACAAAATTAAGGTTTCTCCAGATCTCTGAGAGTTTGAAAAATGAAATCAAAGTATAATTATTAGAGACATTATCTTTCCAGGCCCAAATCTGGAAGAATAAATCAAGCTTAACTGTAATATAATCAATGGTATTAACATGGCTAAAGGAAGAATATACCAATGGAAGCAGATAGTAGCATGAAAGCAAAGACAAATAAGGAGTAAGAGCATCATCTGGGAGAAAAATTGCTCTGAAATTGCATGGGTATCTGGTCCATGAATCAAGAATGCATATGCAGAGGACATGGAAGCATCCATTTCTCCATATTTGCTGTATTACCCACTGAAATCATGCAACTAGTTGTCTTTTTTCTGATTCTTTATACTACCTTCTAGTTATAATTCGGCAACCTATATAGCTTTGCCCCAAGGTCAATATGTTATCTGATCCACCAGGCTGTTATGTCTCTTATTATAAAGGCATGCTTTGGCATTCTGACTTATACTGCAATATTTTGTGAGTCCAGTTATTGGGACAGGTTTCTAAGAGATGATCATCTGATAATTGATATTCTCAATGTGTACACTGAAGGCCATGCTCTGAGCTGTGGGGTCATTACTAAGTGAATGCCATCATAAAAAGCTCTGGCTGAGATGCCAGGTGGCTGGTGTTTTTGCCAACACGATTTCCTTCTCAGCTCATCTCTCCATTCGAATGACAGTGCCAGATTTTGTACTCTTGATTTTTGCACTCCCCTTTCTTGAAGTGCTTTCTTGTACCCATCCCAGTCCTGCCTGAGAGTTCACAGTTTCTCAACTTTGGCTGCACATGAGAATTACATGGGGAGTTTAAAAAATTCCCAATGCCAAGCCCACATCCCAGACCGAGTACATCAGAACCTAAATTGATGGAACCCAAGGTAATTCTGATATATAACCAAGGTTGGGAACCACTGCTTTAGAGAGACCCTGCTAATTTATCCCACTCACCTGAATTCTCCCTTCTCCAAACTCCTTTTTCACTCAACCTATTTTCACACGTCTTTGTATTTTTTTGTCTTTCTAAATTGAAAATATACTCCATGTGGGCATAGGGGTATATCTTAAATGAATTTTATGTATGATTTGTTAAATTACCTCTGATGTACATAAATACCTTGGATAAATAGTAGTCTACCATACCTCTAATGAACAATTCTCCTAGATTGGTTAAACATATTTCAATGTTGGTAGGATATAATCCACATTCCTTATAATTTGGCAAACCTAATCTGTCATTTTTGCCTCAAGGTGTATTGGAGAATGTGCACCTATCTATGTGTGTGTGTATGAGAGTGTGTGTGTGTGTGTGTGCATAAGCAAATATACACATAATTTGAATTCTGCTGAAATTCCAAAGCAGCATACTAAATAGTAGAGGGAAAAGTTGATTTAATTATCTCACGTTATTGACAGGCATTTTTCATGATCCTATTTTTTTTGCTCAGTATGATCAGAGGCTTATGTTTTTATTAAAATTTATTAATATGCATCAGCAATGCATATCATTTAATTCCTAGGATGATATCCTAGACTAGCTAGGCTGGTGATTTAACTATATGATTATAAGCTCTTATATTCCAAAATCGAAAATCAAGATTATGACATTCTCAGTTCATAAGTAGACCAAAAAAAAAAAAAGACTGTAGCCTTTTAGTGAAAATAATTGTCTCCTGATTTCAGCTGAGATCAAATGAGCTCAAATGATAACTTGGCCCACATGATTCCTGGTAAGTGTAAAAGGAAAAGTTTAACAAACCTTTGTTGAACCATTTCACACTTTCATTTTTTGCTCTGAATACAAAATTAAGCTTTTAGAGATATGACTACAGGGGGATTTAAAAAGCTTAATAAATACCCAAGGTGTTGAATGAGTAAATGCAGCTCAACCTAGTGATTTTTTTCCCTTTGTTTCCTTCTTTTCCCTCCTTCACCATGATTCACAGTGAATCACAGGTGCTTGAAAAAAATTACAGGATTAACTATTTACGGTTTGCATCATAGAAACTGGAAGTATTTATCATTTTTCTGGGATGGAAATTCTGATAACCAATTCAGACTTTTGAAAATTAGTTAGACTTGGAAGACTATATTTTTTCCTTGTAAAGTGTTGTCAGGGGGGCTGGTACTGACTCAATATTTCTAACATCTGCCATGAGCTACTTAGTTGCTGTAAAATAGTGTCAGTGCCTGCTTTTAAGGAAAACATCCTTTCACAATGAAAGGGTTAAAGAACTTTGAGTTATCACATGTTACTGTGACAAATTGCTTTCACCTTTAGATATTGTGTTGCTTCTGACTGAAAAATAGCTAAGCCCAGGTTGATCTCAGAAAGGACTCCCTTTTATTCCTGAAAGAAGTGATTACATGTGAAATGCTTTTAAAATTAACAATTACAAATATTATCATTAGATGTCAGGCAGTACCTTGTGCATCTGGATTCTGTTTATGATAAAGTCTGTCATTTCATGCTAGAATTCAGAGTGTACCTTTTCTTAATATCGGCTCTACTCAGGAGTCACTCTGGCTTGTTCCAAGAGAAGGCATCTTGAGGGACGTTTTGTTCTTTCCCATTTGTATACTTCATGAAAAGCACTTTTGCTGATTAAAGATAATTTGACAAATAGAAGTTAAAAGAGGATTATTAAAACAGCCAGCAAAAATGCAGCATCAGAAATTCTAGAAACCTACAGAAATGACTTCTTAAATGCATTCTTTAATAATTTATATTTGACATTTTAGATTCTAAACAGCTGCTGAGTGAGAAGAGAATTGGAATAGAGATGGTTGTCTAAGGTTTCACTTATCTAGATGGATCTAGATAGATGATTAGAATCAGTTTTGGGGGTTTTATAGCAATGAAGGACTCTAAGTGGTACAGGCACTGTATGCTAATAGGGATTGCGTTGTAGTCCTGTTTAAGCATTGAGGTCAGTTTGATTTAAAGATACAAGTGGTTTTTTAAAATTATATTACTGGTCAAAATTATTTCGGTTGCAAGAAACAGAGACCCTTCTCAACTGTGCTGAGCACAAGTGGACTCTCCTCCAGGAACAGGAGTCAAAAGAGTCTGGGCTTCACTGGTGTGGTAGTTCTGGATTCAAGACCCTTGAGTCTTAGTGGTGGGAGCTCATGCATCTTCCCTCCTGGGGCTCAGCTGCATTCCAAATGCCTGCATCATTCTGTCTCCTGGTCTGAATCAACTGTGAGGTAGGGGGAATCAGTGGTCTACTCTGCACTCAGCAGGGGCTATAGGTAAGAAATGATTCCTTGATAATATGGTTGAGATATCATCCCAAAACACATTGTTACCAAAAATGTCAGTGGGAACAAAGGAGGAATGAATCTGGAGAATTTCTATTGTCTTGTGGGGAGAAGATGTTAAATTCAGGTTTGCCTGTATTGAACAGGGGATAATGGTAGATATTCTAGTGGATTTATCTAGAAGGTATTTGGTTAATTGCTTCCGAAGCTCAGGGCAGAGGGCAGAGCTGTAGAGCTAGCTTTGGTTGTCATTAGCACGTAGGTGAGAGTTCAAGTCATTAGATCAAATGAGATTACCTGAGAAGAGCATATATGGAGAAGAGCAATGTACAGGAAAAGTGAGAAGATAAAACCCTGTGGAACACCAACATTTAAGGGACAGGCAGAAGAATGGCAAAAATACTCATATAGTAGATAGCAATAGAATAGTCAGAGATGGTGTAAACCAAGGAGAGAATAATGCCATGAAAACCAAAGATGTACAATTTTAGAAAGGAGTGAGCCTCCACCATTCTCAAATGGGACAGAGAAGACCAGTACTGTAAGAATAGATGATTGGCAGATAGTTGGTGGCCATTTCCAGAGCAATTTTGTTGCTGAGTTGAGGCAGGTGTGTGGGTGGTGGGTAGGAGGTGCAAACCAGCTTTTCACGGTTGGGAGAGAATGGGAAACAGGAAGTGGGGGTGGGGGGGTAGCTAGAATAGAATATTTTCTCAGGCAGCTGAACAAGGAAACAAATCAAGCACAGAGATAAAGGTAGGGTCTAGGCCAAGGAAGGGATATATTTTCAGGATAGAAGAAATTTGAGTATGTTTATTATCTTCGGGAAGGAGACTGGCTGGTGCAAGAGGACTGTAGGATTGCAAACAATCTTAGTATAAACAAAGCCCAGAGAAAGATGATGTGGAGGAAGACTTCACGTTGATAAGTAGCTGCTGGTCTCTTACAGTTAAACTGTGTTGGCTGCCAGAAGTAAACTATGAAGTATGTATGTATATAAGGTATCATGTGTAATTAATTTTTAAGTTGATTTATTAAATCACTGATATCTTTCTGTCTCTGATCTCTTACAGGTGATGGTATTTCCTTTTCTTTCCTTTTTCTTGTCTGTAATGGTGCTCAGGGATGGAAGAAACAACTAAAATCCTCAAAAATTCATTATAAACTATTTTAAAACTGCTTTTAACCATTTTGATCTGCCTGATATTTTAGCGAAATTCAAAATATAGTGTCATTGACTGATGTATGCTTTATCCCATTTTCCTTTTCAACTTACTTTCATGAAAAAAATACTAATAAGAAAAAAAATTCTAACATTTCCCTCAGCAGAAAGATTTAACAAACACCACCCACCTCTTCCAGCACCAATTAAGTGATGTGAGTGGCTTACAAATTGGGAATATTAACGAAAGTTTTTATGATCAGGAGCTTTCTGCCATTTCAACAGTTGTAACTACTTCCTTTTGGTATTGGTGATTCTGGACTTGCCTTTCAGGTGCCAGTGGAGTGCAGTCACCACGTCAGCAGGGAGAGAGAACAGAGGCAGGGACCCGGAAAGACATAGCATGGGACATTTATATGGAATGAATTAAGGAAATGTAACCATGTACCATCTGCCACAAAATAATTTACAGTCTCAACACAAATTCCTGATATTGCACCTTGGATTCCTTGAGACATGGAGTCAGATATAACAGTTAATTATTTTTTGAAGTGTTTGTCATTAACAGCCTCACTCAGCTATGCATGTTGTGATCAAAGCTCTAAGGATATCTGTAGACTTGTAGCAGCCAACATTTTTCTCTTTCTGTTAGATCAGAAAAAAGGACTCTGCAGCTCTACCTGACATCCTGGTAAGACCAAGAATGTTTCACATTTACTTCATTTGGTGCTTCTGACTTGAAAAATTGATGAAAATAATATATGCATTGTTACCACTAGGAAATTTACAGAGTTCCTCTATTTTATACATGAACTATTCAAATTAAAATTTTAAACTAGAGAAAGATAAGAAACTAAAAAGTAGCAGAGAGAGAGCAAAACCTGCTGAGAGTAGGAAAAGCAAATAATAAAACCATGAAAATGTTCTTCAATGCTCTGAAGAAGAAGAGAGATTAAAAGTAGGTTCTTGAATCAGACAATCAAATTGCAATCAGGCAGTGAGGTTTGAATCTAGGTTCAGGCCCTTACTAACCCTGCGACACTGCACAAATTATATAGGTCTATAAGCCCCCTTTTGCCTATCTATGAATGGGTTGCTGTGAGTTTTGAATGGAATGTGAAACGATTAGCATGATGCCTGGCACATGGGAGGTACTTGAAAATTGTCAGCCATCATAATGAAAAAGGGACACTTAAGAGATGTACAAAATGGGAAGCAGGTCTGACGAATATACTGGAAGTTGTTTATGTTCAAAACAACCTGGGAAGGATGGGTAGACTGTAGGGAACACCGGTGTGCGCTAAGTGAGGAGATTAATTGCTGGCGACACAGGAGTGAGCATCTTCCCCTCTCTGTAACAAGTTAGCAACTGTTCAGATTAGCTCAAGGAGTAAGGACAACGGCTCCTTGGAAAGTTTTCAAAAATACACATATTTCTAGACTGGCTAATGAGCTCTCCCTCCCCAACTTAATTGTCAATCAGTAGGGCTGGATTAACATCCTGGAATCTGTACATTCAAAGTAATCCTCAGTGGGTCTGATGACAGTCCCAGAACCACTGTGTTAGGGAATGGGGCCTAGAAGGACAGAGCTAGTTAAAAAAATCCCTATTATGGCAATGATTTAAAAAATGTTTGGAGGGTCTTGAAGCCCTCTGAGAATCTGGTATAAAAACTATAGACTTTTTTTAATAAGTACAGTGTATACCTATTTGTGAAAATTTGCATACATTTCAAAGTGTTCCCTCATCTCTGAAGCTTGGCCATACAAGGCTAAAGAAAACCCACTGTAAGTGGTTATTTATGGAAACAGAACTCTTTGTGGCACTAATAACAAGTAGTCAAATAAAGGGATTATTTCTACTGGCTCCTAGTGCGTTGTAACAGAGAGAGCTAATTCTTCATCAAAATCTTGTGCTTGTCCTATTATAGTGTAGAACTCTTGCTGGGAATCAACTATTTTTCTCAGCCTCCCATACATGTAGGAATCGCTATGCTAATGGCCTTGCCAATGAAATGTAAGCAGAGGTGACATGTGTCACTTCAGGGAAGAGAGGGTCAAGAAGGAGACACGCCTTCTCCATCTTCTCTTTTTCTTACCTGTAGGCTGGATGAATATCCCTTGGGTAACCTTGGAAACCACATGTTAAAAATAGAAGAGCAATAAATTGAATTGAGGCTGGATCTTGAATTACTGCTCAGAGGAGAACTGGCAGCAAATCAGAAACACCCATTTTTCTTTATATGCAGGAGAAATAAATTTATTATATGATAAGCCACTGAGATTTCAGGGTTTCTTGTTTTTAGAGCAGCCAGTATTATCTTAAATAACCACTGTAAATGTTTGGAACTACAGTAGAGGGTTTAGTCCCAGACCACTACTTGAGAAATAAGTGGTAAGTGTGTGGTCTTCTGGAATAGGTCAATAGGATAAATGTCCCCCGTTGAGGGCAGTGAATTTCACAGACAGCGTGCTGGGAAGTAAAACAATGAATGAAGCCAATGTTGTTTTCTGACTCAAACGTGGAGCTAGATCAGTTACTTATTTCTCTTGACTTTTCCCCTTAGTATAAGCTGTGTATTCCACTGAGTATGTTTTATTCTGGCAGGATGGTTTGGGACACTTAATACTAGACTCAAGCCTAAGAAAGGGGAGGGATCTCTTCTTGTTCCTCTTACCAGTACCTTGTGTTTTAACTTTTCCATTTAGAAAATGGGGATGATTTCCTTTCTTCCTGTTTCCTGGGTATGTGTTTGGGGGTTGAAAGAAATAAAGGGTCAATGTCACTGTAACAGATACTGCTAGGATGTTCCCCAAATCCCTGTTTTCTTTTCCTTTATGAGCATACAGCTAGACTCATTTCCCAGCCCCTCTTGCAGTTCGGTGTACCTATGTGACTGAGTTCTAGTTCATGGAATGTGAGTAGGAGTGATATGTGCCACATTTTCCTGGCCTTGAAAAATCTTACAAGTGTAATTGTCCCTGCTATTTTCCCTTTCGGCTGACTGGGAGGGAAACGACTATCATGATCTTGGTCCCTACACATTTAGGATGGCAAAGGTGTGTCACTTTGGGTCCCTAAATGACTATAAGGAGAGCAATCCTACTGATCTGATCACCTTCCCAGCAAGGGATAAAGTCCTATTGTGTTTGAGGCAATATACATTTTGGGGTCTATTTGTTACAGAGGCTAGTATTACTCTAACCAATTAGCCAGGAACTAAACTTTGGACTATACACCCCTCCTAAAGTGAAAATCCTTAAAAAGCTTATAAATAAATAAATAAATATTTATATATGTAATAGAAATATGTATAAGATCTTTACACACACATTTAATATACATACACGTGTGTGTGTAAAAGGAAATCATTGATGATTTTCCAATTGGAATGACTAGAATATAATAGTAAGAACAATGGGAAGGTACTCTAGAGTCCTGAGTTGAGGTGCAAGATGTCTGACAGTCAGGAAATTCTTCACTTATCTTAGCTAGAACCCCATTAGTTAATGGAAAGTAAAGAGATGGCTTTGAATCAGAAGTAGCTTTCATATATTTCTTTTCTTTTTTCTAGCACTGACTTACTTGTTCAGATTAAAATATTTGGGAGATTAACTTCAGAATTGCTTCTTTTGAAATGAGGGTGGTGGGTGGAGGGTGGGATCCCATCAGATTAAGGAAGGCTCTGCAGAAGCTTCCTAGAGCCCCCAGGACCACTCACAGCACAATCTGGAACATTTTGTATTAGGTGAGCTGTAAAGTTTCTTTTGGATATAACACATTCTCATCTTCTTGGAAAAAGAGAACAAGTTTTTCCATTTTTTGTTTCCAACTGTGTGTAGTTGACAAATAACATAAATTCTGCTTCCACTTTCCTTTGTGATTAATTGTAACCTAACTAGACTGAATGGATGGGAATCCAAATGATATTTTATCTTCTTTTCTAACAGACCTGCATTTGAAAAACACCAAGTTCCCAGGAGTCTGACCAAACTGCAATCCAGGATTCATGTCAACACATTTGTAACTACTTTTGTAGAAGAAACTTTGATATCTGCTTTTAACGATAGAAATATTGTTACCGCCTCTTTGAGTTTTGAGTTGAATAACTAACTCAGTATGTGTGCATTGGTGTGTGCGTATATGATGACTAATATCTATAGCAATGATCAATAGCGCATTTGATTAGGGGGCCTCTTTTAGCTCTATGGTAAAATCTATTCATTTGTTAGCTTATGGTTTTAAGCCTTGTTCTCAAGCATTAGTGAAGGAAAATGTCGACTGAGTTTATCAGTTAGTGAAACAGATGGGATACTCAAACTGAGTTATAAATAAACTGAGTAATAATAAATAAGGACAGGGTACAGAGCAAGACATAGTGCATTAAGTACCTGGGAGCAGGTAATAGTGGGGCACCATCATGACCTGTAGGCCTAAAGAGGTAAAAGTGGGGAGTAGCTCCCAGAAGCTGCAGACAGAAAGGGCATTGGACAGGCCTGTCTGAATGGAGCTGTGGCCTGGGTAAGTGATATTGCTAGCCTCCAGCGACCCTGGAGGAAGGGCACAGGGAGATAAATAACCCAACATCACTCCTCTCGTCCTTCTATCTGCAGGGAATTCCCAGAAGCCTACCTCAGAATGGAAGCCAGAGGGCAAGGGAGTCCATTTACATGATCCATATATATGTCAACTTAGGAGACCTAGAGCGGTGAAGAGAAAGATAGAACCTAGATCTGGAGGGGCAACAAAATATCCAGCCTACTGAGCATGGATCTCTGTTATGAAATTCAGGAGTATTTGTAAAAAATTAGAGTAATTAGTACTCATGGTTAAAGATCTAATTATTTATATAAGGTACTTTATTATTGTTAGGTGGGAGGTGCCAAGAGGAAGACACACAAGCCTGAGGGCATGGTAAAATGCCGTTTATTTTGAGCACCTGGGCACAGGTGGGTGGAGGAGGCTGAAAAGGGCGTCCACCCAGAGGAGGGGAAGAGTGGTGAGTTTTATAGAAAGTTTGGGGAGGGGGAGTTCCACCAGTTTCTGCTGGCTCCATCCCAGCCTTTGTAATTCAGAGTTATCTTTACAACCTCCGGAGACTCCTCTGGAGCCTGCAGACTTCATCTACTGCATGCATTCTGGGGCAGACCCAACAATTATAATACATGAGGACTATTCTCTCTTTTTTTTTTTGAGACAAGGTCTCACTCTTTTGCCTAGGCTGAAGTGCAGTGGCATGATCATAGCTGACTGCAGCCTTGAACTCCTGGGCTCAAGTGATCCTTCTGCCTCACCCTCCCAAGCACTTGGGACCACAGACACATGCTACCACGCCCGACTAATTTTTTTATAGAGACCATGGTCTCCCTGCATCGCCCAGGCTGGTCTCAAACTCCTGGCCTCAAGCGATCCTCCCACTTCGTCCTCCCAAAGTGCTGGGATTACAGGCTGGACTACCATGCTTGGCCATATGTAGGACTATTCTTAATCATAAAAATATAAATACTCAAATACTTCCCTGTCCAATATAATAGCAAATGGCCACATGTGGTCATTTAAATTAAGATTAGTTATAATTAAATAAAATTATAAATTCAGTTCCTCGGTGGTCACTAGCTTCATGTGACTAGGACAGGTGTATTGGGCACCACAAATGGAGGACACTTCCATCATCACAGACAGTTCTGTTGGATAGTGCTACTTTATTTAATCTGCCTAATATCTTTCCTTTGTTTTGACTCAAAATGAAAGTAAAATGACTTTTGGGAATATTCATTTTTCCTGAAATCCTAGACCCCCAGAGTATTATATTAGTATTTGAAATTAAAATATCTTATTCTGAATGAGTTAGAATTATTTGGGTATATGCAAAGAAAAGCTCTGGCCAACTCAAACAAAAATGGAATATATTGAAAAGATCTTGATTTTAGCCTAGTGAATTTGATTTTGGACTTCTGACCTCCAGAATTTTAAGAAAAAAAAAATTGTGCTTTAAGCTGCTAAATTGTGGTGATTTGTTATAGCAGAAATAGGAAACAAATACAGTATTCCAATAGTTTGTGGTCCTCCAAAGTTCAACCCTACATAACAAAAATTCTCATTAGAGAGAATTTGAATTTAATTTAATTTTTCTCCTTGGGGGACATAATAATAAAAGGGGCTTTCAATAGGGCTTATGTCTTACCCATGCTTACACAGTAGGGATAGCAGGAACCACTTGGATTGCTCATCCTGGAGGAGCCTGGGATTTATGTCACATTCCCTTCCATCTGAGCAGGTGTCACAGTAGAAGCTCAAGCCGTCGCAACTTCAGTAATAATCTTCAGAGCAAAAGTCATGTTGGCACGTTTATCTCCTAGGGTTCCCAGGCTACTTTGCTTTTGAAGCTTGAAATCTTCGTTACTTTTGTGTTAGCTCAGTGATGTGTTTAAAAAAATACTTGAAAAAATTTTATCTGACATCTTATTTTATTCAAAAGGGTTGTTCAGGGTATCTAATCTGCCATACTGTCAAGTATGGAAGTCCTTCTACCTTTATTTCAAAGGTAAAGAAACAGACTCAGCGTTAACATGACTTTCTTAAGATCACAGTTGTTTTCAACAACCACATATGATCCGTAGATACTAATTTTAATAGAAGACTATAGTCAGGCTTTCTGAAATGCCTGGCACATTGCTTTTCCCTCTGTACTTAAAAGGGATCAATGTCTTAGTGAAAGATGATTTGACTACAAGAAATCAAGCCTATTAAAAATATTCTAAACCAGATGCAAAATTTGGGTTACAGAACCCGAAGGCAAGAGGTACAGTCTGACCTCAGGAGGGGTTGACACTGGATGTGAAAAATCATCCAAATTCAAGGCAGTCACTCTTTCTGCCTTTCCCGCCCTCCAGGTCCCCATCTCTGTAATTCTCTTGTGTTTGCTTCATTTTGTCACTTTTTTTGTCAACTGACTTTCTATTTATCATTTTGCATTCCAGTCCCCTTTAAATTATCTCATAGCCCAAATACTCAACAGAGACTGACTGGGGTCTCTTAGTCTGAAGTGAAATACAGTCTGTAGGAGACAATATAATCGGCTCAACTTGGACCTTTTCTTCCAATCTGCTTTGGCTGAGGTGTCAGCTTGGGCTATGGGGCACGAACATATTATTTAAAAAGAGAGTATAGGGAGGAAATGATTAGAAGAGAATACATACACATCTCTAGTACCACTAGGAATATATATATTAATATATAGTGGTACTAGAATATGTATATATAGTCTAATATATATACACAATAGAATATATATATGTATAATAGTATTATCTGTATATATATACACACGTATGTATGTGTATATATATCTCTTTACTAGGCCATGAGTTGCTGTGGAATTTTGGGGCATACCAACAACTTAGGCCCTTAAAACAAAATAATCACATGGCTTGTTTCCCCTTTTGTTAAACAAAAGTAAGACTTTGAAAAAAATCTTTGTCTTCATATTAATCTTTTGTTCATGTAATATGCTTGACAGAGTGGCATTTATTTCCTTTTCAAGGTCTGTACGAAAGAATGACTTAATGTGGTTTAATGCTTTGTTCTAGCCAGCGTGTGCCAAACATAAGATGCAAAAAAAAAAAAAAAATGACCTTTTTAAGTCTGACTCCTTGTAGATGATGGCTGCCAAAGAGCCAACTTATAGGTTGATTTAATGAATGGATCAATCCATCATGAATAGGACAAAACCTACTTTAAATTGCTATTGATTGTGAGCCTGTTTCAGATGTTTTATCCAACTAAGAGTCTGTCAGATCAGTTCTTTCTTTGGTTTATTTTATTTCTTGCAATCATTGTCATATGTATAATTCAGATTCTTTTGAATACTAGGAAGAGGAAAAGAAGATAAATAAATGCAAGAGAGTGTGTGTGGGTGCATGCATGCTTTTTTGAGATCCAGAAAAATTCCTAGAGAAACGTTATAGGAGTTGAAAATCTAAGGGCAACAATACACCTAGACATGATTTGAGATGGGAAAAGAAAAACCAGAATGGGTCACTCTGGTTTTTTTCTTTTTTTTTATATTATGGGGGTACAAATGTTTTGGTTACTTGGATTGCTTTTGTAGTGCTCTAGTCAAAGTTACAAGTGTGCCCATCACCCAGATAGTGTGCATTGTACCCGTGAGGTGTGATTTATCCCACTCCCTCCTCCCCCATCTCACCTGCATGTTTTCTGTTGAGTTTTACTTCATCTGTGCACATGAGTGCTCATTGGTTAGTTCCAATTTAATGGTGAGCACATGTGGTGTTTGTTTTTCCATTCTTGCCATACTTCACTTAGGAGGATGGTCTCCAGTTCCATCCAAATTGTTGCAAAAGGTATTAGTTCATTTTTTATGACTGAGTAGTACTCCATGGTATACATATATCACATTTTCTAATCCACTCATGAACTGATGGGCACTTGGGTTGATTCCACATCTTTGTGATTGTGAATTGTGCTGCTATAAACATTCGAGTGCAAGAGTCTATCTGATAAAATGACTTTTTTTCCTTTGAGTAAATACCCAGTAGTAGGATTGTTGGATCGAATGGTAGGTCTACTTTTAGTTCTTTGAGGAATCTCCATACTATTTTCCATAGAGGTTGCACTAGTTTGCAGTCCCACCAACAGTGTATAAATGTTCCTTTTTCTTTTTTTTTTTTTTGAGACAGAGTCTCACTCTGTTGCCCAGGCTAGAGTGCCATGGTGTCAGCCTAGCTCACAGCAACCTCAAACTCTTGGGCTCAAGTGATCCTCCTGCCTCAGTCTCCTCAGTAGCTGGGACTGCAGGTGCACACCACCATGTCCGGCTGATTTTTTCTATTTTTAGTAGAGATGGGGTCTCACTCTTGCTCAGGCTGGTCTTGAACTCCTGAGCTCAAGCAAGTCTCCCACCTCAGCCTCCCAGAGTGCTAGGATTACAGGTGTGAGCCACCACACCTGGCCTAAATGTTCCTTTCACTCCCCATCCACACCAGCATCTATTGTCTTGGGACTTTTTGATAAAAGTCATTCTCGCTGGGGTTAGGTGGTATCTCATAGTGGTTTTGATTTGCATTTCTCTGATGATTAGTGACATTGAGCATTTTTTCATATGTTTATTGGCCATTAGTCTATCTTTTGATAAGCTTCTGTTCATACCTTTTGCCCACTTTTTAATGGGGTTGTTTGATTTTTTTCTTGCTGATTTACTTGAGTTCTTTGTAGATTCTGGTATTAGCCCTTTTTCAGATGTACAGCATGTGAATATTTTCTCCCATTCTGTAGGTCGTCTATTTGCTCTGTTGATTATTTCCTTGGCTGTGCAGAAGAGTTCTAATTCAATCAAGCTTTTAAATTTAATCAATAATTTTTATTGTTGCTGTGATTGCCACTGAGGTCTTCTTCATAAATTCTTTGCATAGGCCAATAATTAGAAAAGTTTTTCCTACATTTTCTTCTAGAATTATTATGGTTTCATGTCTTAAAGTTAAGTCTGTTTCCATCTTGAATTAATTTTTGTGAGTGGTGAGAGATATGGATCCTGTTTCAATCTTCTATATGTGGCCATCCAATTTTTCCAGCACAATTTATTGAATAGGGATCCTTTTCCCCAGTGTATATTGTTTTCTACTTTGTCAAAGATCAGATGGCAATATGTGGATGGTTTTTTATCTGGATTCTCTGTTCTATTCCATTGGTCTATGTCTCTATTTTGTATCTTCTCAGACCATAGTGAAATAAAATTAGAAATCAACTCCAACAGAAACACTCAATTCTACACAAAGTCATGGAAATTAAACAACTTACTGCTGAACAATTATTGGGTCAAAAAGGAAATTAAGATGGAAATCAAAAGATTTTTTGAACTACATGACAAAGGGGACACAAGTTGTCAAAATCTGTGGGATTCAGTAAAAGCAGTCCTAAGGGAAAAATTTGTAGCCTTAAATGCCTACATCAAAAAGATAGAAAAATCACAAATTAATAATCTAATGAATCATCTCAAGGAATTGGAAAAGGAAGAGTAAACCAATCCCAAACCCAGCAGAAGAAAATACATAACTAAGGTCAGAGAAGAACTAAATGAAATAAAAAACAAACAAACAAAAATACAGAAGATTAATGAAACAAAGAGTTGGTTCTTTGAAAAGATAAACAAAATCGATAGACCTCTTTCTAGATTAACTAGAAATAGAAAAGAAAGGACCCAAATAAACTCAATCAGAAATGAAAAAGGAGATATTACAACTGATATCACAGAAATACAAAATATCATCTGTGAATATTATGAAAATCTCTATGCACATAAACTCAGAAATATTGAGGAAATGGACAAAGTCCTGGAAACACACAACTTTCTAAGACTCAATCAGGAAGAAATGGAACTCCTAAACAGACCAATTACAAGCAACGAAATTGAAGCAACAACAAAAAATCTTCCAACAAAAGAAAGTCCCAGACCAGATGACTTCACAGCCAAATTTTATCAGACCTACAAAGAAGAATTGGTACTCATACGGCAGAAATTATTTCATAACATCACAAAGGAAGGAATCCTCCCCAACTCATTCTATGAAGCCAGTATCACCTTGATACCAAAGCCAGGAAAGGACACAACAAGAAAAGAAAACTACAGACCAATATCACTTATGAATATAGATGCAAAAATCCTCAATAAAATTCTAGCAAACCAAATTCAGCAGCACATCAAAGAAAATAATCCACCATGACCAAGTGGGCATCATCCCAGGGATGCAAGGATGGTTCAACATATGTAAATCCATAAATGTGATTCACCACATAAACAGAAGCAAACTCAAAGATCATATGATCATCTTAATAGATGCAGAAAAACCATTTGACAATTCAGCACCCTTTTATGATAAGAACTCTTAACAAAATAGGCATAGATGGAACATGCCTCAATATTATAAAAGCCATATATGACAAACCCACAGCCAGCATCATATTGAATGGGGAAAAGATGAAAGCATTCCCACTCAGACCTGGAACAAGACAAGGATGCCCACTGTCACCACTTCTATTCAACATAGTGCTGGAAGTCCTAGTCAGAGCAATCAGGCAAGAGAAAGAAATAAATGGTAACCAAATGGGGAAAGAGGAGGTCAAACTATTGCTCTTTGCTGATAATATGATCTTATCTAGAGAACCCCAAAGATTCTGCCAAGAGTCTCCTGGAATTGATAAATAAATTCAGCAAAGTCTGAGGTTACAAAATCAATGTACACAAATCAGTAGCATTTCTATACACCCACAACAGTCAAGCTGAGAATCAAATCAAAGACTCAATACCTTTCACAACTGCCACAAAGAAAATAAAATGCCTAGGAATATATTTAACCAAGGAGGTGAAAGATCTGTACAAAGAGAACTATGAATCACTGAGAAAGGAAATTGCAGATGATGTAAATGAATGGAAAAACATATCATGCTCATGAATTGGCAGCATCAATATTGTTAAAATACCTATACTACCCAAAGTGATTTACAAATTCAACATAATCCCCATCGAAATACCAACATCATTTTTCTCATATCTAGAAAAAATAATTCTATGCTTTGTTTGGGACCAGAAAAGAGCGCTAATAGCCAAAGCAACCTTAAGCAAAAGGAACAAATCTGGAGGTATCACTTCACCAGACTTTAAGCTATACTACAAGGCTATAGTAACCAAAACAGCATGGTACTGATTCACTCTCTTTCTGTCTACGAAGGGAATGGCAAGAGTGTCATACGGAATCAGAATAGAAAGAAATGGAACAATTTAAAATATATTGCAGTTTTGTTGGGAAGATACTCTATCTACCCCTTTAATATTACCCAATCTTCCAGTACTTGCCAATTTTGTATTTGTCAAAAAAATTGATTGTGGATTCTCTAGTCCTTGAGCAACATTGTGATGACTACCAAAATATACAATAAACTTATCCTGAATTGAACTATACACAGGGTTTTTCTGTATAACCTTTTTTGGGTGGTTATGTTATGTCATGTGGCATGATTCCACTAAAAGAAATTTTATTTAGGGTAATTTACATCCTGGTAAATAGCTCTGACTTTTTTCTTCCCCAGATATCATTTCAGGAGTTAATCAACTTATATCTTTTTGAGAATTCACAAACTCTCATGAATAAATGTGATAGATAGAAATATACTATGTTTCTGAGAAGTCAGGAACTGTATTATTCACCAATGTAGATACCATTCTTTTTTTTTTTTTTAAGACAGGGTCTCACTCTGTCACCCAGGCTACAGTATAGTGGTGTGATTATAGCTTACTGCAGCCTGGAACTCTTGGGCTCAAGTGATCCTCTCGCCTCGGCCTCCCAAAGTGCTGGGATTACAGATGTGAGCCACTGTGCCTGTCCACCATTGTTAACTAATGCAGTGCCTGGCACAGTGTGTGTGCTCAATTATTATTTGTTGGGTAAATAGACAAGGTGCATGTTATATTAATTCCAAAGAGAATACATGACATGATATATTGTCTTGGACTTTTCATTTTATTTCACAGGGTATACTCAGGTGAGTAAAATAAAAATAATTGTGATATTAAATTGATTTGTAATTCGGGCTTGGAAATCTAGGAGTTTCTGGGTCATTTAATGATGGTTAAGGTTGGATCTACATAACATACATTAACTACTAGTTCATCCCTGAAAAGCTGTCCAGAGCTCAGTGACATTAAAGGGAGTAAGAATTATGAACTGTAGCCTTCCTGGACACATAATTTATTTCTTTTCATATGGCATTTACCTTGAATAGTGATAAGTATATTAAAATATCATAAATAATGAGTCAGATAAGTCTGTTTTATTTTGGAATTTTACAATTAAAAATTTAGGGAAGAAAGGATGCAATAAAGGAATGAATTGGATTTTGAAGTAACATATTTTAGTAAAATTAAAATTTTAATTATGATGGAGACCTCTTCATATTTTCTCATGTAAGTAGAACTGGGGAAATTGTCAGTTGATAATTTGGGTTATATTACTCTTAATTACCTGCTAGATTGAGTTTCTAAAGTGTAGGGGTAACGTATTATTCTCTTTGCATTCAAAAGGCCTTAACATTTGCGATAAGCCTTTGCGGACTTACTCTCTTCACAGGAAAGCCTAACTAATAATAGTAAAAACTTTGTTAATCTAATAACCTAGTTGCCTTTGGCTAAAAACCCACCCATTAAGACCTTTGTGGATTATTGCAGTGGAAGCACTTCAGACTTCTTCAGAAAACCACCTCATACTTCTTCCCTTTCCCTAATAAAATGTGATAGTGCTATGTTGCTTTAAAAAATGTTTGGGCCATTTGAATAGCAAGAATGTCATAAAAAATATTATACAAAAATTCCATTTTCCGCGGGGGCAAAAGGACAAAGCACTAAAGACAGAGGCTTAAATTTCGGTTTTGAATTAAATGTATCTTGAAACATGAGGCAATATATCCTTGGATGACTAAGGCAATATGTAAGATAAAATACCTTTTACAGAATCCATCTTGAAAAGCATAAGTCAATGACAGGCAATCAGTTGTTTTTTAAGAAGAGATAAGGATATAGTTAAAAGCTTTAATGTTGATGAGAAATGGGCTTGCTGGTGCTTTAGGGGACAGAATGGGTTGTTTGTAGGAAAAGAGGTTTAAATTTTCAGGAAAATTGTAAGTGCAATAAGATGTCATTGGAATGAAATATTAGGGAATGTTAAATCAAGGGTCAGTGCAATAGGCCCAAAGATCATTTTCTCAGGCTTATCTTTGCTGGACTGAGTGATGCTCAGCCCTATACTTGCCCTCTACTCTCAACTAATTTTGTGCTTTAGTTTCTATATATGCCATTGACCACTATATACAGCCTTGACCTTTCCCCTGACCTTGAGAATCACAGATACACATTCCTGTTGGACATCTTCACTTGGATATCCTACATGGCTGGAAATTAATATTATATTCTTCCTTCTTTCTCCCGGTGCTACCTGAGACCGGCTCCTTTTCTTGTATTCCAGTCACTGTTAATGACATCACCATTCATCCATTTACTGAAGACAGAAAACTGGGAGCTACCCTAGACGCGGCTGCTGCTTGCCCTTGCAGTGCTTTTGTGGAAATTAGAGAGTTGATTGGGCACGCGGATCCTACTTGATAAGCAAAGCTCAACTTGGATTTTAGTCCCCACTATCCTTAGCTGGGTGTCCTTGTTCAGGACATGACATACATAACTATATGGGACAATCCTCATTCTAGATTCTTCTACTTTCTTATTCACATATGATCAATTTTCAACATGCCAATATCCTGTTATCTGCAACTCCTTTTTCTTCTGTGCTCAGTTGTCCTTTAAATTAAATAGTCAATATAGAGAGAGTATATATGTTATGTATGTGTGCTTCCTATTATAGTATAGTGAACATCAGTAAACCAAGAACATTCTTAAGACCCAGAACATTGTTGGCATCTTTCCTGGTCCTTTGTGATCCTTCCTATCCCTGCCCTAGTTCATGCTCCATCATAACTCACTTTATTGCTATAGCCTCCTAGTTAGATTTCCGCCACCCAAGATGCCCATGTCAAGCCACGAACCATATCACCACACATTTACCATTTCACCCCCCTGCTTAAAACTCTTTTGTAGATTTCCATTCCTTAGAGAAGAGCCTCGAAGTTGCTCAGTGTGCCAGGGAAGGCTGCCCGAGTTCTGTCTGTGGGCGAGGGTGGTGTCCAGCCTAATCTTTTGCTGCTTCATGGTTTAGGCAGGACTGACGGTGCTTCCCTAAAAAGCTCACTTAGCTTTTGCTCTGCTGAGGCACGGCTTGCCCCTGTCTTGCCCAGCGAATCCTTTTACCTTTCATGGAGATTCTCTATGTCTGTCTCCCTTAGTAGACTGCTAGCTCTTTGAAGACAGCATATACATCTCATTTATTTTTGTTTCTAATTCAATTTCTGGAGCATAGCAGGGTTTCAAATATTTCAATTGAAATGTCAAGGAAAGAAGTTTATCTTAATATCTTTTTGGGGGATTCCAAACCTTCATTCAAAATTTTTGTTTTAGATTCAACTGGTCATCTAAACATTTGTTTGGGAGGCCTTTTAATGTACACTTAACAAATTATTTTTGTCATCATGTAAACAGCCTCTGGGTTACCTTGGGGGAAGTCCCTTCATGTGACTCTATATAGGGAACATGACAGCTAAAACCATCAGAAAATAGTGTAGATTTCTCCCCCCATCCCAACATAATTAAATGATTGAACCCAAAGGTCTTGCTTGGCATCATGTAAACTCAGCTTACATGCAGCATTGTCCTAGGGCAGTCTTGGGTAGGGTTTTAGAAATTCTATCAGCACCCATGTATCTTCTCTTTTTTGCCCTTTCATCTCTGGCTTTTCTTTTTTTTTTCTGCCACCCAGGTTGCTAATAATACTCTAGTTGCTGCAGGATCTGCTGAGGTTCCCATCAGCTCTGCACTCCAGGGCAGTGTCACTTGTTGCAAAGTTTCCTATCCACACTCTCTGATTTTAAATCTATCCTTCTTCCAGGGCCACCATTTATTACTGGCTGTCAAGAGGGAAGAAATTTCATTAAAGTAATTCAATTAGTATATGAATAACTGTTATTTAACTTAATCCATGGACTGTCTCAAGTGTATCTAAATTTTACAAGAGGATACTTAATACCCCAAAGGAATGAAGCTTAAATAATGTATTGCATTTTGTGGGTAGTGCATCTTGACATTTTTCGAATCATACCAAATAACATACCTGCCTATTCCTTTTCCCATAAATCGGCCTTGCTTGAATGTCTGAATGCTCAAGTTGATCCTTTCATTAAAGAAGTGATAAGCTTTATAAATATTATTTAGTGGCAAATACAAACATATGTACAAAGCATTTCAAAATCAACTAGGGTGATTCTTATCTGTGGATGTATAAGGGCAAAATAGCAGCCTCTTTGTGCATGGTTGAACTTACAAGAAGCAAGTTTAGTTTTTGACCTCCCTTTCTACCTCCATAACATTCTCATGCTGTGAGAAAGCTTAGTTAGTAACGTGGGTTATTATTTTTTCTCCAGTCTTAATGTACAACATAGTGGTAAGGGATGTTTGAAACCTTTAGTACATCTTTCAAAGTGACAAATATTTGTTGGAAATAAAGTATTTTCAGGGCAGTGTGCAATGAATAAGACATGATTCCTGTCCTCACATAGCCTATTAGAGGCCCTCATTTCCAGGTAGAAGGCAGGATGTGATAAATGTTATATAGGAGGTACAAATAGCCTCTCTAAGTTCCAAGGAGAAGACTAATTCTGTATGGCAAAGACTGAAAAGACTTTACAAAGGGGTGACATCTGAAGAATAGTCACAATCTCAAAATGTAGAGATGTTGGGCAAGAGTGTTCCAGTTTAAGGGAGGAGTGTGAACTAAAATACAAAGGCAGGAAAGGAGAGGATGCTCTGGGTTGTAGCCAGAGGGTTTGGAAGGAAGAGAGGTCAGAGGCCTAGACTATTACTTTAGGTTTTGACTGAGAAGCACTCTCAGCACACAGCAACTCCTTTGTTCTCCTTGTAAAAATAATTCAAGCATGTTCCTTTTTGCTACTTAACATATTTACAATTCAATTGTTTTCATTTTCAATTGTTTTGATTTTAGAGAATATTAAAAACCCCTTTGCTGTCAATGAATAGAAAAATTTAGGAAACTGTTCCACATTTTAAGATTTAAATATTACATCTTAAGGTCTCATATTGTCCAATGAGTTTGAAATTTTCTAGTTTTAGATTGTATCAGATACTGCTAATGAATTTTAATAAGTAATGACTGAGTACCAACTATATACCAAACGCCATTTTGAATGCTGTGACTATGACAAGGTCTCTGCCCTCATGGAGCTTATATTGCAGACAGACAGACAGACATTAAACCAGTAAACAAATAGACAAATAAATAATTCATAGACTGATAAATGGTCTGTGCTTTTGCTGTGACAACAAAGAACAACAAATTCTCACTGGCTTAAAAGAACATTTATTTCTTGCTCTCAGATTTGGGATTGGCTGTGGTGAGTCTATTCCATGCTGTGGGTGGGTTCTGGTCTGTGCTATATGTTTGTCATTCCAGGACCCCAGTTAAAAGGACCTGGGTACCTCACACAAACTCTTCTCATAATGGGGTGAGGATCTCAGGAGTACAAGAGGGCTGTGAGGTTTACCATGCCCCTTAAAGATTATTGTCACTTCCAACTATATCTCAGTGGCCAAAGCAAGTCATGTGACCAAGTCTTGGGTCAATGCACTGGAAAAGTTCATACTTCCCATCAGGAGTGCTGTGGGAAAGAGTGACTATTTGCTGAATATCATCCAATCTACCTCAAAAAATAAGCAAATTATAAGGGTAAGATCTTCAAGAGTAACATATAATAAATAAAATAAAACCAGGTAATAGGATAGAGTATTTGGGGATCGAGTGAGAAACTGCTTCAGATAAAGTGGTCAGGGAAGAGGTGACTCTGGACTTGAGATCTAAATGATGAGCAGGAACAAAGTCATGGAGAGAGTTGGGGAAAAGGCATTCCAGATATCGACAGCAGTAAGTGCAAAGGCCCTGTGGTTTGAGCGAGCTTGACTTGGTCACAGGCTGGAAAGAAGCCAAGGTAGCCAAAATGTGGCAAATAATGGTGACTGGAGAGGACTTCAGAATGGCAGGCATGAGCCAGATCACACAGGGGCATGTGGGTCAGGCAAGGAGTTTGGATCTTCTTAGTGCAATGGGAAAATCTTGGACTTTAAGTCAGGGTAGTGACACAGTCTAATTTATGCTTAAAACAATATCTCTTGCTATTATGTGTCTTATGGACTATGGGAATAAGGGTGGGTGAGGGTGGATACAGGGAGATGAACTAGGGGGGCTATTGGAGAAGTCCAGGAGAAAGAGAGTGGTAGTTGGGAATAGCATCATAGGACTGCAGAAGGGGAGAAGTATAATATGGCACATATTTTGAAGTATAATTGAAGCAGGATTTATTAACTTTTCTGTTAGAAGAGATCACATGCTTTTGAATAGCCTGAGCAAACACAAATGGCTGTGGTGGAAGGGAAAGAGCACTGAACTTGGAATCTGAAGGTCTTTCTTTATCCAGGCTTTGCTTCTTAGGCTGTGTTTGA
Organism: Daubentonia madagascariensis; assembly: GCA_023783475.1. Taxonomy (NCBI): domain Eukaryota; kingdom Metazoa; phylum Chordata; class Mammalia; order Primates; family Daubentoniidae; genus Daubentonia; species Daubentonia madagascariensis. The sequence goes on along the minus strand of JAKFHU010001569.1, from coordinate 42,566,306 downwards.
CCTGGGGCAAGTTCTTATTCATTCTTAGCCTTAGTTTCCATAATTCCAATAAACAAACAAATAAACAAATGAGAAAATAAATAAATAAGTCTATAGAGAATGGCACCCACATCATGTAATTTTTCAGGTGATTAAATGGGAACAAAATTCATATAAAATACAAGCAATCTGCATGAGTAAGGCTTGGATTTCTTTGTTTTAATGTGGTCATGTATTGGCATTCTTTAAAAAAATGCTCCAGATAGAGGCAGCTCCATAAGTTATGCATTCTGGAAGATGATAGAGTGGTGGCAGTACTGGCTTATAAATTCCCCTAAATCCCTACATAAAATATTAGTGTTGTTTCTCCCAGTCTCCAAGTGAGTGCAGTCACTGAGAAATGCAGGAATGCTGAAGCTAGAAGTTTTTCTAAGCCTGGATTTATGAGGTACATTCTTGGGAGTCACCCTCTCACAGGCTGACCTATAAGCTGCTGCCATGGATAAGGGATAGTATGCTATTTGCCTTATCAGTTAATATAACAGTATTGCTCATAATGGCGTGATGAAGCCATTGTTTTGGTGAAAACACCTTAACATTGAATTGAGCTGTCAGGAATTTGCAGGAATTTAGCAATTTTTCAGACAGGGTTCTGGCATTCTCTGATAACATCACTGTTTTATATCTAATTAATACTACTGCTATTTGACTGATATTTCTGAGATATGAGCTACTTCATAAGTCCAAGATGAGGGAGAGAGGTGACACTTTCTCAAGTATCTGAATGTGTTTCTCTCTGTTTTTTCCCCCTCACCTGAACTGGTCTTCATAAACCTACTACTGGAACTCCTTATGATGAAAAGCACAGGCAATATCTCCCAAGTAAACTTAAATCTGTTTCCAGTTCATTTTTCTAATAAGGATTCAGCTAATTACAGTTATATATACACCATTGGGAGCTTCAAGTTTGAACATTTAATTGATTCACCTTAATATAAATGTTCAGTTTCTATTTGTATGTGTCAGGCAGGTTCCAGAAGGAAAACAAAGTAAATCAGTTGGTTTAAACATCCAGTCACACAGGATTAATATTAAGGAAACCAACAAGGGATGTGGAAGCACCCAGAAACTAGCAACAAGGAAAGCCATTCCAGCACCTAGGCCTGAAGGGAAAATGGCATTATTTAAGCCTAGTGAGAGTTGGAACTCTGGAGAAGGGATGAGTGTAATATTAGTTGTAGTCCCCGAGGCATATAACTTGGCAAAAATGTAGTCAAAGCATGAGTTCAAGGAGAAGAAATATATTGACCTCCCTCTCCTCCTCTGGCTTTGGTGATGCCCATTGCCCAAGCCCTACTTAAGCCAGGCTGCCAAGGAGCTCAGATGATAGGACCATTGGACCAGTCTCCTAGTGATAGAGCAGCGAGGAGAAGAGTTGAGAATAGATTTAGGGGACTAAATGAACAAACGCACAATATGTAATTCTCAGCTCTTGTACTGTACCCTGGAATATACTCTCAGTTATCTGAAAGCATTTTAACATTTTTCTAAAGAATGGTTGAAGTCATCTTGTGGAGTAATGTTAAAAAGGCCAATAATAGTATTGCAACTCTCCAAGTCTGGAAATCACTGGGTCATGAGAAACATTCCACACGTGCAATTTTGGCTCTTTCACTGAGTACCTTGAACAAGGGGTTGGGAATTGTGGATTCTGGCTCCACTACCAAAGAAACATGTGACTGAGGTGAGTCACTGTCACTCTGTGGACTTCTGTTTCCTCATTTGTGGTATGAAGAAGATTCTTTATTGTGATAACCTATGAACATCATTGTAAGCACTGCTGAATCACAGATAACTTCTAGAATATATAGTTAGGAAAGGCAAATCCACAGCCAAAAATTTACATAATAATGAAAACCATGTATTTGTGATTTCGGTTTTATTACTGTTTGGGATCATCCATAATATCACACTTAAAACAGCAAGGTTAGTTGCAAGTTGACATAAACACAGATGTCTTTTGTACAAACAGTCTGCTATAGCTTTGTGATATGAAATTAAATGTATGCATTTGGAACCAATGAAAAGATGAAGCATGAGGGATTTTCTGAAATTCCAATACTGCAGAGATGGCAATGTTTTTATGCTTTCCTTACGACATATGCTTGCAAATAAGCATCTGTGTATGGTCAAAAATAACATTCTTGAAGTCATTGGCTGCTGCTTTTGGGGTCTGCACTCTCAAAACAGAGTTGAGGCTTCATCTCTTGCTCTTCATGGGGCAAGGATTTATTTTCCTTCTAGTTTGCTCTTTTCCCCCTTTTATGTTCCTTTTCATATCCATTTCCTTCTTCCATTTTCAAATTCTATGTATTTGGCTAGGTCTCATGCTTTTCTCCTAAGAGCAGGCGTAATTTGGCATGTCGTAGAGACTGAGGGGTTCTCTGGAACTGCTCAAAGTATAATGGCAGAAAGCAAGTGGGATCAAAGTGCTTGCTGAAACAGAAAGCTCAAAGTTAATGGAGGCCTATTAAGACAGAAGTTGGCTTTAAGGCATGTCAGTAAGTAGCAGACATAGGCAGGATTAGAAATTTGGATGTTATTTTCATCGCAGTGGGAAGTCACTGAAAGTTGGAGAGTGACATGATCAGCCTCACATTTCAAAAAGATCATTCTGGTTGTTTGCTAAAGAATGGATTGGAGGGCATCATGAGTGGGGGCAGAGAAAACCAGTTCAGAGGCTATCACATTGGTCAAGGTGAGACATGATAATGGCTTAATGGTATATAGGTAGCGGTAAAGGAGATAGACACTGATGTGGTGGATGCTGTGCTGTGCTCTGCTGCCCAGATTTCCCCTCAGGACTGAGGCACTCACTCCTTCAGCTTCTGGGAGCATTGGAAGAACTTTGTCCATCTCCAAGACTTGTCGTTTTCCAAGGAAAGTGCCTCATCCAGGATCACACCTCTGGTTTGGCCACAGTCAGTCACTGGTCAATGAAGGGGAAGTACAAAGGCCCTTGCCTTAATTTGGGACAACTTGGAAAGACCACTCTACCTCCAGAGCTCCTTGTGGAACCACCTGAGGCCTCTGTTGCAGCTGTAGTAAAGTTCAACCTCTCTTTCTCCCATGCTGCTTCCCTATTCACTTACAGATATTCTCCTGAGTACATCCTCAACAAACCTGTTGCATGAAAACCTCTGAGTCTGCTTCCAATCTGAACCACGACAATCCAAGATCAATTTTGAAGGTGGAATTAATGGGATTTGTGAACAGATCAGAGGGGAGAGGAAATGAGGGGCAAAATAAGGAGAAGGAAAGAATCTGCTATGTCTCTGAGGTTTCTGACATCCACGATTAGGGGAATGATTATACCTTTTATTGAGCTGAGAAAGACTGATGATCATTAGTAGGATTTTGAACATGTTTTGTTTCAGAAGACACCAAGATTTTCCTGTTCAAGCAGGAGATGTCAAATATGTAGTTAAATACACGCATTGTCTGCTTCTTCAGATCTCCATTCTCACCCTCTCATCCTGGCTCTGATCTGGAATTCTGCAACAGCCCTGGTCATGTGCCTGGTTCCAATCATGTTCCTCTTAAATTCCTTCTCCACTGTTTAGTTAAGGCAACATTATAAAATTTCATCATTTAAGTTTCATACTTAAAATGCAGTCATGATTTCCCATTGTCCTGAGGATAAAGTCAAGGTCCCCTCATCTGGGTTGTAAGGTCTGCCCTGACAACCTTTTTGGCCTCGTCTCTTTTTCCTCTCTCATATGATTTACCAATGAACTTTTTCATGCCTTCAATGTACCCTGTTTTGTCTTATCTCAGGTCTTTCCACATGGTGTTTGCTCTGGCCGAGACAGACTTCCCGCTTTCCACTCTCCCTTCAAAAGGCTAACTCCTACTCGTCTTTCAGAACATAGTTTAAATGTTATCTCTTCAGGGAGTACTTTCTGTCTTGGACGACCCCCGCTTTGATGTATTTTCAGAGCTTACTATACTTTTTTTTAATCATAATCCTTATTATACTTTCATTTTGACAGGGTCCCTGGCAATTTGTTTCAACATTCAGGGAAAGAAAAATCTGGTCTAAATCCACAGAAAATTCTGTTTTAGTTTTCCATAGAGTCCTGTCTCTTGTTTTAGTCTCCTTTCATCATCAAATCGAAAAGCACTTAAAACTGAGGAAAACTCCCCATCTGAGACCCCAGGGCACAGGAACTTTGCTCTGGATGAATGTGTCATCCTGGATCCAAGTTTCCCAAAGCTGTCCCTAATCATGTTTTTAAGGCACATTACCTCTTCTGTATAAGGCACTCTGGTTATAATGCATTGTACCAATTTATTTTTTACCACTCATTAGGAATTTCTTCATCAGAGGCTACCCTGCCTAGATATCAGTCCCTGAAATGCTGAAGGGATATGGATAAGGGCAGAGCATTAGGAATTCTAGGTATTGGGGTTGTACTCGAGTATGAAGTTCAGCCTTAAATTTTTTATGGATTTCTCAAAGGTCTTTGGGCTCTTTCTAGAGAAAACTTACATGTGACTAAGGGCCCACATTCACAGATTGACTTCAAGCATTGAAAATGCCAGGGGCCACATGTTGTAGTATTGGAACACGTTCTTGATGTCCACCTGCTGGATGGCTACATTCATTAGAGACACAGTGGCCAGAGACTATATCTAGATTCTACCCCTCAAACACCAGGATTCAGTCAAAAAAGGTTTTATAGATGCCAGGCAATTTGGCAGCCTTTGCCACAGGCATTCGATGATGAGTTATAGCTTGCATTCAGCAAACATTCCACTTTACAGGTGATTTTCTGAGTGCTCTCCTTTGGAGATCTGGAAGGCTATATCATCCTGGACTTCGCTGGCTGAGAAGTAGATTAACCATCCACCCTTGAATTGCACTCGTAGATTGCCTGGCTACAAACAAAGTGACCAGCCTATATACAAAGTTGGTCAGATCTATACACAAAGACTTTGTTCATGACCTCAGATCTCATCCATGGATCCCTATAGACAGTGGCCTTCAAAAGTGCCCCTCCCTCAAAGGTGATGTTGTCAGGAAACTTGTAGCAGAAGTCTGTAAAACTGTCAGAGGTTCTTGTCATGAGGGGATGAAACATAGAAGATGAACAGAGGCAGATTTTGTGGCCATTCCATAGAATTCATTGGTTTTTTCAGGGAATGCCAGAGTCAATGGCAATCCAGTACTTTTTGATTTGTCTCAGATTGTCTTTTCCTGTTGCGGTGAAACTCTTAGGGCAGAGGCTGTATCTAAGTTATTCACTGCTGTATCCCTGGTACCTGCAGGGTGTCCAGCTCAGAGAAGTCACTCAGTAGATATTTATGCTGCTAATAATGGATGGCTGACCTGCAGATTTCAATAGGGTACATCTAAATTTGTGCTTTATTTCAGCCTGGTTTTGGGATTGGGTAGTTTGTCTCAACTGTTCCTCCTCCACACTCCCTTGAAGTCCTGTCCTTTCTAACCAGCTCCACCCACCACCAGGGAGACATTCTCAGTCTGGATCACTGCCGCTATGGCACTGGTTTCCTTTGGAGTCTGCACTGAAGTCCATGGGGAGCACTGTTCATTGTCTTTGACTACACATCGTTGTAGCTGTTTTCAATGCCTATCTTCTGCAGCGATTATAATCATCGTGAAGGCAAACATACTACCTTTGTATTGGCAGTATCTTTCAGAGTCCCGGCATAGAGTAAGAGCAAAGGAAACCTTGAATCCCTGAAGGGACTACACATTTCTGGCAACCCAACTAAATGACCTTGGGGAACATCCTTTACCACTCTAGGCCTGAATTTACCCATCAGAAAAACGAGAAGTTGAATTCTGATAAGATTTGACCTGAACCTTAGAATCAATAGTTTTCCTTGCCCTGTGGTAAATCTTTTTAGATTGCTTGGTGGAGCTTTTTATGCCTTTCTGAGGGCTTTATTATTAACCAACAAGGATCAATGAAATCACGAGTAACATGCTGCGTGGGATACTCATTTAGAAAAACGTATTTAACTTCCTACATCTTCTCTTCCTCATTTTTTTGCCTAAAGGACTGATAGAATGCTGGCTGTCTTTGTTATGGGTGTTGTAATACTAATTTTCATCTATCAATGGGGTAACGCAAAATTTCTAATTCAGCTGACAGCCATATTTGAAAAATCACTTGCATTTTTCATATATGTAGAGTGTCAGATATATTTCTCTCAGCAGCAGCCTACTTTTTTTATATGAATATTTATTTTTAATGTACAGTTCCACTGTGTGTCTTTTTATTATGTTTGGCTTAAAGCATTGCTAACTGTTGTAGTTACTTTATTTTATTTGGAAGGTGCATTTATGTGTTGATCTGGCTTCTATCTCATTCATAGGCTTTTAGTGAGTGAGTCCAAGAAACAAATTCAGTGTGACTAGCTCTTCACCTATGGATCTAGCATGATCCTAAACGTGACAATTATCGGAAGGTAAAACCTTTTTCCAAGTGTGACTAGCTGGGTGTGGTAGACTAGAAATATGTGGTTAAAGCCCAGTATTATAAGTAACATCCTATTCCCCTCATCCTCCATTTTATATGCAGAGGCAGTGTGATGAGTAGAATGACTTCTGAAATGATTCACGAAATCTATGCTGTTCTATGAGCCCAGGATAACGTTAAAAAACAAAACAAAACTAAACAACCCAAGTACATGTACCTTATATTTATGCATTTATTATGTATCTTCTTATGCATCTGTATATTTCAGTGGCTACTAAATACTTGATTTTGAAATTATTCTCATTTGCTTTCCTTTTCCTATTTCAAAAATCTCCATTTTTTACATGGAAGTTTTTTTAAAGCTATTTTTTTCTATTTTTGTTTCACTTAATGATTATATCTGTATACAAATTGTCTTAAGATCATGCCCTAACAAGAACAAATTCTGCTCTTCTTGTGAGCAGCTGCAAAAGCCCAGGCAAATAGTCCATATTCTTCTGGATTTGTAATGCAAATTTTCTGATACACTATTACAATTGAACAGCAGTCACACAGGCATGGAATATGAGAACTATGATGGAAAGTAGCCGAGTGCTATTTAAGAAGCAGTTAAAAAGCATGTGAATTAAACAGAATTAGCAATGGGATGAGTTTTGCTGTGTACACTGTGAGTGAGCAATCATGGAACCCAAGAAGATTCCTATCACTCAGGTGTGTGGGGATCCTTTGGGCTGGAAAATGCACTCTGTTGTACAGGCCTCATTAGCATCACAGTCTTGAGCTCCTGTCATAATGCCCAAATGCAGCTGTGAGCGCTGCCGTGGGCCTCTCAACACCTGCCACGTGTGGATCACTAATCATAGCCCAGCTTTCACTGCCTTTGAATTCTGATCCATCAGTTCAGCTTGGGAAGAGAAGTGAAGTGCACAGAGGTAAAGATAGTAAACAGTGTTTGGAGGAAGTGCTGGATCAAAAGTCCTGTCGTTCTTTGTCTTCACAGAGCATGAATGACAAGGGCAGGCTCAGTGTGGGGTTCCCTGAATTTCCCCATCCATGAGCAAGCAGCATGTACTCCCAAGGATGAATGATGCCTCTTTTGCAGAGCCTGCCCTGTCACTCTGCTGTCAGCAAAAACACCAATTAGTGTCAATTTTCATGATGGCTCTTGAGACCTACAGGGACCAGTGTTTTGGCTATTGAAATAGGAGTTTGGTTTTCTATTCAAATCATGAGAAAAATGAAAATTGTTTGGATTGCAGTTGATTATGGGGTGAGTGAGTCATCATTTGATACCTTAATTGTTTGCTAGTGTGATTCTTTGGGAAGTGTTTCTGGTGATTCTGGTTCGTGTTTGGAATTCACTATGAGATTAGAATCCCCAGTGCCTTTTTCTATTTGGCACAAGTGATAGCATTCACCTGGAATATGTTTTCCAGAAGTGGTACTGGATTGTGCTGAAACGTTAACTCTCTTTTTAGACAGACGACTTGCATTCTCATACTGTCTGGGCTGAATGTATATGCAGCTTGTAGCCATTGGAAAAGAGGTTTAGGGTTTGCATTTGTGAACCGTGTCTCCTTAGATTGTGATTCTAAAATCATTCAGCTGGCTGATTTGTTCTTAATATGGTCTAATCTCAGCGAGGAGATGCTTTCCCCAGACAAGTTTCTTTCTTGTTTGCCTTCCTTTAATTATCCTTCTGTTTAGGGAAAGAACTGAAGTGCCCACGTGGCAAAAATGGAGAGCAGTATCTCTATCCAGCACAAATTTCATGTCAATGCTGACAATCCAGTAGCAAAGAGATGGTTACAATTATAGCCTAACACAGGAAAATACTTTTGTAAGTAGAGATTCAATCCTGGTGATGAGAGCTAGTTCAAGACATGAAACTAGTTCACCCTTGACATAGAAAACTGGCTAGACAAGACCCATGAGTTTTCCTCCTAGCACATAAAAAAGAAAGAAGAACCATCACTTTCTCATCTGCCAAATTCTAGGTGATCCATCACCACATATTCCCTCTGTTTATAGTAACACTTTATACTATCAACAACATGGCAGAAATGGAATGGATGATTTTTGAAGTCTGTTTAAAGACTGAGTTCATCCAGACTTAAAAAGGAGTCAGGTAACATTTCCATTTTTGTCCTATGGTGTGTTATTCTTACTTTCTAAACATGTGGCAGAATCTAAAAGGGTTTGTTGGACTGTCTCAGAATGACACACTTGCCCTATTTTACTGATTTCAGTGGTGAGCTCAGCATGCCTCTCAGAGTTTTGCTGAGGAGTATAATTTGGGACTTAGGTTGAAATTTTAAGACTCAAACTAGGAAATGTTAAAAAATATCCACCCTACCAAAGCTTCCTTTAAATATAAAAATGAAGTAAATATTTATCAGCAATTTGAAACAAATAATAAAAGCTATGTTCAGGAACCATACAACATTATTGCTAAGAAAACTTAAAAATAATTTGAGATACTTTCATATCTTATTCATAGCAGTATTTAAACAATCTGTGTAATTCTGGTAACAGCATCATTTTATTCCCTGTTTAAAACCATACAGTGAATAACAGCATCTATTGGCATCTACTGATATCTAGGAGGGCTCTTACAAATGTGTCAGGGATGGATGAGAGAGGGTTTGGGGGAGGCAGGGAAGGAAGCAGTGAGAATGATGAGGAAGAGAGTAGATTGGTACCCATTTCTCACCTTGTTCAAGGGACTAAAATTTTGACCTCTTGAAGAAGGGTTGAAGAAGAAGCTGAGAGAAAGAATGATTTATAGAGATTTTATGAGATTCTGGGCACAGGCAGGATTGTTCTTGGGACAGAAATTAAAGAGTGGCACAGAATTGAGTGAAGAAGACAGTCAATATTCTGAAACTTTGAGGAGCTAAAGCTCTGGGAATGTCTTCAGGGAGTACCTTGGGCTGTATATTGACATGTTCATGATGCTGCCATGAGCACTGCAGAGGCTTCTCTGCACAGCTTCTGGTGGCACATGTGAACAAGTGGGGTAGCTCAGGACAGGAAGACTATCTGGATGCAAGAAGATGGTCATTGCAGGCAGACTGGTAAGTGAGAGCAGCTGAGACCTCCATTGTGTGGGGTGAAAATCATGCCATCATACTTTGTACACACAAAGGAATGTGACCTCATTTTGTAGTCAGAAGCTGATGAAGAGGGACTTTATTTTATGGTCAGAAGCTATATTGGGACTAAGTGAAATAATGTATGTAAAATACTTGTTTGACTTCCTATTCAAGATGGCTAATTGAGCACACATATTCATCTCCTTTCCCTCTCAAGACCCCAATAAAATCTTAAAGACTAAGAAATGTAATACACTTAGTGGCAAAGGGAAGAGTGAAGTAACAATAGCTGACAGGATATTTCAGCCCTTACCTGGAAGATGGAAGAGACGGGACCATGCCGGTGTGTCCAACAGAGTCAGGGCCAGAGGCCAGAAGTAGTAAGTCAGGCAGAACCACTCAAAAGTCTCCAGACCTGTAGTGAGCCAGTTAGGAGGGTGAGGATGGGAAAGTGTGCTAGAACAGGCATGAGGGAGTGAAAAGGGTGTCCACTGGAACAATAATACTTTGGTTCCAACCTCCCTTTCTTTTCCCTTCCCTGTTCTCTGGCAGGCAGAATGTGGACAACTCAATATTTAACCCTTGAAAAGATAATCCAGGAAATTTTTCTCTACAGAAATTAAATAAATGGCCTGGGAAGAATTAGGGCTGCTACTCTGGCATTTGGGGCTGTTCATTACCCCTTACTCTAAAGTAAAGCTGTGTAAGTCCTGTTCATACACAGCTCCTTGTCAAACTTCCTATTCATAAAGAGACCAAGTAAGAAAAAAGACCTATTCATACAACAACAGGAAAACATCTCAGAGGAAAAAGAGCCAATTCAGAGGACAAAATATATCTAACAATAAATACATACAATACATTCCTAATTTCTAATTAGTATATTCAAAAAGAATAAAGAAGATAGGGACTGATAAAACAAGATCAATATTTCATAAAAACAAAACCAAGAAAGAACTCTTAGAAATTAAAGATATTACTGTAAAACTAAAACAAGAACATGGTAAATAAGGCAGAAATTAAAGTCAAAGAATAGAGTAGAACATCTTCCAGAAAATATATATACATTATATATATATATATATATATAAAATGTGTGTATATATATATAGAGAGAGAGAGGAGAGAGAGAGAAATAGACATAGACAATCGCTCTAGAAAGGTCAGCATAACATCCACCTAATAGGAGTTTCAGATAGAGAAAAGTGAAGAAAAATGAGGAATTGATCAAATCACTAATAGGGAAAAAAAACCCAGAGTCTTTAGATTAAAAGGCCCCACCAAGTACAAAGTATAATAAATGAGAACACACACACACACACAAACAACTACAGCCATTATCATAATATTTTAGAACACCAAGGATAAAAACACATATTCTACAAATAGTAAGGAAGAAAAAAAAGTCACCCCAAAAGGAATGAGAATCAGGTTGTCATCAAACTTCACATTGACAATCCTTAATACTAGGAAATTATGGAGCAATGTCTTTAAAGCTCTGGTGGAAATTATTTTGAATTTAGACTCCCATACCCACTCAGTTGTAAAGGTAAACACCTTTCTGACATGCAAAGACCTAGGAAATTTACCTTCTATGCAATTTTTTTAAAGGATTTGAGGACTTTCCAAAGTACTACAAATTTGAACAGCAATAAGAAGGAAGATGAGTGAATCAAGAATGGTGTAATTAACTCCAAAGTCCATTGGAGACAAATTTAGGATATCAGCTATATAAGCCTAGAAATCAAGTACCATGAAGAATCTACCAAAGAAGAGTGGAATAGATTCCTAGCACTTTAATGATGTTGCTTCTACCGATCCATGAGCATGATATGTTTTTCCATTTGTTTGTGTCATCTGTGATTTCCTTCATTAGATTGTTAATTTGTGGTCTTTCTGTCTTTTTGAAGTAGGCATTTAAGCCTATGAGTTTCCCCGTTAGGACTGCTTTTGTTGAGTCCTATACATTTGATACTTGTGTCCCCTTTGTCCTTCAGTTTGAGGAATCTTTTGATTTCCATCTTAATTTCATTATTGACCCAACAAATGTTCAGCAGCAGGTTGTTTAATTTCCATGGCTTTTTGTAGAATTGAGCATTTCTCTTGGAGTTGACTTCTAGTTTTATTCCACTGTGGTCTGAGAAGATAGATGGTGATTTCTATTTTTGTGAATTTGCTGAGACACACTTTGTGGACTCAGATATGATCAATCTTGGAGAATGTTCCATGTGCTGATGAGAAGAATGCATATTCAGCAGTTTTTGGGTAAAATGTTCTATAAATGTCTGTTAGGGCCATTTGTTCTAGAGTCCTGTTTAAGTCCAGTGTTTCTTTATTTATTTTCTGCTTGGATGGTCTGTCCAGTTTTGACAGTGGGGTGTTGAAGTTCTTGGCAGTTACCATGGTGCTGTTTATCTCTTTGCTTAGATCTAGTAGAATTTGCTTTATGAATCTGAGTGTCCCTGTGTTAGGTGCATAAATATTTAGGATTGTTGTGCCTTCTTGTTGAATTGCTCCCTTTAACATTATATAATGACCATCTTTCTCTTTCTTTACTAGTGTTGATTTAAAGTAAATTTTATCTGATATGAGAATGGCTACACCTTCTTTCTTTTGGTTTCTGTATGCATGGAATATTTTTTTCCAACCCTTCAGTCTGTAAAAGTCCTTGTGGGTTAGATGTGTTTCCTGGAGACAGCAGTTACTTGGGTTGTATTTCTTCATGCATTCATCCAGCATATGTCTCTTGAGTAGGGAAGTCAGACCATTTGTTTTGATTGATAGAATTGCTATATGGGATGCTGTTCTATTCATCCTGTTGGACAGCACCTTATTGCTTTGTTTTACCTCTTGTGCTATTTTTTAATTTGAACTCTGAGCTTTAGCTATTGGATGGTTTTACATTGTTGGGTGGCTATTGTGCTGATCCATGTATAATGCAGTTGTGAATATTTCCTTCAGGACAGGTCTTGATAAATTTCCTCAGTGTTTGCTTGTCTGGAAACTATACTACAAGGCTATAGTAACAAAAACAGCATGGTATTGGCACAAAAATAGAAACATAAACCAATGGAACAGAACAGAGAACCCAGATATAAAAACATCCACATACAAGCAACTGATCTTTGACAAAGTAGACAACAAGCTCTATTCAATAAATGGTGCTGGGAAAATTGGATAGCCACATGCAGAAGAATGAAATAGGATCTGCACCTCTCACCACTCACAAAAATTAATTCAAGATGGATAAAAGACTTACAAGTAAGGCATGAAGCCATAAGAATTCTAGAAGAAAGTGTAGGAAAAACTTTTCTAGATATCAGCCTAGGCAAAGAATTTATGAAAAAGACCCCAATGGCAATCACAGCAACAAGAAAAATTAATAAATTGGACTTGATTAAATTAAAAAGCTTCTGCACAGCTGAGGAATTGATCAACAGAGCAAATAGACAACTTACAGAATGGGAGAAAATATTTGCAAGCTATACATCCAATAAAGGGCTAATATCCAGAATCGATGAAGAATTCAAGCAAATCAGCAAGAAAGAAACAAACAACCCCATTAAAAAGTGGGCAAAAGATATGAACAGAAGCTTTTCAAAAGAAGATAGACTAATGGCCAATAAACATATGATAAAATGCTCAACATCACTAATGATCAGGGAAATCAAATTAAAATCACAATGAGATATCACCTTACCCCAGTTAGAATGGTTTTTATTAAAAAGTCAAAAAGCCATAGATGGTGGCATGGATATAGAGAGGATGGAATGCTTATACATTGTTGGTGGGACTGCAAATAAGTACAACCTCTATGTAAAACAGTATGGAGATTCCTCAAAGAACTAAAAGTAGACCTACCATTTGATCCAGCAATCCCACTACTGGGTATTTACCCAAAGGAAAAGGAGTCATTGCATCATAAAGACACCTGCATTCAAATGTTTATTGCAGCACAGTTCACAATTGCAAAGATGTGGAATCAACCCAAGTGCCCATCAATTCATGAGTGGATTAACAAAATGTGGTATATGTATACTTTGGAATACTAATCATCCATGAAAAAGGATGAATTAAGGCCTTTTCCAACAATTTGGATGGAACTGGAGACCATCTTCCTAAGTGAAGTATCTAAAGAACGGAAAAACAAACACCCAACACGTACTCACTATTAAACTGGAACTAACTAATGAGCACACATGTGCACAGAGGGAAATACAACTCAGCGGAAATTAAGCAGAGGGGAGAGGGGAGGAGTGGATGGGCAAAAACCTACCTAACGGGTACAATGAACACTATCTGGGTGATGGGCACACTTATAGCCCTGACTCAAGCATAACAAAATCAATACATGTAACCAAAACATTTGTACCTCTGTAATATTTTGAAATTTAAAAAAAGCCAAAAATAATAAAATGGCATATTATTCGTATATAACCTACACGTACCTTCTTATATACTTTAAATCATCTCTAGATTGCTTGTGATACCTAATAAAATATAAAAACACTATTTGTGAAAAAAAAGCACCTAGCAAGCAGTTCTTCTAAGTCACTCCTTAGAGTTACCCTCTTGACTTCTGAATTTATGACTCTCAAACTTTACTGTGCATTCATATCACCTAGCGGATCCTATTAAAATGCAGATTCTGATTCAGCAGCACTGAGACAGGGTCTACGATTTTCTGTGTTTCTAACAAGTTGCTGCTGCTGATCTGTGAAGCACATTTTTGAGTAGGAAGAATATCCATGGATAGCCTACCTTCTTCTTTATAAGTTGTATTTTCCTCCTTCTTTGCATGCTTGATGACTTTTGATTAGATGCCAGACACTTTGTGTGTTACCCTGTTGGATGCTGGATATTTTCATATTCTCATGAATATTCTTGAGTTTTGTTCTGGGATGCAGCTAAGTAACTTGGAAACAGTTTGAGCCTTTTGAGGCTTGCTTTTAAACTTTGTTAGATGAGCCCAGAGCAGTCTTTAGCCTTGGGCTCATTTACCCCATTACCAAGGCAATACTCTTCTGCATGCTCTGCCCAATACTCTCAAAATTGTGAATTTTTTACTCTGGCTGTTGGAAACACAAATTATTCCTTGCCATTTGTGAGCTCCAAGGTGGTTCTTTTGTCTGCCTTTGGTAGTTTCTTCATGCAATCAAATGCATTGATTATTTGAGGTGAACCCTCTGCAGATCTCTAGAGTTCTCCTCTTGGGGCAGCTCCCTCTATTCCTTTACTCTGCCTTGCATACTCTAATTGCCCTGGCCTCCTTGGTTTCTCAATTCTATCTCCTTAACTTTGGGAGACTGTTGGGCTCTTCCTGGTTTCTCCTCCACGCAGCCTGGAAACTCTTACAGGCCTATTGTTTCCCTTCTTTCAGAGAGCACTGTCTTATACCACCTGATGTCCAGTGTCTAACAACCATTGTTTTCATATAGTTTTCCCAGTGTCCTAGACATGAGGATAAATTTGGCCCATTACTCCATCTTGGCCAGATGTAGAAGTCCCCTTCTTTTCTATCCCGATTATCTTTGCTTATTTAGCTTAGTGTCAAGTACTGTCAAGATTTTTCCCTGCTTGCAAATTAACAAGTTAGTCTGCCACAGTCACAGTGCTGGCAGAAGACATGTAACTCCTGGATCAGAGACAAGGGATTTATTGCTCACAGCACAGCAAACAGCTTGAGCTTCATGTTCACATTGGTTCCTCTTGTCCTCCAAGTCCTACGGGGCTGTGTGGAGCAGCCTAGAGGAATGGTGTGTACATAGTGCGTCTGTATCACAGCTGAGGAATCCTGAGACCCAGTCTTATAAAGAAACTTCTAGCCAATTTGTCAAAACTTTGTTCCAGTGCAAGATATTTTCTTTATTATATTATTCTGGTCACTTAAAAAAAAATCTGCTCTCTGACCCAGAGGGAGATACTATCTTTATCTTCCAACATTGTTTGCCATAGAATCATTCTTGGAAAGATAGTCCAGACAAAAACTGTCATAAGACATGTTAAACCACTGTAGAAAATAGCTTCTCAACACTGAGCTTTGTTAAGTCACTTTGCTGAGGGCTTTTGGTACTGTGATTACCTGAAATATTTTTTTTTTTAACCAGGTATTGAGGGATGCAACTACCTATGCAGAATGACTTCAAATAAATAAGGGCCAAACTCAGTTTCACAATGAACAGCATTTAGGACACACACATTGATTATTTACCATTTACTCAATTTTAACAAATACGATTCATTATAAACTTAGAAAGCACTCAAGTTACTCACTTTTTCAAGACAAACTACCAAGCCAGGTAGGGTTCTGATTTTTTGGCGTTTATGTAAGATCTCAACTTCAAAATGAATTGAATCACAATGTAGATCCAACTATGATGACAAATTATTGAACTTCAGTAGGTATAATGATATTGTTGAGCACATAAAATCATCATTTATAATTTAAATTTTATATGTTTCACCATCAAGCTGGGAATTTGCTAAAGTAGAGAGGTAAAGCTGTGAGAGATAAGGTCGCCACAATGCAGTAAGGATCTTGTTCTTTCATTGGAGAATTTCTTGGACTTTGATAACACTTTACATGTGAAGTCTGAAAGAAGCAATTCTAATTATGTGAAACAGAGAGTAGATATGCCACAATTAGACTTGATTAAAGAAACAGAGCAGATAATATTGACTTTGTTACTTGACAAAGTCCCATCGGAAACCAGAACTATTAGGCAAAACTATCTTGACTATGTCATAAACAAGTCAATAGAAGTCATTTAAAGGCTTAGTTGGCTCACATAACAATTTAAACATACTGCGTTCTCTAAGGATGTGGGTCTTATCAGGTATTCAAGACAGGCTCATGACAGATCTGGAGACATTGTGCCTGTTGTACGGCTTCATGCTAGAGAGAACTGAAGGACAAATATTTGTAAATGATTTCGAGGGTAAGTGTGTGTTTGTCTGACTTGTAAATGGCTCTAAAGCTTTTTGTGGATGTCATGGAAAAGTTTATAACTCCATATCAGCCAGGGCCTCTTACCTGGGGGTAAGTGGACACAAGGGAATGCCTCAGGAAGCTTGTGAATATGTGTAAAATTTGGTGTGTATGAATGTGTTGCAGTTTTGGTGGGAGAGACTCAATAACTTTTATCAGGTTCTTGAAGGATCAGTCGAGATTAAGAACAGTGTTTCAACATCTAGATTAACTAAGGAATAACTCAGAGAAATAGCTGGGTGTTTTTGCATACTCTACAGTTACTTTGAGTGAAAATTGTTCACTCAAATGTTAGGGAGCTAGTTGGTAGACTGAGTCAAAGGACAAAAGTAAAAACAGGATTAAAAGAGAGAGGGGTAAGGGGAATTAAAAAAACAATAGTGAGAACAGAATATCTTGTTTGCACATTTTTTGGGTGAAGTAATTATTTAGCAGCTAGTAGAGAGATCAGTCTGGAATTTTTTTTCCTTGAGATAGCCAACTAGGGTACCAAAGAAAACAATTTTAGTTGTTGATGAATTCTTCAGAAAACCCTGAGAGCTCTGCTGGGAGATACGGATAATAGGCTTTCTCTCTTCACATAGCCATCCATCAGCATCTCCAGCACAGTTAGGCCAGTTCAGCGCCATTTCCCTCAGAGTTTCTCACAGGTCAAGTTGAACAAAAACTCCAAGAGAAGATCGTGTGGCAGAAAAACCACACAACATTTTTCTTGAGTGATGTGCCTTGATCTTTTTAAAATTGTTAAATTAGTTCTATTTTTATGCTTCTTTTATGATGAGGATAAATTATTTCCAAATTATGGTCAAAGTTCTTGAGACACATTTAAAAGTCCGTTAGCTTAGAAACAATTGAATCATCATTTCCCCAAGTTATAATTTATAGGAGCAGAATTCAAGAGCACATGTTTTTATTATTGGTCACTATACAAAGCAATTTAATATTATTAGGAAAATGGCCAAAGATAATTAGCAGCTATTTAATAATTAAGTGGCCTATAAGAATCCTTTCCTCAACATTCGGGACCAATATATTAGCCTAATTGTGCCCGGGAAGTTTATCCCAGACTACCATTATTATCTCAGTCTGTTTTAAACATTGCTGTTGAAACCCAATTAAAGAGATGCAGAATACAAAACTATATGAAATTATATTTTTAGTTAGCATTACCCTGGTTTGTTTCTTAGCACTCTTTTCTGGTATCCTGTCTCAGGACCTTGGAACATGCTGTTATGTCTGCCTGGCATGCTCTTTCCCTAGATATTCACATTAGGGTTGTTGCTCCAAAGTCTTCTTAAAGAGGCTTTCTCTGGTTACCCTGGAAAATGTTAATCTAAATTATCTAAAATTTAATAATATTTAAAATATTACCTGCATTTCTTTCTCATCCATGTTGCTTTATTTTTCTTCACAGCACTTACCCTCATATTGCATATCTACTGTTTTTTGTCTGTATTTTCCACTAGAATGGAAGGAAGCGCCACAAAAGCAGCTTTGCTATTGAATCTCTTGCTTCTAGAAAGGTGTCCAGAACACTGAAGTTCCCCATTGAGTATTTGTTGAGAGAATGAATGTATGGATCTTTAAATATTTTGGAATAGTGTCTTTAGATGGATTATCTGGTTGTTCTTCAGATGTATAAAAATGGTGGCAGCTTCTTTGAACTATGCTGAATACAGAGCATATTGCATTTTTAAAGGAGCTGTTTCTAAGAAGTTAGATTTCATGATTAGCAATTACCAGAAGGAACAGCTAAATATTAATAGCACAGTGGTAGCACAATTTGAGTTGTATTTACTGCATATTTATAAAATATAATTGTTACTTCCTAACTTATTTAATAGTTTAAACTTCTACTTTTGGTTTTTAAGTGGTCTCTTTTCTATTATCTTGCATAGAGATGTGGCCACTGACCTGTTACTAAAGCAAGAGATTAAAAATCAAAGGTCTAAATTTTCCATGTATTGTTGTTACCTCCACATAATTCTAAAAGCAAGATGAGATAAAGAGTAATTAAAATAATAAAGAAGAAATTAGATTCATACAAAATATGAGTGAAAGGATGATGTGAGTGCATAAAAAGGAAAGTTACTGCAATTGTCCATTATTTTTATTCTTTGCATCCAGAAACTCAACAGCCAAATTTAGGATTTGAGAAGTTTTATCAACTCAACCCAGGTGCTTAAAAGAAATATTCTTCCTGTGTCCTTTAGATGGTCTGTTTCACTTTTATTCTTAAATATCACACTTTGCATTCTGTGATAATCTTTAAATTCCTTCAAGACTTTTTTGAAACAAAGAGGGTATAGTGTCTCTTAAAAAAATCATGAGTTTCATTTCAGGATAGCTGTAATTTTGCATTGCATATTTTAATGTTTATGATGATAAATTGTAAACTAGCTTATGAGCATCTTAATGTAGAAGATGAATCAATATCTTTACATTATAGGGTCATAATAATTTTATTGCTATTTTTAATCTAAAAATCTCAGCTTTGAGCAAAGATTTTAAAAAATCATTAAACTTTGTCCTTCTTTTTGATGAAATGGGATAAAACTTGGGAAAAAATAATTGAGGAAACAGTTAAAAATGGCTCAGTTGTACAGATCCAAATGTTCTTAGCTTGCTATCAAGGTTTACCACTGAAATTTTTCCCATTACCTGTCATCAAGAAGAGGAGAAATATGGTTCCTATAAATTATGTTGCAGAGCAATTGCAGTAGAAAAATGGCAACCATTATTTTATCAAATTACTTCTTATCTACAAGACTGCTCTCCTTGCTGCCATGGTATTGTAAATTAGGTGCTAATATTTGAAGGAAGGAGTTGTTACTTAGTTTCTAATCTCTACTTCTATCACTGACAAAATAACTTTGTCTTCTAAGTAAACCCCATAAGATTCCATTGAGTACTTTGCAGTCTGGGCTACTGTATGTATATGGTGCTACTACATTCTCATGACAAAAATAAATTTAAAGGAAGATTTTATTTCACTAGTATTATGAGACTATGAGTTAGCAAAGAAGCATTGTTAACTAATAATAATGCTTAATTTAGCATAGAGTATCTAAATCTCTTGATATTCCAACTTCCAACCGAATTTACATCACTGAGCTATTAATAAAATTGTAAATTTCAGCATAGACTTCTACATGTTTCAGAGTTCTTCATAAATATTACTTGCCTGTGGATGGGGTTGTGTTTGGTGGGAAAAAACCCAGTACTTGTTCAGGATCTAGGATGTATTAGGTGTTTTAGCTCATTCAATGCTCACAACTCAGCATCTTGTAGGTATCCAGTAGCTCTAAGTATTATCAGACTCACTTTTTAGATAAGCAAACTTTTGCCAATGCCAAATCATACAGCTTCAAAGAAGCAGACTCAAAACTTCTCAGATTCTAAGGCTGTGTTTTTATACTTCCTGTGTAGGTCAATTTGGACAGCTACAACAAATTACCGTAGACTGAGAGGTTTAAACAACAGAAATTTAATTCTCACAGTTGTGGAGGGTAGACTTCTGAGATCAGGGTGCTAGTATAGTCAGGTTCTGGTGAGGTCCTTTTCTGGGTTGCAGACTGTCTTCTCATGATGTCCTCACATGGTGTGGAAAGAGGGCGAGGGAGCTCTCTGGAGTCCCTTTTATAAGGCCACTAATCCCATTCATGAGGGCTCCACCCTTATGACCTAATCACCCCCCAAAGCCCCCAGCTCCTAATACCATCACAATGGGAGTTAGGATTTCAACATATGAATTTTGGGGGGACATAAACCTTCAGTCCATTGCATTATCCTGTATCATTCTGACTCATCTTGCATATGGAGAACTATGGGAAAGACAAGCATAATTATGCTTCCTTAGTGTGAAGAGGAGAGGATTGAACAAGCCCTTAAGAAGGTGTAATGTTTAGGGGGCAAGAGGATGTGTCAAAATAGTACTGAAACTGATGTTTAGAAACACAAGTCCTTGTTTTAGGCACTGAATAACTGTACGGGTAAATAAACAACTTAACTACAAAGAGACGTCTTTTGTTTCTCTATAAAATGAAGTAGTGGATTCCAATATTTTAAATTCTTTTCTAAGTCTGAATTACTTTGATTCTATGATGTTGAAAGATGATTATTGACTTAACTGTCTTGATTTTAGATGAAAAGAGACAATGCCTTAGAATCTATGTCTGAAAGGCACAAAGAAAATTCTTGTTTACTTAAGGGCAGGTTTATAATTGAAGGCCATGGAAACACCTTTAGGGTTTTTAAAAATTTGAAGGACGGACTCTTTTAGAGTGCCTTGGGGGTAGAAAATCACGATATAACCCCACTATCTTCAAGGAGACTTTGATCTGGTGGGGCAGATAGATGTGTAAACACTAATAGAATACAGTATTTGTGAAATAATGGATCTAATCCTATTGAAGTGGGCAAAGGAACAATTTAGAAACCCAAAAGTATAATTCAGAAAAGCTTTCTCGCTACTTGTTTACTTAAACCACAAGAAAAGCTTAACATAATCTAAAGTAATACTTTAAACACTTCTTGTATCTCTCATCCATTTTCCTCCATTCTGTGCCTCTCTCTTCAAAATTCCCCTAAGTCACACCCCTATACATTTTGTGTCTTTCTCCCTTCTTCCTTCCCATTCCATCATCTGTATTGATTCTGTAGGACAAAATCCAAAAGAACAACCTGGTTTGAGAAAACCGATGTCAGAGGACAGAGAAGGACAAGACACTAAACAAGCAAAGACAAATGTTTCTACAGGGGCCCGTGACAGCTATAGTGTGGTTTTTTCCTCCTGCTTCCCTTCCCTTTTTCTCTGGTACAGAACTTCATCCTATGGGGAACAAGTTCCAGGTGGTTTGTGGGGCTTACACCATCCCCCATCAGTCACAGAGATAGAGGGGCCCCAGGACTAGTCATCACAGTACCTTTTTCCCCTGGCCAAGGTGATTGGGTCGAGGACATACACATGTCCAAAGCTGGGTTGATCAGAGGCCCTGTAAGAGACTGGGAATTTGGACTTTAGGAAATAATGAACCTTTTTCTTTCTTTGTGTATCACAAGCTGTAAGGAACATACAGTGTGGAATTGCCAGGATCCATTTCCTTGGTTGGATGCAACAAGCGGCCTGCAGAATGAAGATGACTCAAGAGGAGAGCAGAACTAGAAAATGGAGAAACAAGTAAACTGCTGGCAGTTTGAGTCTCTAGGTCCACCAATGTCTAAAGATCATGTATCCCTGTATTTTCCAGCTGCATGAACTAATAAATCCCATTTTCTTTTTCTTCAGCTAGTTTAAGTTGATTTTTTGCTGTTTGAAATAGAAAGAGTTCTGCATAATGCACATCCTTAGTTGTGGTTGTGGGCATTTTTATATATTAATATTAATAATGGTGTAGTTTCAATCACCCTGGGTCAGTCTTTATAGAGGGTGGCAAAAATATTAGTCCAGGGCATCTAAATCTCTTCATATCCCAAGTTCCCATCCTACCTGCTTTGTTAGCAGGGCTCTCTTTACAGCTCAGTGTCTCTGTTCCCTTTTCCTTCTATTGGGGGTATATAAAATATCCCTCAGGTTCCTCTATAGGTGCTATGAAATAGACCATAACTGAGTTAATTGCAGGCCCTTCTTAAAAATCTGGGGGCTGGGAATTGTTGGCTTCTTAAAGAACAAACTTACATTTTTGGTGTTTAATCTCCTTTCCTTTATGACCAGTGTTTTAATTTTGGTGAAAAAAATGGAGCATGGGAAAGCCCTCTTTGACACACTAAAGCAAGAAACACAGGCTGTTCTGTGGAATATGTTACAATGACACTGTATGTGCACATCCCCTGGAAGTGAATGATGGCATACCTATATCATTCCCACTATGACCCACTGTCATTTACAAATTAGGAGGCCCAGTCTTCATCAAGAACATCTGGCTTGCATTGGAGGACTCCCTGAACATGACTGGAGAAACTAGCTTTTTTCTACCTGCTGAGATCTCATCTGTTGGGATATGTCTTCAAGAGAAAGAGATATACCTTCTTCCCTTCTAGCTACCCAAGACTGTGCAGAGAGTGCCATATGTGAATCTCACGAGTCTGTCTGACTAGAGATTACCCAATTATCTCCTCAGCCCTTATTACATTCAGTATTGGGGAAAATTTTGGTAGCTTTTTAGAAATGGAATAAAATTTAATATTGCTCATTAATGACTAACTATATATAGATCCCACACAAACTAGACTTAGAAGCTTCTGGACTTCTAGGTCTCACTTGATAGTTACAAATGGATCACAAATTATAGTTCTTTCTCAAATGACATGGAAAGACAAAGTATTTGCTTCCCTGTTCACAGACATTTGGTGATGAATTTTGCATATGAGTCCAGTAACTTTCCATGGTATAATAGTTTTAGGGCAGTGGGATCCTGGTGCATGCATATGTTAGTCTTTATGGCTCTGAGTCCATCAACAGCCCTTAGGACAGAGACTTGCAAACTGCGCTGTAAATGAGGCATACCTCTGCCTCTTATCCATCCTAATGCTTTATCTATGGTATGCTCTGACCATGATTTAAGAGTTTTTTTCTTCCCCCAGACTCTGGAATAGTATTTCCCACAATTTTCTCAAGTTTTTGGTAGCTAGTATCTGTGGTAGTCATTCTAACACCTGTCTAATGTAAGTAAAATAGCCACAATTGTGTCCCTTGAGGTCTTGTCTTTGCCTATAGAGCCATGCAGTGCTTTGAAGCAGTCCAAGCTGATATAGCCTCTACTTCCTCTCACTGTTCAAAATTGACTTCATCTTTTAAGATACTAGATATCTAACCATGTTGGAGTGAATACCAATTTCCAGTTTGCTACTTTCTTTGGTTAGTATATAGATATCCTCAGTTTATTAGACCCATAAAGTTGGATTCTTTGGCTGGCAAAGTTATTCCTGAACAGTGCTCTTGTCCATAATGTGCAACTCTGATTTTAGTGTTGCCTCCTTCATGATTCTTGAAGTTTTAAAAAAAGTTATTATATTTATGTCTCGGATATAATTGAAATTTTTTTGGTGCCATAATTCCAACATCTTAGTTTTTTTTTTTAAATTTTATTTCAGAGTATTACAGGGATACAAACGTTTTGGTTACATAAATTGCTTTTGTACCGTTTGAGTCTAAGTGTGCCCATCACCCGGGTAGTGTGCATAGTACCTATTAGGTGTGAATTTACCCATTCCCTCCTTCCCTACTCCCCCCACCTGCTTGATTTCTGATGAGTTTTGTTTCCATATGTGCGTATAAGTGTTGATAGATTAGTTTCAATTTAATGGTGAGTACACCAACATCTTAGTTTTTTTAAGTAAAAGTGTCCTTTTGTGTCATATCTGTAATGACTCTTTTAATCCAGGGTATAGTGGGTTACATCCCAAGAGTGTCATTTATTGGCATTTCCATAAAATATAACCTTTTGAAACTTATCTATGTGGTCTAGTCTTAGAGTAGTATCACCGTCAGAAAAACCCAATGCAGAAAACAAGATGTAATTGCAAAAATTTCACAGTAACTCAAATTATTTATCTATGTTTCTCAAGTATCACAAAGCAGAATCACAGTCTACAAAAGTACTTTGTTTTAAAATGCCCCCACTGTATTTTCCACCTTACTCTCTCACATCCCACAGCTCTTTTGACATTTATAATATAATTTTACTTTATATATTTACACTTTTCATATTTGTGTTTACCTTTTAAATTTACATATTATGTAGATTATTTTTATCGATTTTATACCAATTATAATTTTAATGGATTCTTAATTCAAAGAAAATTTATAGCCTATGTTTATAAGAAATTAAAAATAAATTCTACATTTTGTTGCAGAGAACTGTAATAAGGTGACATAAAGGACTTTCAAGCATAAACATATGCATATATAAGGATAAAACGCTGTAGGGACAGGGGAAGAGAAATACAAGTTCAAAGAGAAAAAGAAACAGTATTTTTCTCAGGGCCTGGAAACAAAAATATTTGAAATATTTGAACTGGTGCAAATGGTTGGTATGTATTTTTGACGTTAATGTAAGCAGTGCCCCTGTGACAAATGTCTGACAAACACCAAGTGTTTGGGTCCCTATTTCTAACTGGCATCTCATGGTCTAATTTAGAGCCTTAATTTAGAAGTCTATCCTGTTGCAGCTTCTTTGGGTCTTACCTTGGGAAAAACTCAGGGAAACTCAATGATCATCTTGTTCAACCACTACTAGATCCTGAATAACCTTTAAAAAAATCTCTGAAAAAGTGGTTCATCCTTCCTTGTATCTCTTCATCTGGCCTTTCCTGCGTCTCTATCTCTTCTTTGCATGAACGCACTTATGAAAAAGATTTTTTATGCTAATCACTAGTGTTAAAATATTAGGGATATGATTGGCAAAGAAAATGGTCAGTTTCCTGACCTCTCTGAGCCTAGAGTCTAGCAGGAAATACAGCCCACAAAACAGGCCTGTGAATAGACACTGCACTCCAGGCTGGGCAACATTGTGAGACCCCATCTCTGAACTATATATATATATATATATATATATATATATATATAGCCTGCCTTGCTGCATCCTCCTACCCCTCTAAGTGACCAGCCTCCCCACCTGGAGCTTGAGTAAACCATTCAAAACACAGTACTGTTCTGATACTCCTCTGCCTAAAATCCTCTAAGAGCATTCCATTGTCTTTACGATAAAACACAAACCCCTCCCTCACGACTCTCCATTCTCAGCCTCCTTTTTCACAGTCCTACTTTTATACCCTGTGTTACAGCCCAAATGAACGTTTTCCAGATCTTTGAACAGGATTTGCTGCTCTTACCTCCAGATTCGATGCTTACTGAGGCACACAATGGTAATGAGTTTAATTAGGTAAACATATCTCTGACATTGTTTTAGCTAGTGAAAATACATTTTCCCTTATTAAAGTCTTTAGGGACTCTCAGTTCTTTACACTGTAAGAATCTATGCTATAGGAAAGCTGTAGGGAAATAGACTTTTAGAAAGGAGAGCCTTTTATAGGTATTTAATTTACAAGCACAAGTTGGTCTGGTCTCTATGTCTACCTTCTCAGGAACTGAATTAATTGATTCATTTTATATATATATATATATTTTTA
This sequence comes from Daubentonia madagascariensis, assembly GCA_023783475.1. Classification (NCBI taxonomy): domain Eukaryota; kingdom Metazoa; phylum Chordata; class Mammalia; order Primates; family Daubentoniidae; genus Daubentonia; species Daubentonia madagascariensis. The sequence continues at coordinate 42,540,606 of JAKFHU010001569.1, read as the reverse complement.
TATATATATGTATATTTATAGTTGTTGTTATTCAGAGATGGGGTCTTGCAATGTTGCCCAGGCTGGAGTGCAGTCACTGTTCACAGGCAAGATACCACTACTGATCAGAACTGGAGTTTTGACCTGCTCCATTTCCAACTTGGGCTGGTTCATCCCTCCTTAGGTGGTGGTCCCCCGATCCTGGGAGGTCACCATATTGATGCTGGGGGAACACCTGATCAGCATAGTGCACTACAGCCCAGAACTCCTGGGTTCAAGTGATCCTCCTGCCTCAGCTTTCCAAGCAGCTGGGACTACAGGTGTGTGCCACTGCACCTGACTCAATAAATATTTATGGAGTGCCTTTTCCATGTTAGGAAATGTTCTCAACACTGGTTATTTGTAAATAACCAAGATCCCATACTCATGGAGTTTACATTCTAGTAGATGAGACAGGCTATGAACAGATAAATGTTATATGTCAGGGGATAGTACATGCAATGGAGAAAAATAAAGAAGGCAAGGAGAGAAGGGCGTTCTGGATGAAGGCTGTATTATTTTACACAGAGTGGTCAGGGAAGGCTGCTCAATAAGATGACATTTGTGCAGAGATCTAAAGGATGTGAGGAAACAAGCTACACGGATATCAGAGGAAAGAGTTTACTGGGTAGGAGCAACATGTGCAAAGGACTTGAGCTTGGGGCATGCTGGGTGTGTTTAAGGCTGTTGTAGCTGGAGCTGAGCAAAGTAGGCAGTAGGGAGCATAAAAGGAAAGGGGTCATAGAGGGAGTGAGAGGTGGGTGGGATGTATGGTCCTGTAAGGCTGTGCTTCTCAAACGTTAGCCTTCATCTGAGGCATCTGGAGTGCTTATTAAAGCAAATTTCTAGGCCCCACTCCCAGGGTTTATAATTCGGTAGATTTGGAGTGGGGCCTGAGAGTGATTCTACCACACTCTCAGGCTGTGTATATGTTGTAGGGCATTGGAGGTCATGGAAAAGACTTGGGCTTTTATTGACGAATACGAGAACTAACGGATGGGAGAGTGTGAAGGAGTGACTTAACATTTTAAAAGCGTGACTGTGGCTGCTGTGTGGTGAATAGATGTAGGGGACCAGGGTGGAAGCATGGTGTCCAAGCAGGCGGCTATTGTAATAATCAGATGAGAGAATATGGTAGCTTTGTTCAGGGTGGTAGCAATAGAAATGGAGAAAATGTGGTTGAATTCTGGACACATCTTGAAGAAAAACCCATTTCATTAGAAGGAAAACTCTCTTTTACATCCCCTGATAAATATAAGTGGGTAATTGCACAGAGTCTATCTATGCTGTACTGTCTCAGGTGACTGGCTCATATTCTGCCTTTACTACATGACTCAAGTTGAAATCTTTGTTTAGTGCAGATTTTACGTACACCAAAATACATGAACAGAATGTGTCAGAATAACTGAACTCCTATGATTGGTTGTAAGTATGTACCTTTAAAATACCAGGCATATGTTCCCGATTTTTATTATGTTTCATGTTTGTTATATTGATTTAATGTATGTCATACTAGAAGACTATTACAGTCAACTTCAAATATCATTAAATCACTCAAATCATAATAGAAGACCTTCACAAAAGGCTAGTTGTGCTTTGTGTCTTTTATAGGATTCCTAGAAAATGTCATTATGATTATGTCTTTTTGCTAAATGGGATTTGTAAGAACTGCTTAACATTTATAGATGAGACGACCGGCTCCTCCAATCCCAAACTTAGCTCCAGGCCTATGAATCCTGGTGCTTTTGCTCCACAGTTACTCATGTCTATAGTGCAGTGTGTGGTCTCACACTCTGGTTTCTTATCAGCATGTCCCCTTGAGACAATGTCAGCTTGTCTTGAGCCACATTCATCTACACTTTGAACGGCAGCTATTGTTGTCTCTAAATGGTTATTCAGGGTGAGAGGTCATTCCCCCTCACTGTGCCACCAACTGAAATGCTTAATGTGTTTCAGATCATGGGTTGTTAGAGCCAAAGGAACTTTATAAATCGCCTTGTGTATTCTCTCATCTTACAGATGTGGAAAATGAGCCTAGAATACTTAAAAAGAAAACTTATTTTTTTATATTTCTTTTTTTACCATTATGAGAGACAAAGAGGTGTACATGAAAAAAGATATTATCTGGGATTGAAGAGTACATATTTTAACAAAAAGTCTTGTCAAAATATCATGGTGATCATGCTGGGGTCAAAGTTGTGGTGTTAAAAATATGGCGTGGAGCTATCTTCGGAGCAATAGCGGGAAGCGGGCAGCTAAGAGGTGTGTCTTTTGCAGGTGGGTGTGCCTCCACCTTTACCTGAACAGCAGGCATGTGGAAAAGAGGAGAAAGCTGTGCCTTGTTTCCTCTTGGAGATCAAATCACTCTTTTGGCTACTCAGAATTTGTTTTTAAGGGGTATTCTGTTAATAACAGTTAATAAATCTCTGGGAGATAAAAGCAAGATTAGTAACTCATTAATGCAAAAGGAAAAACGTGTAACAATGTATTTCTCCAGTGGGCCACTGACCCTCAAGCTCACATCTTGCCTTGGAGCAGTTTATACATGCCCTCCTTTTAGTTGCCAGCCAAACACTGGTTTCATTTTTTCATATGTCTCTAAGCTTTGAGAGGTGGCTGTCTAAAAGGCAATCCCGGGACTGTTCCTAGAACAAGGTGAAAGTGATTCTGGAGGGAAAACAACAGACATTCCCTACAATGGAGGAGCAGGGAGGGCAAAGGGATTTTCTGAGGATTCCTTTTAGATGGAATTGAAGTTTGCTTTATAAACCAAGATATTAGAGCAGGAGAGGTAGAGTGGAATGACAAATTTTTCAGTATCTGGGTATTTAATTCCTAGCTTTTTATTCATAAAACCTACATTTCTTGGTCAAGGTTTAACTCTCTTTCTAGAATAATCCTTTCCACATTGCCTACTGCTTGCTGTCCTGGCAGGGTGGACCTCCTGCTGTGTACTTTATAGGGCCTGGACAGGTTTGCTTCACTTCTAGGTGAAGAGAGGCTCAAAGGAGGAGATGGAGGAGGAGAGGTCTGAGAAAATGTTTACCAGTTGGCCTTGAACCTGGTGGACAGTTTTGCATGTGAGTTATCTATGAGAACTGTTGCTTGTGAGAAAGTATATCACTATACTATGTACTTGGGAGAATTTTAAAATAAAAGCAAATCCTTTGCTCTCCAGAAGGATCAGGCTTAAGGAAGAGGTACAGGGGTGTCAATAGATAAATCTGGATAATGACCATCTAACTACATTGGAGAGGAGAGGTTCATTAGTGCTTCTGCTGACGCATATCCCTAGTCACATTTGAGTATTTGCTATCCCCTGAACAAGTGTGCATAGTCTTTTTCCCGTCCTGCTAAACTCATCAACCACCCCACTGTCTCTAGCTATCGACAATGACTTTCCTTGAAGCTTCTGTGAGATTTCCTCCTTGAAGTCTGCCTTTTTTCATTTTAAATGCTTTTTCTTTTGAGCAGTGGCAGCAATTTACTTATACCTTTATTTACAGCCTTTATTCATTCTGCCTTGTGTGATGCTGAGTTGTTTACGTGCTTGTCTGCACCACTAGATTACAGGCTTATTGAACTCGGGTATATTATCTCTCTCTACCACGTGCCTGATATAGTGACTACTGGTCCACGCAATACATGTTTGCTAAGTGAATGGATGTAGTGGGTCAGTTTTTCCTTCTGATTTATCACTAGAGAAGCCTGAAGGAAGCACAGAGGCTGCATCTTATCCAAGTTTACATATCTAGAAGCAAAGATGGGAACGAGAGGAAACTAGTCTTCTGTTGATTCAAATAATATATTGATATTTTTGATGCATGTATCATCAGTTTGGTTTTAGCACATTTAAAAACACATCATTTAGTCTTGTTTTTATGTGGGATTTTAAAAGAAAAAACCAAAACAATTTGCTTATTTTGTGACTCAGGGACACCCTTTCCCCTAAACACACACACACACACACACACACACACATACACATACACATACACTCTCACATCACCACCATCAAATAATAAACATGGTGCAGTGATTGGAGGCAGTTTCTGGTTTACGGTTTTGGATTGTGATTGAGTGAGGCATCTGGATAAGAGTCCAAATTTAATAGCTGCTGTGCTCTTTGTGTTGTTATGTTATACTTTTTAAATTTGCAAGTATATAAGTGAGCAAGAGGTTATTTATAATCACAAGCTTTTGAAATCCTTTGTTCTTGCCTGAAGGATTCAGTTCCTCCCCCTCCCATTGCGCCAACCCTCCTCCACTGACTCTCCCTTCTTCTTAGTCATTTTCCTTGTCTTCCTTCTCTTCTTTGTCTCTGTCTTCTCCTCTTCCTCCTCCTCACTTAGCAGTCTGATAACTAGGTGTAGATTCTTGTGCCCTTTTCACTGAAGTTATAAAGTCCCTAACAACTAAAAAGTGAAGTTTCTTAGGGTAAAAGGCAGGTTAGCATGAAGGAAATTAAGAGAAGAAATTTATCCTGGTGACATCAATATGTCAAAATAAGTAACTCTGAGGTTCAAATGTTAAATACTAAAATTTTTTCAGTTTTATATCCTCTTGATAGTGTGATGGTTAATTTTATGTGCTAACTGGGGTAGCCTAGTTAATTAATTAATACTAATCTAGGTATTGCTGTGAAGAATTTTGCAGACATGGTTAACATGTACAATCACTGGACTTTAAGCAAAGGTGATGTACTCGATTGTGTGGATGGGACTCATTCACTCACTTGAAAGCCTTAAGAGCAAAAACAAGAGTATCCTAAAGGAAGAAACTCTGCCATAAGAATGCAGTTCCAATTCTGACCTGAGTTTCCAGTCTGCAGGCCTGACCTATGAATTTTGGATTTGCCAGGCCCCATAATTGCTTGCGCCAATTCATTAAAATAAATCTTCTTATATATATATGTATATCCTATTTGTTCTGTTTCTCTGGAGAACCCTGACTGATACAGATAGGAATACTTATTACAATAATAAATAATAAAAGCAATACTTCCTGAAATGCTCATATAGTCACCTTAAGGATGCTTTATTTGGTAGTTAATAGGCATCAAGTAGCTCTGTCTATCAATAGCTAGAGGAAAAGTAGACAGTACCTATGTTGTTCAAATAGATTATGGCTGCCTTAGCAGTTACCTATTAGCATACCATACTCGTTTATAAAGTCTAAATAAGAATGAACTGTTCTGGAATGGACTATATTACTCTTAATAGTAATATATATTATATATACTTTTTATGTAAGTTTAACCAAATACACAAGAATGTTCAGAAGGAAATCCTCAATTTATGGAAAATTGATGTTTAGTTGCTACTTAAAGCACACTCTTTTATCTTCATAGAAATAATGTTAGGTACTAGGTAAAAAAAACCACCAAAATTTATTATATAAATTGCCCAAAATATTACTGTGTGAATGCTATTTTAGAAATTAAACTTTCTGTGTAATTATGTATTTGTAATGGAAAAACAAATTTCTACTTTGGAATGACAAGTATATATCTTTTCCAGCTGCAGCTCTGGTAGATGGATCTGGGAATTATATGCCTTTACTGGCCTGGCAGGCAGAGGGAGAAAGAATTTTCCCAGTTTAGGTTACTAGTGATGGAGCCTGGATCAGAGACCCCAGCATATTGCTTTTGTATTTATTATTTGGAATTTATAAATATGATCAGCATGCAACTATTAATTGATCATAGAGTACCTAGTTTAATTTTTTTATTTTTAATTATTATGGATGCATAATAGTTGTACATATTTATGGAGTACGTGTGATATTTTGATACAGGCATACATTGTGTAATAATCAAGTCAGGGTAATTGAAACATCCATCTTCTTAAGCATTTAGCATTTCTTTGTATTAGGAACATTTCAATTCCACTCTTTTAGTTATTTTGAAATATACAATAAATTATTGTTAATTATAGTCACCCTATTGTGCTACTGAAAACTAGATCTTATTCCTTTTATCTATGGTACCTACTTTATGCCAAGCATTTTGCAAGGCAATAAAGGTGCAAAGGTGAAAAAGACCTAAGGTGTCTTGTAGTTTTCTAGTCATACATATCACTACCTCTTCCCTCAAAGAAATGTGATTCAGTGTGGTAAGCTCCACAGGGGAGTATAGAGAAGATGCAGTGCAGGTGTAGCACCAGAAGCTCAGGCCAGCACAACTGGAGTGTAAACCTGTGTTAAGAACAATGAAGGGGACAGATTATGAACAGACTTTCATGTTCCACAGAGGAGTTAAGACTTTAGTCTAATGAAAAACTGTTGCTTTACTTGTCCAATACCCTTTCTTCTTCTGAGAGCGATACTCATGTCCTTTTGCGGAATTATTCCTCTTGCAGCTGTAGTCATGGACATTCAATGGGATGACACAGAACAATTGGGCACAATTAATTGGCAATCATTGTCCCAACACCCCCCCCAAGTAGAGTGATATCTCCAAGGATGGGCTCATGGTCCAGACTAGGCTGGTCAGAAAACTTTCAAAGGATTTTTCTAATTATAGCTTGAGTAGGAACATTCTTTCCTTTTTAGTCAGAGGCTGTTAGGATGTGAGCCAGAAATTTTAGCTATCAGTTCATTGCCTTTTGGAAAAGCTTGTCTTAGAGAAGGAAGTGACCCACAGAGAGAAGTGGAAACAGGAGTTGGAAAAATAATTTCTGGACGGTGTTTGAAAGCTTTCTTTTTGGTGCCTAAAGACAAACTCTATCCTCCTTTCCCACAGTTTATTTACAAACCCACATGTGTTTTTTTTTTTTTTCAGCTTGAGGTAATGTGAGTTGAGTTTCCGCTATTTGCAACTGAAGACTCTGGATTAACGCCAATACCTTGGAAAAATTTGGAACTGGACTGTGACATGACCTCTGAATGTAATAGAAGGTCACTTTGTCACCAGTGGGGGATGGAATGAGAAGGCATAACAAGAGACAGGGAGACCAGACAACTCAGTGTTTCCCAAAGTGTGGTTGAATGGGTCACCAGGATTGGAATCGCCTGGAAAGAGGGAAGCAGTTTGTTAATAATTAAGATTCCAGGCAACTGAATAGCATTTCTGTGGACGGGGCTTGAAAAATCTGCATTTTAAACACGCACTTAAAGTGATCCTTATATACAACAAAGTTTTAGAATTGTTAAGTTTGGAAGCTACTGTGCCTGTGAGGTGAGAATTGAGGTTATAGACCATAGGTAAGACAAGGGGGTAGAAAAGAGAGACTTGAGAGATATTTGGTTGGCAAAATACATGGAACTTTGTGGTTGCGCAGCAGGGCTTTGAGGGGGTGGGAAGAGTCTAGGTCTCTAGGATGATTCTCAGGTGTTTGGTTACTTGGTAGATAATGATATCATTATTCTGAGAAATTAAAACCTACAAAAAAGAGTAGATTTGAAGATGGAAGAGAAGATTTGAAGATGGAAGAGAAGATTTGAATTTGGGCTTTGATTATGGGTTTGAAGTGTTTGTAAGGCATCTTAATAAAGTTTTCCAGCAGAGCTAAAGATACATGCTGATAGTTTAGGGGACCATTCTGGGTTAGAAAGATATATTTGGTATTTATCAGAATAGAAGAAGGAGTTGAATCTATGGGCATGACTGAGATTTCCCAGAGAATAATGAGTCTGGAGAAAAAGTTTGTGGTGGAGTGGAGGCCAGGAGACCACTACTGTTTAAGATAGTGTGACCAGGGACTATCAGACTGACGATAAGTTTCATGTTATGGTCTTGAAAGTGGAATATGAAGAGAAGTGAAGGTGACAGTAGGGGAAATTGACCAGTTCAAGAGATTGTGAGGCTCTCCATTAATATGGGTGTCCTTCTGGATAAAGGCTAGAAGTACATTGGGTGGTCCAGATGCCAACATCTGCAATAAGTGTGCAATAATTCTGAAATGACACCATTGGAAAGGGGAGAAATTAGTATAGTCTGATGATATGGCAATCAAAAAAGAAGCGTTTTCTTTTCATACTTGAGTGGAGTGAATTGATTTGGAAGTAACCATGGAAGCCAAGAAAATGCATGTCATCTCCTTTCTCTGCTGCACATGGGTCATGAACACATGGGCAGCTTCCATTCAGAAGAGTTGTAAGCAAAGCCCTATTGTAAGAGAAAGCTTCTGTTTTTATTTAAGCATGGGAATGGGAGGAACATCTTGTAAAGTACCCAAGGAGGGAGAGGAGTATTGGTGATAGAATTGGGAACTCCAGAATTAGAAAGGGTTGAGAGGGAGGTCAGCTGTGAGATAATGAGAGGAAGATGGTGACGGAAACGGGTGGTCTGGGATGTGGAAGCAGCTGTAGGGTACACAGGAGAGGAAAAGTGACCAGAGGGATGTAAGACAACATCTCTACCTTGTGGAGTTAGGGAGATAATGCATATGTGCATCAAGACATTCACAATGCTGTTTAGAACTCTATATGAAATTGTGCCAAAGTATTTTGTATCTTAAATAAGTGGGGTTCAAAGGAGAACCAGAATATGCTAAGACATGGCAGTGGAAAGACCCTTGGATGGAGTGGGGCAGAGTTCAAACAGGTTAATTTATAAGAAGTGCTCTAAAAACTCCAAGTGTGATATGACAACATGAGGTGGTATAGCCAAAGCAATGATCTAGAATGGTTTCCAAATTCCTTTAATAAACCTATTATATCAGCGTATTCTGAGAAGCCTTTGAATTTTAGATGACTGGGGCTGGGCCTTACTGTCAATTTACTAAATCAGACTCTCTGATGGTGAGGCCTGGAAATATCTCTATATTTTTTATAGCTCTCTTTCTGAGTACACTGTTAATTTGTATTTTAATACTAGATATCTACTTGGTTATTGATAATATAGTTTGACTTACATAGCAATAAACATGTATGTAAATGGAAAAAGTATTACAGTGAATGAATCTCATGGATAAAGGTAAGGAATGGTGCACAGTTGGTTGGAAAAATCACAGAAAGTACTTTGAATGCAATGAAATACCACTGAATTACTTTGGCAAGTAGTGATGCTGTGAATGATGTATTTTAAGAAAATTATCCTGGTTCCCGTAAATAATATTTAGCAATAAACTCCCAGTGACTAGAATTATTGTACTCCTGTGTTTGGAATTAACATATTTAGTATAACATGATTTTAAATGAAGCTTACTTAAAGTTTTGGTAGAAATGAAAAAATGAGAATGCTAACCTGTAATCTTCTAAGCATTATTTTTGTCTGATATTGAGAAATCTGGTTCATTGTTATTATTTCAATTTAACTCAAACAGTTATATTTATCTGTAATAAGAAATTTATTTATGTGAAAAATCATTAGTTTTTACTATAATGTTGATTTTAAGTTTCTCTAGGGAACTAAAAGTTGCTGATTTCTAAACTCAGAAATAAAACTTAATCTATACCACTGCTCTTTATACTAAAAAAAAATTATCATTTTTAGCTTAGCTCTTAGGACTAATGAATTCCTGGCAGTCAGGTGAAAGAATTAAAAAAATCACAATTTGGTGTATACTTTTGGGCACAGAGAATGACTTATTTTACGCTTTGCTGAAGTTCTGTATGTTTTATGATCCCTTCTAAAGCAAAAATTGTGTGCCACCTTTCAAACTTTTCTTTACATTTAGATCTGTCTCTGAAGCTACTTTTAAGAAATATGTAATTCTGATCAAGAATTCTGTTTCTCTCTGAAAAACTTCCTGCTGTATCTGATTTTGGGTGACATGATGGTGATTACCTTTGTTCCTACTTAGATATGCTGAAACTGCTTCAAAGCTTTGAAGTTCTGAGATTTAAAGAAAAGATGAAATGCAAATATGTATGTGCTGTTTTCGTGTGGAAATGATATTCTGAATCAGAAATGCACTTCTTTGTTGGCATACACTGGGTCTTATAGAATCAATTAAAAGGCACTTGCAAGGCAGGCTCTGTGTGTTTTCATATAACTGCACTAAGGTACATTATTAAGTAACTAGAGTGCAAAACTTCTAGAACTTTAAAGAATGATTGAAAGTTCCATTAAATTTTAGCACTTAAGAATTTGAGGATTTTATTTGTTTATCTCTATGTTTAGAGTGTGTCCATCTCATTCTTTGAATTCCAGGGTTCTATTTTTTTTTTTTTAGTAAGTAGCTTTGTATTTTATTGTTTCTAATTATTAAAGCTGTACATTCATTGTGAAATATCAGATAATATAGAAAGTATAGTGAAAATTACTTATAACCTCTCTAGTGAGACTCAACCACTATTAACCTTTTAGTATACATCCTTCCAGACTTTCCCTGCCTATATGAATCTTTGTAGGTGTAACTCAATCTATGCGTCTTGTTCTGTGTGTGTTTTGAGTGAGCCTCTCTCCCTCCCAGTTGGATTTTCTCTCTTTTCACATTCTTTTCTCCATTCTACCTTATGAGGGCATCCGTCTTTTATTTTTACTTCTCTGCCCCTCATCTCCTCCCATCACACTCTTGTTGTCTCTCACATTCTCCATATGGGTATCCATATGTGTGTAAGTGCATGAGTGAGTGTGTATATGTGTGAGTATATGTATACGTATATGTGTGTGTACATATATACATATGTGTATATATATGTTTATGTCAAAAAAAGGATCATTAGACACATGCTTCCTTATAACTTTTTAAAAAACCTTTCCCATAACAATAAATATAGATCTAAATCTCTGTTTTTAGTGACTGAATGGTATTCTACAGTATTGGGTAGTATTGTATAGTATAGACTTAATGTATTTACCTAATCTTTTTAAACAGTTTCTTTTGAATACTTAGGTTGTTTCCATTTTTATTACTATCTTTAGCCTTTTTAATGCATATTTTTATATATTTGTACAGTCATTTCTTATATGTTGAGATACTTTTAAACATATTTGGAAGGATGTGTGGATGACTTATTTCTTTGTCTTTGAATTCTGATTTTTTGAGTTCTGCATATTTTAGGTTATCCTCCTTGTGTCTTCTTAATGTGAAAGACCACTTGATCTTGTATAGAACACTTAGGTAACAATGCTTTTTCCCCTCAATACTATTGCTTCTGTTGTCTGACATCGGAAAGGAGAGGGCTGGCTTTAGCCTTCTTCTTATTGTTATTTTTTGTCTTTGTGTGTGGCCTTTATTTTCTGGACAAAGTTGATGGCAGTGGAGACAAATGAGTGGATATAACACGTATCCATTTTCAGGGTATATTCACTTTTCTTTTGTCATAGATAGCATGCACATGTAAACAGAGTGGAAAGTGACAAGGATCTCAACCATTTCTGGTTTAAGATGGTGGCCTGAGCCCAAAGCACTTCTCCTTTTACCTAAGCATCTGTTGAAATAAACTAAATGATGTTTTAGAGAATAAATAAAATCATAAGGATCCTGAAATGCAAGATGGAGTGCCAACAGTGGATAAAACTTTCTGAGGACTTTTTGGAAATCACAGAATCAGAGTGATGAAAAACCAGGACAGAGAAATTTAGCCTAGAACATGGGAGATAAAGAGAGTTCTTCTCAAGGGAATCCATGTGAGGCACCGGAGTCTGAGTAAAAAAGATATTCAGAGTTAAAAAAAAAAGAACAGTGTGGGGTGTACTGCAGCATTAGGGTGTTTAATTAAAAAGGTACACTTAAATACTGGGCTAGTTGGGTCCCTTTCCTTCTGCTTTCATTTTTCTTTCTCCTATTTCTTCTGTTGTGTTTGTCCTCGAAGAAGAATTTCAAGGACTCTAAAGAAAATTGTTAATTTGCTTTGAGATGTCCCCTGATATGGCCATTAAAGCCAGAGAAAGAAGCAGAAGAAATTCTGGTTCTCCATAGCAGACATGGAGAATAAAAGGGGAGAGCAACAGCTTCCAGGAGTAAAAAACACTCAATGGTCCCTTCCTGGAGTAAAGTCCAATCTACTTTTGTGAGTCCCAGCCCTGTCTGTCCACGCAACTCTCTGCCTACTCACACTACCGGGAGGCCTGTGTTTTGACATGTGCTTGTGCTTATGCAGGGCTTATAGTCAAGACTCCCATTCAAGGGCGAAGCTCAGTGCAGTGATTTAACAACACGATTCAGAGAAAACCACACAGACATGAACATTTACTTATTGCCATTTATTTATAAATATGAATGTTAATCAAAGAGTCATCAGCAGCCTAAAAGAGAAAGACCAAGATGACTAAAATGAACAGGAGATCCTACAAGGAAACAGAGATCATTCAGGGTACTGAAAATAGAGTAAATGGATATTTTTATTAGTATCTTTAAACTTATCTAAATGTTGCATTTTATAAGACAAGAATAGGGGCAAAGGAAAATAAATGATGTGTGAGCAGTAAAAGAGTTCTTAAAATTTAAAAGTATTATTGCCAAATTAAAAGCAGTGAATATACTGGATAATAAAATGGGCATAGTGAAGCTGACTTAGTATCGGAAGTGCCAAGGTCAAGAGAATACACTAGGAAAAAAAGCGAAAAGACAAAGAGGTGGAGAATATGAGATAACATTGAGATCTAACACATTAATGAAAAGCATTTCAAAATAAGAACAAGAGGCAATGAAAGGGAAGAACTAATCGATAAAATACTAGAAGAATATTTCCCTGAAGTAAATAAAGGTTAGTAAAAAAGGCCAAAACAACACAGTGAAAACAAGGCTCCTCTCTCAAAGAGCTTATTTAGACAAAGAACTAAAGAATAGGGAGGCAAAATTTAAAAGGAAGGCCTGCTGTTAAAAAAGTAAAAAAGGCCCAAGGAAGACCCAATAGGGAAAAAAAAATCATACAACTAGACACATACTGGTGATGTTTCTGAATTCTAACTGAATGTAAAAATTTGTAAATCTTCCATAAAGAAAAAAAAATAGGTAGTCTACAAGAGAGAAATAATTAATCTGATAGTATATTTCTCCTTAGTGACAATAGATATTTTAAGAATGAAGCCATGTGTCTTTTTGAAGGAAATTTATATTTTGAATCTAGCCAAAACATCTACTAGCATGATTGAAAAATAAAGACATCATTGGATGTGTAAACACCCCCAAATTACCATCATGTTTCCCATATGAAAAAGTTACTTGATGAAGTCCTTTTTCAGCATTTCCTTTCCACCCTTTGTACTGGGAATTGGCTTACTAAGCTTTCTTCAGATCCTCATGAATTTAATTTTTTTTGTTGCATGAATTGTGCCTGATACATAATTCTGGTATTTTTCAACTTCCATAAATTCAAAAGAAGAAAGCAAGTAAACATATTCTAATCTTCCTGACCCCTGCCCTTTAAGACTCCTATGGTGTTTTATTTCACTGTATTATATCCTCTGAATAACTTTTGCTCCTTCCTGGTGACTATCTGTGTTGAAGAGGGTAATCGTGCATTATTGGTCTGTATTCTACATGTTCATGGGCCACAAGATGTAGTCCTTTTTTTTTTAAGGTGAAAGGCAACATCCTGTGTGTTTGCTAAGTTGAAATAAAGCATTTTAAAAAATAGAGTCATTTGAGACTCTATTTGGGGGCCAAATCTTTTTCAGAGGGCCAAATTTTGCACAGGGATGTATTTTATTTGACTGATATAATATTTTATTTTAATTGAGCAAAAATTTAAAACTTAAGAAGCAGCACATAAACATTTTGGATTTTAGGACTCTTTTGGATACTTGGAAAATCTGGCAATACTGGGCCCACATTTCCCCACGGCATCAACCTACTCTTTCTGAGAGACAATTGCCCCCTTTAATGGAGAGTATGCAGCACCTTTGCTACATACCATATCACTACCTTCTCCAATATCCTACCTGCTTCACTCTTTTGTTACTTTCCCTACCCTTGTAAACATTTTAGTTTGCAACCCTCATTGTAAATACTCTACATTAGATGTTCTAAATTATATAAATTTAGAAATTCATTATTAGGCTAAGATCAATATAGTTTTTATGGGACTTTCTTGGGGGAGGGTCAGTTTTCTTTAAATAATAAAATATTACAAGATGTTGCTAGCAATTATTGGTGGGATGTGGCCTTTATATTTTTTGGCATTTTTAACAGTGTATTTGCTGACATATATGTTCTGAGCTGTCTTCTCCATGACCAACAGGGAGCAGTGTTTCGAGAAAGTCAATTAGGATTATGGCTGCTGTTGTGATTCAAAGAGCAGAATCAAGTTATCAGCCACAGAAATAGCAATGAGACTTATCACCCTGCCCTAACTATTTGGATCAATCATATTTTTTTCTCAACAACAGCAGGCCTTCCTTTGAAATTTTGCCTCCCTATTCTTTAGTTCTTTCTCTAAATAAGCTCTTTGAGAGAGGAGCCTTGTTTTCACTGTGTTGTTTTGTGAAATGCCATGTGCACATGTGACATTTTGTACACAATAAAAACAGCAATGATTATAGGCTGTTGGTAGTCTTCTGTTGATATCCCTGCTGGTAACAATACACAAAGATATCACTTGACATTCTATTGAGTTAACAGAAACTGTTGTGTTGATTTTTACTGCTGTTAAGAGCAGGAAGAATATCGATTTTAATCAGAAGAAACAGGGAAAATTGCTTTGACATGTGTTTTTTACTTGATCTTTGAGGATGTCATGAAATAATGAAAAGAATAAATAGTAATCTATGTGGGGTTCTTTCCAAAGGGCTGAAAGGTTGTTAGAAAAAAGTGACCCAAAGATAGAAATTTAGTTTTGGAAATGAAATGTTTAATCAGACATCTCAGAGCAATCTTTTGCATGACTATTACAGGCTCTTCATTGTAATATTAAACAATTGTGATTTTAGTCAAACTGTGATTGAAATATAAAAAAAAAGGTTTAATTTGTTCATCATTTTAATATTTATATATGTACTTATTCATTCATTCAACAAATACATAATGAGCACCTACAATATAGCTGGTGTTGTCCCAAGTTCTGACAGTATAATAGAGAGCAAAGCAGTCAAAGTCCTTGCTCTAGTGTAACTTGCATTCTCTTGGATGAATATAGACAATACAAAATTATTATACAATATGTCAAATGGCAATAAGAATCATGGAGAGAAAAATGGAGAAGGCTGAGATGCATAGAAATCCAGTGTACATGGATTGGTAGTACCCATTTTATAGAGTGTAGTTAAGGAAAGCCTCTCTTGGAGATCTAAGGAAGTGGGGAACATGCCAATTTAAGTATTTACCAAAAGAGTGCTCCTAACGAAGGAAGAGCAAATGCCCGGAGGCAGAAGTGTGTCCAAGAGCCATCAAGGGGTCCTGTGTGACTGAGAGGGTAACAGATGTCAGCAAGGAAGTGGGAAGATTCTGACCTTATAGGGCCTTGGAGGCCATTATAAGATGTTGACTTTTGCTCTGAGTGAAGTGGGAAGCCAGAAGAAGGTCATAAGCAGAAAAATTACTTGATCTTATTTTGTTTAAAAAGGATTAGTTTCTATGCTATAAGAATAACTGTAATGGGACCAAAATGGAAGCCAACACTGTAGGTGGCTAGTTCAAATCCAGGCAATGGGCAAGAGTGATTTGGACAGGGTGATAACAATAGAGGATGTGACAAGTGATTAAATTTTTGCCATATATTGGAGATAGAAGGGACAGAATTTCCTGATGGATTGGATGTTGGGTGTGAGATAAAGCAAGCAAAGACGATTCCAGTGTTTTGGGACTGAGCAACTATGATGGGTAATACTGGCACAAGAGGTTTGGTAGGGGAACCCAGTGGTTCATTTTGGGATACTTCAAGTTTGGACATTGGAGAGATGAGTATTTAGTTTCAAGGGAGAAGTCATAGCTGGACATGTAATTTTGGGAATCATCAGCACAGAATTGGTATTTAGAGCCATTAAAGACAGGACACTGGAAGAGATCATTTAGGGAGTAAATTTAGATGAGAAGTTCTGAGAGCTGAGGTTAGAGGGTGGAGGAATCCGCAGTTAAGACTGAGAAGGAGTGAGGTAGTGAGGTATAAGAAGAAGCAAAAACGAGTGGTGTTTTGGAGGCCAAGTGACCAGGTCAACTGTTCGAGAAGGAGGGAAGGACACGTGGAGTCAAAAGCTCTCGATAGGTCTAATAAAATGAGGATGGAGCTGGCAAGTGGGAGCTATTGTTGACCCTCTTGTGAGTTGTTCAGTAGAATGGAGAAGACAAAGCCTTCCTGGGTGGGTTCAAAAGAGAATAAGAAGATAAAAAATAGAGACAGCAAGTATAGGGAACCCTACTGAGGAGTTGCTGTAAACAGAATGGTATTGTTGTTCAACCAAGTTGGATGAATGGCCAAATAGCACACACAACACGCCTGCTGGAGTGATGTTTGGTGGTGGAAAACTCACAGGCGCAGAACCAGCATCAGAAGTGTGAATTCCCATTGCCTGTGTTTTAGGGCAGTACGCAGAGATCTAGCAGGGCTGAGTGTCAGACTCCAGGAGAGGGATTCTGATGTTAGGCTGTGGGGCCTAAAAGCTACACCAGCTTCTCTCCTGATGTGCTACTGTGACTTCAGCCTGATTCCTTCAATCCCTGCCTTGACTGCTCACAGAACTGGGGTTCAAGCCTCTGGTTGACCAGAATTGATTATAATGATAAATACTAGCTCCCCAGTTTCTACGGGAGCTCTGTAGGACAACAAATTCTTTTCTGGGCGCCCAGGCTAAAGGAGACCAGTCTTGACAAGGTAAGCCTCATATAATAAGAGGTGCAGCAGAAGGGGCATGAGAGAGTTTTCTTAACTCATTTCTCTTCCTCCCCTACCAGCCTCCTCTTCTTCCCTTCCCCTTCCCTTCTTTCCTTCCTTTCCTCTCTTCCTCCCTCCCTTCCTTCCTTCCATCCTTCCTCCCTTTTCTTTGATGTGCAATATTATAAATTTTTGTATGCCAATGGGAATAATCTAGCAGAGAGAAAAACTATTGAAAATGTAGGGGAAATAGTCATTGGAGTGATTTCTGTTGAGAAGGTGAGAGGATTAGGATTCAGCGTAACAGTGGAGAACTTGGCCTTTGAGAAGAGTGGACAATGTGTCCAAGTTAATATGGAGAAGGCAGGATTTGTGAGCACAGATGGGCTTATGCTGTAGACAGAGATGGTGGATGTTCTTTTAGGATTGTGTCTAATTTCTCAGTGAAATGTGAACTTGCATTGAGAGCAAGGAGAGAGAAGTAGGTGTTGGAGTATGTGATTCGTAGGTGTCACAGTATGTGATTAGCAACTCTATTTCCTCAGAGAAAACAAATTTCATTAGGTACATGCCCTTAAAAAAGAAACTACTTTCCCTCTCTTACGGAGGACTGAATTTTGTGGATTCTTGGTAGATGATCTTGGTTAAATCCATTTAGCTTTTGGTCAAATGTATATTTCTATGGGCCATCTGTGCTTTGAGCCATGTTAGATGATTCTGTCAATGTAACAGAAAAATGAGCAAAATGTACATGTGGGTTATATAAAATGTGTGTAGAAGAATCTGTACTTATTAAGCATACAGCTATGTTTAAAATTCACTAATCTTCATGTGGCTCACAGCAGGCAAAAGCATGACATTTGAAATTGTGTCTTTATTGCCTTCTGAGGGCATGAGATGATTGACACATCATAACCTACTTATAACTGTGAGACGAAATCATTTAGTCACATAAATTCATTTTTTTCATGTTTGGGGCTTAGATAGATAATTGGATTAAATTATAACAAAATAATTCAGGCCTGCTATATTTATGCTCCCTTGGATGGACGAGGAGATTGGCTATTTTGGCAAAATGCGTGTATTTTAAAAAATGTCATTATTATGTATGATTCTTGTAAAAGCAAACAAAAATGTTCTATTTTGAAATAAACAAAGTAACAGATAATAACTGGACTCCATGGTCTTTGATTTCCTCAGCTTGAATATGGAGGTCAAGTTAAGGTTGCACTAATTGACTTCTATAGACCCTTCCAATTATAAAATTTTATGATCTCTAAATATAGTTTCAGTGGGTAAGCCATCTGTAGTTGAGTTATTAACCTGGATGATGCCGTATACTAGTTTTCCAACATATCTCTGGTTGTTTCCTCTGAGATATCATTTCCTTTGTTCTTTTTGAGTTGATTATGCCTTTTTCAAGTTGTTAAGGTAGCTCAAATGGAATGGGGGAGTTATTTCAAACCTCATGCTTAAATGGCAGGGATCTGGAGACAAAATTTCCATGGAACTTGTTGAAAATGCAAATTTCCAGGACGCATCTTCTAAGCTTCTGATTTAATGGCTTGAGACTAGGCCTAGGAGTTTACATTTTAGTAAGTACTCAGGTGGTTCTGAGGTGTGAGGCCAATGAAATACACTTTGAAACCCTGTCTTTGTTATTATGTGGAATTTATGTAGTTATATATATTTGCCTGATTTAGTAATTACTGGACATGAGGACTCAACTGCCATGATGTTTAGCTGAAAATCAAAAGATGCTGAAAATTAACAAAGAAATAGAAAATAATGGATAGTGTGGCAGGCTTTCCAGCTGGCTGAACCTGGGAGAAGGTCGTAAGATGTTGCAGTGGGGGGTGTGTGTCATACATAAATTTCATTTAGATATACAACCTTTGGAGTGAGTTGGGGGGCACCAAAACATCAAGTTCCAGGAAGTGACACATCATGATGTGAAAAAATAACTCAGGATTTATAAACCAGACCACCTTTGTCTTCTGTTAATGACTACAGACCTAAGAAGGACAACAGCTATCGAGAATACAATTCTTGAATCTTAATGTAATCTACCGTATGTAGGTCTGTATATCAATCCTTGAAATCTATATCGAATCCAGAAAACTATGTATGTATGTATGTAACTATTCCCATTAGCATACCTACAAAACATGTTTGAAGTTATCAGAAGTTAAGAGTCCTGTTAAATGATGCTGATAATTTGCCTCCTTCCCTCTTTCCTTCCCTCCCTTTGTCCTTCCCTTCCTTCCTTCCTTCGTTCTTCTTTCCCTCCCTCTACCTCTCCTTCTCTCTCTTTCTCGCTTTGGTTTTTTCCTGATAGTGTTTTCACATTTAGATCTTGTGTATGTATTCTATAGTCAAGGGGAAAGGCTTGTCCATTATTTTTTCTTTAAAAAGTTGTTTTTACAATTTTTAAAATTACAAGCTCCATAAAGGTAAGAGCTATGACAAATACTGTACTTATTTTATGAACTCTTTATATTTTCCACTGTAATTGACCATATTAGAATTGCAATCAATATTTTAATGAGTTCTCTACTATTTCCTTTGCTTGAAAATGTGCTTCTTATTCTCTTCCTGGGGGTGAACTCCTACTTCTTTGCGATCCAATGAAATCCTTAATTTTTCAGAAATGTCCCCTGATCACTATCCTGTAGCCTCCCCATCCCCACAAATTAATTGTTTTGTCCTCTGAGTTTTCATAACAATTTTATCATACTACTTATCAACTCATGAACTCTTTAAGTAGAGAGTCTGTATTTCTTAATTTTCTTGGGTCAGTTTTTCTGGCATAAGAGCCCCCTTTCACTCTCAAAAGTGTCCCAATTTGGATAGTAGATGATATGTCCATCCTATCAGGAGGGTCTTTTTATCCCTAGTACTTGGTCTATTACCTGGTATCTAAAGAATACTTAGAGTTTGTCAATAAGTTTGAAGTGAATTTATTATGTGATGGCTAGAAGGACTGATAGAGGTTTGGAAGAAGTCTTTGAGTATTTTATAGGTATTATTATTTATATCTATTATTCGTAGGTATTAATGTTCCAAGACAGCCAACCTGGGAGCCCACAAGGATATTGTTACTCTGAAGAAGGCAGAGATAGCCTGTCCCAGATTTTTGAAGAGTTGGCTGTAGTTTCTAAATGCTGATCCAGAGAATGTCCAAAGGAAAGTAAACACCCTTGAAGATAATTTTATTGTTTCGTGTCAAGAAAGAGAAAAAAAATAAGGCTCATGCAATGAGTTAAAACTAAATGTATTGGATTGTTCTTTATTTTAAGATTATGTCTAGTGGTAGACTATTGTTTGTATGTTTTTCTTTCTTTTCTGAATTGAAGGCAATTAAAACAATCTTTCCTTAGTGAAATAAGAAGTTGGCAACCTCAAAACCCAGCAAACATTGCTAAGAAAATGGGCTGGGCAGGTAGAGAGTGCTGCCTGAACTCATGAGGTGAGAATAATTGAAGGGCTCAAACCTGTCAATTATAGAAAGACCAGTCATCTTTCTTGTCCCCTTCTAGAAAATGAGAGAGATAGTACATGTTGTATTCACTGCTTTATTCCCAGGTCTTACCAAAGTGCCTGCCTACTACACAAATTTGTTATAAAAATGAAGGCATGGACTCCATGAGTAAAATAGTCTGCAGAGAGCATCTCAGGTGGCCCCACCTGGCAAACAGTTGAGCTGGTGTACCCCGTTGGGTGTTCAGACTTCACTGTGAGCAGGTGTCTGTTACTATTCCTTGCCCTTCATTTGCTTAAAATTTTGGCGAAGAGTTCAGTGTTTCTTTGTATGGATTATTGTAATGGTCTCTTCCTCAATTTTTAAAACTCAAAAAAAGTTGTGGCAAAATATATATACTATAAAATTTACCATCTTAACCATTTTTAAGTGTGCAGTTCAGTGACATTAAGCTCATTCACACTGTTGTGTTACCACCATGACCATTCATCACAGAACTCTTCATTTTGCAAAACTGAAACTGTACCTATTAAACAATAATTTCCCATTCCCGCCTCCTTCCAGCCTGTGGCAACCATCATTCTACTTTCTATCTCTATGAAATTGACTACTCTGGGTACCTCATAAAAGTGGAATCATACAGTATTTTTCCTTTGTGACTGACTAATTTCACTTAGCCTAATATCTTTAAGGTTCATCCCTGTTGTAGAATGTGCCAGAATTTTCTTCCTTTTTAAAGGCTGAATAATATGCCATTATGTGTATATACCATATTTTGTTTATTCATTTATTCATTGATGGGCACTTGGGTTGCTTCAAACTTTTGGCTATTGAGAAGAACGCTGCTAGGAAGAGTGACTTTACAAATATCTCTTCAAGTCCCTCCTTTCAAAGCTTTTGTGTATATACCCAAAATGGAATTGCTGGATCATGTGGTCATTTGATTTTTAATATTTTGTGGAACCGACATACTGTTTTTCATAGCAGCCACATCATTTTATATCCTCACCAGTAGTTCACAGGAATTCCAATTTTTCCTCATCCTTGCCAACATTGTCATTCTCTGTGTGTGTGTGTTTTGTTTTGTTTTGATAGCAGCCTTTCTGATGGGTGTGATGAAATGGTCTCTTAACTGGCCTCTTTGTCTCCAGGATCTCTTGCTTCCAATCCATCTTCCTCACTATAGCTAGAGTACTTTTCCCTACCTGCAAATCTGACCATGGCAAATCTATTCATGACTCCCATTGTTTCTTGCTTTAAGTTCTAAACTTAACATGCTTCCCTCTCAGGTCTCATTTCTATCCACTCTGTCTATACTCTAGTCATAAATATTTACACTTCTTGATACTCACTATCTGCTTTCAAGTTCCTACAAGTTTGTACTAGTGATTTCTTCAGCATGGGGTACCTTAATTCTGTTTCCCAAATTCCATTTATTACCTTTGTACCTTTTCCCCTCATTCACTTCCCATCTATATATTACATTTCTATATTTTTTTATTTGGATAGATTTTAAACAGCTTACTTTTTAAAACTTAGACTTGTTCTTAGCAAAAATATCTAAGAAATAATGGGTTTAATAAGCTGGTAAAATTAATTCTTCACACATCTTAATAAATACATTACTATTAAAATAAAAGTCTATTTATATATTACCAAAAATTCATCTCTAACACCACCAGTTCTGTATGTGCCACACTTTGTGAAAGACTATGCTAACTTACCTTCCCAGTTTACCTGAGTACCTCCAACTCATCTTTAGGATGAGCTCATGCATCAGTAAATATATGTAGTGAAGTGAATCATGGAGTTAGCTCTGAAGTCAGATGAGTGGGTCCAAATCCTGATCTGCCACTCCCTAATTGTGTGACTTTGGACATGTTACTTAGCCTCTGTAATCCCAGTTTCCTGTTTTATAAAAGGGGCTAATAATACTTCCTGTCTGGAAGACTCATTATAAAGACTTATTAGGATAATGTATGCAGAACTTAATATTTTCTTACTATTCTAGCTTTATTTTTGCTCTCTACATCATTAAAAGATGATCAACATTTGCTTCAGTAAACTCATTCAGCTAACTCATTCAAAGTTCTTCTGTTATGAAATTGATGAAAACTAAAGTAAAGTGTAATCAATTCAGGATATGCTTTCATGGTTGTTCTAATACAAGGCAAGTATTGCAATCATTTAACTTTGACTTTCTGGGTCCCTTACAATTTTAATATTTCAGAGCCAAATGGGATGTAAAGTTGACCCAGAGGATGTTTTTCCTATCTGTTTTAGTCAACAAATGCAGGATTAGGTGATGCAACTCTAAGTGGAATAGAGGCAGAAGGGTGTGAAGCAAGGCTTCAACAGCTGCCTCGTCTTCCGGGATACGAATGGCTTAAAAAAAATGAGATACGATTGAATATTTATTTCGGTTTCTAGTATTAGAGAACACAGGAACAGTTGTGAACAATACCAGAGATATTGGTTCTATCTCTCAGCCTTGTTCCTTTCTAAATCCTTGTGTCCAAGTTGCATTTTTCACTATTTTCTACTGTGTTCTCTAGTTCCCTTGGCAGCCCTTTCTGCTTAGAACTGTCCCCTTTCTTTATTCTTTTGTTCTCAAAATGCAGGTTTTTTTCACTTAGACCCTTTCTATGTAAATGAAGGAAAAAGGAAAAAATGGAAGTGAAGGGGGAAGAAAGGAGGAAACAACTAAGATGCTTGAGAGCCTGTGCTTCTGTAACTCTGACATTTAACTGAAACATTGGTTTTCTCATTATATGCAAATGACTTTGCCTGTATTTCTTAGATAGTAAGTCCCTTGGGCAGAATCCATACCTCTGCCTTCCCTGTACAGTGTGAGCATTCCATAAGCAGGGATACCGTATTTTCATCTTCAAATTTAAAAATTCTCTTTGTAATATAAGAGCTAGGCAAGAAGGAGAATGCCATTTTTTCTACCAGATCCATTTCAGTCATAAATATTGAGTAGAAAAAGATTCACTAAGTAATTATTATTTCTATATCAATAAAAGAGAAAGGTGGGCATGGTTTTCTTTTGAAATGTTCCTTTTTATTTTAAGTCAATAAAAAAATAAAGATATTTCCTTAGTAACTACTTACTGTATTTAGGTATCCAAGACCTTTTTCTTACAACTTTGTGGACTTCTAACATTTAACCCACATGAACATGATATTTAAGATGAAGTAGGTGGCATGTCAGTGATACTTAAAAAACCAGGGGTGCACTATTTTTCAGATATCTAGTTTCAAGTTCTTAAGATTCCTTCACAGATATGAGGCCTTTTAATTCTAATCAATATTTTTTATTTAAAAAACTAATTAGGCTATTTGTCAATAATGCTCATTAAGTGAAAGGTCACATCTCTGGGAAGAAAATATGAATTATGGATCATACAAGTACATTTACCAGAGAATTCAAATTATATTTCTAAACAAGTTCATAGGTTAGTTTGGTAAATAAATTCTTAGTGTTTTTAGTTAAAATTAATCAATTCTGGCAAAAGAATGATTACCTGAATGCAAAAGAGTCAGATCACAGTGCTTTTTGTATTAATTTCTGCATTATTTCTACCAAAACTTGTGTGTCAAACCAAACTTTATTTTTATGTTGCCATAGAAAAGTTCAATAACAACTGTTATTTAAGACAATTAACATCTCTTGAGCAGCAGAAGAAATTTAATTATTTGTCTCCATGAGAACCATAATCCAATTTTATAAAATAAAATTAAAAAGAGCAAATAAGTTCACTTTCAGAGTTGCTGCCAAAGGGAACATCATCAGTAAAAAGTGTGAATAATGTGATGGATGTGGGATACCTTGGGGAAAACAGATTGCCAAAGATTTACAATTATTAATTTGAATTCAAAGAAGTAAAAATATAATGTAGACATAATTCTTTGGCGGGGAGGAACAAAGAAGTTCCTTTAAATTTTTATCCTCATCTGCATGTTATTTTCTCTTTTAAATAGTAAATGTACTGATCTGAATCTTTTATTTTGATTAAAACTGGCCTACTCTACAGAGACCTGTGAACCTAGATGGGGAGGGGTTTGTCATTCTGAGAAATACTCAAGGATAAGGTCAGTTCTGTTAGACCAAACCAGGCTAAGGATGGGATCTGGGCTCCATGGAAGCTAAGGTTGTTCTGGCAGCAGATATAGGCTGTGGCCGAAATTTTGCTGTAGCAGAGCTGGAAAGATCATTCTGATCAGATGCTGGTAAGATTGATAAAGATTCTAGGTTAGCAGCTGCTAGCAGTGGCTGAGGAAAGGAGAAGTAGTAATCAAAACTAGTAGAGGATCAGCAGTTAGGGACTCAAAGAGCCCAGGGTTAGTAGGGCAGAGAATGGCTCAATTCAGAAGCATTTTGTGGTCCTGGGTGGCTCAGAGTAATTGATTAGGACCTCTAACTCAATGCCAAATTGTTGCTTCACTTAGCAGGCATTTCCTCAACAAACATGCAAGCAAACCTCAATATATCAGGACAGCAGGGTTTATTTCAAGTGGGTGTCAAAACCAAGTATTGGAAGGAAATACAAGTCAGGAGAGCAGATACAAAAGAAACATTAAGTAACACTATTAAATAAATAAAACAGGACAATAATGAAACCTCGAGAAACAGGTAAGATTTGACTGGAATGTCTAGGGGGAGTGTTGGAGTGCAGTGGGGCAGTAGAGATGCACCTGTGGTAACTGGAAGTCCAGGGAGGCAGTGCGAAGGCACCCAACCTTTATAGGCTCATCTTCCCTGCCTGGATAGGATCTTTCCAGAGTCAGGAGAAACTTCATATTGCAGGGAAAAGATAAGCAGAACCCTACTAACCACCATTGCCACTGCAAACACCTGCTGTCCTAGATACAGGAGAATCCCACAGTCCTTTCAAGCCTGAAACCATTTGTAGAGCTGCCAGGAATTCATACAGCTGCATTGCCCCAGATTAGGAGCATAAGGTATGTACTCCCCACCCCCCACCCATCCCCTGTAAGCCAAGTTGCTGCAGCACAGCACCACTGTGAGACCAGAGCCACCTCTGGAGTGCTCTCTCCTCTGCAGGCCAGTAGCCACTGTACCTGTCCAGCACTGGGGCTCCATCTTCATTCTACAAAGCCCACACACTGGTGACTAAATGCCACAACCCAAGCAGCATGGAGCCTGAGCCCAGGATTGGCAGTGACTCTAGTCCTACAGAGCAAGAAACTAACTCCTGCTGCTCTCACTTCCAGCCTAGGGACAGTCTGGCAGTCCTGCCCAGGGCAAACCTGCCCCTGAGCCAGCCAAACTGCTACATGCCCTCCCTCATGTGAGAAAGGCCCTCAAGCCCCTGAGCAGCTGATGCACTCTTGGGCTGGTGGAGCAGCTACATGCCTGTACCCAGGGCCTGAGAAACAGCCTTGTGGTGCCCCAACCCCTGCAGACAAGCCCCTTGCCTGTACAACAGCCCAGGATACACAGTCAAGGCCTGAGAAATAGCTCCATGGGCAGCCACTGGCAGGCACACCCCCAGGCTGGCTGAGCAAACACATGAATGTGCTCCCAGCTAGAGAAATAGCCCCATAACCCCAACACCAACCCCAAGTTGGTTGACCCACTATGGCATGTGTGTGCCCCTAAGGTGAGAAGCAACTCAGTGAGCCCACCCCTGGCAAAGCCATGACACTGCTGCCACAAACTCTCAACCTAGGCCACTGAAATACTTGCAGATGTCACCAATGTGGATTACAGCTGAAGAAACCACACGGAGACTACACTACTGCATCCACCTAGAACTAAAGCCAATGTACCCCACCAAACCAACACCCCAAGACCAATTTGTATGAATAAATCTTCCCTGTGAAACCTACTCCATAAAACTGGAAGAGCTGACATTTCTACCAGATGCATAGAAATCAATGTAGTGATACATCAAACATGAAAAAAGCAAGGAAACATGACAACTCCAAAGGAATGAAATAATTCCCCAGTAACAGAACCCAATTATAAGTACTATGCCAGAAAAAGAATTCAAAATAATAATCTTAAGAAAACCAGTGATATAAAATAATACAGATAGACAATTCAACAAAATCAGGAAAATAATTCATGATTTGAAAGTGAAAAGAGAAAAACCACCATCATGAAAACATGTGAAACTTTTGGAGGATGACCATGATTGTGGCTCTGACACGGGCAGAACAGGGGCAATGTGTATGGCCAAAGTGTTGTACCCCCATGATATTCTGAAATTAAAAAAATAAATTAAAAGAAAAAAAAAAAGAAAACATGTGAAACTGTAAAACTCACTGGTAGAGCCAACTACACAAAGGATAAAGAGAAAGGAATCAAACCCTATCGCTATAGAAAACCACTCAACAAAAAAAATAATAAGAGAGGAAGTAAGCAATAAAGGATATACAAAACAACCAGAAAACAATCAATAAAAGGACAGGAGCAAGTCCTCATGTATCAATAATAACCCTGAATGTAAATACAATACACAATCAATTCTTCATTCAAGATATATAGACTGGCTGAATGAATTAAAAAAAAAAACAAGACCCAACTATATGCTGCCTATAAGAAATTCACCTCACCTGTAAAGATGCACATAGACTGAAAGTGAAGGGGTGGAAAAAGATATTTCATGCAAATGGAAATCAAAAACGGGAGTAGCTATACTTACATTGGATAAAACAGACATCAAGTTAAAAGTGGTAAAAAGAGATAAAGAAGGACATTATATAGTAACAAATGGATTATTTCAGCAAGAAGATATAACAATTGAAAACATGTGTGTACCCAACATCAGAACACCCAGATATATAAAACAAATATTATTAGATTTAAAGGGAGAGATAGACTCCAATAATAGTTGGGGATTTCAACACCCCCCTGACAGCAATGGACAGATAATCTAGACAGAAAGTCAGCACAACATTAGATTAAAACTGTACCATAGACCAAATGGACCTAACAGACATTTATAGACCATTTCACCCAATAGCTGCAGAACGCAATCTTCTCATCAGCACATGGAACATTCTCCAGGATTGACCACAGGTTAGGACACAAGACAAGTTTAAAAAGTTAAAGAAAATCAAAACTCTATAAAATATCTTATCTGATCAAAATGGAATAAAACTAGACATCAATAACAAGAGGAACTTTCAAAACTATGCAAATACATGGAAATTAAACAACATGCTCCTGAACAGCCAATGGGTGAAGGAAGAAATTAAAAATGAAATTATCAAATTCCTTGAAGCATATCACTACCTATGGAACACAGCAAAAGCAGTAGTAAGAGGCAAGTTTATAGCAATAAATGCCTAGATCAAAAAACTAGAAAGATTTCAAATAAACAACTTAATGATGCATCTCAAATAACTAGGAAAGCAAGAACAAACCATGCCCAAAATTAGTAGAAATAAAAAATAAAATGATCAGAGTAGAAATAAATGAAACTGAGACTAAAAATAATACAAAAGGTCCATGAAACAAAAAGTTGGTTTTTTGAAAAGATAAACAAAATCAAGAAACCACTAGCTAGATTAACTAAGAAAAAAGGAGAGAAGACCCAAATAAATAAAATCAAAAATGAAAAAGGAGATATTACAATGTGTACCACAGAAATACAAAGGATCATTAGAGACTACTGTGAACTACTATGTGCCAATAAATTCCAAAACTTAGAGGAAATGGAGAAATTCCTGGACTCATACAACCTACCAAGACTGAACCAAGAAGAAATAGAAAACGTGAACAGACCAATAACAAGTAATGAGATTGAATCAGTAATAAAAAGTCTCCCATAAAAGAAAAGTCCAGGACCAGATGGGTTTACTATTGAATTCTACCAAATACTTAAAAAAGAATTAATATCAATTCTTCTCAAACCACTCCAAAATATTGAAGTGGAAGAAATTCTTCCTAACTCATTCTACAAGGCAGGTATAACACTGATACCAAAACCAGACAAGGACACAACAAAAAAAAGAGAACAACAGGCCAATATCCCGATGAACATAGATGCAAAAAATCCTCAATAAAATACCAGCAAGCTGAATCCAACAACACATCAGAAAGATGTGCTATTGACACACATCTATAGATACATACACCAGGATCCACTGGGATTTATCCCAGGAATGCGAGGATAGTTCAACATATGCAAATGATACACAATACATGATATATCACTTTAGCAGAATGATAGACAAAACCCATACAATCATCTCAATAGATGCAGAAAAATCACATGATAAAATTCAACATCCCTCCATGATAAAAATTTTCAATAAATTACGTATAGAGGAAAAGTACCTCAACACAATAAAGGCCATATATGACAAACCCACAGCTAGCATCATACTGTATGGGGAAAAGCTGAAACCTTTTTCCCTAAGAGCTGGAACAAGACAAGAATGTCCACTCTCACCACTCTTATTCAACGTAGTATTGGAAGTCCTAGCAAGAGCAATTAGAGAAAAAAATAAAGGGCATCCAAATTGGAAAGGAGGCAGTCAAATTGTCCCTTTTTGCAGATGACATGATATTTTGTATAGAAAAACCTAAAGATGCTACCAAAAATCTCTTAGAACTGATAGACAAATTCAGTAAAGTTGCAAGATACAAAATCAACATATAAAAATTCGTAGCATTCCTATACACAAACAACAAAGTAGCTGAAAAAGAAATCAAGAAGGCAATCCTATTTACAGTAGCTACAAAAAAAAAACAACTAAGAGTACATTTAACAAGGAGATGAAAGAGTGAAAGACCTCTACAAGGAAAACAATAAAACACTGATGAAAGAAATTGAAGAGGATACAGAAAAATGGAAAACATCCTATGCTCATGAATCAGAAGAATTAATATTGTTAAAATGACTATACTATCCAAAGCAATCTACAGCATCAATACAATCCTTATCAAAATACCAATGACATCCTTCACAGAAATAGGGAAAAAAAAATCCTCAAATTTGTATGGAACCACAAAAGACCTTGAATAGCCAAAGCAATTCTAAACAAAAAGAACAAAGCTGGGGGAGGCATCACACTACCAGACTTCAAAATATACTACAAAACGGTAGTAGCCAAAATGGCATGATACTGGAATAAAGACAGAAACATAAATTAATGTAACAGAATAGAGAACCCAGAAATTAATCCATATATTTACCATCAACTGATTTTTGACAAAGTTGCCAAGAACATACATTGGAGAAAGAACAGTCTCTTCAATAAATAGTGCTGGGAAAACTGGCTGTCCATATGAAAAGAATAAAACCATATGCCCACATCTCACCCTATACAAAAATCAACTCAAAATGGAAATAGGATAATATCAAACTAAAAAGCTTCTGCACAGCAAAGGAAACAATCAACAGAGTGAAAACATCTCCTATAGAATGGGATAATATATTTGTGAGCTATTCATCTGGCAGGGGATTAATATCCAGAGTATACAAGGAACTGAAAGATCTCAACTGCAAAAGCCAAAAAAATCTGATTAAAAAATGAACAAGTGATGTGAACAGACATTTCTCAAAAGAGGACATACAAATGGCCAACAAATATATGAAAAAATGCTCAACATCACCAACCAACAGGGAAATGCAAATCAAAACTACAAGAGTTAGGATGGCTATTATCCAAAAGACAAAAATTAACAAATGCTGGCAAAGATGTGGAGAAAAGGGAACTCTTATATACTATTTGTGAGAATGTAAAATAGTACAGCCAGTATGGAGAAAAGTATGGAGTTTCTCAAAAAACTAGAAATATAACTACTGTATGATCCAACAGTCCCACTACTGGGAATTTATTCAAAGGTAGGGAAATCATTATATCAAAGAAACATCTGCACCCCCATGTTTATTGCAGCATTATTCACAATAGCCAATATATGGAATCAACCTAGTGTCCAACAACAGATGAATTGATTTTAAAAAGTGGTATATATACACAATGGAATACTATTCATCCTTAAAAAGAATGAAATTCTGCCATTTGCAGCAACATGGATGGAATTGGAGGCATTATGTTAAGTGAAATAAGCCAGGAATAGAAAATTATACACTGCATGTTATCACTCAAATGTGGAAGCTAAAAAAAAGTTGATCTCATAGAATAAAAAGTAGAACAGAGGATACTAGAGGTTGGGAAGGGGAAGAGGATGGGGGGAGAGGAAGAGATTTGTTAAAGGAAACAAAACTGCAGCTAGATAAGAAGGACAAATTTTAGTGTTCTGTAGCACTGTAGGATGACTATAGTTAATAATATAGAGTTTCAAGTAGCTAGGAGGAGGATATTGAATGTTCCCAACACAAAGAAATGATAAATGTTTGAGATGATGGATATGCTAATATCCCTGATCTCATCACTATACGTTATATATATGGAAGCATCACTATGTACCCTATAAATATGTACAATTATGTGTCAATTAAAATGATAATTTTTTTTTGAAAGAGAAGAAATCTTAAAAAGGTTCAGGGCCCACAATCTAAGTTAAGATTTTTGTCCATTATCAGATAGATCCACAGAAAAATGAGAGTATTATTTGAAATTTAATTTAATAAATTATAATCTTTTCCAGTTTTTTGACATTGACAACTAGAAAGATAGATTATTTAGAATTTTTGCTGAATTGATGATATAAGCAAACACAACATAACTAAATGCTCTTAAATTTTAATTTGTTTTCACTGTACTCTGTAAGTTGCTGTACACTATTGTCATTGTATAATGCTGGATATCACTGACACTTGCTTTTTTTTGTGGTATCTGAATAACACTAGCTGTGCCATATCATAGCCAAATCTATTATTTTTTTTGCAAATGGTGGCAATTCAATTAAATGGGTTTGAATCCAAAAAGAAAAGAAAGAAAGAAAGAAAGAAAGAAACCTTGAACTATTGCCTTCTGTGCTTCAGTCCTGAGAATTGATTTGACTCAAAGTCCTTTAATATTATAGAACATTGCAAACATTAATTGTTCAACATAAAAAAATCATTGTCACATTATGCAATATTCATGACAGCTAGTAGCTTTAAAATCAGCTATAAAGCTGATCTTCCTGCCTCTCCAAATACAGTGGGGGAAGGAAAGTACCAGCTCTTTGATACTTTCTGATGTGGTGAGTGATCTGATTGATGATGATGATGAGTTATTTTAGATTTTCAACTCATGAGTCTTTCCACAGGCAAACCAGAAGGGCTGCCAATTGTATTTCAGTTTTTTCCTCTAAGCCATTTTGTGAGATTAGATCTCTCACAGCTGAAATGACAAAATTAATGAGACTGTATAATAATGTTTGGATATAATAAATGATACCGAATGGAATTTCTGTCATCCAGTCCAGCGGATCTATGGTTGACCATTATTCCCCAGTGAAAACTTTGAAAGTACAAATAAAGTTGTAATGAAGTACCTTACAAAGTAAGAAAATCTTGGCTTAAATTTACCTTCCATCTGAGAGTCAGTAATGTGTTAGCTGAGTCAGAGTGTGAAGCAAAACAAAACTTCTGAGTTCTCTCCTTTTGGCTTGGCTACTTGTTTGAAAAGTGCAGTAGACAGATTAATTAAGTAATATTGATAGAACTCTTAATATATGGAAGGCACAACACAGGACATAAAGAGAATTAAAACATTGCCCCTTTGTCAGAGAATTTACCATCCTTTAGGAGAGATAAACATGAATACAGATGACTATTAATATAAGGAGGATTATAATAAATCAAATCTTTCTGAATATGACTAGGAGACCTGGAGTTCATTACAATGATGGAAGAAGGGCAGAGAAGAAAATAATCCCCTTTCTAAAGACTTGGTGGTGGTTACTTCTTATAAATCATTTACTGGATGTGTAATGTTTGTATCTTAGTGTGGAAATTCTGTAGGCTTCTCTTATCCACCCTCCATCTTTACACCTCCCCCAAAGAGGGATAATAATTTAATTGGTTTAACTTTGGAGCATTGATTAGGCAATATTTTCTAGTGAGTAGGGACACTGTGCATTGAAAATTACATACATAGGCTTCTGTGTTTTCTCCTTCTTGTCCAATGCAGCTGAAGCAACAAGCTGATCCAGGCTGCACTGCCAGAGCAATCCTGGCCAGATTCTTTCATATATTCCCTTGTTCCTTCTTTGCCAAAGAACTTTGTCCAAGTCTCTAGGAGAAAAGTTTTCCATCTCTTTTCTGCTCTCTGACGTTCCAGCAATATTTGGGCTTAAAGCTTTGGCAGTGTTCTATGTAGGCAAACTTGACATTAGCCTTGGAAGCAAATTCCTCCTGTTTCATCTACTCCAGAATTTTGGAATGTGTGTTGGTTATGGCTTTCATCATACTGCAGTGAGAACGTCCTATACTAGGGTCTGGGAGGGTGGGAAAACACAGACATTGCAGCTTTTCTAATATCTGGTATGGTTTTCTGTGATTGAGTGGGGACATATACATGGAGACTTACATTTTGGAAGTGATGTGCCTCATAGCAAGATGAAATGTCTCAGTTTGTTTTGTGCTGCTATAACCAAATAACCATAGATTGGGTACTTTTTAGATAACAAAAATTTATTTCTCACAGTTCTGGAGACTGGAAAACCCAAGATCAAGATTCTGGCATCTGGTGAGGGCCTTCTTGTTGCATCCTTGTATAGCAGAAGAGTATAAGAGTGCGATCCATTCCTGCAAGCCCTTTATATAGTGACATTAATCCATTCATGAGAGTGGAGCCATTCATGACCTAAACACCTCCCATTAGGTCCCACCTCCCAACACTGTTGCATTGAGGATTGAGTTTCTAACACATGCATTTTGGGGGACACATTCAGACCATAGCATGGAGTTTCCTGCATTGGGAGATGAGGGACGTATCTAATATGGGGACTTCAAAATGTTAACAGAGAACTAACTTGGCTGTGTGGAACTAGATGAAGATGAACAAGAAGCTACATTTCACAAGGCTAGGCAATTCTGAGGACTATTATTCTTGGATGCTATGAAGTTTTTAAAGTTTAATGCACTATACAATTGTAAGTTATTGAGCTATAATATTAATATTATTTAAGAACTTTGAATGGCTTAGCCAAGCAATGTGATATAATAGGAAAATTGGGTCTTTAGTTGCAGATACAATTTACTGCTTATCACTTGGCAACTTTCCCTCACTTCTCTAACCCTCAGTTCATTCTGCAAAATGGGTGTAAACTCTACTACATAGGGCTATTGTGAGATTTATACACAATACAGCACATTAAGCACCTACTGTAGTCCCTGATATACAGTGAAACATCAATAAATTGTTGCCACTGGTATAACTCTCTTGGCATTTGGCACTTGGTAGGTTTCCAATATGTAATAGTTCTTCTAAAACTCTCTCTGTCTCTCTCTCTCTTTTTTTTTTTTCTTATAGAGACAAGGTCTGGCTAGTTTTGAACTCCTGGGCTCGAGTGATCCTCCTGCCCCAGGCTCCCAAAGTGCTAGGATTACAGGTGTGAGCCACCATGCAGGGCCAGTTCTTAAAAAATTCTTAATCATTCCATAGATAGTCATATACCTAGATCTGATAACAAATAAGTTACATCAGTGGTAAAAAAATTCTCTCTTAATTTTATTATGACATATATTGGAAATCTTAGTGAGGTTTGATTATATTTAAGATGATTATATGTCATTATTATGACAAAGGTACTCAGGAATAGTCAAACCTGCCCCAAACTACAGCTGATTCTCCCTGTAGTCCTAAGACAGATATATACATAAGAACATCACCATGGAAGCAAAGAAACACTTTATTACTGGCTGGACTTGTGTGTGAAATTCCAACACAGAGTTCTTATAACCTGGACCTTTTTCCTGCCTCCTAGTCCAAACTTGAGGGCTTACTATGCTCCTACAGAGAAAGATAAAACACAGAAAAGAGAATGTGCCAGAGTTAAGGAATGTCCATATGTATGGGACACTTCATTTATTCATTAATTTAAATACAGTGATCCTGTTCACTAGTAAATTAGACTAGTAAATGTGTCTAACCTCTATCTTGGAATTAGATTAACATCCTTCTTTTTTGAGGAAGGCCTGAAGAAGGAGAATGCAAGGAAAAAGCCTAGAGAGGTTTCCCTCTCATATACTTATATTCCACTGTCTTTGGTTCCTTCATTCAATCACTGGACTTAAAACCAAGTATATAATTAATCAGGCATGTAGATATTTTCCTTACAGGAAGACAAAGAGAAGTGTCAGGGAAGTTCGACCACTACATAAGTGTGTCTGCTTTTCTAATAATGTCTAATGGTCTAAAGAGATGGGTCAAAAGCAGAGTAATTATCTCGAGGCCATGCTACTTAATAGGCTTCAGGCTGCTGTTGTCAAGGAGAAATGAAACCCTTGATACCAAAGAGAAATTAAATTTTCAAAATTAGTTTCCCTTTCACAAACCAAAATAAAATTAAGTCTTCAAGCCTGCAAATTTCTCTTCCTTAATTTTCTTTTTGTGTGTGGTTCCACTGAGAGTAGTTGCACATTGGCACATAGAGTTTGGGTTACTCTTTTTTGTATACTGTTCCTTCAAGTACCTCTAAGAGAGGGAACAATCAAACACCAAGTCTTATATAAGTTCCCCCTTTTCAAAGACCTAGGAATCTATAAGACATTTAAAAATCACATTATTGAGCCCATACCCACAAAAATGAGAAGCAAATACAATATTCTCAGAACTCAATACACATTACATGCATACCCATCTTTGCATGGACATGCATTCTATTTCTCCTGGGTAAATACATAGGGTTGGCATTGCTGGGCCATATGGTAAATCTATGTTTAACTTTATAAGGATCTGACAAACTGTTTTCCACAGTAACTGTACCATTTAATATTTCCATCAGCACCGATTAAGTCTTCCAGTTGCATCCTTTGCATCCTCTCCAGCAAGTGATGCTTGTTTGTTTGCTTGTTTAATTTTAGCCATGATAGTAAGTGTAAAATGGTATCAAATTATGGTTTTAATCTGCATTTCACTAAAGACATAATATATTTGAATGTGTTTATTTGTCATCAATATTTCTTCTTTGATGAATTATTCAAATATTTTGCTGATTTTTTATTGGATTATTTGTCTTATTGAGTTGTAAGAATTCTTTAGTCTGGATACATGTTTTTTATTAGATATGAATTTTGCAAGTATTTTCTCTCAGTCTGTGGCTTGCCTTTTAATTTTATTAATAGAATTTTTCAAAGAGCAGAAATTTAAAAATTTTGATCATCCCAATTATCTATTTTTTTTAATGGATTGTGTTTTTGGTGTTATACCTAAGTAATCTTTGCCTAACCCGAGGCCCCAAAGATCTTCTCCCATGTTTTCTTTTAAAAGGTTTATAGTTTTAGATTTTACGTTTAAGTATATAGCTCATTTTAATTTTACATAGGGTATGAGGTAAGGGTCAAGGACTTTTTTCTCTTTCTTTCTTTCTTTCTTTTTTTTTGCATATAGATGTTCTAGTACTATTGTTTAAAAGACTATCCTTTCCTCATTTATTTATCCCTTTAGCAATTTTGCCAAAAATCAATTGACCACATCCATGTGAATCTACTTCTGAATTCTCCATTCTTTTCCATTGATCTACGTGTATGTGTCCTTAGACCAGTAATTGATTACTTTAGCTTTACAGTGATCTTGAAATTAGGAAGTGTGAGTCCTCCAGCACTGTTCTTTTAAAAATTGTTTTGGTTTGCATTTTCATATAAATTTTATAATAAACTTGTCAAATTCTACAAAAAAAAAATACTGCCCAATCTATACATCAATTTAGGCAGATCTGACATCTTAACAATAATGAGTCTTCCAACCCATGAACATTACTATTAGTTTTGGTTTTCTTTAGTTTCTCTTATCAATATTTTCTAGTTGCAGTATGTACATTGTACACATATTTCATTAAATTTATTTGTAAGGAAGTACCCTCCTATTTCTAGTTTTCTCAAAGTCATGAATGAATACTAAATTATGTCAAATGCCTTCTCTGGAGCATCTTTTGAGATGATCATAGGGTTTTCCCTTTTTTAGTCTGTTGACATAAAGACTTAAAGGGATTGATTTTTGAATGTTGAACAATCATCACATTCCTTGGATCAGGCCCACTTGGTCATAATATATTATCCCAAATTTTATTTGCTAACATTTTTGGTAAGGATTTTTATATCTATGTTTATGAGTAGTTTCTTTTCTTCTAATATCTCTGTCTGGTTTCCATATCAGTGTAATATCAGCCTCATAAAATGAATTAAGAAGTGTTCCCTTTGCTTTATCTCCTGGAAGATTTGGAGGAATTGGTGTTATTTATTTCTTTGATGTTTAATAGAATTGACCAGTGAAGCTATATGGGCCCTGAGTTTTCTTTGGAAAAAAGATTTTTAACTCTGAATTAAATTTGTTGTATAGACACTGGGCTATTCAGTTTATCTACTCCTTCTTTCTTTTATTTCAGAATATTACTGGGGTACAAACGTTTTGGCTACAAACTGTACGTTTTGTACAGTTTGAGTCAAAATTGTAAGTGTGTCCATCACCCATATAGTGTGCATTGTACCTGTTAGGTGTGAATTTACCCATCCCCTCCTCCTCCCTCCCACCTGCTTCATTTCTGTTGAATTTTGCCACCATATGTGCACATGAGTGTTGATCTACAAGTTTCAATTCAGTAGTGTATCTACTCCTTCTTGAGTGAATTTTGGTAGCTTGTATTGTTCAAGGAATTTTACTATCTCATCTAAGTTATCAAAATTATTGGCATTATGTTGTTCATAATATTCTTCTTATATCCCTTTAACTATACAAGTGACACTTACTCTTCCTATCAAAATATTAGTAGTTTTTATCTTTCATTTTTTCTTTTTGATCAATCATTCTACAAGTTTATCAATGTTGTCAATCTTTTAAAAAACCTGGCTTTTGTGTTTATTAATTTCCTCTGTTGTTTTTCTGTTTTTAATTTCATAGTTTGCTAGTCTTATCTTTATTACTTCCCACCTTCTATTTTCTTTGCATTTAATTCACTCTTCTTTTTCTATTTTCATAAGGTAGAAGCTTCTGTTATTGATTTGAGAACTTTCTTCTTTTCTAGTACAAGCAATTGGTATAAATTTCTAATTACTGCATTAGCTGTGCCCCACAAATTTTGATAGCTTGTGCTTTCATTTTCAGTCAATTAAGGTATTTTCTAATTTCTCTAGTGATTTTTCTTTGATCTGTGGATGTACTTAAAATTATGTTGGTTAATTTCCAAACCTTTGTTGGTTTTCTAGATAGCTTTCTGTTACTGATTTCCAGTTTTGGTTTGAGAACACACTTTGTATGGTTTCAATTCTTTTTTTATTCCACACTTAAAAAGTTGTGGTAAAATACATTTAACATAAAATTTACTATCTTAACCATGTGTAAGTGTACAGTTGGTGGCATTCAATATATTTACATTGTTGTGTGACAATTACCATCATCCATCCACAGAACTCTTTTTATCTTGCAAAACTGAAATTCTGTGCCCATAAACAATAACTCCCCATTCTCCCTTCTCTCAGCTTATGGCAACTACCATTCTAACTTTTATTTCTATGAATTTGACTACTTTAGGCACCTCACATAAATGTAATCACACATTGTTTATCCTTTTGTGATTGGCTTATTTCACTTGGCAGCATGTCTTCAAGGTTCATGCATGATGTAGCATGTGTCAGAATTTCCTTCCTTTATAAAGGCTAAATAATATTCCATTGTATGTATATACCACATTTTGTTTATCCATTCTGTTGAGATTTGTTTTTGGCCCAAAATATGGTCTACCTTGGTAAATATGTACACATGAAAAGAATGTATATTGTGCCATTCTTGCGTGGAGTATTATATAGATGTCAATTATTTCAACTTGGTTGATAGTGTTGTTTAGGTTTTATATATCCTTACTGATTTTCTATCTATTTGTTCTGTCATTTACTGAAAGAAGTATTAAAGCCTCAAACAAAATTCTGTATTTGTCTATTTCTCTCTTCAGTTTATCAATTTTTGCTTTGTGCATCTTTATCTCTATTGTTAGGTCTATATACATTTAGGATTGTTATGTCTTCTTAATGAATTTATTATTATTTAATGCTCCTGTGCACTGCTGGTAATATTCCTTGTTCTGAATTCTACTTTTATCAATCTAGGAACATTCCCTTTCTTTGACTAATGTTTGCATAGTATATCTTTTTTCATACCTTTACTTTTAACCTATCTAAGTATTTATACATTTAAAGTGAGTTTCTTATAGACAGCATTCAATTTTGTATTCAATCTGACAATCACTGTCTTTTAATTGGGATATTTAGACCATTTATACTTAGTGTTATTATTGATATGGTTGGATTTAAGTCTAATTTTAAATAGTTGTTTTCTATGTGTCCCACATGTTCTTTTTTCTTTTTCTTCTTCCACTGTCTTTTAGATAAATTGTGGATTTTTTTATTATTCCATTTTATTTCTAGAATTGGCTTATTTGTTATACAACCTTTAAAAATAATTATTGGTTGCTCTAGAATTTAAAATATATATCTTTAAGTTATCACTGTCTACCTTAAAAGAATATTATATTGCTTTCTACATAGTATAAGATTCTTACAATAGTCTACATAGTATACTATGGGGTTCTCCCGGTTTCCTACCCTTCCCCAATCATTTTTTTGTGTTATTCTAAACCATTACTTTGTCCCAATACTTTTAAACTGTCATGCTAGCTCTTATTAATTTTTATCTGTTTGTCTTTTCTCTTCTTAACTGCTCTTATAGTAGTCACTTCTTTCTCCATGCTCTGCCAAAGACAAAACAGTTTCTGTGTTCTGTTTCCCCTCAGAGGGGCTTGTCACTCTTTGGAATTAGTTCATTTGGTTGCCTAGTGGCTTCAGTTCTCTGACAGGTTCACAAAATGTTATGATTTTATAAATTGTTCAGTATTGTTTTTTTGTTGTTAGATATAATGGCTAAAGTGACATTATTTTTGAGCTTTCTGAATCCTTAGTGAATGTGGAACTTCAATCACTGAGATTTTGGCATTTAGATATTAAGAAAATGATCTAAATTTCCATGAGTAGAAGGTGGTGTTGAACTCCAAAAGTCACTTTCCCTTCATTTTATCACATTGACTTATTAAGCTCTTTAAAGACCTGGAATAATTCTAGTAAGTTCTATTTATACAGGGTTTTTCCAGTTAAGAACACTTTAGTTTTTACACTTAGCAGCTAATTGAATGTTTGTAGTCTTGTGATTTACATATTATTAAGGTCCTCATCTTACAGGTGAGAATTAATAACTTAAGCTGATAAATGATAAAGATAAAACTCAAACCTGCCTCCAAGTACATAGAGCTTTTCAAAAATCCATGCCTATGTGGGTATTTAAAATGGATATAGTCATATGGAGTATTTAAATATTGAGTTTATTCCCTAAAAATTAAAAAAAAATAGTGAGAAGTTTAGTTCCTGAAATGGAAAACTAATTAGTGAGAAATGGCACTTAATACAAAGTTTATTAATTCCAGAGCTACTTATAACCATTGATATCATTCTTTTCTTTAGACAAAAGAAAAATGGGTGATTATCTTTGGAGCTGCATAGTTAGTTTAGAAAAAAGAAGATTTGGCTGTTCTTGTAATGAGCTATAACTGCTTCAGAAATAATACCAACATATCTTTCCTAGCATTTGTCTATCAGTGGGAGACCATTATTAGAGCACAAATTAATATTTTATTAATATTATCACTTAGACATGCCATTTTAATAACCCATGTACAATTATACCGAAAAATAAAAAAGCCACACAAAATTCATCAGAAAGACAAAGCAAACATTATTTTTGAACTTTTACATATTTTAGACCTTAAGATTTACAGGATTTAAAGTTGAAGTGAGTGGACGGTTCACTCATGCCACACATGTGAGATAGTATAAATTTGAGTAGAACATTCTTCCTAATATATGTTTTAAGTGAATTGCGCTGTATTCCTAAAATGGGTCCAAAGTCACATGAAGAAAAATGGTAAAGAATTCAGTTTATAATATGGAAAAATTATACCCCAAATACTTTAATATTTTAATAAGTTTCAGGTCAAGATCCTAGAAATAATTAGGAAGTAGAAGTATGTAGTAAGAGTTGAAGAAAATAAAAAATCCTACTTGTGTCAAAATATATTCTATAGTTCCTAAATTCCTGCCACTGAATTACCTTTATAGGTTTGGTGTATTACTTCTAAATAGAGCCAGGAAATTTCACCTTTTATCTAGACGGGAAAAAAATGTCAGGCTAGCCAGACCTCAATTTGCAAAAATGACGGCACTAAGGGACTGGGATTGTGGGTCAGATGAGTTTGAGCAGGAAATAGATCAGAAAGGATATAAAGCTTATGTCACTTCCTCAAGGTGATCTTGACAAACCTGAAGAGACTGGACAGACAAGAGAAGAAAAGGTAGCAAGGAGTAAAAGATTTCAACTGCCTGACAGTTTTTCCCAGAGACTTAGCAGAGAATGTACTTGCTAACACGGATAGTATCTAGTTATCATCAGCATGACATCAGTGAGTGCACAATATTTGCCAAATATCCACTATGTCCACAACGCTATTCTGGAAGCAATGGGATATAAAAAGAAGAATGTTTTCTTCATTTAGATAGTCTATTATACATTTGGGGATATGTTGGTACAGAAAAAAGCAAGGATAGGTAACAGCAAAGATAAATATCCACAAAAGAAACTGAGAATCACACTGAGTGTTACATAAAAGAGTGGTTTGCAATTTCTAGAATCAGATAATCAGGACCAAATTCCAACGAGGCAATGTGATGTAAGATGGTCCCTGCGGACTGAGAAAGGTTTGGATGAGTGAAATGTAGGGGTGGCACCTTCCAAAGGGAGTTACTCAGAAGAAGCAAAATACAAGGGTATAGATAAATTTGTCTGGAGCAGATGATTCTCTATGGGGAAAAGCGGAAGATTTGTGAGGGGGTCTAAAACAGGATTAGACCGTGGGGTCTATTGCTTATGCCTGTTTTACTCGATTCCTTAAATGTTGATGTTGCCTTGGTCTCTAATCTCAAACTTCTTTGCATTCTGCATTATCTCCCTAGGGACTCATCCTCTCCCAAGACTTCAGTTATGAAGAATATGTGCTGAAAGAGTTTAAGCTTGTATCTTGAGCCATTTTATTTCTATACTGCCTGCTCTACAGGCTAGTATAACCAACTGCCTATCAGACTTGTCTACTTGAGTATCTCACAGCCATCAGAGACTAAGGTATTTCAATTTGATCTCATAATCTTTCTCAACTTCTTCTCCAAACTCCTCCTTCTATAATATTGTCTTCTCTACTTACTCCCTGTATGACTTTGGGCAAGTTGCTTAAGCTCCTTGTACCTTGGCTGCTACATTTGAAAAGAAAAGAAATAAAAATACTGTTATTTTCAGGACTTGCTAGGAGGACAAAAACAAGTTAGTACATGTCAAAATCTAAGAACAGTGCCTAGGACATAAGTCCCCAACAATATCATTTTTTCCAGCCATCTAAGCTACCATGTCTCATTACCTTGCTCCCAATATTTAATTGGTCACAAAGTGTTATCAAATATATGCCTCTGCGTTCCCTTCTTTCAATCCCCTCTGGAACGACCTTAGTCCAGATGTGCATCACTTCCCAACTATACTGTTGTGATAATTGTAATAAACTGATAAATACTCTCCCCATCTCTAATTTCACTTCTCTCTTTTCTGACTTCCAAAATGCCACCATTGTGACCTTTTGAAATGGCACTGTACAAAATGCTTCAAGGAAAATGAATGGCATTCATAATGAGACCTAAATTCCCTTGAACAGCACTCTAGGCCCTATGGATGCATCTTTAGGTGTCTATTCCACTGCTTTCCAAAGGACTCCTGGTGCTTTGGACATAACGAATATTTCTTGTCCTCTACATTTTTACAAATGCAATTCCTTTCACTTTCAAAGTCCATTCTCCAACCCCTTTATTCTCCTATCTAACTTTTACTTTCCCTATGACCAGGTCATACAATTTGTCTTTCTAGCTAGGATCCTTCCCAGCCTGTCTGGGTTGGGTGATATATCAAGAAACCAGGAGGAAATAGATGGCACACTCAAAGTGAGTAATTTGAGGAGGGTTTAATATAGGGATTACTTTGGATTACTTCCAAAGGGGTAGACAGGATTAAGGGAAACCCACAAAAGTAGAGCAGGACCTCAGGACTAGCAACAGTTGGGAGCTTCTATTACCCCTAGGCCTGATGGGGCAAAAGGAGTTAATGCCTAATGGTTCACCCTGGGAAGACTACCCAACAGGAGATGTAGTCTGTTGTACAACCTGCAGCTACTCCTCAAGGAGGAACTGGAGGATAAATACCTTGTCCTCAGTGTCCTTGCACCCTCTGCCAACTTTCTCTCATTTTCTAAGCCCAACCTGAGGCCAGATGGTAAGGCTGTTGAAGTGGCCATACGGTCTGCCTCCTGGGAGCTCTGAGCACTGTGGAGCAGAGTAGAAAGGGAATCTGGAAAGACAATTGAAAAATAGTCAACAAAGATGCTCTGTTTTGCAGTACCTAGCCCCCAGGTCATACCTTTATTATGAAACAACACACAGTATTGGATACATGCCCACTTTGTCATAAATTGAGACATCCTTGATCATAGGGACCATCTTTAAATTTTCTCAGCATTTTGCCAGGAACCCCACACCTTAACAGGTGCTTAAATGAATATATGAATGAATGAATGAATGGCAATGTCAGGTGAGATCTGGGCCCTATGAAACACTAGGAATCATTATTGTTTAAAGTTAAGTATCCAATTCACCTTCTAGAACTCTAGATTTGTGCTGCAATTCAGGGTTTTACTGTTAAGACATCATGCCTATTTCTCTTTTGTGTAATATGTAAATGAATGCAAGGTGCACATGTGTTGTTTACTTCATAATTTTTAAAAATGATGATGGGTCAGACAAATACCAGACAATTCACAAACCTTAGATAAATATGAGAAAACTATTTCTCTAAGAAAATGATCTCCATCTAGTCATTTATTCACTTGATTTAACCCCATGCTGCTATTAGTTATGCAGAGAAAATAGTATTTTAATGACTCTTCAGAAAATGTTCACTGCAGGAAGAAATACTGTATGACTGGAATAGGCTAAGAGGATATTTATCTCTCTGTGCATTTTGTGGGTCTTAATACCATCTCACCTATGTGCTCCAAGAAAGATATTACAGTAGAACAGCTGCTAACAAAGGTGTATATGTGTATATATATACACACACATATATGTATGTATGTGTGTATATGTATGTGTGTATGTATATATATAAAAATAATTCATGGGGAAATTAAGACTTCTGAAAGAGCAAAGTCCTTTTGAACATATTAACTAGGATAAATATAAAATAGAAACTACATGATCTACCCCTTATATCAATCAGCATGACTATGATTACAATTAGAGATAACTTAGAATATGAAGAGTTAATAAAGGAAAGTAATTCTGTATCTTGGCTTTTTAAAATAAAGCACTCTCATTAAAAAAGTATTGTTAGCTGGTTATGGTAATTATGACAAACTTAAACTCTTTTGTAACAAGAAAACCAAGTTTTTAAGAGTTTGAAGGAGACATAGAAATCTTTTTTAAAAAAATCAGAAGAGGAAACTGATTTTCGAAGAGATTATAACCATGTGAGATCATTTTCTAGTTGGATGCAGAGGTAGAACCCCTGTTGCTGGACTCCCAAACCTAAATTCCTAATACCACATCATGCTTCCTCTTAATGCTAAGGACCATCTGAAGTTAGTCGGTCAATCCTCCATAGCATTCGATGTGGGGGCTGCAGTTTCTGGAGAGAGCCAAGGACCCTGTTCCAGGGTACAATGATTTGTTTAATAAGAGCTTGAATACTAAGCCCAGATCCATTTATAAACTACAGAACTAGAAAATGTCTCTGCTCAGGAAATTTTGTGGGTGAATGCTGTAAGATGTCATCATTAATTATTTCCCTTCT
Organism: Daubentonia madagascariensis; assembly: GCA_023783475.1. Classification (NCBI taxonomy): domain Eukaryota; kingdom Metazoa; phylum Chordata; class Mammalia; order Primates; family Daubentoniidae; genus Daubentonia; species Daubentonia madagascariensis. The sequence goes on along the minus strand of JAKFHU010001569.1, from coordinate 42,496,394 downwards.
GGCTCATCAAAGGAAAGCAGAACTGGTCTTGTGTTGTTTTGGGAAAACAGTTTTGCTTATTTTCTCTCTATTTTCATAAATAGGAAGAACCATTTTTTCCCCAAAGTACTTCTTCCAATGGTAACTTCCTATGGGAATTCCATCTCTTCCCTTTTGCTGATGCATACCAAATCTTACCTTCCTTGTGTTTTCATAGCTCAAATTTATTATTAATTTTCTTGACCTGTTCCTAGCCCCCTCCCTAGTCATTTGTATTAGCTTGAAAGCTGAATAAAGGGGAAAAATGAGCTGAGAAACAACTATTCACTTGATTAAATGGAATCCATTTATTCTCATCTCATGGATGAGAACTTAGCGTCTGAAATCTCATCATCATTTGTTTTCATCTATTCTTTGTTTCTGGTTACAAAGTGAGACTCTTCAAGGCTTGGAACTATTTTTTGATGTTAATCCTTGTAAAACTAGTACTAACCTTTGTCATTTATGACAGGTCCTGACATTGGAACTACTTAGTGCCAATTTGGAGGAAATAGAATAGAATATTATCTGAGTCAATTTTTCTCCACCTGGCAAACATCAGGGATCTCTCCTAAAATAAAAAGGATTCACTTTCAGCTTAGAAAGCATTATCTATAGCCTTGAACTTTTCTAAGAGTTTCTGAGGGAGAGCTCTGACTCCCTCTGGATTTTTCTCAAAAACTTCTCAAACTTAACTTGTCTCTTCCATCTCAAACTTGCTATTCCATCAGTCCTCCCCACTTCAGTAACATGAATAATATGGCCCCAATTTGGGTGAAGGGGAGGCTAGAAGTGGCTAAAGAATACAGAGACATGCAGTAAACACCTAAAACCTCATCCAATGGTCTTTCAAGAATACAGTTAATTATGCCACATATGAAATGAATTTACAAGTCAACCAGTCCATCCACCTGCCTTGAGGTAGTGGCTACATCTAAACTCTCATTGATGTGAAAACCAATCCTTACAAGGCATTTAGAATACATATTCTGACGTAGGTATTATGACTTGTGTGTGAAAAGATGCGTAGAAGGTTGAATAAGAATTTGAGATATGTATCAAAAACGAAGACAAAGCAGTCAAAGCTTATTCCGTGAATGGGGTAGTGTAAGTGTCTCTTAGGGGGAAGCCCTTGTTCTGTGTGAAGGGAACCTTCTGCTGCCTTCAAAACTTACTTTTTTCTAGGGTATTTTGTGAAATAATTGGGAATAGAGAGGGGCTTGGCTTTAATGAGGTCTGAATTAGGACTTGAAAAGCCTTCAGAGCTAGCCTTAGATGCCTATCATGAGTGAAAGTAAACTGCATATCATAAATCATGCCAGTTTATTAGTAGTAGGTGGGATAAAGCCTGGAGTGAAGAGAGAATTAATGAGAGAGCACTTTATGCCTAAGCACTTTGTAAGATACATATTCAGATACATATTCAGGGAGATAGCTGTAAATAAAAGGTCTGGCAAGAAGTAGAGGAGAGAGGGCACTGGGTGAAGTGTCATGCTCTGAAACTACAGGTATCTGCCGCCAAACACCTTGATGTGGAGACCTGGATTGATTGATGTTGCAATAATAGCAGGTTATGTGTCTGAAGAGATTATACAAAATGACCACCTGAAAGGGCAAATCATTGTTTTTAAAAGTATTTATCCTGGGCTCCTAGCATCCGTGAGCTGAATTTGTTTCTCTGAAGCTTTGGAAGAATGACGAGAGACTGAAGGAAAACCAATATGTAAAATGAGAGTTTGAAAGATCTGTTACCCTTAACGACTCCATACTGACTCTTCCTAGGAGTTACTCTCATTTCACAGCTCTCTCATAGCTTCAGAATTTTCTTCCTCACTGGCCCTTTAATAACATGTCAATATATGAAAATGCTCACGTACTTAGAACTGTTACAGCTTCTCTTGATCTTGAGTCCCCCATCTGCTTAATCCATTTCTATTTTTTGTAGCCAAATTGGAAAGAGAAGTCTGTAGTCACTGCCTCAGCCTTCCTTGACTTCCCCAGGGTTCTCATGTCTGTCACTCTGCAGAAACTAGCTTCTCCCAGGTCACTGAAGGCCCCCACCTGCCATATGCATCAGCGTCTCCTCAACAGCAGTATTCCGGAGCTCTGTATGCCATTTACCAGGACACGGCATCCTGTGGCTCCTGAGTCACTACCCTCCCCCAACTTTCCTCTTAACTTTTTGACCACTATTTGTCAGTGTCCTTCCAGGTTTCTTTTCCTTTTGGAAGCCTGTAAATGTTGGTGTTATCAAAGGATGAGTTGCTGGCTTTTTGGTATTCCCATTCTCCTATTCATTGCCATGGTCTCAAATATGCTCATTTCCACAAACCTCTATCTCCAACCCAGACCTCGTATCTGAGTTGCCAGTTATCCTCTCACCTGGTTGGTCTTAAGGCACCACAAAGGTCTCTCATCGCTAACTTCTGTTCTCTGGTAAATTTTCTCCACCCTCTTAATGGAATTACTTTGCAGGCATCCCCCTGGGAACTTTGTTGTCCTTGACTCCTCCTTCTCACAACCCCAGGAATTAATCAGTAAGACTTCTTGATAGTGCGTCAAAACTGACTTTGAGGTTTTCCTTTTTTCTCTTCCTCCCTTGTGTCTGCCATTTTCCTCATTTGGGTTCCCTGATTTCTCAACTAATTTATTAAATAGGCTCCTAATATTGTTTCTGTCTCCAGGCATCTCAATGTCTCTCCACACTTCTCCCAATTTACCTTTCTCTAATATCTTTCTCTAATCATGTCTCTTTCCTTCCTAAAACAACAAATTTGTTGTCAAGAGCATCAAATTAATTAGCATAGTGTTTAAGGCACTTCATAATCTATTCCCAGACAACATTGTCAACATTACATTGTTTCTAGCATTGCATACACTGTCTTTTCCATCACACTCTCAAATGTCCTCTTGAACTCTTAACTCTCCAATCACACTGGACTACTTCTTGTCACTCAAAATAGGCTGTGCACATTTGAGCCTTAATTATTTTGCATGCACTTAACTCACTGTTTGGAATTGACTCCTGCTGCTCTTTGCCTCCTGGTGATTATTTTTCTGCAAGCCCAGCTCACGTGTCCCTGCCTCCGTGTAGATTTTCTTAACTCCCATCCAGAGGCAGAATGAAGTCCCATCCTGTTCTCTTCTCTTCTTCTCTAGACTTTGAGAAATCCTGGAGCAATGTGGAGAGGTCATGAGTTCTGATGTCAGAGCAAGATCTGTGCTAATCACGGCTTCTTCAATTTCTAGTTCTGGGAATTTAGTAACCACCTCTAAAAGGGGTCATTGATATGTGCCTTACAAAGATGCTAGTGTTTATTGAGCGTTTACAATGTGCCAGTCACTTTTGGAAGCTTTTGACAGAAAGTAACTCATCTAATTAAGAGTAGTTTTAAAAAGCCTATCCCATCATTACAATTACTTTAGCAGCAAAACACTTGTGCACTGTATCATTGCTCCTGGTTTACGAGGGTCTTGTCCTCCTCCAGACCACATTCTTTCTGAAGGTAGGAACTAATTCCTTCATCTATCACCTTTATCTGTCAAAGCCCTAGCATATAATAGGTGCTAAGTAATTACTGAACATTTTTTTAAATTACAGCAAAACAGAGTTGAGTGTTGAACTGATACCGTATTACATACAACTTCTTGTTTTGCAAATGGGTTTCCATATTCATACATCAGAATATTCTAGTAAAGATTAAATACAAAGGCATGTTTTAAAACCCTAACCCTCTGTATTAAAACAAATACAGCAAATTACATTGTAGTAAAGTTGCTTAAATATTTTTAAATAGATACTAATTTTATCTCCATATTGACACATGCTCCTGTTTTCAATAGGGTTATTTTTCTGTGCAGCAGAGTGAATAATTAAGATTAGAACTGGACAGGTTTCTAATAAGGAAAAAAGTAAGAATAACAAATGTATTTGGATTTATGTGAAATTTTTCTTATTGCTTCATTTTGTTTAAATGATATCAGATTGGTTACATGTTCAATATTGACATTTACTATAATAATTTGAATTTGACATTCCAATGGCAAATGTCCAATGGGAAGTCAGAATGCTCCACTAGCCCTGCTCCTCTGGATCTTTAGTTAACTCAGAAAATTCAAGACTCAGTCAGAATTGGGAATCTTGTGGGTGCCCATAGAGAGATTTTTCTATCCTCCAAGTCTGTTTCATGGTGATCAAGTACACTAAGAGTGATTTGGATGCTCTCTCTTATCCATAAAGGAAAGGGATGTTGGGGTGGATGCATATATCTGATTATCCCTAATTCTGCTTCTCTGAGATTGTTTTGTATCACCCCACCCTGTGGGAAAACAAACAGAACAGCTCCTCTAAAGGTCATTCAGAATAGGAATTGTAGGCATGTCTGAGTGAGTGTGTATAGTAGAGTGCTAAGGATACTCCATCCTGAAAAGTCAAGTCCCCATTAGGAGGAAATTACTAAGTAATGACACAGAATTTGGAAAAAAGAGAATAAAATAGGACCATAACTTGAGTAGTTTGTTATTAAAAAATATTTTATTTGGGGGGGTAGAAGAGGTAGCCAAAAATTTAGGATCATCTGAGATTTATTTATCACCTAAAAGCTCTTGCCCCAGATCACCAGCCCAAACCCCTCTTTTGAGCTTCAGATCCATATATTCAACATCCTAGTAAACAACTCACTTTGATGTCTCACAGAAAATTCAGCCTAACTTGAACAAAATTTAATTCTATCTCTTTTTCCCTCCTTCCTTCCTCTAGTTCCTCTTACAATTCCAACCTTGGTGGATGGCAGTATCACTTTGCCTCCTCCTTAACCAGACATGCGGGGCTTATCCCAGATTTTTCCGTTCCTCTGTATTCCACATCCAACTGGTCAGCAAACCTTGTTCAGTCACTCTCCTCAGTCTCTCTAAAGTTATGTCACCTTTTCCCGCTCTATTGTCACTGCGTTTATTCAGACCCACACCATTTTTTGTCTTGAAAACTGCAACAGCCTTGGTCATCATGGTATCTATGTCCTTGCCTGCATATTATGTAGTGACCCCTCTCTCCCTCCCTTCCTCGTATGTGTACAAAATGTGTAAGAAGTGAAATAAAATTTTTTTTTTTCTGAAATCTTTTCAAAGGTTGAATCAGCCCTGTGCTCATTGCTTTGATTTTGCTCTGGAGGTTGTTCTGGAGGAATAGTCTATGTTCAGGCTGTGCTTTATGGAAGGTTAGGGCAGCCTGACTGCTGATGGAATCTGGAAGGGAGTAAAATTCTGGGAGCTTGTTCTGCCAGTTTCCCAAAGCAATAAAAAACACTAGCCCACCCATAGAGGGACTAGACTGTATGCAGGGCTTGGAAATTCTCTCAATCTGAATTTTGTTTCTCTGCTTGTACTTCTTGGAGAGCTTAGTCCTAGGAAGGCAACCTGTCTAGATAGGCCAACCTGTCTGGGATGGTCAGAACATTAAGAAACTCTCAGGAGAACTCTCGCCACTGTCAGTTTTATTATCTTCTCTTTTTCTTTCCTTTTAAATTTTTTTGTTAGTTGGGGGGAAGTAAGCCTAAAAGTTTGCTATTATAGATTAGCAAAATGACTAGAAGTTGCTGCATTGCTAAAAATGACTAATTTGCTAATTTATTTGTGAGGTTCTCTGTCCAACCTGCATAGATCCTGATTCTAATTCGCTGACTTGGAATTAAACTAGGTGGACTTGAATTTCCTCACAGAATCCGGTGAATTTTGTCTCCCAGGCAGTCTTCTGTGACTTTAGCAGATCTCACGGAACCCCTGATTCGTTCTCCACGGGAAGTGATATTTCTAAAATGCCAATTTGATACTATCACTTTTTTTTTTCTTAAAAGCCTTCAAAGGTATCTGATTACCTATAGTATAAAATTTATGTTGAATGACTTGTTTTACACTTAATGTACCCAAATCTCCCACGCGTGTCCTTCTCTACCTTCCATCCCTTCTGCCTAAGCTCCTCCCCCTCCCCAACACTGTGCATTTCTTCATCTGTTGCTGCCTTGTCCACCTGCTGAAAGTCAGCTCCTCTGCCATCTGGTCAGGGGAGGCTTTATTATTGTTTCTTCCCCCTTCCCACCCAGTCTGGGGTAAGTTACTTCCCCCTGCTCTCATAAAAAGAACGTAGTACTTACCTTTGTCCTGGCATTGGTGTACTTCTGATCTCACTGTCCAACAGACTGAGAAGTACAAGGTCACGAGTTTGACTTATTTGACTTTGCTGTCCTGGGCCCAATACAATAGTATAGAATATATCTTTGTTGACTAAATTTAAGAACCAAGTATAGGTCTATGGAAACACTGCTTTTAATAAAATCTCAAACCATTTTTCTATAGGTATCCCAATACTTTTTAGTTTGTGTCACACCCCGTGGAGGACTCCTAGTACATTAAAATTGGCCTAAATATTTCATGTAATGTATCATATACTATTGAGGAGAGAAATTGCCCATAGAAGTCTGTGATCTTTTAGTAGGCACATATGAAGACAGACATTTTAACATGACAATAAGTTGACTCATTAAATGTTTTCACGATGTGACTGGCTTAGCTCCTTAGAGAAGAAAGAGAAAGTTTATAAGGTAGCTAAAGCTCTTTGGTTCACTTGGGGTGGGATTGGGTCAAGACCAAATGTTTGCCCATCATTTTGTACAAGTAGATATTTTCATATGTTCCCCCAAAAAGATACTAACAAGGTTTGGTTTATTTAATTGTTCTCATTGAAATGATTAAATTGACTCTAAGAAATTTCTGTACAGATTCATGTGAACACCAACACACAGGAATGTGAAGGATATGAAGGGCAGAGGACAATACCCACCATCTTGCAAATTGCTATCTTATTTTGTCAACCTTGACTCATTAAATGAAATGAAAATGGGTTCTCTTAGTTACAGTAAACTATCCTTCTATCTTTTGTGTTGACCAAAAATGCCAGGTTTATTTACCTATTTTTGAAATGTCTTAAAATGGAGGCCACATGTCTTGGCATGTACCCAGTAGTGATGAGATGAATCTACCACTAGATGTCATTGAATTTTCAAACAAATGGCTTTGAAGAACATTTCAGTAAAAGCTAGCTTCAAATCCCAGGTTTTTGCATTCTTTTTCATGGCATCTTTGGAGTAAGTAATGAAGTTATCATTCATCTTTACACATTTGCCCTATTTAGATTTTAGAATTTATTTTGCCTTCTCCAGCCCGTTGCATTGTGAACTGGTACTTACAAGGCATGAATGGTACTTTTCATAATGCAATACTGATCTTGTCTTCACTTAAAAAGATGTGAAAACTATTCAGAAGCACAAAACAATATATATTTAATAGCCTTTCCATTACAGAAAGCTAATAAAAATTCCAACATGAATAGATTTTGCTTAGGAAATTACATTTCCATTTCTCTTGGGAAAAATGGGTACTTTATCTTTATGTTCCTTTGTAAATGACTACAAAATTACACAACTTCTGTGCGTTCTAGAGTTGTGCAGCAATTTTATCAACTTTCTAAAAAAGTGCTACTAAATTATTCTTATCAATTATAAACTTTCCAGTATGAACTCCTGATATTGTGTTAGTCATACTATACTAAGGTACTGTACATGCATCTGTTTTTCCAACAAAAAAGGTAAGATTAAATGTAAGAAAAGACAATCAGTGAAGCATAGCAATTTCTCACTTGCATATTTAATAATCTCTGATCACGACAGGCATAATAGTTATCTACTTGCATATCTAAATAACAGGCTTTCTAAATCAAGCCAATGTAGTGTTATTATGAACTGATATATGTTCCTTATTTATGTTTTTGAAAAGATTATTAATAAGTGAACTTCTTGTACAGGACTCATGCCTAGAACTCAAAATCTCATTTTCTATTGAGTTCATACATTTCATATTTCTGTTCATTTCTTTAGCAGAAACTAGAAATTTTCAGATTTAATACCATTGACCAATCAGATCTATCTCATTTATACACTATTCCCTGAATGGAGGATTTTTCTTCTGGAATAGTCAATTGCTTGCTATTAAAGCCTCGATAATACATATTCCAAAGCAAGATGGAGATTATTATGCTTGGTTAGTGCCCTATAATTCTTCATAGATGCTAGCAAAGTTGATTAAACTTTCACTGGGCTAAACTCTGACCTAGGTCTATCCTAGGAACTTCCTGCCCTCTGAGGCTGCGTCCATGGTGATGAGATGAGCAGTGCTTCCTCCCTACAGTGGCCAGGTCAGGACAGTCACTGAAGTCATTCAGTGCTGGGGGAAAAGTGTGTAAGGATGAAAATTTTCACCCATAACAAAGGGACAAATGGGTGACAGGTAAAGGTTTATGAATGAACAAAGATGACCAAGAATACAACCCTATACTGAGGGCGAGAGACTGTATCATTGTTATCTTGGTGTCATGGGTGCTGGGAACAGAGAATGGGCTGGATAAACTTTAACTGGGTTGAATTAGTGTGTGGAAGTTTCTTTGCTACTATATAAGGTCTATGTTCCAGCCTATACAAAATTATACTGTCTTTTGAATAAGAAAATATTGTAATGGTGTATAGACAAGGTGATATGCTTGAGTGTCTCCTAGGGTAGAAGAGTTTTGGTGATGGTTTGTGGGTCATACTCTCTTGTCTGATCTATCTAGATCACTTGCATTGATCACAGACTGGGGGTTGGGATTAGGGGATACATTCTGTTTCATCTGACAGAATGATTAAGAGTCTCAGAAGGAGAAAAGGGCCTTACACTTGTGAGAGAGTTTGCTATGATTAAAAATAAAAGTACTAGCCTACAAACAGACTGAAGTTAAGGTATCTACCATATAGAAATAAAACTATGGCTTTTGTCTCTTCTAACCACCATGGTTGTTGATCACTTCTTGTGTATATAAAGGACAGAGTTCCACATGGTCATTACTCTCCTATAGTTGCATCATATCTACTGTAGTCACATGTCATTGCTCTGAGAATTCATTGTCACTATGGAAATACTTCTGTTTATTATTGCATCTCTGCTCCAGAATGGAGACTTCAGAAAATCGATTATTGTCTTACTCAGATATGATTGTACCTTAGATCTGACTCTGAAAAATTAAATACAAAGGGGTCACATGTATTTCAAGATATTAAGTTAATATTAATATTAAGACTAATATCAGTATTAAGTTAATATTAATATTAAGACTTCTGTCAAGTAAATCTAGGGACAACTTCAGAGATACTTTTCCAGATATCTATATATGAGATGATCTGAAGGTAGATATCATTTAGACCAGTAGGCAACATTTGGGGAGTGTTCCATCATACTCATTCACTCCCAATCAGAACAGCTTTGGTACATGTTTCACATATGGAAGCAAAGTGTGTAACTGGGCTCTGTGGTAGACTAGTTTGAAAACTAGCTCCCTCCATTACAACTTGGGTGATCTCTGTAACTTATTTAGCTTCACTATTACTGACTTTCTTCATTTGGTTTAAACTGGGGATAATAATATTACCTATTTCTGGGCTGTGTTATGAGCTTTAAATGAATCAAGACATATTTAGAACAGTACTTGGCACATAGTAATGCTCAATAAATATTGGTTCTTGTTATTATTACTGTTATAATATTGGATTCCTGCCTACTAATTCCTTTAATAAATGGAAAAATTTTCTTCAGCCAAGAAATTTTGAAACCTACCAATCTAGACTATTAACATATAAAAATTCCCTTTTATCTCCTGTCAGCATTTTGCCTGGTAAATTGGAATGGGTTCCACAGATCAGAGCAATGAAGTTCTCGGGTCAGTGCTCAATGAACTCTAATGAATTGCTCTTTGATGAGTTGTCATTTTCTATTCTTAAAAGAGGCATTAAGAATTTATAACAGTGTCCTAGTTGTGTTATCTGGATGGTGTGATAATGCTAATTTCTACTGTCAATCCTAATTACCAGTGGTTAAACTCATTTAAAAATAATTTTTTTCCCAGACTTTTGCCTGATTCACCTTGGTTCCTAGAATATCTCAATTTCCTTTTGGTTCACTTGCCACAAGTATCAAATGATTTATTCACCAAACAGTGTAAATCAGAGGCACTTTTACTTATTCACCAGGCAGTTACTGAGTGTGTCTGGATGCTTTGTGGGTATCCAAACATCTCCCAAAGAAACTTAGAGGTCATTTAGTCCAACAGATCACATATTATCGAGTTATTTTTATATTCTCAGTGCCAGGTGGTTCTCTGTCTGTTACTTGAAGACTAGATTCTTTCCTGGGAATATCTTATACTGTAGGGCTAAGAGTAAAGTTATAAAGCTTTCACGTTTTTCAACGTGGTAACTGAAGAGCACAGATATTACTTACTCACCCAAGTCACAAGCTTAGTAGTAGTAGGGTTGAGAAAAGAATTTAGATGCCCCAACTCCTAAAGCACAACTTTATCATTATACTACTTTTCTCAGAGCTGTTTCCTTTTGTAAAAAGTACTATAAATAGTGGTTAGATGTTTAGATAGGCTACAAAACTAGAATTAGTGTAATAAAAAGAATACTTGTTTTTGTGATCAGAAGTCATGGGTAAAAGACCAGGCTTTGCCACTGAACAGTTGTGTGAGATATAGTCAAGACTGTAGAAGGCTCTATATCTTTTCAGTGTAAGGAAGGAAAAGATTCTAAAATACAGTTTTTAGATCCAGTAGAATTAATGTTTCAGGAATGGTGAAATTGTACATGTTCTACTCCCAGTTGCCCTGACCAAGAATCTTTTTCTTATAATGATTTTATAATGAAAAAAATTCCTTTTTTGTCCCATTCAAGAAAATAGTAGGGTCTACTGCTCCTTTGGGGAAGTTTGTGAGAGGACTTCACAGTTTTTGTTTTCAAAACTGAACTCCAGTGGGATTTGAAGAGAGAGGGATTTCTTCCAAGTTAAAGGAGGCTATTAGAGACTAAACGAGGAACATAGAGAAAACTGTGGATCAGTGAATAAAACTAGAGGTTTACATGGTTTTACTCTTTCCTTTTGGGGGAAAGTTCAGGGAAAAGTCTTCAATGATTTCATGCTGCAGGTAAAAGGTAAAATAACAAGGGAAGTAATTTGTTAATTATAAAAGGATTAAATGGATCCCAGAGGTTTAAAAGCTTCCAGGCAAAGAGCATGAGTGAAGTATCAGGGATGATCAATCAAGCAGTTGCAAATCTGTACGGTCTTGCCTATACTTCCCATCCACCTGAGGTCTGAAAGTGACTTTGCACTCAAAACCCAGTTGCACTTCCTCACCTGTCAACTTGGCTGGGGCCTCTAGTGGTCTGTTGTGTGAATGTTCTTTCTATCCTTTATTATTGGCATGAAGCTAGGGACTGCTTGGAGATGGAAAGGAAGTAGAACTACTGAAATACCCACCATCCCAACTTGCCTTCCTCTTTAGATCGGGTGTCCCTGCTCTCTCCATGCCATTCTTGGATTACAGGATGCTTTGGTCAATCCAGGAGACCCAGACCAGATCCAACTTCCTTGAAGTTTTGTGTGACCATGGGTTGCCATACCACTCCCAGTCTGAAGGCTCATAATTAAACCTAGGATATCCTTCTGTTTTCAAACCACATTCCTTCCAAAGTACAAGCTTATGAAAAGAAAAAACAGGATACTCTGCCTTGAACTTCTCCTGAAACAAACAAACAAACATGGAATCTACTCTCAGCTTCAATAGAAAAAGAAAGAAAATGTAGGATAATCCATAAATTATATACTGAAATGATCCTGCTCCATATATACCACACATATGTATTTTATCTGTAGACTGAGAATGGGCAAATGGGAATCCAGCCAAACAATCAGTCTTCTAAGTGTCCATCTGCCTCATGATCACAGAAGACCTGGCTGGTGAGTCTTTCTGCCCTAGATTGCTCATCAGAGGTCTTTGCCATGTGAGTTGCTTCCAGTTTCTAGGTATACATAGTTCCAGCTTCTCTTGCTTGCCAAGAAATTTGTATTGATTTTCCTCTGGGATCCCTGAACTTATCCCATCTTTACTGTGTCCTTTGTACCCCAAATTCTAGGTGGTCCACTGTTGGCAAATAACTCACTTTCCATTTTGGCACCAGGATATGGTGATTTCCTCTTAGTTGTTTTCCTATGGCATTACTATTTTTCCCTTTCTTTTCTCCCCATAATGTCTGGCATCACTTGTCAACCTGCATTCCAAAATTCCCTGATATAAAACTCAACTCACAAAGCATTTTATGAAGCGTGTAGGGCTCTATAAGTGAGCACTTTTTCTGTATTAAAATAATGACATTCACTAAAACTTTGATTTTTCTCAAATAGTTGTATTGAAGGAAAATCAGTTTTAAATAGAGGAGGATAAAACAAGCAAATGATTTTGGATCTTTTAAAAAACGTTAAAAATTAATGGCCCTTGTTCTTTTTATATTTCTTATGTTGGAGCTATCTGTGACAAAATGGAGTCCAGGGTATATTGTGTGAATACATTCTTGGCCCAAGTCCCAGCAAAAGACACAGAAAAATCTTTCCATTGGACAGTCTACAAAACTGCCAGAACTAGCAGTCCAACTGGCAGTTGCCAACTGGTTGTCCAACTGGCACCAGCGGCTCACACAAGATTGGGCATAAAATGTCTAAACACTAATACCTTTAAGCTGCTGAAACCATGTGTCTATACTGTGGGGAGACCTGCTTTTGTCTGTAATTCTAATCACAACGTTATGTTTTCCTCCGAAAAGAATAGGCAGAATGAATCCCTCCCATTACCAAGTGGTAACTGGAGAAAGCAGAGGAGAATCCAATAGCCAGGCTGTGTTGCAGAGGTGGATCACGAACAAGTAAGAACACCCTCTTGGGGTAATGCACATGTATGTGACATAGAACCATCACGTATGTGACATTTCCTAATAGAGTTCCTGACATACTATAGAGTATATTATAGAGTATGGAGTAGATGCTCAAAAAATCTTAGCAGAATATGAAAATGAAGCATATTAGATGGAGTGCATTCTTTCTCAATGACTGTTACAAAGACTCAGAACTTAAGGGGAACTGTGAGTAATCACTGATTATAGGTTGGGAGTTTCACCAGTGATGAGCTGGGTATCGATGTCTGATTATACATACTCCCCACCCCTTGAAACTCCTTAATGGCTACCTATTGTTCTTAGGATAATGTTCGAACTCCTCAGTAAACCATATGCCATGATTCTGGACCTGTTTATCTTCTCTGGTTCATTTTGAAATAAACTCCCCATTCCTCAGCCCAACGCCATAAAAGTTCTGTGCATTAGCCACATCAGACAACTTGCTCCTTGAATGAATGAACAAATTGTAGTACATCCATACAATGGAATACTACTTAGCAACAGAAAGGAAGGTACACAACATATCAGTGGGTGCATACAATATGGGCAAATCTCAACAACTTTATGTTGACCCAGACACATGAACACATATTGCATAATTCCACTAATATGAAATTCAAGAATAGGCAAAGCCAATCCATGGTCTTAAAAATTAGAACAGAAATTAATTTTGGTTGGTAGGGATTGACTTCAAGGGACACAGGGGATCTTTCTGGGGGTGATTATTTTCTATGCCTTGATTGGGGTGTGAGGTGCACAGTTGAATATGTTTGTCAAAATTCACTAAAATGTACACTTCACTATGTGTAAATTTTACCTAACTAAAAAACCACAACTTATTCTTTATAGATCAGGTTGTGCTGTTTCAGGTCTCAGTGTGTTTGCTCACGCCCTATGCCGGGAATCTGCATCTCCACCCTCAACAGCACCTCTCTACTTGATAAATGTCTACTAGTTTACAAAGCTCAGATAAAGTGTCATCCCTCTATGAAGCATTTCCTGACAATATTTCCCAGCACCAATGTGGTGAATTAACTCTGCCCTTTCTGTTCTCTTCCGAGTTCCTTAATTAGAAGCTATTGGACATTTTTGTCTATATCCCATGAATATATTATCTATAGTTATTAAATAGTTATCCATAAATTAACTCTACAGTAAGGGTAACTAGTCAACAACTACAACTAGTAACCTTTAAGTTATGGTTTTGGCCATTCTCAATGTTTTTTTCTCAGGAATTTGCTTCACCATGCTCTCATGGTGTGAATCCTCTGCACTTTTTCTATACTTTTTCTATACTTCCCTCTGTATGCTGCCTGTCTTCTCAGGAGACTGTGTGTCATGGTGGAAAGGATAGACTCCCAGGAGACTAGCTTTCCTCCTGAGCTGTATGACCTGGACACGGTAACTCTCTCTGAGTCTTGGTTTTCTCTTGTCTGAAATGCGGATAATAGTGTCCCACTCTTGATATCATGAAGAATAAATGTGAACATAGTTAACAGCGTCTAGTCTAGGACTTGGCCACAACAGGTGCTCCATATATATCAGCACCAGTGGTCTGCCAGCTGGCCTGACTTGATCATCACTTTTTACTGATATGGGCTCTGTGGCTTGTGGCACTTGCTGCCCACCCCTGGCATGGTTTCAGTTGTGCTGTCTTTTCTGGTCAGATAGATATCTGCACCAAGAGCAGTCACAGGCTTTCCTGTGTTTCCTGGCTATTGAGGCAGCTAAGGTTGTAGAGGGTGTGGGAGTTGTCCATATCTAACTTAGCCTACAGATTTTTAAAAAATACATGCATAAATTTTATACTAGGTGCTAGAGCTTTCCTCTTGACTTGCATCCTCTCTGTTTGCAGGGTAAACATGACTACTTTCCCAGCTACTCACACAGAGTTGTGCCTCTGTGTAGCTGGGTAATTGTGCCTCATGAAGTAGCATCTCTTATCTTCTTTGGAGATAAACTCTTTTTTTTAAAAATAACTGAAGGCCCTGAAGCACTGATACTCTATTCAGATAGAATACTTGATAGCACAGCCCAACCCAAGGATATGCCGTGTTTCCCAGCCACAGTAAAGGAAAAATCTCTTTCCTAAAGGGCAACTTCAGACATATCCCAGGGATTAATGTCCCATTGTTCTCATTGGACAAGAATAGCAAGGGCTATTGTTGCCAAGCTACATCATCTCCATCCTTTTGTAAGTCAGCTGGAGAGATGTACGAGGAAGAACTCTCCTAGTATCAGAGCTCAGGATCCTTGCTGTAAAGAAGCACAGATGAGGATAATATGATCACATATATGACAGGAATTTTAGTTTTCCATTTTATCAACACACTTAGGTTGTCAGCACTATTGTTAAGTTGTGGAGATTAGGCTAACTCTTCAACACTATGTAGAATGAAGAGACAGAGGGAAAACATTTTTCCTGACGTTAACTGCTGACGCTAGTGGTCTGGAACGTAACTTGATAAATGAAAGAGAGAAAAGACATAGAGAGGAAAACACTGTGCAAGAAGATGACAGAATGGAAATGACACAGAATTACTGTGTTGTAGGAGGGAGAGCAGGAAAGTGAGCGTCACGCAACCTGTCTCCTCTACCTTCTAGATGAAAGAAAGGCAGCTCTTGGGAAGAAGACACCACTCACAGAGACTCCTTCTTCATGCTGTCAATTCAGAATCCTGGGTGGAGAGGACTAGGGGAGCAGCCGTGGAGAGAAGGGGAGAAAGCAAGTAAGAAGAAGCTGGCTGTCTGCACACACAGAAGTCTGGAGAGGGGGTGGCAGACTCTGGGAAATGACTGAACCCATTCCTTTACGTTAAACCTTCAGACGTCTCTGTGATCATTCACTGGGTACCAGAGCATCGCGTATTTGAGTTGGCAGCACAACGAGGAATAGCTCTCCTTAAGGCACCATTCTGAAAGGAGGGGTTCTTGCCTTATCTGTCCAACCCTCGATCCAAAGTTGCAGCTGCTGAAGATACTTTTAATCACATGGTACAAATACCCATTTAGGCCCTCTTACAAGTCTAGGTTTTAAAAAGGCAACATTAAATACGACTAGGTGAGAAGATAAACCCATATATAAGTTGTATTTAATTAATACAATACTTAATAAACATAGACATTAAACTTTATATATACATATGGGAAACTCTATGACGACTCACAGAATGGTTCTGGTATTATTGACAACTATGGAATTGGACACTAAGAGAGTGTTCTGTTCCAGCTTTACTGCGGGTCGTTTTTGAAATTTTTGTGTGTGTGATGATCCTCTTCTGTGTTCCACATGATTCTTCTTCACAATGTGTTTTTCCTCCTTGAATCAGGATTAATTGCTATAAATTCTCAATGATTTTACTTGCAATTGATAAAAATTCAAAAAATTGCAGATTTTGTTATCAGCTCCATTGATTTCTAATTTACTGTGTTATATGTTTAATGTGAGGGACCTCCTCACAACAGCAACAATAATTAGAAACACTTATCTATTCTACACATTCTATGTGTATGAACAACTTAGTCTGCACAAAAACTCCATGAGGTAGGAGTTATTGCTATCCCCATTTTATTGTTGGGAACCTTAGGCTCAGAGGTGCGGAGTAACTTGCTCAAGGTCTCTGTGCTGGTAATTGGCAGAGGGGTTTGAGCCAGGGCATGCTGAATCCAGAGCCTATGCCCTTAACCACTATTTACTGCCTCCTAAAAGCTTCATTCTTCCCCCAAAACATTTTTGTGACTTGGCTGTTAGCATTATCTGGAAGTATTTTTGTCCTTTGCCTAGCAATCAGAAGAATTACATGGATCATCCTATATTTTGACAAAAGATTTAACCTCCAATCAGACTGATACATGGTAAAGATAACTGTACTATGCAGAAGCCTATTTTTTTTTACTTTTCCACACTATGCAATGTCTGTATAATCTGCAGTAACTTTGAAATTCAATAAATAGATTTTTATTCCTGCCTATATGTGCTACATATTAAATCATCAATATTTTTTGCTTTACTATACCTGTTATCCAGAAGAACAGGACAGGATATAGTCAAAATTTGGCATAGAATATTGGGATGGGGGATGAGGAGTTGGAGAGAGCACATCTGGACGTGCCTCCTGAACAGCTAAGGAGAGAAATGATGACGGAAACATGATGCAGATGTTGAAAGTGGAGAGACAGTTCATAAACGGGCAGAGAGTGAAGCGGAGTTAAGTCTGGCCTCTATCCCATGAGGAGTAAAGGAGTGACAGGAGGTAAGTGGTGGTGAAGTGAGTTTTGAGCCTGACCTTGAAAGAACTAATGGACTTGGACTGACAGTAGATATAGGATAATCTGTGTGGATGAAGAATATGAGCAAAGTTTGGAGGAAAAAATGACCAAGATTTGGGGAATCGGCAGCAGCTTCCCTCATTTTTCACCAGCTGTAGCTATCTCTATTATTATGGGTATTGTTTTTTGGTTTCTGAGATAATTTTAAGTTATTTTTAGAAATGTTATTACAGCTTTATCTTTATTGTGACCAGATGTGAGCAGACTTAAAGCAATGGAAATTGTCTGGATATATTAGAGTGTGTGTAAAGCAGACACATCAGTCAGAGGTAGACTGTGTTAGATTATCAATAAAAGGCAAAACACTTTGACAAATGACAAAAACAAGAAACAAATAAAAATCCCTGTAAGAATAAATTGCTAATTTATGTATCTATTAAATATAGTACCATCTAATTTACTAAGTTGTTTTAAATGTATATTTCCTATAAAATCACTGTCTTATAAGCTAATGCTATTCATTTTTAGTTATTCATTCACCCTTCTCTATGAGAAGTAAAAGCCTGATAAACCATTAGAATTATAAGGACCTGAAGGACAAGTGAATCAAATCCTTGCATTTTTTGCAAATGGCAAAATGGAGACTCAAAGACATAAAATGATTTTCTCATAGTCATGCAACTGGGTAGCATCAGTCTGATGCTAGAATTCTGATGTCCTGACACTTAGGTCATGAAGTGCTTGTTTTCCTGATAGGTGACACTTAGGTGGCCTCTCTGGCAACACTCTGCAGTCAACACCTTAAGAGGCTGCTATTAATTACATCATACATTACACACGAACATTATGGTACATTATATGTTGTATTATGAAACACAGTAAAATATAAACAAAATTGGATTTTTGTTCTATAACACATTAGGGAGATTGAAATTGGAGACAAAGAAAGAATTATGGGAGCATTTTGGGGGACTTGAATTAAAAAATAAAAAAAGAACATGGTATAGTAGTAAACCAAAGTAGTAGAGTCTTCATCAGGGAGTTATGTGATTAGTATGGTGTTCTAGGAAGATTAGTCGATCAATCATATGAATATTGGCAAAACACCAGGTAGAAACCAAAAGAAGGAAAAGGATACCAGGGGCTTTTGTGGTAATCTAGGCTTGATGTGCTAGTGTTCCTTACAGTGATGGTGGCAGCTCTGGACCACTCTTGATTAGGACTTGGTAAGGGGACTAATGGGGAAAAATGAAGGCTTTAAAATTTATGGAGATTTAAAAAATGTAGCTACTCAAGCCTCAACCTTTGTGATTCTGATTTTTTCCTGGGTAGATCCTTCCTCCCAGTGTGATAGGGTGTTAGAAATGACAAATGGGAGTGTTTTGGGAGCCAGTAGGGGGGAAAAAACCCTTTTTTTAAAAGCAGATTTAGGGATCCTTAGATATATAAAAACAATTGTATTCTTCTTCTTTGATAAGTTATTTAATACGTTGAACCAATAAAGGCCATTACTAGTTAATGCTGAGAGTATGTACTCCTTATAGATGGCTCAAACATGTCCAGACTTCCTACTAGACTTATCCATTTAGAAATGAGTAAATATTAAACACTCAAGGATTGTTTGCTTTTGAGTGTGCATTTATTTTTATTTCATCTTTTCCCCTCTCCTCCTTTTTCATTCTTTTCTTCAAATCCTTTGGTACTGTCTAGCTTTCCCTTTAGTCAATATGGACCACCCTTTCCTTGCTCAGGCTGCTCTTTGCAGACAGAGTCCCCTGGGAGGAGCGGTGAAAAGGAAGCCAATGGTGCTAAACCACCTACCTGAGTGAGAAGAGAAACAAAGTAATCATGATTGTTTGCTTTTAGAGAAGGGAGAGAGGTAGGATTTGTTTATAAGCACAGAATCTTGCCTCTGTCTACCTCATTCTCCTGCTCCACTTCAGAAATTCTGATCCGAAAGTCCTGCTATAGAATGTGGAAGATTCATGGAGGGGATCTTTAGTCTTTTAGAGATTACCACTCACTGTTTTGCATTCCAAGATCATGTGCATCTCAGCCTCTACCTTGTAAACTCCAAATGCACAGGCTGAAGATTCACAAATTCATGTCTCCATCTTGGACTTCTCTGAACTCCAGGCTTATATATCCAATTGCTTGCTCACCATCACCACTTGATTCTGTAATAAATATATCACTTTTAATGTATTCATAACTGAGCTTGTCAATTTCTCCCCAAAGCCTGCTTTCCCCATCTTACTCCCCCAGCCTTCCCCATCTTAGTTACTTGCAGATTTATCCTTATAGTTTTTGGGGGGACAAAAACCAAAACCAAAAAGCCCTTGGAGTCATTCCTGACTAGTTTCTTTCACTCACCTCTCACATCTAATTTGTGAATCTGCAAATCCCATCCACTGTGTCTTCGAAATATACTCAAGCTTCCAGCTATGATGAACTGGCTTGGAGCTAACCAATCCTCCCAGCAAGAGCAACCAGAAAGTCTGAATGAAATATAGGAAAACATCTGCTTGAGGCTATTGGTTGGTTACCAAGGCAGTCAGGATTCGAGCAGCCATAATTTCAGAGTAAAGGGAGATGGAGAGAAGGGAGATTTACCTTCTAAGCTCCTTTTGTCCTTGAGGCAGCACAGGCCAGGAGGCAGAGTGGCTGAGCAGAAAGCAGTCATCAGCAGCCTGGTGGTGCTGGGGAGATAACAACTGGAGGCTGCCTGGTAGATGGGTCCAGACTCTTAGATGACAGCCCTGAAGTACTTACACGCAAAGAATAAGGGCAAAACAGAAATAGACCAGGCCTGACAAAGATTGAAACCCTTAACCCAATCAACTTAAACCCTGGCTGGGATAATCGTTCTCTCTCTACTCCAGCTGCATTCCAGAAGCTTAAGAACAACTCTTTGGAGGAAGACATCACCCTTTTGGTTCTTCTACAGCTTTTATGTACAATGTCCTGATACACTACTAGATAGGACCATGGGAAGAAACAGACAAAAGAAACACCCACAGGTGATTCAGATATTGGAATTTAAAATATTCCAAAAATTATGTTAAAAGATACATAAGAAAATGGGGAATTTCACTGGAGAACTAAAATCTATAATAAAGAATAAATGAAAATTCAAGAATGAAAAATCAACCTTTCCTAATAGTGATAGTTTTTTAAATGCCCTCTCTTTTTTTCCTGATAAATCAAAGGTTTTTAAATTTTATAAGTCATCTCAAAGAATACACATTAGGTTTTGTTCATTCTTTCTGGAGAAACAGGTTTTAATTATAGTTTTGTTTCTGGTAGGTAGCTATAGTTAACCTAATAAACCACTCTAGGATTCAGTTTTTACATCTGAAAAATACAGGTTTTAGACTAAATGGGTATTTATTGAACTTTAGTAAAATGTTGGTTTTCAGTTGTGATGAGAACAACTATGTGGAGATGTGCCATAAGCAGGTGGAAATTCAGAACTGGGCTTAGGCGAGAAGTCCAGGCTGGAGTTGTGTCCTAGGTGAGTCATTTGCCAAGAGGTGGTAGTTGAAACCCAGAGGGTACATAGGAATCATCAAAAAAGCAAATGAAGAGACGAAAGGGATAGGAAAGCAAATCTATGCATTTCAAATCAGCTTTATCAATCACAAAGCTTAATCACCATCTAAATTGTTACCAAGGCAGGAAAAGAGGGTGGAATGGGGAGTTTCTAATAAATGAGCATAAAGTTTCAGTAAAGACAGATGAGTTAGGTTGAGAGTTCTGCTGTACAACAGTGTGCCTGTAGTCAACAATAATGCATTGTACGCTTAAAAATTTATTAAGAGGGTAAATTTCATGTTATGTATAATTACCACAATGAAACAAAAATTTTTAAAAAGACAGCATTATTAAAGAGAAAAAACCACTCTACACCTCTTTCCCATGCAAAAATAAAACAATTTGTTTTCCTAAATAATTTTCTTCCTCTTCTTCTTTTAAAATCTTTTCCAACAAAAGGAATATGTGGATGCATGTGTGTATGAATAGGTGACTCACATTTCAAAAGGGCAGGATTTTTGAGATACGGTAAAGAAAAAGATGGCTTTTAAAGATACAATGAAAAGGCAGGATTAGGCACTCTTCTTCCGTGAGATCAATTAATTTAAGGAAAAGGGTATTGCAGGGGCCTGAATTGTAGATGACTCTAAGAGACATGGTGACACAAGGGTATAGGAAGATTTCCATGGGCCTGTGATTTTAAAGCAGGTGTTGTGTCTCTTAGAAAATAAATTGATGCATCTATTAAAGGTATATATTTGTCCCAACTGAAATATTTTCAGGTCTTTTGTTTTAGCCATTCACATCTGTGTCTTGTCTAAGATTGAAAGCTTTTAATTTCTTGAGCATATTGACCGTAAATATATCTGAACTTGATGACATGTTAGTCGATGGCCAATAATCTCAAATTGAAAACTGTGCTGATCTGGCATGCTGTGTAAGAAATTTTCATCTCTCTGTTATTATCAAAACCCTGACACACTTTTAAAAAATTGTTAAAATTAACTACGACACTTGCTTTAGTATACACATTGCCTTATAATTTACAATGTATTTGCTACGCTGAAAGATTGATTTCAGATAGGTCTAGCTTGTCTGACTGGGGAAAAAGATTGTCATTCTGTTTTATGGAATAAAGCAAGATTCCACAAGACATATTCAGTTAAAATGAAGCAAAAACTGCAATGTTTGAGAATGGTAATGCCTTGTGTTATCTGGATTTATTGATCGAAATAAAATCAGTGTTCCATTTCAAATCTGCCTTCAGCAGCATGCTCTTTTCAACAGCCACAATTTTTTTGAAACGCTTCCCACTGCACCCCTTTACTTCTTTTGAGCATAAAAAATCTTGCAGAATTGCATACTAACTGGAAGATTATTGAGTTGATATCTATAAAGTTAAGATATAAAGTGACCCAACGAATTAAAAATCCATAGGTAGGAGAGCTTTTGAAAGGTGGTTTCTTGCACCTGAAATTACAAGAAGTGTCCATTCAACTCAATGGGTTAGATTTGAATAAAACCTAATCTTACATTAAAAACTGTAGCCTGAGAGACTATGTAAAATACTCTTCCTTACAAACTCTTAAAACCTTTTCTTTTGTGAGAAATTATAAAGTATTGGTTTTTAACTCAACAAAACAGAAGAGAAAAATTAAAGAAAGAAATGGCAGTGATACTTATTATGGTTATCTATTGCTGCAAACTATCCCAAAACTTAATGGCTAAAAGAACCATTTTATTTCCTGTTAAAATTCTCTGGGTTAGGAATTCAGGCAGAGCTTGACTGGGTGATCCCCGTGTCGTTCACTGAGATTGCTAAGTGGTACTCAGCTGGCAGATGGGCCGGGCTAGAAGTTCCCAGATGTTTTCACTTGCATGTCCGGCATCTTGGTGTAGATGGCTGGAAGACTCGGCTTATAGGGCTTCCAGCTTTTAATGAGAGTAGTTGCAAAGAACTTGCAATAATCTTTAAACAGCAAACACTGTGTCAGTTTGGGTTCTTCAAGAAGCCAAGATGAGGATTAGATGTGCAAGAGATTTATTGAGGGGAAACACCTGTGAAGGATAAAGAAAGCTGGAGCAGGGCTAGTTAGAAAGAGTCTTCAGACCACAATGCAGGTCTTACAGCCATGAAGGTAAAGAGGGAAAGGAGGATTGGGTAGGAAAAACCTCAAACTTTGGGATTCTGGCTAAGTCTCATCTCTGAGCAAAAGTTGCCCATATGAGGAGTTCTGTGGCAGACAGGAATGGCTGGATCTAGCACCCCCACTGTGGTGTGCCATTGGCTGGGAGCAGACTGAGGAAAGTGTTGCCTGGTGGATCCAAAGGGACAGTGGCTGGAACCTTCAATCAGCTCTGTTTCCCTCAGTGGGTTCTGTTGAATAGCAATGGAAGGGAGGCACCTCTGTGGCCGCCACATGTACCCAGGTAAGCAATGAATAAACAAAACTGGGGAGACAAGGTGTGGTCGTAATGTGGGTAATTAGGCTCATCGTGAATATGCAAACAGCAATGTCTGAGCTTTTTTATAGAGATGAGCGATAGAGAAGAGCCATTGCCTTGACCAGCAGTATACTCTCTTCCTCCTTGACCAAAGAAAAAACAGCTGTAGTCTGGCTGCAGGCACTCAAGTCTTTGGCCAGGTTTATCTTCTGGGCCATTTCTGATTTATTGTATAACATTCTTATTTTTGTCTTTCCATAGCTCATTGGCCTGGGAGGGGCTGGGTCTGTGGGTTGGGAGCTTTGTTGAGATGCTTAGAGAATAGTGTGGTCAGTGCTGTATGAAAATGTAGAGAAAATAATACAGAATGCAAGGCACAATACCATGCTATGAGCCATCATGCAAAATCACTACAGACAGAACAATTCTATTTGACTTATAAATTATGCCCAGAAGAAAAGTGAAAACAAAGTTAGGAGCTGGAATGTTAATTTCTGCATTGAATCTTCCAATGGAATTGTCCAAATGATTTCCAGGCTGCTTTTATTGTCCACCTTTGAGAGCTTTTCCATTTCTTCCCCACCTTCAAGGGAAGCATGTCAGAACTGACTAAAGTGGATCGTCCTGTTGCCACCGGTAGTGACAGACCCTTCTGCCTAAGGTCACAAAGAGAAGACAAATAAGAATTTGCCTTTGGTTCTTGTCCTGGAATGGAAAGTGATTTATGTCAATTCTTGAGAGCAGGAGTCATTAGAGTCACTTGAATAGTTTATTAAAAAAGCAGATACTAGGGATCTGGCCCTAGAGATTCTGGCTCAGTAGGTGTGGGGTAGGGCCCAAGGTTTCTTTCTGTATTTTTAAGAAGCTTCACTGATCAGTCTGGTGCACACTAAAGTTTGAGAATTATTGCTGTCAAACCTAGGTAAGAGAAAGAAAGCAGTTGTAAGAATAATGCTCAATATCTGATTAACCCACAATGCATTATTATACAATAACTATGGGCATTTGTATTTTCAGGTGGATCCTTTTAACAAATACATCGTGAACACCTACTTTGTATTAGGATCTCTTCTAGAAGATGGAGACATCCAAAAAGAATAAGACACCATCTTTTCCTCAGGAATCTTACAGGTTGGTGGAGGAAATAGGCAAATATACATTATAGTATCAACCATATTATAAATAGAAAAGTATCTATAGAATAGAAGTGCATAGAAGAAAGTGATATATTCTGAGGCCATATATGGAGGCTTTACAGATGAAGTGATATACAAAGTGGATTGTGAAGGATGCATTGGTGTGTTATAAATTGATTATGGCAGGAAGAATAATCTAGAAAGAAGTACTGGTTTGTGCATAGGCATGGAGGTGTACTTGGGTAACGGCAAGTAGTTTACTTTTGGCAGAACATAAGGCATAAGGAAAAAAGATGTAAGACATGAGTCTAGAGAGATAGGTAAGGAACAGATTATGAAATATCTTATGTTCCATGTTAAATATCTTAGATTTTTATCCATTATGTCAGTTTTTTAGGCTTTACTGGATCAGGAACTTCCCTGAGATAATCTGAAAATTTCACAAACATACACATTCCAAAAATTTTGCTTCTGATTTCAGGGGAGTCACAGTCATAAGAATCCTTCTTGTAGACAATGCATAAATAGAGTCACACGGTCAGGTTTGTGTTTTAGATTAATTGCTCTTGTTGGCATCAGTTCAGCATTGGACTGGGTGAGGAAAGGCCAGCATAAAGGCAGGGAGATGAGTTAGGGGCAGTGGCAACAGAAATGAAATGGAGAGTCAAAATGATCAGCATGGGGGTGATACAGGGAAAAGAAGGAATTGAAGACCTTGCTCACGTTTCTGGCTAAGCTTTTGATTATATGCAAGTGTTATAAAATGGAATAGGAATGTGAGAAGAGTTCTCATGGAAGAAGGAGTAGAGATAACAACTTCAGTTTTATACATGTTGAGTCTGAAATGAGAGTAGATGTTTCAGAAACAGTTGTATTCACAGGTCTCTTGGTCATGGGAGAGATCAATATAGCACATAGAGCTGGTGTCCACCTAAATCTGTACCGTGCCCCTTCTTCCTTGCCGGTAGAGCTCTGAGTTTGTGCCTTCACCCTGCTCTGTGCAGTCATGTGCTCTGGGAAGGTGAGACTGACCTCATCCTCAACAAGGGATGCTGAGAGGCGGCTCAGCTTGAATGGTCTGTTTTGGTTGTGTTGTCACTATTCCCCTTGTCAGTGATTTGCTTAGGAAGTGGCTTTTGATTCAATTCTGGTCAATGGGAAATAAAGGAATGTTTTCTGAGTCCTGCTGGGAGAGCTCCTGAATTTTATAAAGAGAATGAAAAAAGAGAATATTCTCTTTTCTGCTCTGGTCATTGATATGTGAGAATGTGAAGCCTAGAGCAGGTACAACCATGTCAAAGCCATGTGGTGAGCTAGCCAACATGCTGAGGATGGCCATGCAGAAAGACGGAAAGAATCTTGGTCCTTAGTGATATGATTAGTCAACCTTGTAACCTACTAGATCAATCTATCTATCTATCTAAATCTATATGATCTCTCATCTAGCTAGCTAGCTGTGTCTATTTATCTATTTGTGGTGGTAAAAAAAACACACAACAAAATTTACCATTTTAATCACTGTTAAGTGTCCAGTTTAGTAGTGTTAAGTATATATACATTGCTGTGAAACAGATCTCCAGAACTCTTCTTGCAAATCTGAAACTTTACACCCATTAAGCAACAAGTCTCCTTTTTCCCCTCCCCCAGCCCCTGGAAACCACCATGGGTTTTATTAACGAAAAAGCTGTAATTAAAATTATGAGACAGACTATAACCCTGCCCAGAAAGAACACAATACTGGGGAATGCAGATATTTTAGGAGGAGGCAGAGAAAGAGAGTCCTGCAAAGGAGATGGAGAAACATCATAGATGGGAGGGAGAAAGAGAACCAGTAGAACACAAGGTCAGGAGACCCATTAGGGTGGGGGTATAGGGGAAGGAGTTGCCACCATGCCAAATGCTGCAGGAAGTTCTGTTAAAATAAGGCCCAAAGTTGTCAACTGTATTTTGTAATTAGGAAGTCATGTATGATATTGGCGAGACCAGTTTCAACACAGTAAGAAGGTTAGAAGCCAGAGTTGAAGTGTGAATAGCAACTGAAGAAATAGGAGACTTCACAGCAAAAGAGAAAGCCACACAATGAAATTCCTACTTTCTTAAGCTGAGATAAGATTCAGACTCACCCCTTTAACACCAAGCTAATACGTTCCCTATTTTCAGGTCTATCCTGCAGAGAGCGTTGGCAAGGGACTGGAGCCAAATAGGAGCTTGAGCTTTGGAGGCCCTGCTACCTTCCTGCTGCCTAAATGAGCACAGATATTCTGGGGCAACAATGGCTACATGCCAGCTTTCATTTACCTTTGTGAGCTCTGTGACCATATATTGTTTTATACTTAAATATGGATCTGGGAAGAGATATTGTTTCTTTGAAAAGGTTGAATTTGCCCAGCACAGGGAACTAATTTCAATACTGTCCTAGTTTTAGAACTATACACTGTGGGAGACGTATTTGGTCTTTTCTCTCTCTAGTATTGCTTACAGCACAGACTTGTCTGCTTTAAGTTCAAAGCAGAGTCATTATTATTATTTATTTATTTCCCTATATCAGTTTAGGTGGAAAATTTGCTAGTATTATTCAGTAACAAAGGTCACTGTTCTTACCATAATTTTTTCCTCTATATCTACAAGAATGAACATTTTACCAAAAGGTTGCAATCTGTTTAATTATAACCCCAAGTGACTGAGATGCCAGGTTAGTGGGCTAATGCCATTCATCCTCTGAAACTCTATAAATTGAAAGAATTTATAGCAGATTCCTGGATATCCTCAGGGCTAGCTTTACACGTGACTAGGTTGTAAACTCCCTAGGCTTGACCAAAATGAATTGTTTTTATCTTCTCTTAAGGAGATTAGTGGGTGATGATGATCGTAAACACCACAGAATAGATATATTCAGATAATAAAAATGTACTTATTCCTAAGAAATTATGTTGAAAATAAAATTTGGATGTTGAATAACATCTCATTTAGTCATTTCATTCATATTCAACAAACAAATCAAGTATCTATTAATACTATGTGTAAGTTACTGAGGCAATGTCTGTTTGAAGGGGTCCTATGTAAAAAACTTAAAATGTTTTATTAACTAACAAAAAATTCTTATTTTTGGAAAGTCAAATTTGCATATGTTGGGATGTTTTAGGTGGGTATGGGAATGATATGTATAGTTTAGTGGCTCTTCTTTGCTAAAAAATATTTCTTTTCTCCTCCTATTCCAAATCATTGTTTCCAACATCAAATGGATATGAGTGATTCTCTTGACTATCGATTAACATTGATAAGATAAATCCAAAGACTGAAGTGCTATGAAGATAAGATATTAAAATACATTGAATTGCTCAGTAAAAGTTAGAATGTGAGTAGAACCATCTTTGAAATAGTGTATGAAAAAAATCTTTTGGATATGCAGATTTGTTCACAGAATGTTTGGTGTTTTCAATGAATGAAATAACTTTTGAAGCAACTTGAGGCAGTAAATATCAATTAAATCCCACAAGGATAAGACATATGTTTATATGATAAAGAAAAGTTTTTGCAGAACAAACCATCCCGGGCTTCTGAATATTTAAATGAGAACATTTCACTGTTCTACCAATGTAGTGGTGTTAAATAAAAAGACAGTTGACTGTGAACAAAGCTCTTTTGTGTGTATTTTGCTGCTTTGCAGTCAGGGTATGTGCTGGAATCCAATCTAAGATATCTGTTTATTCGTTTGCCTGATTCCCAAAATGTCTCAAATGCAAAATTGCTTGTTGGCATTTAGTCCCTGTGGGTTCTTGCAGATTTGAGGATTTAATTACCTGCCTGTTCGCTTTATTATGAAGTGGTCAGCCTGTGAAGCCAGCTCTAAGCTGATAATCACCTAGGAGGAGGAATTGCTGGTTTTTACCCTGGTGATTTTAATTATCGTTGGTAGCTCAGAAAATAGTAAGTCTCTTTAAGGTTGTTGTTAACAAGAATTTTTGACAGCAGGAAAGGCAGAGAATATATTTTGATGTTAGAAGTGCCCAGCTAGAGGGGAGATGCTATTCACAAATGAATGAACTGGTGGAGGGAAGGGCCATAATTGGATGTCCTTTTCTTCCTTTTCCTTCAAATTCCCAAGATAACCAATTTAGCCTTTAGAAAGGCTTTCCTTGGACTACAGGCATTATTCTCCCATTTTTAATGTTGTCAACTTATTTTTAAAAAGGAAACAAAAACAAAAACAAAACAAAAAACCCACTAAAAGCTTCAAACTAAATAGGCCTGCTGGATGAATTCTGCCCATGGGCCACCAATTTCCAACCTCTGCTTCAAACCTTCCTCACTATGTATGCAGGGGTGATTTTTTTCTCTTCTAAATTCATATAACACTTATTGTCTGTGCAATTCACTTGGAAATTAATCATAAACTGCCTCATGACATATTTTCTATTATATCTTGAATTGTTGTTTAATTTTTTATGGCTCTGAAACTTTTCACTTGCTTTGAACCCTCTAATCATTTGTTAACTCCTTTAGTGCAGAAACTGTGTCTTAAATTTCTTTGTATTTCCCCCAGTGTTAAACACAATGAATCCTTAACAAATTAATGTTGGTTTTGTTTTATTTCATCAGGATGCATAATATTCCAAATCTATATTCACCTTTTCTACAAGAATACGGAAATGACAGAAAATGAGATATAATCAGTTCATATTCATGAAGTGATGTTTATTTCTCCCTGCAAATTACTGCAGGATTTTTAAAAAGACACAAATGCTTGTGAGGGAACTTGGGAACTGACTCACAAATGCCTCTGATGTGCTTCCCACTTTCCCTTTTCTTCACTGAAGGCTGAGTACATGAAGGAGAAGGAGTAAGAGAAGCACCTATTAGGGACATTACACACCTATTTCTTTAATTCTTGCAGGTCCATGGCTCAGAATTATTTCCCCCATTTTAGAGATGAGGAACTGAGATTTAACAGAGGTTATGTACAAGGTCACACAGCCGCTGTTGGAGCTTGGGTTTCAATTTTGGTCTGTTTGACTTGCAAATTTGGTCTACCTCTCTTAGCCAAGCAGCAGCTACTTTGCCAGCTCCACGAAGGCAGGTGCTAATAAGTGTTCCAGAGGGAGGGGTTATGGGACAAAGTAAGCACAATGCCAAAATGGTGACATAGCTTTAGTTTATCTCTAGCAGTTCTCCTCTCTCTTCATTTCTCATTTTTACACCCTACTGGCTTCAGTTTCCTCATACTTTTCTTGGTGACGGGAATCCACATAGCTGCTTCTGACGCAGGCCTTCCCCAGCCAAAGCGCCAAACCTAGAGTCTAAGCTAGGGCTCCACTTTGCTGCACTCTTATTAAGATGTTAGTTCCTCGTCCCGTTACTTTCTCCTATTAAGTCAATCTTCATTTATACATTCACGGCCATTGATGGAAAAATGTTATTCTTCTAGATAACATTTAGAAGACAACAGGTCTTGTTAGGAATTCTGGATGTGGTGGAGGCACAATTGAGGGGATTCTCAATCGGGACTTGCTCATTTCCATCTCAAGACAAGTTCTGTAATAGACCTATCTAAAAGGGAAAATGCTTTATTTTTAGATGTTCATATATATTTTTTATTTTTCAACAAATGAGGACTATTGGAAACAAACAAGCAAACAAACAAATATTTCAAAATCAGATTTGGTTAGGTAAGCCCTGAAGTTGTCTGCATAATTGACTATGTGTTATAACTTCTTATGTGATCTTTGAAAACATTCTCTTTGTAACAGGTGGTTTGCGATTCCACATTACCACACTGAGAAATTCATTTAAACAAGCAGATTATTTGCCAGCATCAAGTATGTGCAGCACGCAACACATTGTGGAGTCAGCTTCCCCATTCCAAGGGAATTGTCCTTAAGTGCACGGAAAGGAAAGCAGTGTTAAGATAACTTAATGGGAGGCCAGTAGGCTGAGATGGCTTCAATGCCCCGAGTTCCTGTGTAAACAAAATGAAACTTAAGTGCCGATCATAGATAGCAAACTAAGCGTTAGTTATATAATCAGGTTTTCTTCTGGGAGAATAAAAATAAGACAACTGTTCAAACTTTAATCAAATAATTTTTTTACTCTGCTTCCACATTCACCCTTTCCTTCATACTTAAAAGCCTTTCCTTCAAACTTCTCCCTCAGAGCCCCAAACAACTTTCTGTTTAATGCTGCCTGATTCACGAATTGCTGTTTGCTCAAATAAACATTAAAAAAATCTTGTGCCTCGGTTTATCTTTTAACAGCAGTATTTTTATTGATATTTTTGTTACTTTTAAATTGATACATAATAGTTGTACATATTTTGGGAGTGTATGTGATATTTTGATACAATGTGAAATGATCAAATTAGAGTAATTGGGGTATCCATCACCTCAAACAGTTACCTTTTCTTTATGTTGAGAACATTCCAATTCTTCTCTTCTAGCTATTTTGAACTGTAAAATACATTATTGTTAACTATAGTCACCCTATAATACTATCGAACACTAGATCGTATTCCTTCTATCTAACTGTATTTTTGTGCCCATTAACCAAAGTCTCTTTATCCCCTCCCCATTTCCCAGCCTCTGGTAACCACCAATCAACTCTCTACCTCCATGAGATCCATTTTTTTTTTTTTTTTTTTTTTAGCTCCCATATATGAGTGAGAACATGTGGTATTTGTCTTTTGCACCCGGCTTATTTCACATAACATAATGACCTCCAGTTTCATCCCTGTTGCTGCAAATGACAGGATTTCATTCTTTTTTATCACTGAATAATACTCCATTGTGTATATGGACCACATTTTCTTTATCCATTCATCCCTTGACGGACACTTAGGTTGATTCCATATCTTAGCTATTGTGAACAGTGCTGCAATAAACATGGGTGTGCAGAGTACAGATATCTCTTTGATGTATTGATTTCCTTTCTTTTGGCTATATACCCAGCAGTGGAATTGCTGGATCATATGGTAGTTCTATTTTTGGTTTTTTGAGGAACCTCCATACTAATGTACATTCCCATGAATGGTGTATGCGTGCTGCCCTTTCTCCACATCCTTCCAGTAATTGTTACTTTTTGTCTTTGGGATAAAAGCCGTCTTAACTGGGGTGCAATGATATCTTATTGTGGTTTTGAGTTGCACTTCCCTGGTGATTAGTGATGCTGAGCTTTTCTTATATATTTATTGGCCATTTGTAGGTCTTCTTTTGAGATGTGTCTGTTCAGATTTTTTTCCCTGTTTTTTTAAATTGAATTACTTGGTTATTTGCTATTGAGTTTTTTTAATTCCTCATGTATTCTGGTTATTAATCCCTTGTTGGATGGATAGTTTGCAAATATTTTCTCCCCTTCTGTGTATTTTCTTTTCACTTTATTGTTTCTTTTGCTGTGCAGAAACTTTTTAGCTTGATTTATCTACTTTTGCTTTTGTTGTCTCTGTGTTTGAGTTCTTATCCAAAAAATCTTTGCTCAGAGCAATGTCCTGAAGTGTTTCCCCAAAGTTTTCTTCTAGTAGTTTCATATTTTCAGGTCTTAGATTTAAGTATTTAATCCATTTTGATTTTATTTTTGTATATGGCGAGAGATAGGGGTCTAGCTTCATTCTTCTGCATATGGTTATCCAGTTTTCCCAGCACCATTTATTGAAGAGGGTGTTCTTTCTCCAACATATGTTCTTGGCACCTTTGTAAAAAAATGAGTTGACTGTAAATGTGTGGATTTATTTCTGGGTTCTCTATTCTATTTCATTGGTTTATTTGTCTGTTTTTATGTTAGTGTCATGTTGTTCTGGTTACTGTGGCTTTGTAGTATATTTTGAAGTCAGTATGATGCCTCCAGCTTTGTTCTTTTTGCTTAAGATTGCTTTGACTATTCAGGGTCTTTTCTGGATCCATAGAAATTTTGGGATTTTTTAAAAAAAATTTCTGTGAAGAAAGTCATTAGTATTTTGATAAGGATTGCATTGAATCTGTAGATTGCTGTGCGTAGTATGGACATTCTAACAGTATCGACTCTTCCAATTCATGAGCATGGAATATCTTTTTATTTATTTGTGTCCTATTCAATTTCTTTCATCAGTGCTTTATAGTTTTCCTTGTAGAGATCTTTGACTTATTTGGTTAAATTTATTCGTAGGCATTTTATATTTTTTGTAGCTATTGTAAATGAGATCACTTTCTTGATTTCTTTTTTCAGTTTGTTTGCTGTTGGTGTATATAAATGTTATTGATTTTTGTATGTTGATTTTGTATCCTGCAACTTTACTGAATTTGTTTATCACTTCTAATAGTTTTCTGGTGGTGTCTTTAGGGTTTTATAAATGTAATATCATGTCATCTGCAAACAAGGATAATTTGACATCTTCCTTTCCAATTTGAATGCCCTTTCTTTCTCTTGCCTAATTGCTCTGGCTAGGACTTTCACTACTATGTTGAATAAAAGTAGTAAAAGTAGGAGTCTTTGTCTTTTTTTCAGATCTTAGAGGATAGGATTTCAATTTTTTCCCATTCAGTATGATGTTAACTGCGGGTTTGCCATATATGGCCTTTATTATTTTGAGGTATGTTCCTTCTATACCCAGTTTGTTGAGAGTTTTTATTATAAATGGATGTTGAATTTTGTTGAATGCTTTTTTAGCATCTATTGAAATGACCATATGGTTTGTCCTTGATTCTAAACAGCAATATTTTTAAAAGTGTGATCCTACATCAGAATCAAAGGTGGTTGTTAAAAATGCTGATTCCAAGACCCAATGAATCAGAATGTCTCTTTTTAAAAAATGTTAGACTGGTAAAGAGTTGTCTCAAGAAATCTTTTACAATCAAAGCAAATTCACTTCCTGGAAAAATGCATTGTTTTTAATTAATTTGGCTACTCACAATTGCCAAATGTATAATATTTGAAGACAAAAATGTTTCCTACAAAAAATGTCTCTGGATCACCAAAGTCAAAGAGAATCTACACAATTTTCTTTAGTATATTAAATACAGGTAGAGTATGCTATATTCTTCATGCTTGGTGCAAATATCATAAGTATACTTCTATATATTCCAGCATTTTTCATAAAGGAGATTTTGTACAAAAGATGAAACCACACAGAGCTCCCAACTGTCAAAACAGTCAATTTTGTAATCACATAAAAACCCCATTTAGAGGCTGTCTTAGAGCCTAAAGCTTTTTTTCTTCCCCTTTTATGCTCTTTCTGTCCTCTCTTATTTTTTAATTTCTTGGAATGTGGTCCTTTTAGGAAAAGAAATTGTATCTAAATTAACTTTTTGAGTAAACTCCTTGCTAAGGATGTTTCAGCCTCAGCTTCAGTCTCCTTAAGTTGGGGAGTGATTGGTCCGTGAGTCAGAAAGCGTTTGGTCCTGGCTTATGGTTAATGCACTGGGAAGTCTTACTGATGTAGCATCACCTTGCCATGCCCCAGGTTTTCCATCTAAAATGAGGAGGCTGGAGTGGCTCATTTCTGATGTCCTTACCAGCTGTACAATTGGGAGAGGAGCAGAGGCAGTCTTTGCAGGTGTTTTCCTTGTTAGAACATGTTAATATTCTAAGGAATTTTTTCTACTTTCACTGTGAAATAATATGCATATTTCTCTTAAGAGAAGACATAGGAACAAAACATAAAATGGATCATTTGCATGTAAACTACTTAAGTATGTTGAAAATTACTCACTTATTTAAATGAATCAGCATTTTCCCTTGGAATCTAGTGTGTCGTCATGCATGTCTTAAGTTAATCACTTCAGGAAAACGACTCTGGATGTACGTGGACCAAAGTTAGCAATGCAAGGTAGTTAAAAAAAAAAACCCAACAATCCTTTAAATGTGTATATGCTTGAAATGAGTATTTCCTTAGGAAATGAGTTGGGTCAGC
This sequence comes from Daubentonia madagascariensis, assembly GCA_023783475.1. Classification (NCBI taxonomy): domain Eukaryota; kingdom Metazoa; phylum Chordata; class Mammalia; order Primates; family Daubentoniidae; genus Daubentonia; species Daubentonia madagascariensis. Next base: position 42,462,252 of record JAKFHU010001569.1, on the reverse strand, counting down.
ATTTCAGAGCAAATCAACTAGAAATTAAAAACTGGCATGCTCTTTTTTCTTACTGATCTCTTCTTGCCCTTTGTTCTTAAGAGTGGCCTCAATGATTTTGAAGATGCACATCTATCTGTAAAAGAAAATGAGCATGCACTGCCAAAATATATATTTATTTATAAGATATATATATATATAGCGCCATCTCAAGTTACTATCTCAAGAAACAATATACAATTAGGAAGAAGTTCATTATTAGTGAAAGTAGATGGAAGCCTTTCAATAATTTCCAATTTGTGGGGCTAACATAGGGCCACATATGATTAGATCATTGTTGTTTTTATTTACAACATGGCATTTATGACTTTCCCTTCCTAGATGGTTGTGGCTTTCTTCATTTTTATTTTTTTTTCCAGACAGGTTTTCGGTATGTTGCCTAGAATGGAATGCAATGGTGCAATCATAGCTCACTGCAGCCTCAAACTCCTGGGGTCAAGCGATCCTCCTGCCTCTGCCTCCCACGTAGCTGGGACTACAGGCACGCTATACTGTGCCTAGCTAATTTTTCAATTTTTAGTAGAGATGAGGTCTCCCTATGTTGCTCAGGCTGGTCTTGAACTCCCACCTCGGCCTCTTAAAGTGCTAAGATTACAGGGATGAGCCACCACGCCAGGCCTGGTTGTGGCTTTTTTAATCAGAATTCTTATCTACTGAGATAAAAACACTATGATATCTGTCCTTAGTAAGGGCCTTAACGCACACAGTTAGTTCAAGTGCAAATTGTCTGTTTTCTTTTAGGGACTATATTCCTTTCCACAGAAGGAAAAATAGAATGCCATTGAAATAGAATATGTTACAAGGTTTTTAAATCACGATTAATATAGTTGCCCAACTGCCTGTTTTGACAGTTGGAAGCCATGCATATTTTCCTTCTGTCTTTTTCAAGACTCTGTTATTCTCTGGGGCATGTTGTGAGATATATAAAGCTAAGCTCTGCATGGTTTTGCCCTGAATAAACATGTACAGTTGGCCCACATTTTTTTGGTATAGATTGTCTTGGTGATCTCATGGCTGCTTTTTAGTGCTGTACTTAACTTTAGTGTGAAATATTCTGTCTTCAAATGCATTTGGCACTTGCTAGTAACAGAGTTAACTGAAAATAGTGCATTTTTCCAGGCAATGATTTGCTTTGATCATGAAAGAACATTTCCTGGGATTACTCTGAGATAGCATGAAAAGAAAAATGATTATTGCAAATACAGTTTTGATGTCCACCTTTAGATACACTTTTCACAAATGACAACAGTATACTTAAAACATGTGCAAGGTACATAAACTCAGGAGAGAAGTTTATCTTATTTTTAGAACCTGGAAATCTTTGGAGCTAAATAATATAAAGGAAAAGTGAAAAGGGTTTGACATTTCATAACCATCCCACGTTAAAAATGAATGTGTACAACCTACTATCCAGTACTGTCAAGTTCAGAAAGGGAAAAGAGGAAAGCCTGCCAGGACAACACACTCTGCCATGTTTTCTGCCCGTGAGCCAAGAAGGGAAGTTATAAACCCCATGCTTCTAATTGGACTCATTTATTTAAAATTGATTTTTTAAAATTTCAATTATATAAGCAATACATTCTTCTTGTAAAAAAAAATGAAATTAAATAGTAATGTTTCCCCACTCTTCCCACAGACCATCTGCTTCCCAAATTCTGCTTCCCAGTGCTCCAGAAGGAGTCATTATTAACTATTATTAAGACATTCTTACACATGCTTCCAGACATTTTTGATGCATATTAAAGTGCATGTGAGAAAATATATACACATACACACAGACCCATACATCCTTTGACAGTGGGCTAGGGTTCTTAGAAGGGGGAGCTCTGAGTGAATCAACACAAACAGAATGTGGGGCTTCCTCCACATGGAGGTATGTTTCATGTGCCATACATAAGCAATTACTTTTCCATGTTCATTTAAACTCCCAGAGTCACATTATGCCTCTGGCCAAGGTTTTCTCCAGCTTTTCAGTGATTTCATGCAACTGTTGCCCAATCTTTCCAGACTGCAGTGATGTTTAGCATGTCCTTCATAATGTCAAAGCACTAACATTAGTTCCCAATTACTGGGTAAGGTCTTCCTTGATTTCTTTTACCATTGTTTCAAAAATGCTTTGAGCATCCCCAAACTTGCATTTTAAACAACAAGGAGACCTCTTTTCTTTGTGCAAATCTAGCACTGTCAGTCACAAATTTTCAACAATTGTTGTGGATTTAATTTGTTTGCCAGTAGGTAAATAAATAGCAGAAAGAGAGATCATCATACAGCAAACAGTGGAAGATACAGAAATCAATTTATAGCTGTAGACCTCATTGACTCCATTTGAATGATGGGGTTTCATTGGGTGGAGGTATATAGTATAGTCCGCTAAGAATTTACTGTCATTGGTTGAGAGCATACAAAATGCTCAGATCATGGAAAAAAATTATACATATTCCAGTTATCTATTGCCTGTTATCGATCTATTGTGTAACAACCAGAACAAATAGTAATGGCATCAAACAACCAGTTTCTAATGCTCACAGCCTCTGGGGTCAGGAATTTGGCCTGAGCCCGGTGCCAGTGGCTTGTCTCTGGTCTATGAGGAAAGACTGGAAGGCTGGGGCTGGTATCAACAAGAGGTGTATTAGCTCATGTGTCTGGTAGTTGATGCCGGTTGTTGGCTGGGCCTCAGCGGGGACTATCAACCAGAACACCTACAAATGGCGTCTTTATGTTGTCTAGGCATCCTCAGAGCAGGAGCTGAGTTCAAAAGTAAGTATCCTAAGATGCAGAAAGTAGAAACTGCCAGTTTCTTATGACTTGGGCCTGGAAACTGATCCAGTGTCATCTTTTTCAATATTCTATGGTGACAGAGCCCAGATTCAAGGAGGGGATATAGACCCCATTTCTCTGTGGGAAGTAGGTGAAAAAAATTGTGGACTATTTGTTTTTAAACTTTCACAAGTGTGAACAATGTGCTAGAATGAATTGTTCATGTATTTCCCCCCATATTAGACAAAAATAATAGCTCTAAATAGTATTATATTCAACCGTTCTACCTGTAAGTAGTGCAAAGGCAAACTTCTCTTCCTCTACCCCCATAATTGGTATCATATTACATTTAGCTGTTTTGTAATTTCCTTTTTTTACACAACAGCTTTCAATATCAATATTCATTTTTAATATAAATTTACCTTCCCTTTTTATTACCTGCAGAGGAATAGACTTATTTAATTAGTCTCCAGTTAGATTCTTATTTATTTTATATTTAAATAGCACTTACCATGCTCCAGGCATTGTTCTAAACAGTTTATAAATATCAACTCATTGACTTTTCATAATAACCTGTTGACATTATCCCTATTTTACAGATAATGACACTTAAGAACTGAGAGGTTAAGTAACTTGCCTAAAGTCAAACAGCACCAAATAATGGAGCCCTCAGAGTTTACTCTTATGGCCATTATGCTTTGTTATCTATTATTAGGTATTAATTTTTTCCCTGTTTTTGCTAGTATAAGCCATGCTGCAGTGAACAACTTTTAATGATATCCTATACATACTTGTGAGCATATTTCTTGGCAGAGGTGGATTTCCTGTGAATATAATAAAGCTGAGGCTTCAGGATCCTTCACTTGCATGGGCTCTTTGAACGCTTAGAGTTGTTGAATATTTTTGGTGGAAGGGGAGACCAGGCTTCAACAAGAAAGCATTTCTACATGGGCGGTTCTGATAAATTTCCTAAATAGGACTTAAAACAAAAGAAAGGACCTGATTTTCAAAACTCCTGTAATTTGCTTTTTTTTCCATGATGCAATATTTCACTTTTTTGTTGTTGTTTAAACAACAGAAATTTATTTCTCATATTTTTGAAGGCTGGGAAGTCTAAGATCAAAGTGCTGGCAAAGTAGGTTTTATTCTGAGGCCTCTTCTCTTGGCTTGTAGGTGGCCACCATCTTGGCTGTGTGCTCATATGACCTCTTCTCTGTGCATGTGTGGACAGTGAGCAAGTCCTCTGATGTCCCCCTACCCATTTTTTTCCAACTAGACTTTTTAAAAAAATTATGGTAAAATACACATAACAAAATTTACCATTTTAGCCATTTTTAAGTGTACAGTTCAGTGTACAGTTCATTTAATACAGTGAATTGTGCTAAATACAATTCACACTGCTATATTCCTTTTTTAAAAGAGGACCTCCCAAATTACATAAGCTTATGGCCTCACAAAGCCTACATTTGCCTTTGTTTTTAGGATAAATAAATTATCAGCTAGCACCAGCTGCACTTCTTTTTCTGTAAATTGTAACTGATCTGATTTTTAACTCTCTACTTCTTTAAAAATCTAGATGCTTGGATACGTGGGGTACACCTAAGTCCCAGATGGACTCCAGCTGTATAAGATGGGCCACTGGATTGAATCTACATGACTTATTCACAGATTTCAGGGAATGGCAGGCAATGCAGAGAAGATACATAAAAATATAATGGCAATTTTCAAGAGCTGTGGCTAATGAAAACACTGAATTAGACATTTTGTTTGGTATTACCTAGACTCAATCTGAGAGCATAATCCCTATAAAAGAAGAGCAGGTTTAAAATAATGAGAAGAGCTCTAGAATAATATAGCAGTCATTTGCATGTGAATTGCAGTTTTTATACATTAGGCCCTTTTAAGCTCCAAATTCCAAAATGTTTTGCACATCGTGAGAAGTGAGAAGATTAAAGAGAACCATGACATCTGAGGATGAGAGGCCATAGGATGGGTCCAGAGTGTTTAGTGTGGAAATTCTCTGCATAGCTAAAGTGGCTGTCAAGAAAATATGACTGCCAAAATCACTAATGATAAAGCCAGAGTCCTCTGCAGAAGGGCAGAAGTGATTGGTGAAAACAATAACCTTTATTAACAAGGACAATGGTGACCCTTAGGGGACATACCCATTACCCTAAGGGCCTGAAAAGAGACCCTGGCCTTGAAGAGAGAACCCTCAGGGGATAAAAGGTTAGCACAGCCTGACCATGAAGTCCCCTGATGTCAGTTAAAGCCAAACCATTCAAGGCACCAAATGTAGCAGATTAAATAATCACAAAATTTCCCAACCAGACAGAGGCATTTTCAAGTCCCTTGTGCAATTCAGTGCAGTTCATGTAATTATAAAGAGACAACTACAGAAGACAAAGATAGAAGCAAGATGAAAAGTAGTGGTAGCAGAGTAGCAGAAACAGTAGCAACACTAGCAATTAAGGCAGACAGCCTTGTAGATTACAAACTGGAATGAAGTGAATTTAAATATAAACCTACAGCCAGTACAATGCTGGAGAGTGTTGCTTCAAATACTTTTTTTTTTTTTTGGAGCAAGGAAGGCTATAATTTATTAATTAAATATAAATAGACAAGTACTGCTAAAATCTACACTGTAAGCCAAAGAAAGTAATGTAATCAGTACACATAAAGGTTTTGGCACTCAGAAGTTGATAATGTCAAAGATAACTTGCTTTAAGACTGAGCTTCTATTTTACCTGTGATTAGAAGAAAGTAAGCAAAAATTTGACACTAAATGAGAATATATCATGTCATTCATAACCCATTAAGGATCTAGTAAAATTGAGTTTGGTTCTCCCATATTGTTATATTAGTTCATTATTAATTTATTTATGTATAAATTTCCATGCTAAAATACCATTCAGGTAAAGAAGTAAAAATAGCTGGACTATGTGGATCCCCTAAAATTTCCATTTTTATTCCTCTCGTGTTGTGGGAGGAGATATAATTTTGTCTTCTAGGCCTAAATCACAAAAGTAGTAGTTTTATAACCGACCTTTGAAAAGAGGCTGCCTTTCAGATGTGAATATTGCTTTACGTGGGCAATATGAAACATCTTATCATGCTAGTTCATGGGATTCTGGAAGTTTACTAATAATGTATCATCTGCTACATCTGTGGCCTGAAAATTAGTGTTAGGATTAAAAATAGTCAATGTTTCAATTTTCTGGGCTAGCCTATGCTTGTTGTGAAAGAGGTAGGTAAAATACATAAAATGGAAGGAACCAATTTTTTAAATTATCAGCTTAAAGTTATTACCATTAAACCTATTTCCCAATGTAAGATATTCAGCTATTCCACAATATTACTGAAGAATATTAATATTCTCTACCTAATATCTTACTAGTGGCCTCCTAAACTCTTTAACCATTTATGCAAATTATCTTCTACACTGCATTTTCCTAAAACCATTCTGTATTTCTTTAAAAGTAGCTATTTACATATCTCTAATACAATTGTGGGTTTTGTATAATTAAAAGGTAAGTTTCTGTAGATCTATTTGGACCTTAAATCTCTTACTACAATTTGCCCCATGAAAATGATCTCTACATTTTATTTATTTTTTATTCCTGGGTGGAATCTATCCCAATATGGTAAGTAGACAATTCTTTCAGCTTTATTAATATGTATGGCCTTCTCTGGGTAGGTTTAGTTTTCTCAAATTTATGGCAGTAGTTGGCATTGAGAATGGAATAAACAGGTCTGCTTAGCTCTGCAGAAAATAAAACAAAGTGTAATTTCATCAACTCTCTTTTTAGTTGTCAGCTGTAAATGCAACTCTCATGTTACAAGGTTAGTGTAAGGCTGACATTAAATCATCATCTAGGGCCATAGCTGAAATACCTTGAATTATGTATTTAAATGTGCTCACACATTATCTTCATATAGAATAAAACAAAGTAATCATAGTTCCATTTTATGTCTCTGCCAGAACCTATAGTATTACTTTGCACTTGCTGGAGGGAATTTGGCAATGTGCTATTCTCCTCAGGCCTGTTTTCACACCATAGCAATTCGACTGAAGTGTAGTGTAAAAGTATTTATTAAAAGCAATTCCCCTCTGGCACTTGAAAATGAAAGACAATAGGAGTGTGCTGTTTTCCTCTCTGGGAAGGGTTTACATTTTGTGAGTTGATGAAAAAGTTTAGTGTATCACACCCTTAAATAAATATCTGTTTGTACCTGGAGTAGAAAGTAGCAGGAGTTTTCAAAAGTTCTTAAAAACCTTATACAGTGCCCAGTATCTTGGAGCAAAGATGAAGACAGTTTAGGTGCCCTGTCTTTCCCAGGCCTTTCACATTTTAATTCTGATTCTCTTCACCTGAAGGTTCGGTCCATTTCATTGGCCCATCACCATCCCCATTCCTGCCTCCCAGCATCCAAGACCATCATGGTTATTGGATGTGTACTTACAGTCTTAGAGTACAGAGGTCCACTTATAGTATTGTAGGGGTGATGGGAAACATTCCCTCTCCCTGGAAAGTTTGCTGAAAGATTAACTCACAGTTAAGGCAGATTAATAAGAGAAAGTTTTATTTACCATGCACATGGGGAGAATCAGAGAGTGATTACTCAATATCCCAATGAAGTTCAGATATTTTTATACCTGTCCTTTTGGAAGGGAGGGAAAGATGAGGAGTACAGGTAATTCTGTTTAGGGGGAACAAATGGTGCTAGGGCAGATAAATGGATGGGGGAAACAGATAGACTTGTAAATGATTCTCTTTGCAAATTAAATTAATCTGAGCAAAATAAATTAACCTGAGAGATGTGTATTATATTTAAATGATTTGGGCCAGGTCTGATCATTTTTCTTGATCATTTTTCCCGCAAGATACTGAGATAATGGAGAGGAAGGGAAGTCAATTGCCCCTTTGATCTTTTGATTGGTCAGTCAGGTTTATGCAGATAGAGGGAAAGCCCCGCCCTCCCCCAGTGCTTTTTTTTATCTTGAATGGACTTTAATTCAAAATATTCTTTATACCAAGGACTCATATTTTGGGGTGAAATTTCCTGAGCTCGTTCAGTATAGAGGTCCACTAGCCTTTGGAATCTGGAATTATTCTTGTTGACAGAATCAAAATACCAACGATACCTGAAGCAAGCCATGAGCACCCATGTGCCCACCAAGTTGTAGTTTTTACCCCATGGAATTGTTCAGGCCAACTGACTGGTATTTGGCTTCTGTTTCTCTGGCTAGTTCTTCTCCTGAGTCCTTGTCAAGCCCTTCCTACAGAAGGATCTACTCAGCTCTCTGTACCCTGACTATTGAAGGTACTCTTGGAATGTGTTAAACTTCAACCCATGTATGCTGTGGATTTCTGCTGCAATACTCCATTTGTTGGCCTGGAGTGCAGTGCTTGCTTGAATGAAGTGAGTCTACTTAGCACTGGGACGGTGACTGTGAGACCAACATTCATCTTCAGTGGTCAGCCCTGCACCTGAGTTAGTGGCTATAGGCTCTTCTACCTATTTTTACACATCCTAGTTTTTTTTCTCCTCACAACTACCTGCATTGCTTTGGTTGCCAAATGCCTCTTAGTTGAACCTGCCCTATGACAGATTCAATGAGTTATTAATAAATTATTCACACATGGTAATGCATCCATTATTCAATGGTTTAGCATGCTTTAGGGAGCAGTAGTTTTACTACTTACTGAATGATCAATTAAAACAATGCAATTAAAAAAGCTCTCATTTATCATTTAAAAAATAATCATTATTGATCAAGATCCCTGAGCTCTTCTTCTTCTCTTCTTTCCTCACAAAGCAGAAATTGCACTGGACAAAGTTAAACAGGTAAGGAGGACTTTATTCAAGGCTATTGCAATAGGGGAGAGAGGCCAGAACTCAGTCTGAGCTCAACTCCACTGAAACAGAGGGAAAGAGGATTTTTATACTCAGGGGTAAGAAAGAGAGCATATGCTGTGTTTGCTAATTGGCTTTACCCAAAGGAAAAGGAAACTTTCCTCTTATCTTAGTGATAGGAGGTGCTAGCTCCCTTGATGCTTACTGTCAAAGGGATGGTTCCTAGGCCCTTGAGAAAGACATTCTTGGGTTTAAAACTGGCAAGGGACTTTAGAAAAGATTTAAATATATTTCAAAGGGGTAGAGAAAGAATTTACAATTAAAAGTTTTCTAAAGTAAATGCTCTAAGGAAAGGGGGATCAAGAAGAAACCCACCTGAATTTTGGTCAAGCTGAGGGGAATGTTAAGGCAGTCTAGGTCTCTCCCCTCCCCTCCCTTCTCCCTTCTTTCTGTTTTTCCTTAGCCGTTGTCTATTACTTCCTTTTCCTTCCAAGGGGTATTTATTTAATGTTTTATGCTAGATTTATTTATTTTTAAAAAACTTTCTCCTATCAGCACCTTGTGATTTGTCAAAGTTGTTTGTAAACTACTTTAACAGTGCAAAAAAGGTGTTAAATATATCCTGTCTATCTGCAGCCTGCTTGTTCACCCAATAAAGAATTTTCTTGACAGAGAAAATCCCTGAGCCTTGTGGATTGAGTTTAAGACTCTCAGAGTTCTTATACTACCTCACTTTGAGAACCATTTCTGTAGAGCAAAACTTTTTATTTTTTTGTTAAATAAGTTATATAAAATAGCTAAAACTTACATGCATTCACGTGTTTCTTTGTTCCCTCACTCATACACTCAGGTAGTGACCATCCTCTCCTCTTAGACTTAGATCTTCTCTAATAACTTGGAATTTATCCTAGTGTTCTTTGTATCTTGTTCTTTCAAATGTCTCTTGTCCTGATGGAGCTTTGCATGCCTTGCTTGTCTCATACTTCTGTACCTTTTCTGCCTTCCTTTGTATATACGGCAATCTATGTCAGGTAGTCCTTTTCGTTTATTCAGGTGACCTAGAGCTAAGAATGCTTCTCAAATTATGTCCAATTATATCCTGTGTATTAGATTTACCTTGTCTGTTGAAGTAGTCTTTTTTTTTTTTGAGACAGGGTCTCGTTCTGTTGATTGGAGAGCAGTGGTGTAATCATAGCTCACTGCAGCCTCAAATTCTTGGGCTCAAGTGATCCTCCTGCCTCACCCTCCTGAGTAGCTAGGACTGCAGGCATGCACCACCATGCCTGACTAATTTTTTTATTTTTTGTAGAGATGAGGGTTTCTTTATGTTGCCCAGGCTGGTCTCAAACTCCTGGGCTCAAGCAATCCTCCTGCCTCAGCCTCCCAAAGTGCTGGGATTACAGGCGTGAGCTACTGTGCCCAGCCGAAGTTGTCTTTTTAATTTTATTTTGTAGAAGAATATCAGTTGACTTATTTTTTGGCTGCTTCTGTAAAATTTCTCTATTGCTTATTGGGTGGGAAACTCCCTGCATTTTTTCCATGTTTTCAAGCCATCAATTGGTAAATTCACTACTTTTTTGGTGACTTTCAAAGGTCTAACTTCTATTAAATTAGTTGTCACTAAATCTCAATTTTCATAGAAATTGTTTTCTCAATGTTAATATCATGTAATATAAATATAGTATGATATAATATTCCTTGTATAAATTTACTACTTATTTTATGAATATACTATGACTTGAATACTGAATAATGGAAAATATGGAAGATGTCACTGAAGACACATCTAGATACTGAACTAGTTTTATGAATGGCCCTGTGAAGGCATTCCAATGCTAATATGCATTCTTTAAATGCTTGTGTGCCATGCACTGTTTTCAGTAATGGGTAGTGAGAATACACGGTGAATCAAGGCACAGTCTTTGCCTTGTGGAGCTTACTCTCTATGTGTCTTTTAAAGTAAAGTAGACAGAACCCCAGTAACAAGTTATGTAGTATCTTGCTCATTCTTTTAATAACATTTGTGTGTGCCTCATTCTTTAGATCTTGACTGAATATTAATAAAAAATATGAAGTAGTTGGAACTTAGAATGGGAAAAAAATGGAACATTATGAAATTCTATGATATACTTGATTGATTGTTATTTTTTTCTCATAGAGAGCATTATCCACTGGGGTCATCAAGGAATGAAATTTTCTAGAAGCCAATTGCATTCTTTTACCACTTAGGGTGTTTTATTTCTGATGAATGCACGAATAACTAGTTAATAAGATAATTCACATTAGAAATACTTCATGCATTTAATTGAAGAGGTGAAGCCTAAAGGAATTACTATTTTTAAAGTAAGGAAGAACTTATTATAAGATAATGTTAATTCTGTGTGAGTGTAGCTACCAATTGCCATATTTGCAACTTTTATCATACTCATTTCTTCCACTTCCTTCTGGATATTTTGACTTCTTTTCTTGAACTCCTTTCAGCCTTCTGATGTTTCATCTAATTTCCAAGTTCTGTTGTTACTTTTTTCCCTTCATTTTCACTTCTGAGATTCAGTTCCTGTGTTTTCTTTTGATGTAAAGAATAATAATAGGCTGTTGATTGAATATTTTTCAGGTTTATTAATATGTATTATGCCTTTTGTTACCTATTTTCAGTTGTTGCTTAAAATTTACTTTAGTAGCTGCCTTCTGGCAGGCATAGACATAGACGGCATAGCTGCCCAGGCTTTAGACTGAGAACAAGTGGATGGGATAAAAACAGCAATTAAAAATATCACTAAATTGGACTATCGAATATTTTTTATAATTTAATTTTCATAATTCTTATACTCTACAGTATCCAGAGTATTAAAAGTGATGTTCAAATGAAAAAAAGCATGAAAGATAATAATCCTAAACTAGCAGAAATAATCTTAAGAGAAATGGACTTTTATTGTGAGAATTGGCTTAGAACATGGCATCATTATTTGAAGGAGATAATCAAGGAAGAGAGCAACATCCTCTGGGAGCAGAGAGATTAAAGAGCAAGTTTGGTCTTGAGAAGGGGGGTATTGGGGGCCAATGTCACATGTCAGTTGATGCAGGACACTACCAGTTGCTTCAGATTTCTAGAAAATAGTTCCTGTAAAAAATGAGATGATAAAAAATGTGAGGAAGGCATACATTCAAGACAACATTGCTGAGGAAATTGTTTTAACATCATGCTATAGATATTTCTATGGCTAAAACAAATAATAAATGGAGAGAAGTTTACTACTTCTGAAGGAAGTTTGCCAGGATAGTTCAGTGGGATGTTTTTGTTTCTGTTCTAACAAACAATGATGAAAACTTACATTTAATTTTATCTGTATTTTTTTTAATTTATTTTTTTATTTTCAGAATATCATGGGGGTACAACACTTTGGCCATACACATTGCCCCTGTTCTGCCGTGTCGGAGCCACAATCGTGGTCGTCTCCCAAACTGTGCTCCCCACATCCATTCAGTGAGAGTTTTTCCCATCCCTTCCACCCCCCTCCCGCCCGCCCGCCCTCAGATGAATGTTATTGCCCTGTGTGATGTAAGTGTTCCTCAGTTAGTACCAGTTTGATGGTGAGTACCAGTGGTGCTTGTTTTTCCAATCCTGCGACACTTCGCTTCGAAGAATGGGTTCCAGCTCCAACCAGGATAATACCAGATGTGTTAATTCACTGTTGTTCCTTATTGCTGAGTAATACTCCATGGTATACATATACCACATTTTATTGATCCACTCGTGTATTGATGGGCACCTGGGTTGTTTCCACAACTTTGCAATTGTGAATTGTGCTGCTATGAACATTCGAGAGCAGATGTCTTTATGATAAAATGTCTTTTTTTCTTTTGAATAAATACCCAGTAGTGGGATTGCTGGGTCAAATGGTAATTCTACTTTTAATTCTTTGAGGTATCTCCATATTCTTTTCCATAGAGGTTGTACTAATTTGCAGTCCCACCAGCAGTGGATGAGTGTTCCTATCTGTCCCCCGCCAACATTTGTTATTTGGGGATTTTTTGATATGAGCCAATCTCACTGGAGTTAAGTGATATCTCATTGTGGTTTTGATTTGCATTTCCCTGATGATTACAGAAGTTGAGCAATTTTTTATATGTTTGCTGGCCATCATTCTGTCTTCTTTGGAAAAGTTTTTGTTCATGTCCTTTGCCCATTTTTTAATAGGGTTGTTTGATTTTTTCTTGTTGATTTTCCTAAGTTCTGTATAGATTCTGGTTATCAGCCCTTTATCAGAGGTGTAGCATGCAAATATTTTCTCCCATTCTGTAGGTTGTCTGTTCACTCTAGTGATAGTTTCCTTGGCTGTGCAGAAGCATTTCAATTTGATCAGGTCCCATGTATTTGTTTTTGTTGCTGCTGTGATTGCTTTGGGGGTCTTCTTCATAAATTCTTTCCCTAGGCCAATGTCCATAAGAGTTTTTCCAACGTTTTCTTCAAGAATTCTTATGGTTTCATGTCTTAGGTTTAGATCTGTTATCCATTGTGAATTGATTTTTGTGAGAGGTGAGAGGTGTGGGTCCAGTTTCAGTCTTCTACATATGGCCATCCAGTTTTCCCAGCACCATTTGTTGAATAGGGAATCTTTTCCCCAGTGTACGTTTTTCTGGAATTTGTCAAAGATCAGGTGACTGTATGAGGTTGGTTTTATATTTGGGTTCTCAGTCCTGTTCCATTGGTCTATGTGTCTGTTCTTGTGCCAATACCATGCAGTTTTGGTTACTATAACCTTGTAGTATAGTTTGAAGTCTGGTAGACAGATGCCTCCCAATTTGTTCTTTTTGCTTAAGATTGCTTTGGCTAGACGGGGTCTTCTCTGGTTCCACACGAAGCGTAGAATTATTTTTTCTAGATCGCCATATACGATAAACCCACAGCCAATATCATACTGAATGGGGAAAAATTGAAGGCATTCCCCCTTAAAACTGGCACCAGACAAGGGTGTCCACTATCTCCACTTCTTTTCAACATAGTGCTGGAAGTCCTGGCCACAGCAATTAGACAAGACAGAGGAATCAGGGGCATCCAGATAGGGGCAGAAGAGGTCAAACTTACACTATTCGCAGACGATATGATATTATACATAGAAAACCCCAAAGATTCAACCAAGAGATTACTGGAATTGATAAATGAATTCAGCAAAGTCTCAGGATACAAAATTAATACACACAAGTCCATAGCCTTCATATATGCTAATAACAATCAAGCCGAGAAACAAATTAAAGATGCTATACCTTTTGCAATAGCAACAAAGAAAATTAAATATTTAGGAACATTTCTAACTAAGGAGGTCAAAGACCTATATAGAGAGAATTATGAAACACTGAGAAAGGAAATTGCAGAGGATGTAAATAGATGGAAAGCCCTACCATGCTCTTGGATAGGCAGAGTCAACATAGTAAAAATGGCTTTGCTACCTAAATTAATTTACAGAATCAATGAAATCCCTATCAAAATAATTTTATCTGTATTTTAATGAAACTCTCTCAGATGAAGAAGAAATTCCTGAGGAATATTATACATTTTACACTTTTTCTCAACATTCTTTGATTCACTCACCCATCCATTCCTTCAGTCAGTTGTTGAGGCCCTACTATGTGCCAGACACTAAAAGAAATGGCTTAAGACTAAGACATTGACAAAACAATAGTAGTCCTCAATAATTCATCCTAGAATAAATTGGGACTTTCTGTAGGGCAAAGTATTTGGTAGTGATTCTAAAGATAAACTATTTTAAGAAAACCTAGTCTGAATGTTTAGTGATAGAAATGAGATTAGTATCTCTCATTTAATTATATGCTGCCTTAATGGTTAATTATCTTTATAATTCCTATATATTCTGTTTTTCAATTAAGCTGTAGACTCCATAAGAATAGGAATTGTGTTTTATACATTTTGTAAATCAATATTTAGATACTTTCTAGGGCACAATGAAGGTCCCTAACTATTAAATAAACAAGTCCAAGTCCAGGTCTCATTTTTGGTTAGGAAACAAGTTGCATCTTCATCCTTTTTAAGAAGGTATAACAATTGTTGATTTGCCTTTTCCTCAGATCAATCAATGAAATTCTAGGGAATGTAAATGTATCCTAAATTCTCTAGAAACCTTCTTGCAACACTGTATTCCAGTCTATGAATAGGGCAAAAGTACTGTGATTTGAAAAGAAAAAAAAGGCTATAAGATTTATCTTAATAATTAAATCTAAGTATTGATCTTCTGTCTTTAAATCACTGTAGGCAGGAGTATGGTAAAGTTAAAGGGGATTCGACTGAGGAGTTCAAAACTATAAATATACTACATTAACTATATAAAGTACTATTCTAGTGAAAATACATATTATATAATATATAAATATACTATAGTAAATATTATATACTCATAATACTATATTGAGTATTATGGTAAAAACTTAAATAGGGAGAATAAAACACTAAAAACAAGTGCATATTTATAAGGATACAGGTATCTTCACTTTTATCTCCAAATTTCACAACTCCCTACAAATGTATTTTCTCCTAACATTAATTTATGGGATATACAATACCGTAAATACCTTTAAAAATGACAAGAGTTAGATTTTTTGAGATGATCGTGAAATATTCTCGTTTTTGTTCCAGTTCAGAGATATTTTTGCTGACAAAAGGTGATTTACCATATGATGATTTTCAATCTCTATTAACTTATAGAAAAATGATGTGTCTTTTACAGTCTTGCATCATTTCATTTATCAGCCAAAGAAGCTAATGAAAGTTTGCCTAAACTCTCCCATTTTAAATGGACAGACTTAAACTTTGCTCATATTAATATAAATTAGATGACTTTTTTCCTTGCCTGAGGTGACAATGTCAATGTCTGAGGCTTGCATCTTTCACGACTATCAGCTAATTGGGATGCAGGAGAGCTTTAAAGGTACCTCTCTAATCCTCCACTCTGGATCACACCAGTGTTAGCACCCCTGTCAGTCACCGCAGGGCCCCGAGCTGCATTTCCCAAACCTATGATAAGCATAGTTTCCGCGCGAATCAATAGTAGGAGGTACAAAAGAGCCAACTTTTTATATATCAGAATTTAAAATAAATGTGATAATCATCCTACTGTAACATCCTCAATGCACTGCCACCGAATAGATGCCATCTTTCTTAGAGCTGAAAGACTGTCCGTCCAAGAAGGGCTCTTGCTGTTTCTTGTTTATGTATATGTGCAGAACTAGGAGATGTGTTTTTCTGATAGAAGGCAGCTTTTGCTTAGTGACTGCTCCTGAGTCCCGGGAGGGTGTGGACTTTACTGTGGCTCTCCTTTCCAGCTCTCGACTCTGGCCTTCTCCCGCCCTGCGTTCCCGGTCCTCGCCCAAGGGCAACGCCACGAGACACGGGGTTTCCCTTCCTTTCACTCCAGCCTTTGCCTGTTGAGGTCCTCCCAAAATGTTCACACTACAGCCTCAGTCAGTTTTCTTTACAGTCTTGATCCTTTTTATCGATTTTTGTTGACTACCTTCTTATTTAACTGGAATGTAGTAGTACATTCAGGCTCTTAGTGAAGCTTGCTTGAAAAGCTTTCCTCCAAGCCTTTGTTTGAGAAACGCTCATTTTCCCATCTCCCTGTATCTCTGGGGTCAGTCACGAACTCCAGGTATCCATTGTTTTTTCCATACAGTTTTTCTTCCAAAACCTGAACAGAACTCTATCTGCCCTTCAGACTCCCCAGGATATACCCCCCTTCAGTAGTCACTAGGTCTCTCTTCTCCAGATGCGTTAAAGAATTTCATACTTGGCTGACAGTGTTCCTCTGGACTCAAACTGACCTTGTCCTGTGCAGACTCAATGTCTTCAGAGGGAGCCCATCTAACTTTCCAACTGTGCTTCACACAAGGTTCTCTGCGACTTCACTTCAGGCACTCGTGCCCACAGCTGCTCCCTAGACCTTGCCATCCTCTAACACTAATCCATTTTGGAAACCTTGATCCTTGAATTCCCACAGCCTCATTTCTTTCTACAATTCTGTGCCCGTCTTATACTGCATTTTAAATTCTTGGAGATCTCTAGGTTCTCTTAACTTCTTGCTACTCAAAATGAGTTAGTTTTGTGGAGCAGCAGCAGGGGCATCGTCCCTATCTGGGAGCTTGTTGGAAATATGGAATCCTTGGCCCCTTTCTAAACCCAGTCCGCAATTTTATTACTGAAAGATCCCCAGGTGCTTCATGTGCACATATGAGTTTGAGAAGGACTGCTGGAACTCTGACAGTCTTTACTCACTTCCGTTCCCACCTAGCCTGGGTCTCTAGGTCAAACATTTGAGTTTGTCCCTCACCAGCATGCTCGTCCGTCACTGTACCTATTGCCCAGTCCCCTCGCTGGATCAATCAAAGCACCCTCTCTTTCAGCTACTGTGCCTAAGCTGCTGAGGATGGCTAATGTCAATGACATTGCACTGGGACTGTTGCTTACTCATGGTTTATGATGTCAGCTGGACCCCAAGGCTGCTGAGTGCCCTGTTTCTAAGAACCAGTCTTTCCTGCTTTTCAAAACTTGCATACCTCTCCTCAGAGGTCTTATGATGTATCTCAAAGCTTTTTTTTCTTTTAAAACTCCTGCCTTATATTTAGAGAGAATGGGATTCTTCTGCCATGAACAATCTTAACTTCTTGCCTACATGCCTACAAACACCTATTTTCAATCCTGTTATTCCCTTCTTTTCTCGTATCACTGAGGAAATGTCTTTTAGGCTACACCTCCATTATACTGATTCCACTGAGCCACTCCTCCCTCCCCTTCATGAATAAACTTTTTCTTCTGCAAAAATTTTTTTAGTTTCAGAAAAGTTACAGAGATTGTGCAGAGATTTCCCAAATGCCCCTTAAGTGGGTTGAATAGTAGCTCCAAAAGTATATCTAAGTGCTGGCCTCGGTGTCTGTGAAAGTGTGAATAGGGTCTTTGAAGATGAAATTAAGAATTTCAAAATAAGATCATCTTGGATCTAGGGTGGGACTTAAATCCAATGACAACTATCCTTATAAGAAGCAGAAAAGGTAAAGACACAGACATGGAGTGGGGGCGAGAGGTCTTGGAGAAGGTCACATGAGAGTGAAGGGCAGCAACAAACTAAGAAACACTGAAGGTTGCCAGCAGCCACTAGAAGCTAGGAAAGAGGCAGGGGATGGATTCTCCCTGAGAGCCTCCAGGTGGAGGCAGCCCTGTCCATCCCCGATTTAAGACTTCTGGCTTCCAGAACGATGAGAGAATATACTGTTTTAAGCTTATGGTAATTTGTTATGGCAGGCCTAGGAAACAACACAAGCCCTCACCCGATTTCCTCTAGTGTTCACATCTTACATTACCATGATGCATTTGCCAAAACTAAGAAACTAACGTTAGAACATTGCTATTAACTAAACTCTGGTCTTTATTTGGATTTCCCAAGTTTTTATACTAATATCCTTTTTCTGTTCCAGGATCCAGTCTAGGATATCACATTGTATTTAGTCACCACATCTCCTTAGTCATCCATGATATGTGACAGTTTCCCAGTATGTCTTTGTTTTTCATGGCCTTGACAGTTTTGAGGAGTACTGGTCAGTTTTTTGTAGAATGTCCCTCAATTTGGATTTGTCTGATGTTTTTCTCATGATTAGACTGGAGTTGTGAATTTTGGGGAAAAACACCATGGAGGTGAAATACCCTTCTCATCACATTATATCAGGGGGTACGTGAGATCGATGATCGAGATTTGTCTCTTCTCCCTCATTTATTTGTTTATTCCTATTAGTATGAATCATTTCATATCATTTCATATGAATCACTTATTCATATCAGACTCACGCCCCATGGATTTGTACCCTTCTCTGTTCCATTTCCCACTCCAAACAAAATCTCTTCTGCCCCTGTTCTATTTTGCCCTTCTAGCCATAGCACTGTCCCAAACCCCATTATCTCTCTCCCTCTCTCGCTCTTTTCCCTTCTCTTTCATTTGTTGAACATTAATTGAGAACCAGACACTATTTGTATCTGAAGGATAAGGTGATAAATAGTATATAGCTCATTTTCTCCAGAGTTCACAGCCTAGAAGATTCTGCAACATGCTGCCTACCATGCTACATCCCGAGGATGCAAAGGCATTTTGGGGGCACCCAGATAGAAATTTCACTCCACTTCTTGACAGTCAATCTTTCCAGTTTCTTACCTGCATTCTGCAGAGGCAGATATTTCTCTGTGCCTCCATAGCATGTCAATATCTATTAGATATGTTTTCATTATTTAAATTTGTAAATTTTCTTTACTAGACTGAGTTACAAGAAAGTAGGGGCAATATTTTATTCATCTTTGTATACAGTAGTTCTCCATTATCTTTGGGGAATATGTCCCAAAACCCCTAGTTAGATGCCTGAAACTGTGAATAGTACTGAACTTGATTGCCATCAGTTAGAGCACATTTCTGTTCATGTCTTCCACACATAAATTTAAAGCCATTTCCATCTTAGTACTTACCACACACTGTGGCTGTAGCTTTTGCAGTTTGAGGTGCGACAGCAAAACTAGCACAAATTTCTTTTCCCTTCTTCACAATTTCATGGACAGAAGATTCATTCTTACCATAGGTCTCAGCAATCGCAGCCTACAGTTTTTTTTTGTTTTTCATTTCTTATTAAGTTGAGAACTTTCACCTTTTCACTTAAAGGAAGCATTTTACAGCTTCTCTTTGGCATATCCAAATTGCCAGCATCACTCCTCTTGCATGATGGGGCCACTGCAAGGTAAAATAAGGTTTAGTTGAACACGAACTCTGCCGTACCACGACAGTTGATCTGATAACCAAGATGCATATGAAGTCACTAACCGGCAGTGAGCTCAGTGTGGATGTGCTGTACAAAGGGATGATTCATGTCCTGAGCAGATGGAGTAGGATGTCACAAAATTTCATCACATTACTCAGAATGGTGTGTAATTTAAAACATGGATTTCTTATTTGTGGAATTTTTCATTTAATATTTTTGGATTGTGGCTGACAGTGGGTAACTGAAACTGTGGATAAGGGGGGACTACTCTACTCATTGCTAATGACATAGTAGCTGGTATTCAACGCCCATTTGTTCAAAGAATGAAGGAATACAAGGCTGCAAACATCTTATTTCCCTCCTGTCCAACAAGATACTAGTTCTAGAGTGATATTTTCTATTATAAAAGTGTATTATCTAGATAATTTTAACTTCAACTGATTCCTTTTGTTTACTGAAGAGAAAGCCTATTTATCATCCAAGGTGTAGACTATAGAAAAGGATCTTTGAGTTTCAGACGTGGTTTTGGCATCTGCTGGTTGAGACGTTCATGTTAACAAACATCATCGAATAGTTGAGTTTGTGACATGCAGCCATACAAACAAGGAAGGGCATATTAGAAGCTCCCCCATGATGGCTTTCTCATGTTCTCACTTCCCTTGCCATGCCACACTCCAAATAACTGGTGTTTTCTCTTCATTGCTCATCTGCCACCTGGTACTATCACGATCCTTGGTGATTCTTCTAAACGTGCGTCCCTACTTCCCTACTTTTATATCTTTCATCACCTCACTTAGCTCTGAGAGCTGGAATGTCTTTACACACTCTATTGGGAGGAAAGTCATAAGCATTTATCTCTAATGTTTGTATGATACATTAGAGTTGTAGCCACACTTTACCGTACACTCTTGTTGGATCCTACTTCAGAGGGTTATCTCCATTTTTCAGATAAGCAAATTGAAATTCACTGAATTTATGCTTTTCCTAATACTCCCCAAATAAAAAAAAGTTGGATCTGGAATCCTGGTTTGACTTAAAATCCTATGTAATTTTCAACTCAGAGAAATCAGGTCCTGATGATATCATTAGTACCCTGGAAAAGTAGTATCTATACTAAAATTATACAGGGTTGTCTCAGTTATAATCACCAATATTTTTTTCAGGAGCTAGTTTAAGTCAGGCTTTCTGTCTGCATAAGAGATAATTGTAATCCAAATACTCTGATCAGATGTAGCCTTTGCAGGTTTGGATTTTGTGGCTGGTGAATATTCACAAGTGTGATTTATAAGGCATCTGAATGTGTATGTCTGTGCTTGTTGCAGAAGAGGAAAATATAGAAGTGTTGTCATGTATTTCATTGCCTTCTTTGTGACAGAAAAAAATCAAGCACGAAATGAAAATGTTCTTTTTCAATAGAAGTGTCTCTGCATTCATATTTTTCTTGAGTGCTTTGGATTTTTGTTTGTTTATTTGTTTAAAACCAACTTAAGAAGTTGCATATAAATATAATGGCTCAGGAAGTGATAAAAAATATATATACTTTTTACATATTCTAGTCACCACTAAAATTAGGACTTTCAGAAAGAACCCAAACAAGCCTACCTCTGCCTTTTTCTCTCTTGGTATAACTGACACTATTCCTGGTAGCCCAGTTATGTCTTTCTGGAACACCTGTAGGGAATATGGGCCTGTGTCCCAGCAAAGTGGTGGTAAGACACATCAAGGAAAGCCTTTTCATTCCTAAACAGCTTAGCACACTCATGGAATTTTTCATACTCCTCATTACAGCAGAAATACCAAATCGATACAATGTCAGCCTGGTAGATAACCCTTGGGTTTTGCCCACAAATTGCCCCCAGCACACAGTCTACATGGCTTGATTTAATCTATGTAACTCACAAGTAATCTAGCCTCTCTGAATTTTACTGAGTTTGTTTTGTTTCATTTGTTTAGGAGAGAGTGAGTTTTCCTCCTAATCCTCAGACAGAAATATTTTGTTTGATAAGAGTTTCACTCTCAGAAACAAGAAATGCATATGTATCTTTGGATTTTGAATCAATTCTGATATTTTCATAGGCTTAAATTGGCTCTAGGAATGTCCTTAGGTCATGCTACTAGGTCAAATTTCTGAGTCACATTGTTCTTCCCAATGTACTCTCTGTGTGAGCGATTTTCCTACTTGGGCTACCCTGAAAGTTATTCTTCCCTAGAAGCCTGGCCAAGCCTTCCTTTTTAGTTGGAGCTGATGTTCTTAGTTCTCAATCTTTCAAATCCACCTGCAAGATGAATCCAACAGTCGTTTGTTTTGTAGAACAGAATTCACAATTTATATAGGTCTCATTCTAAAATCTTACCAACTTTTAAAAATGGCATTTGTAGTGAAATGTCACAGAGCTAAAGACACCAAAATATCATTTAAGAATGCTGCCCATACACATCGACTTTGCAAAAATTAAATAAAAATAGCATTCTAAAGAAACTAAATTTTCAGTTTTCAATATTCTTAAATGCCATCAACTAAACAAGAATGACTTAAATATAAATTTAAACCAAGAAACTAAATAAATGCTACTAAAAAGGTGATGTGGAATAGTAGAAAGTCTGACAGTTTTGAATTCAAATATGTGTGTTTTCAAATATCAGCATTATCACTTTCTGGCTCTTTTTCCCTCAAGAAATTAAATTTGTGTGAACAGAATTCCTTATATGAAAATTGAGGGTAATGATACATACCAAAAGGGCTGTTGTGAGGTTAAGAATAATATATGTAAAATGCCTGACAGATTTTGGGACTCAATATATGTAATTATTTTTATTACAATGATTTTTAATACCTTCATTTCAGGTTTTTGTTGTGGCTGAAATTGGGTTACTTGATCCTGTTTATATATATATATATATATATAAATAAATATATATATATATTTATATATATATAAAAATATATATATATTTATATATATATATAAAATCAAGTGAATTTGTAACCCCTTTGCCCATAAATATATTTATATCAGTACAAAGAGTAGAAACGTATTAATTGAATGAAAATTTTTTACACTGAAGAATAAGGATGTATAAGCATACTAATAGTGTTAAAAGATGAGCCTGTACAACAGCATTTCCCAGTTCCAAACACCGTAACAGGAGTATTCTTAGGAGAAGTTAAGAACATAGCAAAATACAATTAATATACAATTATACACATTTTCAAGAGCTATTATTGCCTCTGTCCACATGAATTTTTATAGAGAAACTCAATCTATTTCCGTGGTTGGTCCCCTGGCAGACTTGACCTTCCCTGTAGGAAACTCCTTCATTCATTTTAACATGAATAGATATTCATGACGAACCAGTATTTTTCAAGTATATAATTTTATCTGATTCTTATATTATCTGTTTTTAGCTGAAAATTATTTTCCCACTTTTGGAGGTAATATTTTCCTAAAAGTTTTGTTTGCTTGTCAGTGAATCCCCTTTCAGACAAGTTCATAGAAAAAGCTCATGAGATTTGTGTTAAAGAATAGTTCTGCATCAGAAATCAATAGGATAGCCAGCAAGAGGGTGTCATGTAAAATTTCCATT
Source organism: Daubentonia madagascariensis (assembly GCA_023783475.1). Lineage (NCBI taxonomy): Eukaryota > Metazoa > Chordata > Mammalia > Primates > Daubentoniidae > Daubentonia > Daubentonia madagascariensis. The sequence continues at coordinate 42,439,212 of JAKFHU010001569.1, read as the reverse complement.
ATTTATGATTAATAATTCATAATGATTGCATGAATTTGCCTATAAATACTAGTATTGCCTACAGAAACTTTTGAAATTACCACCCTGGGTCACAGAGGGTTAAACTCAGGCAAGGTGATGACAACTTTGCATGAGTTGCAACTTTTGTCTGATGGGTTCTTAGAGCACATGGATTTAGTGGTAAATCATAATCTTTGATATATTCATTATAAAAAGCAAATTCATGTCAAATATTTGTTACATTTTCTTCAGTTTATCCAACATTTAAAAAAACCTTAAAATTCACTCTCCAAGCTTTATGTACCTTTGTTATTTTTCTCTGAACCTTTTAAGATTTTTTAAACCCAGAGAAAGTCCAGTGCTGAGGAAATTGAAAAGTCCCTGAATCTAATCACTGCTGTCTACCTATCTGTCTTCTCAGGGCTTTTTTTTTTTTTTTTTTTTTTGGTTCTGGCCCTTTTGCCTTTCACTTCTAAATCCATTTACTGTACAAGTTTGTACTTCTTTGGTTCTTTGGAAAATGATTATGTTTGAATCAAGGTGTTACCAGATAAGGCTAAATTGAAAGATAATTCAGGTTTCTTGAACACTCAAAAGGATGCAGCAAGCATATATCAGAATGGTGGTTGCTCACTGATAGTCTTGGTCAGGAGGCACACGTGCTCTGCTGGTTTTACAATGTTGATCCACAACTGGGTACCTCACTCTAGAAAGAATTTGACTTTGGCTGAGGGAAAAGTCACCATTTTACTTTTGTCAATACAGTTTGACATACTACACGTAAACTAGTATTTTGTTCTCACAAGATATTTAAAAGTATATAGTATTGTTTCAGGCTCAGTTGGGAAAAATTCAAGGTGGATAATATATTTAACAAAAAAATCAACAATTTTCCTTATCTACTTTTTTCATTTACCTTTTCAGAAAACCCACAAAGTCTTTCTGTTTCTATACAGTTTTCTTTATCTTTCCAGTGGCCTCACATTAACCCCCAGGACCACTTCTCAACTCCATACCTTCGGATATCATTGTTGATTCAAAATTTAAATATTTTAAGAAATTCTCTAATATATTTCCATTTTTTTTGTTACTCCTCTAATGTGTATGCCTAGATTTTTGGGTGGCATAAACCATGTTCATTTGTACCTTTAAAATACATTGAGAATCCAACCACTTCTTACCTACTTCATAGCTATCATCTTAGTCCAAAACATCATCATTGCTCATCTGGATTACTGCAGTTACTCCTAATATGTCTTATGTTTCCTTACTTTTATTATACCTGCCCCACCACAGTCACCAGTGTGATCCTTCTGAAAGATAATCCAGATTCTGTTATTCCTGTGCTTAAAACCCGCCAGTGGTTTCCGATTTCAGTCAAGTAAATAAAAAGTGCATAGAATCACTTACAGTGCCCTCCATGATCTCACTCCCCTCTGACACCATCTACTCCTCCTCCCATGTTCTCTCCATTCCACCCACACAGATCTCTTTTATCTTAATCAAGTATGCCGGGCATGGTTCTATCTCAAAGTCTTTGCATTGCTATCCCCTCTGCCTAGGTATATTCAGGACTAATTCCACCACCTCTCTTGGATTTCTGTGTAAATATCAGTGAGATCTTCCCAGATGACTCTAAGTAAAAGTAGAGGATTCATTGCATGTCCTACCCCCTTCCTTGTTTTGTCTTTGCTGTGGTCTGAATGTGCCCCCCAAATTCATGTGTTGAGACTTAATGGTCAATGTAATAGTATCAAGAGGTCGGACCCTTAGGAGGTAATTAAATCACAAGGACAGAGCCTTCATGGATGGGATTAAGACCCTTGTAAAAGGGTTTGAGGGAGTGGGCTCATTCTCTTCTGCTTTTTCACCATGTGAGGACACAGAGCACAAGGCATCATCTTGGAAACAGAGACTGGACCTGCTGGTGCATTGATCGTGAACTTTCCAGCCTCCAGAATTGTGAGAAATAAATTTCTGTTATTTATAAATTATCCAGTCTCAGATATTTTGTTATAAGCAGCACAAATGGACTAAGACAGTCTTCATAGAATTTATCACAAAATTACATACTATATATTTTCCTTTTTTGTTTTTATTTTTTCTGATTCCCCCCACAGAACATAAGTTCCATGAGAGCAGGGTTATTTGTCTGTTATGTTCACTGCTGTATCTACAGCATCTTACACTTAGAGGCAGTCAATTAATATTTATTAAGTAGATGGGTCAATGTATAAATGCCTGTCATGTTAATATTCTATGTATGTAGTGGTAAATTATTTCCTGGGTAAAAGGCATTGGGAGAGATAGTGATAAGCAATAAGGAAGAGTCAGGTATGTTCTTTACAAAAATCTAAACTAGTATTGACAGTGGCAGCCATATTTTTCCAAAATATGAACACGTTTTGATCTTCTATATTTAGATAAAACATTTCAGATATACTAGGTTACTTATTTTGATCTTTAGGCAATTTCTAAAGGCTAGCTTTTTCAACCAAACAACTAGTTACCAAAATAAGAACTCTAAACTATTCCTCTACTCATGTTTGTTTACATCAATTTAAAAAAGATCTGAATGGCATGTATGCTTTAGAAACTACTGGGAGATGAAAATCAGCTCACTGAGATGTCATTTAGCTATTTTTCCCAGCTCTCTATGAGAGTAAAATGGGGGCCTTTCCAGTCGTAGGAGAGAGAGATTCCTTGGAAAATAATTTATGGCCCTACGAAGTTACTGAGAGTCAAGAAATTATCTGGGTGGGATGGAGAGGAGGAGGAGGAGGATGATGATGATGATAAAAATAACAATTGCTTAATTCATATAGTGCTTATTCTGTGCAGGCACTGTTCTAAGTGGTTACTGGTATCAATTTATTAAGCCTCACAATAACTCTGTGATGTATACACTATTATTCACATTTTGCAAATGAGAAAACTCAGGCAGGAAGAAGTTGAATAATTTGCCAAAATCATGCAGAAAACATAAATAGCCCAGCTGGGGTTTAAATGCTCGGTGGCAAAGCCCTCTCTCCTTTTACCTCTAAACTATATTGTGCCAATCTCCTACCTAGAGAATAAGTGGAACTCCAAAAAGTGTGTGTACATGCACGTGTGTATCTGCATATTCACGTGCATGTGTGTGCAATGGTAAGCACACATGCACATGTGTCTGTGTACGTGCACTTATATGCCGCAGCTGATAGTGGTGATGGTACTATGTTAATGATGAAAGTGATAGAGCTCTGGAGAGGCTGGAGGTGAGGAGGTAAATGCCACTGTTAAGCTAATTAAGTGAAGTAACTTAACCCTTATGAAAGAACATTATTGATCTCTTTTTTTAATTAGATGAGATATTAAAGGATCAGAGAAACAAGAACCCCACACTTGGACAAGGCCTGTCCAGGCAGAAACAGTGGAAGGAAGATCTTTGCTCCTTAAAAGTAGAGTTGACAGCCCCACTGGAGGCACATAAGCGCTGTTTGGCTTCCCTGTTGATATCCTCTGTAACCAGAGGCATCAGTCTGTTTTACTTGTGGCTAGGAGGGGACATCAGCCAAGAGAAGACATTGGGTCAGTCTAGGACCACGTAATCTGGGGCTAGGGCTGACAAATATTGCATGGGACATCCTTATACTAAAAAATTATTTATTATCTGAAATTTAAATTTACCTGGGAGTCCTGTATTTTTAAATTTTTTTAATTTTTTAATTTTTTTCTAAATCTCACAATCCTACCTGGGGCTTCTTTATTCCTGTCATGAGTGCAGAGCACATCACAAGAGCAGAGGCACTGCCTTGGACTTTGCGAATCTCTATATGGATTCATCAACTGTTCATTTATTTGTATATCATACTTAGAAACAATGATTTCCCAATGCTTACTAGGGCCAGGAAGCATTCCAGGATCTGAATGAGGTTCTGTGACTATTCATTCCTAGAACTTACTGTGTCCAATACAATGGTTCTCAAATTTTAGTGTACATTAAAATCTCCTGGGAAGCTTGTTAAAAAAATGCTTATTCTTAGTCTTGACCCCAGAGTATGATTTTAGGATCAGAACCCTGAAATTTGTGTTTCAAATGAACAATCCAGGTGATTGATTTTGAAGTGGGTGGTTCCAGGAGCATACTTTGATATTGTCTTAGTCTGTTTGTATTGCTAGAACAAAATACATTAGAATGTGTAATTTATAAACAACAGAAATGTATTCTTGCAGTTCTGGAGGCTGGGAAGTTCAAAATCAAGGTGCCAGCAGATATGGTGTATAGGGAGGGCCCCATTCCTCATAGATGGTGCCTTCTTGCTGTGTTGTCTCTTGGTGGAAGAGGCAAGGGAGCTTGCTAGAATATTTTTATAAGGGTACTAATCCCATTCATGAGAGTGGAACCTTCATGACTTAATCACTTCCCAAAGGCCCCACTTCTTAGTACTATGACATGGGATGTTAGGTTCCCACATATGAATTTGGGGGGGCACCAACATTCATACCATACCATATGCACTTGTCTACTCAATGGAAAAAGACTTCATCCAGATTGTCAATAGGAAAAAGCTCTCAGTTAGACTTGGGAGACTAGGACATTGTGTGACTTGAGTTTCTCTAAGGTGTTAATGCAGATTATAGAATATTACTGCATTGAATATACTACTCTTTTAAAATGAAATTATCTTCTGATATGATATAGTTAGTGTACTAGCAAGCAGATATTGCTGTGTGCCTATTTGACTCTCCAAAAGAGAGATTTTGCTCAGATTTATATTACTCTTATAAAATATAATAGCTTAGACCCCTTGGGGCACAGTCAGTTCTATACTGGGGTCATTTATGAAAGCCTTGTTTCTGGAAGAAAATGGTCACTGTGTTTCATAGGGTTAAAAGAAGGACCTGTACCTACAATTTTTCAAACCAATTCTATATTTCAGCACAATGTTTGCGATCCTGATATGGTATTTGCAACCATTTCTATATTAGTTGTTGAACACCCTGGCTGTTGAATCCTTTACAAAGTCAAGTCAAAGCAGTGAGCATTCTGGGAGGAAAGCCAACAACAAATTGTAGTAATCCAGCCTTGTTGTTACAAAGACATGAATCAACAGCTCAGCATCTTGCTGAGACAGCAATCGTCTTAACCTTGTTATACTCTTGAGATGGTAATATGAGGTCTTATCAATATGGTTGATATGGCTCTCAAAGGAAAGCTGAGGGTCAAAAATGGCTGAAATTTATCATGGAGAATATTGCTTTGTGGGATGTCCAGCTGTAGAATTGTGACTACCTATTAAATCATCTGTGAAGCAAGAAATATATGGTTCATTGCCTGTAGGATAACAGAAGGGGAAGGAGGTGGAATCAAAAGTGAAATAAAACTGGTCAAATGAGATGAAAGTCTGATATCTTAATTTTCAGCTATAGGCATCATATTTTGAGATTACCCCTTAGTGAGCTTTTGATTAAGTGAGGATAGTTCCACTTCCATGCCATGGAAGATTAAAGGCTTTTCTGGGTGGCTGTATTTTAAGTGGTGAAATCTTTTCAAAGAGGTTTTTGTTTTTGTAATCAAGTGCAGACTGTGTTCATGTGAAAAGAAGCTCTAAGTTACCTAGACAATTAGTAGCATTTAAATGAGTGCACAAATCAAGACTGCTGTGATCTATGGTGTCTATTTTTTATTTGAGCTTTATATCTAGCACTTTCTTAGAAGTCAAACCAAGATTGATGCCAGGAAGACAGAGCTTTCTTTAGGAATCATTATCAGTACTCAGTTCCAAGCTCATGCCCTCCAGGAGGAAGGTCAATATGCAAAGTGTTCAAAAGCCCAGGCTTTTCCTTTGGGTAGATACGCAGTAGTGGGATTGCTGGGTGAAATGATAGGTCTACTTGTAGTACTTCGAGGAACTTCCATACTGCTTTCCATAGTGGTTGTACAAGTTTCCATTCCCAGTAACAGTGTTTAAACATTCCCTTTTCACTGCATCTTTGCCAACATCCATTGTTTTTTTGACTCTTTTATAATGGAAATTCTGACAGGGATAAGGTTGTATCTCACTGTGGTTTTAATTTGCATTTCCCTGATAATTAGTGATGTTGAACATTTTTTTCATAAGTTTATTGGCCATTTGTTGATCTTTTGAGAAAAAATCTGTTCATGTCTTTTGTCCATTTTTTGATGGGGTTATTTGTTCTCTTCTTGCTGATTTATTTGAGTTCTTAGTAGATTCTGGATATTAGCCCTTTGTCAGATGTATGGTTTGCAAATATTTTCCTCCCATTCTGTAGGTTGTCTATTTACTCTGTTGATTATTTCCTTTGCAGTGCAGAAACTTTTTAATGTAATCAAGTCCCATTTATTTATTTTTGTTGTTACTGTATTTGCTTTCGGGGGCTTAGTCATAAAGTCTTTGCCTAGGCCAATGTCAAGAATAGTTTTTCCTACATTATCTTCTGGAATTTTTATGGTTTCAGGTCTTACATTTAAGTCTTTACTCCATCTTGAGTTATTTTTTGTATATGGCAAGAGATAGGGATCAGTTTCATTCTTCTGCATGTGGCTCTCCAGTTTTCCCAGCACCATTTATTGACTAGGGCATCTTTTACCCAGTGTCTGTTTTTGTCTGCTTTGTCAAAAATTAGTTGGTTGTAGCTATATGGTTTTATTTCTGGGTTCTCTATTCTGCTCCATTGGTCTATGTGTCTACTTTTATACCAGTACCATGTTGTTTGGGTTACAATAGCCTTGTAATATAATTTGATGGTAATGTGATGACTCCAGATTAGTTATTTTTGCTTAGGATTGCTTTGGCTATTTGGACTCATTTTGGTTCCATATGAAGTTTAGGATTATTTTTTCTAGATCTGTTAAAAAATGACTTTGGTATTTTGATGGTAATTGCATTGAATCTGTAAATCACTTTGGGCAGAATGGACATTTTGACATTGTTGATTCTTCCAATCCATGAGCATGGGATATTTTTCCATTTGTTTGTGTCATCTATGATTTCTTTCATCAGTGTTTTGTAGTTCTCTTTATAGAGACACTGAAAGTCCTGATTTCAGCATGATACACTTCCTCCATGTAACAAAGAACACTTGTATCCCCTACATTTTCTTGAAGTAATTAAAAAAAGAAAGCCCAGCCTTTGAAGTAAGAAAGACCTGGATGTGAATCATAGCTTTATCATTTCCAAGTTGTGAGACCTTTAGTAAGTTACCTAACCTCTCCATGCCTTGGTTTTTTTTTATCTATAAATTGCAGGTAATACAAGTACTTGCCTCATAAGAATTTTGTGAGGATGATTGACATAACTTACGTAGAAAGTTTCTGTAGTGCTTGGCACATGGTATGCACTCTATAAATATTAGGAGTTTGAGAACCCTCCCCAAATTGCACTCTTCTTTTCCACCCAGTTTCTGAACAATTTGGGAAACTTAGAAAAAGTAAAGACAGAAGCAAAATATCACCTTATTACTTATAGAGATAAGATGGAGAATGAAGTTTAATTTGAGAGGTAAATTGGCCTGCTAAATGCCCCCGAATTAGACAGACTCACCCTTCCTGTCATAGGAGCACCACCTGGGCCAGGTTTCCCATGGAAAGTGGAGAAAGTCCCAACAGGAAGCTTTGTCAAGAAGCATGGCAGCACCAGGCTGAGCACTCACAGATATTCTTTTCAAATTAACCAGAGGCATTACTTCCTATCACCAGGGCCCAAAAGATTAAAGGGTCAGGAGAGGCTAAGAACGTGTCAGATAAAAGTCCTCCTCATGGAAATCAAGGCTGAGGAGAAGATGTTCCCATCTAACATAAAGTATTATCATCATAGTCATCATCAATAATTCATTTCCATTACACTTTATTACATTATTTAATTTGGTACTTCCTTTATCTTTTCAAATCATACTATTACTGTATTCATTTCCTATTGCTGTTGTAACAAGTTACCACAAACTAAGTGGCTGAAACAATACAAATGTATTCTCTTACAGCAATGGACAGGTCAGAAGTCCAAAATCAGTCTTACTGGACTAAAACCAAGGTGTTGACAAGGCTGACTCCTGTGGAGGCTCTGAAGGGAGAAGTGTCTCCTTACCTTTTTCCAGTTCCAGGGGCCACATACCTGTGGTCCCTTTCTTGCATCATTCCAACATCTTGGCCATCATCACATCTCATATATCTGCCTCTGACCTTCTTGCCTCCCTCTTTTAAGGACCCTTGTGATTACATTGGGCCTACCTGCATAATCCAGGATAATCTCCCATCTCCAGATTCTCAACTGAATCACATTTACTAAGTCCCTTTTACCATGTAAGGTGACTATTCACAGGTTCTAGGGATTATGAAGTGAATACCTTTGGGAAGCCATTAACAGTCTACCACATCACAGTTTGATTATCTGGATTTGCCTCATAGCTTTTTTCATGTCATTGCATACAGCATTCTTTTTAGTATTTCCTGAATCAGATTGTAAATTCCTCAAGAGTAGACATCAAGTCTTCTAAGTTTTTATATTTTTCCTACTTCGTTATTTCACATGTTAAAAGCAAAACATCTCATAGAAGGCACTCAGTAAAGCCTGTTGATTTAAATCAGAAATTCTTTAGAAAGGAGGCATGGATCTGGTCTACTTATGTTCCAGGACAAACATAATCTTAGCTTTGACTTTTGATTCTACAAACATTCGGATTATGTAAGAAACAATGTATTTAGAGTGATGAGTTAGAATGGGACCTGTTTTCTGGAATTCTCACTGTTAGATTGAAGAGAGGCTTTGGGACAGTCAATTAAATGTTAAGATTTACCAGAAATCCATAAGATTATTCCTGCCACACTCTCCTTCCTTCAAATAAAAGAGAAGAAATATTGCAATTCTTGGGAGTGGTTGTAAAAACTTACACTGCACAATTTAACCTGCTCTCCCCATTAAACTTTGGAGGAAGGAGGATTATTATACAATTGAATTTATTTCTGATTTTTGCTGGAATGGTTGATAAGAAGTATACTGTAACTCAAAATGAATACAAATGCAAAATAATTCTAGCTCTCAGACATAGGTACATTTTGAATGCATGATTGTTCATTACTTATGGGTTGAATTAGAAAATTATGGAGACCAATATGTAATTTTAAGATATTCAATTTAGGCTAATAGATATCTAAATGAACCATAGAATTAGCTTTAAAACATAGCCCTATTCACTACTCATAATTTTAAAAGTTAGTGATGCTCTATAGTCGCCTTGCATATAGGTTTTGTTATATTATTAAGACAAGAAGATTACCTTTGTTCTTAGCTCAGAAAATTGGCAATTGACCTTTGTGCTTGACCTGTGCTACCTTCATATCTTCCCCCTCCTTCTTGAGTTTTCCTGCCTAGAATGGTGAAATCTGAATTGTATACTAGAACTGGAAAGGACTCTAGAACCCATCTTGTCAATTTGGACATTTTATAAGCAAGAACTTAGTTTTAGAGACATTAATTGACTTGCTTAAGGTCATACAGTTACTGGCACAGCTTTATTAAAAACTCGGGTCTCCTAACTTTCTGTAAAGATTGTCCCCCAACCTCTTCCCTATTTAGGTAAGATAATTTAAGAGTGGAGAGAAACAAGAGGCATAAGTGAATAGCAAAGCAAAGGAAAGTGAGAGGATTCTGGAAAGACTGTGGCTTACGGGGGACACATTTCTCACTCAGTCACCCACTTCCTGGAGCTTCTCAGCTGTCAGAACCAGAGGAAGAAAGATGGTCCTGCCCCGGGGGATGAAAACAAGGCAGTAGATGAAGGTCTAATTCTGATAGAGAGTGCTGGTGAAGAACACCTGAAACCAAGGTCATGAGGGCCTAGAGAAAGGATTATAATAAAGGAAGGAGTAAAGAAATACTAGGGAATTGCCAAAAAAAAAAAAAAAAAAAAAAGAAAAAGGAAAAGCAGGTATTGCAATGTTAATAATAGGAAAAGAGCCTGGATGCGGTAGCACACACCTGTAATCCTAGCACTTTGGAAGGCCGAGGCTGGAGGATTGCTTGAGGCCAGGAGTTTGAGACTAGCCTGGGCAACATAGTAAGACCTCATCTCTACAAAAAATTTAAAAAAAATTAAGTCATCCTTTTTTATGGCTGAGTAGTATTCCATGGTATACATATACCACATTTTGTTAATTCACTCATGAATTGATGGGCATTTGGGTTGATTCCACATCTTTGCAATTGTGAATTGTGCTGTGATAAACATTCCAGTGCAGGTGTCTTTTTGATAAAATGACTTCTTTTCTTTTGGGTAAATACCCTGTAGTGGGAGAGAGAAGTAAAACTCAACAGAAATTGACTCGGGGGGAAGAAGCAGGAGGGGACAGGAGAAAACCTACCTAATGGGTACAATGAACAATATCTGGGTGACAGGCACTCTTATAACCATGACTCAAGCATTATAAAAGCAATCCATGTAACCAAAATTATTTGTACTTCATAATACTTTGAAATAAAAAAATAAAAATAATAAAACCCAAAACACACAAAAACCCCCCAAAATAATTAGCTAAGTGTGGTGTTGCACACCCGTAGACCCAGCTACTTGGGAGGCTAAGGCAGGAGGATTGTTAGAGCACAGGCACTGGGGGCTGCAGTGAGCTATGATCATGCCATGCCACTGCACTCCAGCCTGGGGGACAGAATAAGACTCTGTCCCTAAATATAACAGTAATAATGATAATAGGAAAAGAAGTATGTAAAGTTAAAGTTAAAAGTACTAATCAAGATAAGGCAGAACATTTTGTTATTATAAAATGACAAAATGAACAATATATGAAGGTACTAAAACACCAAACAACAAAAGCACCCAAAGACAAAAAAACAGCTGAAGATGAAAAGTAATATCTATTAGATATGCAAGGATAAATTATAAACTACAATTATAATGGTAAACCTTAATATTCATTTTTAAGAATTAGATACAAATAATGGAATTGAAAAATGATATTAATACATAATCTTATGTACAGAGAGCAAGATAAAAAGAAAGATTCAGAAATGTATATCCTTTGAATTGAAAATATAAATTATTTCCTATATTCATGGAAACTTTACAAAAACAGGTCATGTAATTGACCTCAAAAAAAGTCTTAATAGAATTTGAAAGGCAAAAAATTTTACATCTACTTTTTCTGACCATAATAAAATGGTGATCTTCTCCCCTGCCTACATCCCTAATAGTAACTACTAGAATACAATCATGATTATCTCACGGATCAAAGACAATTTGAAAACTGAAATTATAAACCATCTAGAAAATAATAAAAAAGAATGAATATCCAAACAGGACACAGAAAAATCTCAGAGAGAATATTTACACCTTTAAATTTCTTTTATAAGTGGTAAAGTATTAGTAAAAGTGAAAGAGAATGGAACATATTTGAAAGCCTAAAGAAAATTATTGTTTTTCCTGAAAATGAATATTACTAAAATTGATGGATAAGTATAGAAATAGAATAAAACAATTAGGGCTGAAGAAGTGAGAAAGGTGATTAAAGATATACCATTAAAAGGGCATTGTGAACACTTGTAAAGACTTACCTTATTTTATTGCACTTTGCAGATATTATGTTTTTTACAAGTTGAAGGTTTGTGGTAACCCTGTTTTGAGCAAGTCTATTGGTGCCACTTTTTTCCAACAGCCTGTGTTCATTTTGTGTCTCTGTAATTTCAGTAATTCTTGTAGTATTTCAACATTTTTCATTATTATTATATCTGTTATGGTGATCTGTGATCAGTGATCTTTGATATTACTATTATGAATTTTTTTTGGGGGGAGCCACAAACCATGCCCATTTAATCAATAAATGTGTGTGTTCTGACCATCTCCCTCTCCACAAGCCTTCCTATTCCCTGAGACAAAATAATATTGAAATTAGGCCAATTAATAACTGTACAATGGCTTCTAAGTGTTTAAGTAAAAAGTCATACCTCTTTCACTTTAAATCAAAAGCTAGAAATAATTAAGTTTAGTGAGGAAGACACATAGAAAGCCAAGATAGGCTAAAAATTAGGCCTCTTGCACCATACAGTTGTGAATGCAAGGGAAAACTTTTTGAAGGAAATTAAATGTGCTATCCCAGTGAACACACAAATGATAAGAAAGCAAAACAGCTTTATTGTTGAGATGGAGAAAGTTTTAGTGGTCTGGCTAGAAGATCAAACCAACCACAACATTCTGTAAGCCAAAACCTAATCCAGAGCAAGGCCCTGACTCTCTTCAATACTGTGAAGGCTGAGTGAGGTGAGGAAGCTGTAGAGGAAAAGTCTGAAGCTAGCAGAGGTTGGTTCAACAAGTTTAAGGAAAGAGGCCACCTCTACAACATAAAAGTGTGAGATGAAACAGCAAGTGCTGATGTAGAAGCTGCAGCAAGTTGTCCAGAACATCTGGCTAAGATCATTGATGAAGGTGGCTACAATAAACAATAGATTTTCAATGTAGATAAGACAGCCTTCTACTGGAAAAAGGTGCCATCTAGGACTTTCATAGCTAGAGAGGAGAAGTCAATGCCTGGATTCAAAGTTTCAAAGAACAGGCTGACTTTCTTATTTAGGGTCTAATGCAGCTGATGACTTTAAGTTGAAGCCAATGCTTATTTACCATTCTGAATATCCTAAGAATTATGCTAAATCAACTCTGTGTGTACTCTATAAGTGGAACAACAAAGCCTGGAGGACAGCACATCTGCTTATAGCATTGTTTATTGAATATTTTAAGCCCACTGTTGAGATCTACTGCTCAGAAAAAGAGATTCCTTTCAAAGTATTACTGCTGTTGTCAATATATACCTAGTCACCAAGAACTCTGATGGAGAAGTACCAGGAGATTGATGTTGTTTTCATGCCTGCTGACACATCCATTCTGCAACCTATGGATCAAGGAGTAATTTTGACTTTCAAGTCTTATTATTTAAGGAATACATTTTGTAAGGCAATAGCTGCCATAGATAGTGATTCCTCTAATGGATCTGGGCAAAGTGAATTGAGAACCTTCAAGAAAAGATTCACCATTCTACATACCATTAAGAACATGTGTGATTCATGGCAAGAGGTCAAAATATCAACATGAACAGAAGCTTGGAAGAAATTGATTCCAACTCTCACAGATAACTTGGAGGAGTAACTGCAGATGGGGTGGAAACAGCAAGAGAACTAGAATTAAAAGTGGAACCTGAAGATGTGACTGAATTATTGCAATCTCATGATACAACTGGAATGGATGAGGGGTTACTTCTTATGGATGGGCAAAGAAAGTGGTTCCTTGAGATGGAATCTACTCCTGGTGAAGATGCTGTGAACATTGTTGAAATGACAACAATGGATTTAGAATATTATATAAACTTAGTTGACAAAGCAGTGGCAGAGTTTGAGAGGGTTGACTTAAATTTTGAAAGAAGTTCTATTGTGGGTAAAATGCTATCAAACAGCATTGCTTGTGCCAGAGAAATATTTTGTGAAAGGAAGAGTCCATCGATGTGACAAACTTCATTGTTGTCTTATTTTAAGAAATTGCCACAGCCACCCCAACCTTCAGCAACCACCACCCTGATCAGTCAGCAGCCACCAAGATTGAGGCAAGATCTTTCACCAGCAAAAAGATTACAACTTACTGAAGGCTCAGATGATGTTAGCATTTTCTTAGTAAAAAAAAATTTTAATTAAGCTATGTATATTGTTTGTTTAGACATATTGCTATTGCATACTTAGTAGACTACAATATAGTGTAAATAAAACTTTTATATGCCCTGGGAAACCAAAAATTTATGTGACTGTGCAGTGGTGTGGAACTAAACTTGTATTGTCTCCACGGTACGCCTGTACATTGCTGGTAGGAATATAAAATGGTGCAGCCACCAGAAAACAGTTTGGTCATTCCTCAAAAAATTAATCAGAATTAACAAGTGATTCAGCAGTCCTACTCCCACATAGATACCCAAAAGAATTGAAGGCAAGGACTCAAATAGATATTTGCCTATCCATGTTCATAGCAGCACTATGCACAATAGCCGAAAGGTAGAAACAACCCAAGTGTTCATCGACAGAAGAATAGATAAACAAAATGTGGTACATACATACAATGGAATATTATTCAGCCTTAAAAAGTAATAAAATTCTGACACATGCTGCAACATGGAGAAACTTTGAAAACATTATGCTAAGTGAAATAAGACAGACACACATGTAAAAATAAATATTGTGTGATCCCACTTATATGAGGTACCTAGAGTAGGCAAATTCATAGAGACAGAAAGTATAATAGATGTTACCAGGGGCTAGAGGAAGGGAAGAACAAAGGAGTTGTTGTTTAATGGGTATAGCGTTTCTGCTTGTGATGATGAAAAATTTCTGGAAATGATTAGTGATGATAGTTGTACAATATTGTGAATGTATGCAATGCCATTGAATTGTACACTTAAAAATAATTAAAATGGTAAATTTTATGTTATGCATATTTTACCACACTAAAGCAAGCATCATGACCAGATATTTTCCTGAGTTCTAACTAATCTAAAAAGAACAGATATTTATCATGTTATTTAATCACTTTAACCAATAGAAAAATTTGAAAAGCTCCCAAATCCTTTTTTGTGAAGCCAGCACATTCTTAATACCCACATTTGTTAAAGATGTTAAAAATTGAAAAAGTGTAGACATTTTACATGTGAATATGGATACATTAACACTAAATAAAATAATTTCAAGTAAAGTCTGTTATTGTGTCAAAAGATGATTTATTAAAACCAATTAGAATTTATCCAGAAACGCAAAGGTGATTCAATATCAGAAATCTTTGCTCAATTAACTAAAGGAGAAAAAAACCTGGTAATTTCAAGAGAAGTTAAAAACATATTAGACAAAATGTCAAAGAATACTCTAAGCAAAACATGCATAGAAGGACATTTAGATTAAGATCGAAACTAGATGGAGTTGCTCACTATTGCCATATTAATACTCAACATTTTTGGGAAGTTATAACAAATGATATAACATGGAATCATTTGATGAAATACTGGAAAAGAAGAGATTAAATCTTCTTCTTTGATTAAATATGATTATAATTTTAAAAATCCCAAGAATTCTAGCACAGTAATGGAGTGAATAAAATAATTTTATAGATAAATAGGTAGAAAATATAATAAATAAATAGATTTTTTATCAGAAATTAAGACCAAAAGTGAAAATTGGGAAAAGTCCATTAAAATAACAATACAAGCATAAAATTCTTAGAAACACAGTTGCCAAGAATGGCATAGAATTGTTACCAAAAAAATTGTCAACTCTCCTAGAATTATTCAAAATGATATTGAAAAAGTGGAAAAGATAATATTCTTGGGTGGGAAGATAAAAATGTCGGTTCTGCTAAAATTAAAATAAGAATTTAATGCAATTTTAATTAGACCCCAGAGGATTTTATTTAGGGAGAAATTTTGTAAAATGATCTTAAATATGGAATAATAAGTACCTGAGAATAATCATGAAGAATATGAGGAAAAGAAGAGCTGGCATACATGACCTGCCTTACTGTTATTAGAAATACAATAGTCATTGTGATAAAGATCAGTGTGGTATTGACCTAGAACTAGAAAATTACATTCATTATTATGTGTCAAAAACAAAAGAATAAAAAAAGAAAATTAGATTTAAAAAGAATAAAAATTTGTTAGATGATTTTAGTATATATATGAGAATTTAATATGTGACAAAGTTAGTATTTCAATTTCGTGGGTAAAGATGAATTATTTAGTAAAAAGTAAGAGCACAACTGACTCTCCATCTGAAAGAAAATGAGTTTGGGCTTTCATGTTTCACCATATCCAAAATAAATTTCAAATGAAGTAAAAACAAATGTGAAAAATTGAAGATATTAGAATATCTAGGCTACACATATAATCCAGGGGTGGATTGACTTTTCTTAAGCAAGGTAAGAAGCCAAAATACTCTAAAATATTGACATATTCAACTATATAAGATTAAAAACTTCCTTACAGAAAAAAAATCCCACCCCAAACTAAAACCCATAACTCAAGATGACAAATGAAGTTTTAGCATCTATACTATACAGATGGGCAAGAAAAATAATCTAATAGATAAAAGAAAAGGAATATAAATAAATATTTCATAGAAGAGAAAGTCCAAATGGCCAATAAACATTTCAGAAGATGCTCAAAATCACTGGTAGTCAGAGGAATGTCAATTAAATAAAAAATAGTGTTTTTATATTGATTAGATTGGTAAAATATGGAAAGAATAAAAATTATGGCCAACCGTAAATATGAGGAAATGGGTACTTGCATATATTGATAGACAAATGCAATTTTGCGATCTTTTGGAAAAGCAATCTGGTAACATCTATTAAAATTAAAAATACTTGCATCCTTGTCACCACAGTACTATTGCTGGGAATCTTCCCATAGTATTAAAAGCACCAGCATATAAAATTGTATGTACAAGTATATGTATTACAGAATTGTTCAGATAGACAAAAATACAGCAATGTGGAAATACAATAAATGCCCATTAATCAGGGAAGATTTGAAATAAATAATGGTTTGTCTAAATTGTGCAATATTATATTATTAGGCATCCATTAAAATAATGTATTAGAACTACATCAGTTGATTTAGAGCAATGTACTCAAGGCATTTTTGAATATGAAAAGTAAGACAAAGAGGAGCATGTATCATATGATACAATTTTTATAGTCAATTCCAAACTCCTTATCAATGCATACGTATGTGTACATGTATGTGTGTGTGTATGAGTATCTGTGTGTGTATGTAAATACATGAGCTTGAAGTAAAGCATGGAAATACAAACACAGGGTTGTTAGCATGGGTCATCAGCTTGATTGTGGGGAGGGCAGCAGATCTGGGTGAGTTGGAAAGAAATGTTAGAAAGAAGCAAGACTGGAGGAGAGTTGGGTAGGGAGTAGATAATTAGCTTTTACCTTATATATCTTTTGTACATTTTACTTATTGCAACAAGCATGTGTCATAATAAATCCATAATATGAAAAAAATATATAAAAAAGAACCTTTAAAATATAGCATTAAGTGAAAATTTTTTAAATGCTCTAGTAAGTTGAGTGGTGGCTTCCCAAAAGGATATGTCCACCCAGAACCTGTGAATGTGACCTAATTTGGAAAAACAATCTTTGCAGATGAAATTAAGATATCCAGATGAAATCATCCTGGATTAGGAGGACCCTAAATCCAGTGGCGAGTGTTGTCAGAAGACACACAGAGGGGAAAAGGCCATCTGAGGACTGAGGCAGAGATTAGGCTGAGAGCCACAAGCCAAGGAATGCCAAGAGCCACCAGAAGCTGAAAGGGGCAAGAAAAAGAATCTCCTCTCAACGTGCTGGAGGGAGAATAGCCCTACTGATACCTCGATTTTGGACTTCTGGCCTCCATAACAACGAGAGAATAAATTTCTGTTATTTTAAGCTAATAAATTTGTAATAATTTGTTACGGCAGCCTAGGAAACTAATATAGATACCAAACCTTTTTTTTGATAGAAATTTTCTGTGAATTTCAATATGTAAAAGTATTAGTCAGAGCTGTTCTAGCTCATGAATGTGACACCCTGTCCCATTATCCCCATTCCTGTGTCACCACAAAAATACCAGGGCTGCTTGGAGCATAGCTTGAACATCACTGATTTAGTCCAGTCGCCTTTCTGGACAGATGAGAGGAGTGAGATTTGAAGAGTTTTCCCGTCTTTTGATAAACTAAGCAAACTTGAGGCAACCTGATGCCCCTTTCTGAATTTGTCCCTTGGGAGGTTTAGGATCATTTTTAGTTTCTTATAACAACTGGCTGTCATTCAGTTAGCTCTTGACATTTTAATACTTTTGACATGCATTTCACTGCCATAAAATCACTTTTGTAAAGTTTTATTAATGTTTCTTTTTTCTTTGCTTTTCTATATTTCCTTTGGGAAAGATTTTGTATAACCCACTGGTTTGTTGCTGAATATATCCCTAGATACATATCTTTCACTTGAGATATGTATCACTGATGAATTCTTAATTCTGTATTTCTTATCCATCATGTGACTACACTAAGCTGAGAATTCCCCTCACATCACTGGATGCAACAAATCCACAATATAAAAGTTTTTGAGAAAGCATGACACTTGTGGTGCAGAAGGAGTGAGCACAGCCTGTGTGCAGTCAGGAAAGGGGAGAAGACTAAATGCTGAGCAACTGCAGTTAAGGTGCCCTGTCTCCCGGTAGGGCACAGAATTCCTGAACGATGAGTCAGACTTATTCCTCAACATGGATGCTCCTTTATGTCTACCAAGAAAGGATTCCCCACCTTCCCTAAAGCAGCATCACAGGGCAACTAAGGCTGAAAAGGCTCTGATGAGCGAGATGAGGCTCAGAGAGGTGGGAAGGACCATCGCTGAGTAACATCGCTACCATCACTTTGCAAGCTTATATGGGTGTCTTTGCACGTTTGAGGTCAAGATATGTTTTGCGCACTGGAGAACAGAGTGAACTGGAGCTGAAGAAGCAGTCTATAAAGACCTTCTACTTGCCTCATAAGCAATCACATATGGATCTTGTAAGAATTTTGGACAATAGTTTAAAAAAAACCATGACTGTTACATATTGGCGGGGGGCACATGGAAAGTAAAGGGAGAAGAGGCAATGCAAAATCAGGATGATCAAAACAGAAATAAACACAAAAATGAATGGGGTGGAGATTTTCCTATTATCATAATGAGGGTTTTATATACATAAATATTAACAATATATCTATATTTGTGTATATATTTGTAATCAATGTATGTTTTGTATCTTTATAATTACATTGGGTATATCTGTGGTTTGTAGCTTGAGAGAGAGAGATATATATGCATATATATGGATGTTGACAGAAAAGAAGCCGAACTCTGTAAAATAATTTTAAAGAGGTTTCTTCTGAGCCAAATTTGAGGACCATGACCCGGAGCCACAGCCAAGAAGCACTGAGCAAGTGGACTCACTGTGGTTGAGTTACAGTTTGGTTTTATACATTTTAGGGAGATAGGGATTACGGGTAAAGTCATAAATCAATACATGGAAGGCATATATTGGCTTAGCCCGAAAAGGTGGGCCATCTCGAAGCAGGGGCTTACAGGTTATAGGTGGGTTTAAAGATTTTTTTGCTGACAACTGGCTGAACGAGTTAGGCTTTCTCCAAAGACCAGGAATCAGTGGAAAGGAATGTTTGAGTTAAGATAAAGGTCTTCTTTCATGTGATGCTATACCAGAATCAGGTTGGGAAGTAAACCGCATCATAAAAACCTATTTACTGAGATTTTATCATTTGTAGATGTGACTCACTATGCCCTCTTAGGAATTTGGGCAAAAGAAAAAGATCAGAGTTCAGTTCTCATGTATATATATCTCACAACCCATACTGGATTTCCAGATAGCATAAGTTTGTCCTAAATATTGCATGGAACATACTTATAAAAAAATATTTGTTGTTTATCTGAAGTTCAAATTTAACTTGGTATTATGTGTTTTTATTTGCTAAATCTGGCAACCCTACTCTTAAAAAGTTGTTTGTGTTCTATTTTTAATAGAGAGGACTTTTTTTCTCAGTATCTAAGTGAAATTGGTGTTAACCCCACTGATTCCACTCTGTGGAAGTGCCAACAGGTCTTCCAAATGTCTGGCAATGTTATGGGGAGCTTATATTTGTGGCTTTCTCCAGGTCTTTGTGTTTCTGCACTCTTGTATACCATCTCTGCCCACGACTCCTTAATCCGACATGACATTCAACTCTTTCCTCAGTTTGCATGAACACCTTCCCCACCTACTGCCGCCACACACGCACACCAAGAATTTGATGTTTTGTTTCTTTATTTGGTAGATGATGAGAGGCAGTCTCTCTCATCTAAAACCCTGCTTTCCTCCCCTACTCTCATCAGCTGTACTCAAATTCCCTCTTCCTGGTAGCCCTTGGACAGCTAAATTCTTCAAAGAAATGTTGGAATCAGCCTTTTCTTAGGCCTGTACAGTGTGAATGGAGAGGACAGGGGACTATAAAAAATTAAAATATTTTTCCCAAGAGAGACCTATCTGTCCTGTGGAGGAATTCTGCTACCAACTGTGAAGATAATGCATTTTCTCCATCTTATTATGTATTTATTATAAGCATAAATGCAAGTATACAAGAAAAGTTAGTTTCAGTAACATATTACATTGGAAAAATCAGTGTGAATTCATCATGTCCTTGAAAGACTTATTTTCCAGCTCTATCATTATTATAAATGGTCTAACAGCAGGGACACTATTCTAACGTATTACCAGCCCTCATGTGCAACCCTAGCACAAAAATTTTGATCCCTGGAGGGTAGTTGACTCCAAGTTTGGTATAAAGACAAAATGAGACTGAGCCAAAGCAACCTGTTGTTAACCAGAAATCAAGGCTGCTGCTTGAAACATCAGGGGGTAGTGCTTCAATAACAAAAGAGCCAGCAAATAATAACAAAAATAATAATGCTAATCATTAAAATGGAAAAAGTTAAGCCTCTAAATAGCCTAAGTTCACAGCAACACTCCAAAGAGAAAACACAAGGTGCACAAAGAGGTACTTGTAATACAAAAGAATGATTCTAACAGGATTTTTACATCCTTATTGATTTAGAGAAGTAGGAGAGTGTTGAAATATAATGTATTATTCCCTTTGTTTAGCATGTTTCCATATGTTTAGCACATATACTTGTTTGTATTTGTGTAAGAAAGAAGGACAAACTAAGATACTTGAATGAACCAATATGATGCAGGATTTCTGCATAATGAGGTAGACCTTTTTCCTACTATAGAAAAGACCAGAAAAGGAGGGACATTCTAAATACTAAAGAACTCATCAGCATTAATGGTCTTAAATAATAATGACTTACAAGGTTATTGTAGTTGATTACAGCTATGCCATACAGGTATACACAATACCTATTACAAAACAGGTTGTTTCAAAATTATAAATGGATCAAATGTTCTGAAGTGGAAAAGATGAGAGATTCAATCCCTTATCTTCTGGAAGATGAAACACCTACTAATTATAAATAAACTCCTATGAATTATAATAAGCTACTAAAAGAAATACATATATTTTAATAATTGAAACAAAGTACTTCAATGTATCACAATGTCAAGGCAATGGCATAGGTCCTTCTGGCTGTAAGAAATCTCAGGAAAGATAATAAGTCTTCAAAAATTAAAATTTACATTAAGACAGGTTCCGTTCAGGATGGAACTAGTGAGAGTTAGATATAAAAAGGCACTTGTGTCAGGTTTCAGTCTGAAATGTCGGTTCTTGGTGTGCTCATGGTTGAAGAATGACCAGATGCACCAAACTAAGGCAAACACAAAAATGAGGTTTATTGAGGAGAGAAAGATAGGATTACAGAGCAAGAGCAAGATATAGGTTACAGAGAGAGATACATACTCCATGGATAACGATGAGACCCATTGTCACAGCAAAGGGAGAGCAAAAGGAAGGGGCCACAAAGGGCCTGGTTATAGTCTCCATCTTGTTTTATAGTGCCCGGATTGGGACCTCCCTCATGGCTCAGACATCACTGTCGCCATGGAACCACTTTGATTGGACAGTTGGGAGTTGCATGACCTGAGCCTTACTACACATGTGGGTTGTTCTAGGCTACTTTCTGGACTCTATCCTACCTATGCAGCTTGGCTTGTGGTCCTCTGCATACTTTTGCAGCTGGCGTGCTAAGTTATGATTGGCAGATTCATAGGGTATTTCCTCCTCCCCCAGGTATGGCAGTAGCTCAGGACAGGATTTCGTGGGGCAGGACCAAGATGGGAGCCTGGGGACCACCCTTGTCCTTTTTCCTAGATGGGGCAATTGCACCAATGCAAGGCACAAACTTTTGTCTCTAGGAGACCCAGAATCCCTTCTTAACTACCTCACACTTGGTCTATTGTGGAGACTGAAGTTGGCTTCACTTTGGACCATACTACCAAGTCTCATACTTCAAACATAAATGAACTATCCAATAATCTGGTTTCTGGTATTCTGAGATGGCATTCTTTTTTTTTTTTTTTTTTAGATCTGGAAAAATTTGCAAAAAAAAAATTTCCTAGAAAGGTTGTAAACATTGGTTCTGGTAAAGATACAGAAAGTTTACAAAGGTGTTAGAAAAATTAGATCCCTGGAAAGATGTAAAAATAAGAATTAAAGTTCAATTAGCTGGGCGTGGCAGCACGAGCCTATACTCCCAGCTACTGGGGAAGCTGAGGCAGGAGGATCACTTGAGCCCAGGAGTTTGAGGTTGCAGTGAGCTATGATGACACCACTGACTGCACTCTAGCCTGAGTGGCAGAGCAAGACTCTGTCTCAAAAAAAAAAAAAGTAAAGTTTTATTCATGGTATTGGCATTTTTGCCATCAGTATTATTTTGCAGTATTGATCAGTTATGAAATCATGAAATCATTGAATCATTTTACTTATTTTATTTGCTATTT
This sequence comes from Daubentonia madagascariensis, assembly GCA_023783475.1. Classification (NCBI taxonomy): domain Eukaryota; kingdom Metazoa; phylum Chordata; class Mammalia; order Primates; family Daubentoniidae; genus Daubentonia; species Daubentonia madagascariensis. The sequence continues at coordinate 42,416,702 of JAKFHU010001569.1, read as the reverse complement.
AGGGTATTTAAAATATTCAAAAGAGCCAGTCACACAAATTACTAAATGCAGTTTAAATTATTTAAGGGAACTTAATCAAATTTACAGTGAATAACTAAAAACCCACAAAAATTGATTTTCTAAGTTTTGCTTTTTAGATATAAGGGTTTAATGTATTAAGCATTGAGTTAAAGGAATCATTATATTGAACCAAAATGAATCCTGAGATGTAATTATAAAATAATTTTATTTTTGTCTTTCACTGTTTCTTTAAATCTGTTCTATTGGGCTAGTTCTTCTCCTGCCCCTGTTGAAAACTGGGGCGGGTCCGTGGTTCTTCTGATCATGGTTGCTCTAAGTCTAGACACAGCCCTAGTAAATAATTAAAGTGTTCAGTTGCATGTACTAATCAAAACTCTAAACTTAAAGCTGAGATTTCTACCTATTCCTAACTTAAGCCTATTGCAGACAGGAATCCTACCAGTTGGGAAAAGATGTGGTTGGTTGCCTCTCCAGCACTTCTATTTCTCAGCTCCATCCCTTTCTCTTGATCTGGCTAACTGTGTTTCTGACCTCTTTGTAGTAGGAGTGTAGGAAGGGGGGAGAAGAAAGAAGACAGGAGAATTCTCAATTGACCAATACTATCATTAGCTTGTACCACCCTCTCTGGGACTCAGGAAATTAAAGTGGACTCCTTGTCTTTTAAGGGTACTTCAGAAGCCTTCCCCTCCCTCAATTATGGAGGGCCTCTTACCTGAAGTTCTTTTGACCCTAGCAAGTGAATCTCTATTTAGGATAGTTTTTCACTCTTTTCTCAGGCCTTTAATATTTCCTGATACCTCAGATTCTGTTATGATCAACTCGCATGTGAGTCTCTTAGGCAGGATTTAAGATGACCCCACACTAGGTCTTCTGTGTAATCCTCCACGTCTGATTTATGGAAAGTATTCATGCATTCTTTGCTCCAACTGAGTGTGGATTTGTAAGCCAATCCCAACTCTTATGTTCTATGGTCAAAACAACAAACTACCTACTCTCTCACCCTTTCAATTTCTTACATGTGAGTCAGACACTTGTCTACTGTGTCTCTAAATTGGATGGGACACATTGTTAGGCTCCCCAGGTGGTCCTGTTGACCACTCTCACTAGATTCCTGGTGAGAGGAGGTAGCTTCCTAACCTTCCCTAACCTTCCCATTGGCAGTGGGTGATATTCGTGGCATTATTCTTCCCAAAGAAATCCTACCCTCCAAATTCTCTTCAAATACTTAACTCTTGATGCATTTAAATCCTTCCAATGGGTTTGTGGTGAAAAGACATGTGACTAGTTTTCAGAAATCTCCTTTTTGAATTTTGTGTATATTCTAGTGCCTCCTTTGGAATCAACCTCTGTTGTATTGTTTTGCTTTGGCCAAACTTCCATTTTAATATGCAGTAATACAAAGTACAAATTTAGTGAGTATTCCACTCCATTCACAAAATCTTCTCTTTATCAGAGACTACCACAACATTTGTAAACATCTGAGTTAAAAGACTCTTTGAACAAGGCACAGATTGTAAACATCTGTCAGTAGCTACTTAAACTGGGTGGACCTCCAAAGGAGAACTATGATTTTGGTGCTTGGGGAACATTGAGCAAATTAGGAGCTCTACTTAGTGAGTAATTCTTGAATAAGATTTTTTCCTAATGTTCCATTAGTATGGTCTTTTATGTTTCCAATTAAGTTATTAGTGCTGGGAGATCAAGTTAGAGCTACTTAAGAGCTTTTGTTGGTGGGGAGATCATAGGTCTTGGTTGTTAATTAACAGCACAGGAGTGCTCCTGTCTCCTTAGGTCTGTAATGGAAATCTCTGCTTGAAGGCTTGGTACTTTTACTATTAGAAAGGAACCCTGAAGTACTGGGCGATTTTTTTTTTTCAATTATCAAAGGCATTTACAGGCACCAGATAGATTTTTTTTTTCCCTTGAAATGACTTTAAGTTGGTGTTTAATAACCTTTATTTTGGAATCACTTTTTTTTTTTTTTACCAAACATGAAGAATTCTGGACTGTACCCCACATAAATACGATTCAGTAGAACTGTATTGGGCCCCAGGTGTTAACATTTTAAATAAGGACTGCAGATGATATAAGGGACAAACTTTGACCTAGAATTCTTCTTTTATTTTAATGATCACATTCTTTATTTTTCCATATACAGTATAATTTTATTACTCTATATTTTATTACTCTAAATAATAAAGCAGTAAATAATTAAATAATTACAGATGTATTGATACAGAAATAAAGGACCTGATTATATTTCCCACTTAGGAAACACTGTTCCCTCATGACAACTAATGATAATCAAGAAATTAAGTATTTCAGTAAGTGTGTTTCATGATTAGAAATAAATTACATATTAAATATTATATTTATATATTACAGATTTAAATTTATATATATTATATATATTTTTATATATATATAAAATATATTACATCTCTAGTCTTGTTCTTTCTCTGTCTGGCTTATTTCACTGAGAAAAATGTCTTCCAGGCTCATCCATGATGTGGCAAATGGCAAGATCTTGTTCCTTCTTAGGGCTGAATAACATTCTGTTGTATATATGTGCTACAATTTATCCATTTTTCTGTTGTTTCTATATCTTGTCTATTTGAATAATGCTGCAATGAACAGGAGAGTGCAGATTTCTTTACAAGGTGGTGATTTCATTTCCTTTGGGTATATCCCTAGTAGAGGAATTGTGGGTCATATTGTAATTCTGTTTTTAATTTCTTTAGAAATCTCCATACTGTCTGCCATAGTGCTGTACAATCTACATTCCCACCAACAATGTATAAGGCTTCCCTTTTCTCTACACCCTCTCCAATATTTGCTATCTTTTGACTTTTTGATAGTAGCCATCTTAACAGGTTTAAGGTGGTATCTCATAGTAGTTTTGATTTGCATTTTCCTGATAATTAATGATGTTGAACACCTTTTCATATAGCTGAACACATGGAAGTTAACTCCCCAAGAGGTGACCAATGGGAAATGAGTCAGGAAGGAACCAGGTAGATAAATTTCTTCATTTTCACCCTTTGTCTCAACTACTTTCAGGCACAGTTTCTCTTTGCATCTTGTCCAAAGAAGACCCATGCCCTAAGTAGCCAAACCTGTTGAGCATGCTGCAATGTCTCGCTCTGTAGCTTGTGCAGTGTTGTGTAGTGTAACTGAGCAAGCTCGTACCACTCACTGCAGGACAGCCAATAAATCCAGAGGCAGGTGTTGGGGCAAGGAAAGTGACTTTTATTCAGAAAGCTAGCAAATTGAGAAGATGGCAGGCTAATGTCCCAAAGAACCATCTTATGTTAGTATAAACTTTAGGTTCCTTTTTATCTTAAGATAAGGCGAAGTGAAGGTTGGGTTGTAAGAGGTAACCAAAGACCGCAGACATCCAAGGGTCTGAGCATCAGTGAGGGTCTGAGGAGGTTGTAAAACTTCTTTGCTCTTGGTCAGTTAACTTTGGAGGATGAAGTCAGGATGTTTCTAAAAATCTTTAACATAGCCTTGTTACTTGTGTATATACCTTTCTTATCTCCCCGGGAGTTAATTTTGGAAAATGCACAGTCATTACCTTCCTTCTAGGCTACATGCAGAGTTAAGCAGAAGCTTTTAACCTAAAGGATATTACTGCAGGGGATCAGAAGCAAAATGGAGCTAATTACGCTAAGCTTCCCTTCCACTGTTGCGGCAGCACGTAAAGCCTCACTTCACGTTAGTTTATGTCCATTTTTGTCTTCACTTCCCTTTTTCTCATACTTGCTGCCCTTGTTTTGCACCTCCCAAGCAAAGTGTCAGGACTTTAATCCTTGCCTCAGGCTCCGTTTTCTAGAGAACTCAAGCTAAAATGTGTGGCAATTATAATAGCCTAAGTCTTTGGAGTGGATTATATACTTTCCACAGCACTGAGGGTGTTTCCTGATTTATAGCCCATATTAAGCAATGTCAAAGCTTTTGAATGTTTGTATTTGTCTTTGAATTGACAAAAAAATTACATAGGGCTAAATGTAATATGCATACTATATATAATATATATATAAATTTAAATCTGTACTATATGAATATAATATTTAATACGTAATTTATTTCTAATCATGAAACACACTTACTGAAATACTTAATTTCTTGATTGTCATTAGTCATAATGAGGAAACAGTATTCCCTTAAGTGGAAAACATAATCGGGTCCTCTATTTCAGTATCAAGATTTCATTTCCAACAGGTGGTTCTAGTATGTTCCTGGGCTGTCCTTCTTGCTGCTTCTAGCACTGTAGAAAGATACAGGTAGTGACTGCAGGGCTCTCTTTTCTTCTTTTGATGAAATCTCATGTAAAGCGTTCCCCCTTTGTATCAGAAGTAAGGGCAATTGAACAACCAACAAGTTATAAACCTATTTTTCTCCTTAAATAGAACTTTGGTTCTTTTATAATTGCAACTGATGGACCTAACAATACAATAGTGGCTTTCATGGCATAACTTTTTTTGCAGGAACTCTTAAGAGCATAGGAAATTGAATGATCTTTCACCTCAAACAAGGTAATTTTTAGGCATTAGGTCAATGACTGGGGAGAGGAGTAATTCTGCATTGAGGCATTTACATTGAACCTGACATGTAGCTACAATATCACACTTCTGAAGAATGCCTTTCCTATTCCTCTTTAACTCTTATAAACGTTTGCCATTTTTAAGTGAATTGAATTCCATCCCCACTGAAAACCAACAAAGACGTGTGTATTGATCAGTTATAATTGTCGAGCTTGATTGTTCTATATTATCATCATTCCAAGTGTAGTGTTTTTAGAGAAAGCAGTAAATTAGCTTTGGTTTCTTTCAGTCTTGAAACCAAAACAGGCCAACAAAAAGGTAAGTGACAGAATTTGACAATCAGGGTTTCCACATTTCAACTTTCAAACTATCATAAACAGCAAGAGCAGGGTCTTGTCTGGCCTTGTATGTGCTGATATAGATGCACACATACACGCATGTACATCTGTTTGTATAAAAACACGTCACCTGTTGTTTTTAATAGATCTCCCAACAGGGAAAACCCAGTTAGAGGTACTAAACTAATTGGATCCCCAGGGCTTCTCTAAATCCTTTTCCTGGTATGTTGATAGCTACATTCTTGTTCACTTTCTGAAAATTGAAAACTTGGGTTAGGTTTTCACTTGCTTAGTTTTTAAACCTTTTTATGCAGGACAAAAATGTTGGTTTTTATCTTTTAAGAAAGAAATTTATTTTGCATGATTATTTTTCCTTAAAAAAGTTAATTCAGCTCTTTAACAGAATAACTAGTGTGACTTTAATTTTTCCCATTAAAAATTTGTCTGAAAATATGCCAATTTATTCATTTCTAAGACGGCTATGTACCTTATAGGGAACGCTTTCTGTTTAAATACACAGTTCAAGTAATTGGAACAGGTGGGATAGAAATTGAAACTATTAAATTTTTAAAACTTATGTGTTTTCCATTTGAGAAAATAAGCCCATTTCTAAGGTAAAATGGAAGAAAGATATATTAAAAGTTTGGAGGTCTGCTGTGCTATAAGGACAATATTCTTTAGTAAAGCCAAAAGAATGATGTGAAAAATATACTACCCAAAGAAAGACACAGTATATGAGGGAAAGATTATCCCCCTTTTCCCCTTTTATTACTGGTTACTACTAGAGTCAACCTTAATAACGGGGATATTTACCTCCCTGAAGATGAGATGCATCCCCGAACTCCCTAATTAAAAAAAAAAAAAAAAAAGGAAGCTGCCACTGTTGTATCTCCCAGAGCAGAACATCTTGTTCTTTGGTTATTTTTAGTCGAGGAGCTTTGAAATCTTGAATGATGGAGCATTCTGTCCATAGATGATTCTCCTGGCTGCCTTACTCTAATGAGCTCTTCAGAAAATACTTGTACAAACCATCTTGAGATTCACTACCTCCCACAGTACTAAGAGAAAAAAGGAATCAACTCTATTTTGATACACAAATACATATCTTAATTTATGTCTTATGAGTTACTTAGAGGATTTAATATATCTAAAATATTGAGTTACTTGTTTAGCAACTATAATTGAGATGAAAAATGTCCTAAGGTGAAGTTAGAGCTTCATAATTAGTTTATTTGTTTGTTATCCAAATATTTCCATGATTTTACAGTACATGACAAACAACTTCAGTGATGTCTTTAAGAACCTGAAGCATAATAGGCCACCATTTTGAATGTCCGAGGTATGGTATTTATTAATTGCTTACAATTACTGAAATTATCATTGAATTGAGTAATTGAATGTACTCAAATGAAGCTACTTTGTTGCAAGCATCTCTTATGTGTAGTATCGTTTATACCGGTTAAACGGAACCTTCCACAACTGCTCTGCAAATCAATTTTATTAGAAATGATCAAGTAACTTTAATTGTTTTGGCTTGCTGCTAATGCATTAATAGACTCTGAACCCAAATAATTAATGAAGTTAATTTAAAATGCTTGAAAAAGAGCTCTGATGGTAAATATCTAATGGTTGAAATTTTTGCTTAAATTCTAATAGCAGCATCCACTTTCCAATTCTTTTTGCTTTATCCACTGCTTAAATAATGGAAATATTAGGTAGAATGTGCAAAATTTAATTGGAAATTTACATTCTAATGTTGTTAATACATCTATCACTTCAGTTATTGCCACTTCCACCATTTTGTATATGTGTATCAGCTATTATAGCTGCAAAAGAATATGAGGGCACAATATAATTGACATAATTCAGACTTCTATGTTATCTGCCTTTGAAATATCCAAGTAGCTAAAATAAACACATTTTTTGCTATTTGCATTTTTTAGTTATCTGCCTTGTTTGTTCACTCTGCAGAACATTCACACAAATGTTTGGACAGTAATAAGCTGATGCACATATAAAGTGAGTATTACAATTGTATAAAACATTTAATTAAAAGTCTAACATAAGAATATATGTTATCATTTGAACCACCAGAAGTGAATGTGTATTATTAAATTATAATGGTTGAAGTAACAATGTGATATAGTACAAGAATAAAAGATAAATCAGTGAAAATGAATAAACGGTCCTGGGAAAAAACCAAAGGCATATATAATAAAAGTAATATTTCCAATATTTGGAATAAGAAAGGCTATTCAGTAATGATACTCTAATAATTAATTAACAACTTCATTGGAAAGGTTGGAGATTTGTTCCTGCCTTATACTCTAGGCCAAAATAAATTAAGTATTTAAATGCAAAAATGAAATCAAAGAACTAGAAGAAAATATAGTTGAATATGTTATCTGAACTCATATTTGAGAAGGGTGTAGCACTAAAAAAAGACATTATAAAAATATATTGGTAGATCTGACAAGAAAAATTGAAACCTTTGCTAAAATATTGTGAACAAAATTAAAAATATAAAGCAAATGAGGAGAAAATTAGCAAAGTAAATGAAAAGTAAAGGCTAAGTTTCATGGATTGATAAACAGCTCTTATAAATCATTAAGAAAAATAAGAAAACCATGCTAGAAAGAAGGGAAAAGGGTATGAAGTATTTGAAAAAAGGAAAAAATGTAAAAGGCCAATAACCTTAGGTAAAAAAGTTCAATTTCACCAATGATTAAAGGAATGCTAATTAAAACAATGAAATGCCATTTTCTCATTAAATTTATGGGTTTTTTTTTTTATAAGTATGTGTTACTGGTAGGAATTGAAATGGGTATAACTTTCTAGTGGGCAATTTGACCGTACCTTTTAAAAAACAGAAATATTCATTTAAGTGAATACAGAAATTGTATCTGTTGGGTTCATTATATATACCTAGTGTTAACATTAATTAACAGCTGATCTTCATATTTTTTATATATTTCCAAAACTTTTAGAATGAACATGTTTTGTGTTTATAATTGGGGAGAGAAAGATTAATATTTAAAGTACTTTACAGTATTATAAGTAGCTTAGGGATCAAAATCCCCAAATTATAGATACATCAATTTCCTTTCTGACATTATTTTACATTGTTTCTCTAGACCCTGATACACAAATTAATTGGTAGGTAAAACAAATATTCTTAATAAAAACAAATATTCTTGATAAAAATGTTTTTGGAACTATTTGCCTAGTGTTGAAATATTCAGGCAGACATGAAAATGTGTCTGACAAGGACTTAGGGAGATATAGACTAAAATGTCTCATTTTATAAACTCTATAAACTAACGTATTATGTGTCTCAGTTGTTCAAATAAGGTTAAACATTTTCTGAATATATTTTTATCTTACTTACCTCCAGGCTGTTGTTCTTCCTGATTCAGTCTGGATTGTTCTTATGTGTCTTATCCCTGGTAAACACCTTCTCATTATTTAATGTCCAGCTGGTGCATCCTTTTGTCAAGGACACATCTCCTCCCCACCCAATTTGAATTGGCTACCCCCCCTCCTTGGACATTTTAGTTCACATGTGAGTCTTCTACTGAATGGTAAGCTCTATGAGCTTACCTGCACCAGCAACTGAGATGTTGTCTGGCAGATGGTTAAATGAATATTGGTTGAATGAGTTAATAAAATAAAAATGATACATCAAGTCCACATCCAGGGATTTTGAAGGCTATTGGCCAGATCAGTAGAGTATGAAACATAGTTAGAAGGCAATAACAAATTGTCAGTGCTTCATTTGGTAATTTACCCTAAATATCAGAAACATCATAGATCAGTTATAAGTTCCCAAGTATGAATTCACAGTAAAAATTTAAGAGGAGACTGAATAACATGGAAACAGATGATGATAAAGCATGTTACGTGCCAGCACAAATGAAGCATGCTGAGATTTAAAACAAAGAACCCAAGTAAGGAGGAATTTAAAGGCTGCATTCCGTTAGATCAAAAGTACCTATCTCTAAACCACTGCTTCATTTATAGCCCTCTTTTATAAATGAGAGAGTAAATCTTACTGTTTTGGTAGTCATAGCTCTTAGTGCATTTTGCCAATTACTGAGCTTAATCATGAATTTCTGAGCCATCTGATTTATAGTGCTGTGTTTTTACTAATCACCTTCCCAAATTTGCCACATTTAATTTGCAGTATTAAATTATAAGAAACTAGCACCATTTCTTAATGACTCCATTGCTGTAAACTATACTAATAGAATCACCCCAAATTATATCAATGTACCAGATGGATGCCAAATTTGCCGGCCTAATTCTGATGCTTTAATTAAACTTCACTACAATTGTCTTAAGATGGATTCCTAATAATGGGAGGCAATATTCATTTATTCATTCATATCTGCTGTATTAGTCTTCCTGGGTTGCCATAAGAAAACGCCATAGCCTGGATGGTTTAAACAACAGAAAATTATTTTCGCACAGTTCTGGAGACTAGAAGTCCAAGAGCAAGTTGCTAGCAGGGTTGGTGTCTGCTGAGGCCTCTCTTCTTGGCTTGCAGATGCTGCCTTCTCACTGTGAGCTCACGTGACCTTGACCTTGTCTCTGTGCGTGCATGAAGAGAGAGAGCTCTGGTATCTCTTCTTCTTCTTATAAGGACATCAATCTTATTGGATTAGGGGTCCACCCTTATGACCTCATTTAACCTCAGTTACCTCCTTAAAGGCCTTATCTCCAAATAGTCACACTAGGGGTTAAGGCTTTAACATATGAGCTTGGGGTAGGGGGCCACACAATTCAGTTAATAACACCCGCTGACCGAGATAGCCTAAACTTTCCTTCAGCTTGACTAAACTTTAGACAGACTTCTTCCTGACTCTAGGCCCTGATCGCCCTTTTCTTAGAGCATTTACTTTAGAAAACTTGTGATTTTGTAAATCCTTTCTCTACCTCTTTGAATTGTAAATCTTTTAAAAAGTCTCTTGCCAGTTTTAAGACCCTAGAATGTCTTTCTCAAGGACCTGGGAGCCCTTTGAAATATAATTATCAAGAAAGGATAATACCCTATCTCCCAGTCTCTGTGGGAGGTTGGGAGCCTAACTCCAGTGAGCACCTTGCTCCAAGTAGTAAAAGCACCTCTTGTCACAAAGACACGGGATAGTCTACTTTTCCACTGAGTAAAGCCCATTAGCAAATACAGATGACCTATGATCTCCCCTCGCCCCACAACTTGGCTATTAAAAACTCTCCAGCCTTCTATTTCAATGGAGTTGAACTCAGACTTAGTTCTGGACTCTCTTCTATTTCAATAGCCTTGAATAAAGTTTTTCTTCCTTGTTTAATATTGTCTAGTGTAATTTTTACTTTGACATTGCAGAAATGCATAAATTTTTTTTTCTTTTTTTTTTTTTAGAGATAGGGTCTCGCTGTGTCACCTAGGCTAGAGTGCAGTGGCATGATCATAGCTCACTGCAGCCTCAAACTCCTGGGCTCAAGCAATCCTTCTGCCTCAACTGCCTAAACAGCTAGGACTACAAGTGTGCACCACCACATCTGACTAATTTTTACATTTTTTTATAGAGACGGGGGTCTCGTTATGTTGCCCAGGCTGGTCTTGAACTCCTGGCCTCAAGTGATCCCCTGCCTTGGCCTCCCAAAGTGCTGGCATTACAGGCCTGAGGCACCATGCATAAGTGAATTTTTATAATACTAATAGTAAGTGGTATTAGTGGTATTAACACTTCTTATTTTAACTACTCTTTTGTCCCTTAAGGTGATCTACTATGCAGCTACTTTAAATTACCTAGCCTACAGGGGTACTGGGACTTTGCCTTAGGCCTGCCAGACAAGTTTTAAACACTGGAGGAGAAGCACCCATAAGTCAATGCTTGCTTAATATTTGTGTACATAGTTACCATTCTCTTTACTCATCTTTTGCTTTTCTTGCATCTTTTTAGCATGTCCCTTCCATCTTAAGTACATTCTTTGGAACTTCCATTAGTGAGGGTGTATTGGAAGTATATAGCTTTGTTTTCTTTCTTTCTGTCTGAGAATGTCTTTATTTCCCCCTCATTCTTGAAAGATTGTTCTGCATATATAGAATTTTATGCCAATAGTTATTCTTCTCTCAGCCTACTGTGCTGTTGCGCTGCCTTCTAGCTCCTGCTATTTCTGTTGATCAGTCTGCTATCGTGCTAATTGTAACTCCTTTTTGGGGGTACTGTCTTTTCTTTCTGATTTCTTTTAAAATTGTTTTATGATTTTTAAGCTTCACTATGATGTAACTAGGTGTGGATTTTAAAAATTATTATTATTATTTATTCTGCTTGGGATTCATTGGACCTCCCGAGTCTGAGAATGGATAGAATTCAACAATTCTGAAAAATTCTCGGCCATTTTCTCTTTATATATCGTATTGCTATTTTCTAATCTAGTATATCCTTCTAAGATGCTGATTAATATGTGTCAGAGATTTTCACTTTATCTTCACTATTTTCGATCCCTCTTTCATAGTTCCCCTTTCTTTTACCTCTTTGGGATAGGCTATAGGTAACTTTCCATGGGTCTGTATTAGTCAGGGTCCAGTCAGGAAAACAAAACCCACATCTGGTGATCAATTGATGGAGCTAGTTGCAAAGTATTAAAACAGCTAAAAGAGAACCCAGGAAAAGTAAGGCAAATAGCACAGGCAATATGAAGTCACACTACAAAGTTGTGTGAGGTTGACTTATAGTTGCAAATACTCAGGGGAAATTAATTTTTCCCTCCATCCAGTTTAAGGTTTGAGGCTGATATTTTTCCTTATAGTCCTCTTCTCAACGGAGAATTTCTCACTCTCCTTTACACAGAGTATGTAGCCCAAGGGATATGTGTCAATTAAATATTGTTACAATGATGTAGTTATATTAAATACATTACATAAAAAATCATCCAAAAACTCAGTGGCTAGGAATAACACTCGTTTGTTTTCTCTTCTCCATCTGCAGATGTGATAGTGGTTGGGTGATCGAGGCTGTATATGGCTGTTTGGCTCACAGTTGCAGGTCTCTTATCCCATGGTGCCAGCAAGCCCCAAGGCTTATTCTTCTCATGGCAGTGGTGGAAGTAAGGAGGACCAGTCCCACTGTGCTAATACCAGTCAAACCTTTGCTTTCATCACATCTTCTAACATCCTGTTGGCCAAAGGAAATCACTTGGTTAAGCCTGATGTCAATGGGGTGGCAAATATTGTTGAAGAATAATCCAAACTATTACCAAGAACTCAGCTTATTCAAGAGATTTCTATTAGACTATCTACGTTGGGTAAATATTATACTTTATTTTCTCTCATCTACTCTGAGTCTTGTACAGCCCAGAGAGTTGCATCAAAGTGCAAAATCTCCAGGATTCAGCACAAACCCTCAAAACCTTAACTGACCTTCTTAGATCCTGTTTTTATTCAATATTTGGCTTCAGTGGGTGCCTCACCTTTGTCTCAGCTAAATGAATAATTAAGAAATATTTTAAAAGATCCTTAATCAAGCATTCTGGATGTTTTCATCAGGAGGATCATTTAGACTACATAGTCTACCATACTGAGGGATGTAGAAGTCAAGCTTCCTTTTTATAGAGCCACCATTCTCTTCCCAGTTTATTTTCTTTGAAGGTCTGATTTAATTCCAGTTGGATAGCTTGGATGACACTTCTTTACTTCTACACTGAGAATTAAACAGCCTTTGTTTAGCTCACAGACTTCTCAAAACTTACGGGCGGTGGGAGTGAAGAAGAGATAAGTACAACTCGCACATTTTCAGTTCCAGTAACTGAGTGGCTATAGTCACTCAAAATTCGGTAGATAATATATAGGAGGATAAACAACTTTTGGATGAGAAGAGTTGATAGAGATGAGTTTTTAAAATGTCAAATTTCTATCCTCCAAATGGTAGATATGGGAATCTCAGATTTGGCTTGGCAAGTTTGGAATCAAGATAGTGAATGTACTAAGCTGGGGGGTGGGTACAGAACTGCAAATGAGAACCCAAAGGGTCATGTTTATGAGCACTGTATTAGTAAAAGTAGCAAAGGCTATGTAAGATGACAAATAATCTCCCAAATTAAAATCTCAAGTTTAGCTCTCACTTATGCAAAGTCTTCTACAGGTTTTGGTGGGTGCTCTGCTTCATTTTGTACCTCTGGGATCCTGACCTCCTGCATCTTGTGGCACTGCTGCTCCACATGGGGCTCCCAAGTCACTATAATAGAGGAAGATAAAAATGGAGGAGACATATCATATTTTAATTTCACCTCCTGGAAGTGATCCATGCTATTGATGTTCATAGTTAATTGGTAAGAAAGTCACTTGGTGCCATTCTCATTTTCTTAGCAAAATGGTCTGGGGATTGCAAGGGAACACATGTAATATTTGATGAGCATTATCTGTCTCTGTCCAAAAAATGGGCTCTGGAGTCAGAATGACAGGGTCTAAATCCTGTTTCCACCATGTATTTGCTGCATGACCTTGGACAAATAACTTCACCATAATGTGCTTCAGTTTTCCCCCATCTAAAATGGGGGAATAATAGTACTTATGTTATGGAGGTCCTATGAGGTTTAAATGAGTTAATATAGCTAAATCTCTTAGAACAGTGTGTGGCAAATAACAAGCACCAATAATGATATTGCTCTTTTTATTCTTCTTGTATTATTATTATCATCATTATTATTAAACTGGTAAACAGAGACAAACTGTCAGAAGAATTCTCACAATTAAAATGATAGCTAAGAGAAAAAAATAACTATCAACAAAGAATTCTATAGAGTGCCTCTTCCTTAACATCTAGATTTCATGTTTCCCAGAATCAGATCACTTTTGAATCATTATTGAACTCTTTCTAGACTTTGGGTGGTAACTATTACCACCAGTCAGGACATTTTTCTGGTAAAAAATGTTTATTCCATGTGTTCTTTTGGCCTCAAGGTTAGAGGTCATCTGAAGCAGCTTCATGTGTAAAATCCTGACTTTTGTTCCCTGTCCCAGAGCACTGCCATAAATTACACAATGACAGGGTGCTCTAATCATATTGTCTTCTATGTAAATGTGCCTCCAAAAGTTGTACAACACAGCAGTGATGGCTCTGGGTCTATATCTGGACAAAGATGGGTGGACTTTCATCTAGTTTTGGACATTTCTTAACTTTCTTAAATTCGTAATAGAAAACCAACTCTGCCACTGGGTTCCTTGTTTCCCAAGTATAACATGAGGAAAATGAGAATATTTCACCTATCAAGGTGCTTTAAACCTAATTCTCAACTGCAGTCTCACAAGTAGACCTGAGGAGACTCCATTATACTCCTTCTAGAATCATCTTCCCTAAATTATATTCCTGGGTTAGGTCCTTGGTCTTTATCAGTGATCATTCTAAGAAATAACCATTTAGAATATTTTATAGCATTTGTTGTAAATGCAAATGTATCAATAACATTAACAACATTCCCTATTGTATCTGTCAGTGTCCTCTATATAAAATTCTACATGATCACGTCTTTTAGAAGTTAGTTAAGAAAAGCTGCCCTGAGGAACTGACTCTTCTTCTTTCCCTGGCAGGAAGTTCAGAACCAAATGTGAAGCTTGATCGTAGCACCTATGTTGTCTCTTCTGGGATCTATAGTTGTATTATTCTTCTGTCTTAATTTTTATCCCAGTTTTATTATTTTATTGATTTGAAGCTGGCTTGAGGCTTTTGTAGAAAGATATATGAAATAAACCATAATTTTTTTGTACCTGAGCTTCTTCATAAACATTTTAGTAGTTCTATTAATGTCCTGTTTGATTTTGTATTTATTCTGATATCTCATAATAGCCTAAAGTCTGGTTTTTATGTCTTCTTTTTTTTTATATCTAAAAATCTACCAGGAGATTGGCCTGGGAAAACCTTTAATATACTGAGGCTGTAGAATAGCATATCCATAAACACTTGTCAAAGCAAAACTTGCAGCAGACACAGTTAAACCAGTAAGGCTTTGTTTAAGGCTCTTGCAATGGAAGATGGTGGAATTCAGTCTGAGCTCAACTTCACTAAAACAAGGAGTGTAAAAGTTTTTAAGAGTTGAGATAGGAGGGGATCCTAAGCCATCTGTGTTTGCTAATTGACTTTACCCAAAGGAAAAGTAATTTTTGTAACAGGAGGTAGTTTTACAACTTGGAGCAAGGCACCCACCAAGGTTAGGCACTCACTTTCCCACAGAAACTGGGAGATAGGGAGCTATCTTCTTTGATATTTACCTTTTAAAGAGATGGTTCTCAGGTCCTTGAGAAATATATTCCTGGGTCTTAAAACTGGCAAGAAGCTTTTTAAAAAATTTACATCTTAAAAGGGCAGAGAAAGAATTTATGTTTTCTAAAGTAAATGCTCTAAGAAAAGGGGGGTGGCAGGGAGGGCACAGTGGCTCACGCCTGTAATCCTAGCATTTTGGGAGGCCAAGGCAGGAGGATCCCTTGAGCTCAGGAGTTGAACACCAGCCTGAGCAAGAGCAAGCCCCCCTCTCTACAAAAAATAGAAAAAAAATTAGCTGGGCCTAGGGGTACCTGCCTGTAGTCCCAGCTACTCAGGAGGCTGAGGCAGGAGGATCCCTTGAGCCCAGGAGTTGGAGGTTGCAGTGAACTATGATGACACCACTGCACTCTAACCAGGGCAACGGAGTGAGACTCTGTTTCAAAGGAAAAAAAAAAAGTTCTGGAAGAAGCCTATTCAAAGGTTAGTCAAGTTGAGGGAAACATTAAGGCACTCTTGGTCACATTATAGGTTAATTGAGTAAGGTTGGGAAAAATCAAGGGAGTTCTAATAAGATTTTTTCCTTCTATACAAAAGCAAAGGTCTAAATCCTGGCTCCTCTCTGTATGAAGCTGCCATTTACTTGGCTGTTTGGATCACCTACTTTCATCACATTTCAATATCGTTCAATGATGACACCACAATGAAAGGAATTTAACATGAATTTTGTAAAGATTTAGCCTATATTTTGGTGGAAAAGGAAGTGTTAAGTAACTCTATATGAAAAAAAAAGATTTCAGTATTTTACAATTCAATATGACTAACTCATATAACAACAAACTGTCAAAAATAAATTTCTCATTCAAGCTGAGAGCAAATGAAAGGAAGACAGCAAGAAATAGTAGCTTCAGGAATAAAACTGATTTATTATTTCACTGAATGAACACTTCAGGAAGCAATATAAGCTGATAGTGATTTCTCTGATATTTGGGTGGTTTTTGCCTTGTGGGGAAGCCAATGTGAAAATGGCAAGCTTTGGGAACTGAAACTATATTAAACTTGATGTCTGTTTTTATCATTTGTTAATTTCTATAGGCAAAAATGAAAGCTAGAGTTATTTAAACAAAGAGAAGATGTGAATATTTTGGAAGGAAAAAGAAATGTTTCCATAATTCATCAATGCTCAGTTTTTATTTGGAGAAATCTCAGAATACAAGACCAAAAGAAAATATTTGTTTCAGAAAAAGAAAAACAAAGTGTTGGACATAGTAATGCTTTGCAGAGGGAAAAATAGTGTTTAATCTAGAGATGTTGAGGCTGAATTAAATGGGGTGTAGTTATTAAAGCCAGTTTTCTTTCTAAATAAATGATTCAATTTAGTGAAGACATATTTGGACTCAGGTCAGAACCTTTTTTTTTTTCTTCCCTTAATTGCTTCAAGGGACATCATATAGAAAACTGACAAAACATTTTTACCCCAAATGGCAACGTTAAACTCCTTAGGCAATTGTCCAGGTGTCGGAGTTCACATGACAGCGTTATACTCACACTTACCAATGGGGCTAGAAATACAAAGTGGAAAGAACATTTTGTGTCCTTCTTCCCCTCTTGAGAAATGTCCATTTTAGATTCTGTGTTTCGCGTTCTTCCCCCGGAATGTAAGATTCCACTTGGATATTGGGCAATAAAGAATTTAACCAATAATATACTACTTAACAATGTATAATCCTCAGCCTGGTGGTACAGGGCCTCTCCTCAAAATTCTGATTACTTCACTAGGTTCTCTGTGTAAGTAAAAGAACACTTCAAATCATCACCAGGCTTTGCAAAAATGTGAAATTTCCTCTGAAGATTAATTATTAGGGTTTTAGCACACATCAAAGAAGGGATGATATTTGTTCCCTAAGATCTCAACTTTGGCTCTAATATTATATTGTTCCTGTAGTTTCTATGTTCTTATGAGTTTTCCTGGTTTCCACCTGCTCCTTACATGATGAGACTGTTTTGACTCACGACCCTCCCCTTTTCATTCCTGCCCTCCTTGCTTTCTGCTTGTTCTTTTGGTTTCCACCTGATGTTTTCTCTGTGGCAGGTGGTGGGTGAGCCAGCAACCAGAGTGCTTGCCCCAGGTCAACTCAGGAATTCCTTCTACATGTGGTATTGAGAGTTCTTCCCAAAGTTAGCAACTTCAAAATTCAAAACAGGTCATTCATTATATGACAGCTGCTGAGCAATATTGCAGCCTGAGGCTTTGTTCAGATACTCTTATGTCCGTGAGACTGTCCTTCTTCCCCTGTCCATTTTTCCTAGATAGCCTCCCTGGAAGTCACAACTCAAGGCCCCCTTGGGTATTTCTGGGCTAACACAAACCTCTCATACACATCCATTCTATATTTTCTTAAGGGTAAATGCTGTAATTACCCTCTTAATTATAGATTCAGTACTATCTCAACGAGAATGTGATAATTTCAATGAGAAAATAATACAGAGAGGAATAGAGTTTATAAAAACAAGCAAATGGCTAGTGCGGTGGCTCATACCTGTAATTGCAGCACTTTGGAAGGCTGAGGTGGGAAGACCACTTGAGCCCCAGGAGTTTGAGACCAGCCTGGACAACATAGCAAGACCTGTCTTTATTTTTTTAAAAAAAGATTATGAATTCTTTGGGTAGTATGGATGTTTAAAAAAAAAACACAAACAAGCAAATGGCCAATAGTAATTTGAGAAAAACTTTTTCCGCTCTCTATTTTTTAATGTAGTATATCTGCAAGAAAACCAGGGAAGAGAAGCAAAGAACTAGGTATATGTATCATAAATTCTTTGTCTTAATTCTACTTCCTAGAAAGCAATCAATAGTATAGACTTATTTTTCAAAAGACATTAATTTTTTTTTTCCTTTCTGTGTGATGCGTGAGTTCAAGGAAGCTGAAATAATCACATAACCTTGTATACCTATAATCGAGTTAGCATGTGTGTTATACCTTTCGATTTTTTTGGTCTTTTTAATAAAGAAGAATTAGGCATGAAGCTCTGACTTAAAGATGAAAACAATTGCTGAGATTTCTATAATTCTTAACATCCGACACCACTTTTCTATTGTATTTTCTGGAAACTTCAGAAGGTGGTAAACTGAGCATATAACTGACCTACCTAGCTATAACCAAAGCATGACAAAACTTATCTACAGGATAAACATGTTTTCTGTATTACGTTGCTACATTAAAGGAAGCCCTGTGGCAGTCCTACTATTTGCCTGGTAGTTTTGGATGGTTTGAGGTTAGACATTGTCAAAGGCAAAGGGATTTGACTAGGCAGAGTGAAGACATCAAAGGAGGAACAATCATGCTGAATGGAAGTAGAGAAAGAGGTAAGTGTGGCTTTCCCCTAAAGCTCCAAAACTTCGGCTCAAACTTTGTTCTCTGTTAAGTGTGTGGATTTGGCCTGATACTGAAATTTAGTTAGCTGTAGGGCAGAGCTAGGCAGTGCTTGTATAAAACATTACAGGATCATGAAGTAATCTTTGATTTAGTGGAGAAAAGATGCAGAAGAAACAATAATTAGAGACAATCTAAGCATTTTGCAAATGGAAACATTCCACTTTCTAAGGACCAACCTGTAAGAGATCATGTAATCAAGGCTTTCATTTACTTGCGTTTTCTTTTCCCTTAATCACCGTGTGATTATTAAACATCTTCTGTGTACCAGCTAGAATATAAAAGACACATTTCTCTGAAGAGATTATGTTGTGGTTGAAAAGGGAAGGATTATGTTCAATAAATTAATGGAGAAAGATAAGAAATTAGATATCAAGTATTAGATATGGTGTAAGGACTCAGAGAAGGAAGGAGGCTGCAGTTTGGGGGGATTTGGGTATGAATGTGTATGTGCCAGGCATTGAAGTAGGTACAGAGATACTTATGGGCTCATGAATTCCCTGAAATTGTTATCAATAATTTGGATACAGATGCACATTTCTTATGCACATTTTTCTGGGAAAGAAGACCAATAATTTTATTTTTTCTCTTTCTTTATTTTTGAATTTCAAAATAAAAATTGTATATATTTATCATGTACATGTTTTGAAATATGTATATATTGTGGAATGGCTAAATTGAGGTAATTAACATATTTGTTAGGTCTGGCAGAGGGTAAACAGGTGGCAAGGAAGTGGCTAAGGGTGGAAAGCAGGAACCAAATTATAGATAGGAACTAAATTGTGGCTAGGAACTGTTCCCTGGTGGTAACATACATAGAAAAAAGTTCCTAGTAACCTTTAACAGACCTAGAGCTAATTACCATCTAATTACCATAACATGGGTGGAGTTTGGTGGACAATTCTGGAAAAGACTCATGCACAGAAAGGGAAACTGTTATATAACCTACCCTGTTATGTAACCTGCCATGTGATCTGTTATATAACCACAACCTGTCAATCACCCCCAAAGGCAGGAAATGGCAACCTATCCTGCCAGGGGAAAGGCTGGACAAACTGGTGGGCTTATAAAAGGCAATGTGTGCTCAGCCCTGGGGGGCTTTCTATGATCCTGGAGACTGACCCCTTCCACCCTCTCTGGAACGTATTTTCATTTTGTGTAGCTTCCTTCTTTACTTTCATTCTTTCTTTTATGTGATAAACTGTATAAAATTGCTCTGTGTTTGTGATCACTCGGTCATCAGCTCAACTCAGTACCAGTACTCATTCTTGACACCGGGAATCAGGGGTCCAGGGACCATCCACACAGACAGACCTAACATATTCATTACATCACATATCTTTTTTGTGCTGAGAACACTTAAAATATACTCTCAATTTTCAAGAAAACAATACGTTATTATTAACTATAGTCACCATGTTATGCAATAGAGGTCTTAAACTTATTCCTTCTGTCTATGACCCATAATTTTTAATTCAAATTCTTCAAGTGGTCTATGCGAAAAAAGTTAAGAATCAATGATTGTTTTATATCCACTATTTTTTATGAAAATTTAAAATAAGTTATTGGGAAGAAGAAATATTTTAATTCCACAAATGAAGAAGTACATTTTCCCATTTTACTGCAAGCATTATCTGATATTTCAGAAAACATTTATTATAGGTATAGAGTAGTAAGCATAATTTAAAATATAGTTGTAAGAATTAAATGAGGTATTCAATAAATATGAGCTCTGTTTCTAACCACTGGCATCTACCTTTTTTGTACCAATTATCCTCTAATATTTCTATATATGTTTCTTTCATTTTGGTCAACACTTCCTTGTATATAGTCAAACCACGCTTGTCTGAATTTGGCTAACAGGTTGATTGGCTGACTGAAAAACTGAATAAGTAATTACATTACTTGGTTTGACAAATCATTTTATGCCTACATCCCTTCTGAAGCCAGGGTCATCTCCCTGCCTGGGTCTGCTGGTCATTTAACCTGTGCCTAAGTAAGAGGCAGAGAAGGTAAATTGATATGAAGGGTCCTGGTAAATGGTAGGCAGAAATATTTAGTCTCATGCCCAGAGCCCTCTTATTGATCTTCCTTTCTCCACCCAAATGTTATCTAACCAATGAATCAGTTTAAAATTAATATTAAAGGCATTTGGAAGACAGAAAAAACCGTCATATTTGGTAGCCTGTGGAGTATAAATGTGGAAGTTGGAATGTCATACTACCCATGCTGTATTAGGTGATGGTGCTGTGGTTACAATTTTACAAGCCTTGTCTTTTATACCTTCTACTACGCTGGTCAACTCCCCCTGCTGTGCCTAGATAACCATATTATAGAGTCTCCACAATATTGGTCTGAGGGAAATTGTGACTGTAGCAAGCAAATTTAGGTTGTGTTTTAACACAGCTGGTTTTACTTCTCTTCAAATATGGGAGATGTCAACTAGCCATAAATCCCAGAAGGATACATTTTCCCAAGAATAGCAACAACCAAAAGCCTACTGAAAACTACCTGAAAATATGGGACAGAGTCTGCTAAATCTTAGATAAAAGATGTGCAAACCTTATAAAATGTACCCCACGTCCCACACTCATAATTATGCCATCATTTTAAATATTTCATATTTCTGGAAAGTTATGGACTATTAGAGCACAAAGAAACTTTGATTCTTTAGTGTTTTAACTGGCCTTGCTGATGCACTGGCTAAACTGAAGGTAATAGGTTGTGGAAAAGTAGACTCTGATCCAAGAGAAAACTTTATTTAGTTACTTGGCAAAGTTTAGTCACAGCAAGCATGTGACCCCTCCAAAGAAAACCACAGTCATAAGATCTAGGGTGTACTACCATTCTGCATGGATAAAACAATTACCATGTCAAAGTAAAGCTGTGGAGCTTAAAGATCAAAGTGAATATGAATTGTGTGATAGGAGAGAGACAAAAATAATAAAAAACTGGGGGTACAAAACAATGTAAAAATTTTTGTCTATTATACTGGTGATAGAGGTTTTCCTCAAATTAAAAGAGTTTAAATTATTATACATATATAAAGATAAAAAGACAATATATGTATATTAAACAGGTTCATATGACATTACATCTCTTTACAAACAGAAACAAATCAGGAACAATTCTGCAAATACAGCCCAGAGTTTGGGCTGTCTCTTCTTTGATGATTGGTATTAATCTTCTCTACATGAGAACTAGTCTAAACTTTTGTACTATTTAGATCAGCAAGAATCAAAATAGCAGTGACTTCTCACTCTTGGAAACTCCATTTAGTTACCTAATATCATGAGAAGTAGCTGGATGGTTTTGTGTGATTTGTGTAATTCTGCATCTCATATGATCTGCAAGAACTAGTCCCCCACTTAGCAAGGGGGGTTCATGAAATTTAGTTTTATGGTAAAATTGAAAATGTAGGTGTTTGAGTTACCAACGTTTAATATAGGATGTGGTTAAATGCCAAATCAAGTCTTGGGGGATAGTAAATAAAAAGAGTAGCAACAGTAATAGATAATTGGGTGAAATTGCTGTGCAGTAGTCTGCAAAAATAGCAGAAGCAGCTATGCTAATTATCATTAGAAATCTGACTTTTCACTCTTCATTGTTCATAGACTTAATGCTTATGAACAAGTTTTTGCCATATCAATAAAATTTCCCTAAAATTTCAGATAACAGAATAAATTATCTCACTTTTGGTCATAAAGAGGAATGACCATGAACATGTACAGCCACTATGAAAAACAATTCAGTAGAAACAACAGAGTGGACAGTGAAGGTAAAAATGTGGTCTGGTGAAAGGCTTTTTGTTTTGTGTTTGTGAGTAATTCATTTACAGCCATGTCTCATGTGATGAATATTGACAAATAGCTTTACTCCAGAGGGGGGAAAAGCCATTTTTATGGATTTATTGAATCTGTTTATTTTTAACAGTGTTTTAAAAAATAAATTTTATATATATATATATTTTCACCTAAGAGTGAATAAAGTTGTGTATGGATAATATATGGGCTCATAGGTGCATATTGTGGAGATAGATTAGGGAAATAAATGAGTATCACTGGGAGAAAAAGAAATTGAAGAGGGAGGAAGAAAGAAGCACTTGATCACATTGAGTCCTGTGTGAGTGCAGGGACTTACGAATCTGTGTTTGAGTTCATGCTCTGCTGTTTACTAGCTGTCACTTTCCCTCACTGAACCTTGGCTTCCCTCTTTTATGAAATGAAGAATGTTATTACTTAATTCATGGAATTGTTAATAATGAATGATATATAACACATGCAAAGTACCTTGTGCAGACTCTAGCATATAAAAATGCTCAATAAGTGGCAGATCTTCTACATGTACTGCTTTCATAGTGTGAAATGACTTGCTTCTCTTAAGTGAATTTTATGGCTCAGTGGTTTAGCTAGTTCATGTATTTTCTCTGATCCATTGGAAAGTGCCTCTTTTCAGTTGCAGGGTGGTACAAATGGAGTTGACCACCGTCACTTTTTCTCCTGCACAGAAACCTATGCCATTATGTCATTATTATGAAAATATAGAGGCAGAATTGCTGATATTGGCTGTTTCTAAAATAGTTAACAATACATCTCTTTAGTTTTGCAAATTATTTTTCTTTTGCTCTCCTTGTGTTATTTTAACTTCAACTAGATAGAGATGTTTTAGTAGAATTTTGATGACTTGAATGATGTGTATAAAGCTAATGTGCTTATTTGGGCCATCTTTCTGTATATTATACCAGGGAATAGGCACTTTTACTGTTTACTAGGTTCAGGCTGCTTATTTTAAAGGTTAAATTTTCCATCTTGTTGAAGATACTTCATTTCTTTCCTATTGTAGAGAAAGAATCAAAGTGACCTCTCATTTCAGAAGAACTGGAGATTTACTTTATAATTAATAAAAAAAAAATCCTTCTTTAAATTGATGAGACTTTAACCTTACTCCATAGTTTGTTTTAGTGCACTCTAACTTAAGTGTCTTAAATAACACGATTTTAAATATAATTACGATGTGGAAAATGGTAACCTGAATTAAAGTATTTAGGACTAATAATTGAAATAAAACTTTAAAATACTACCAAAAATATGTCATACAATTATGTTTTACAGCTACGTCAGTATACAATACTGGGCAGATGGCTATTTTCAACCCAATTTAAAGAAATTATTAAAAAATATAAGTATATATTAAACTTGATATTTCTAGATATTTTATATGCGATGTTAAGAATGTGAGTGTTGGTAATAATATAGAGTTTTGTGTAAATACATCATTCAATATATAAAATGTTTATCCAACAAAATTGTTTTTGTCTAATTTTTCCACTGATAATGCTTCTACACTGAACTTTATTGATACAATAGAAGAGGATATTTTTCCTTATAAAATGAAACAAAAAATAAAAATCTCTTCATAATGGTAGAATAAATGGAGCTACAAAAGTTAGACCTTACATTTCATTTTAAAAATAAATGGTGAGATTTGAGACTAAATCATTTGGCATCTTTATTTCCCATCACACCTGAGAAAGAGTCAGAGGACATGCTCCACAAAAAATTTTTATTAATTTGTAAGAAAACTCAGTGAAACTATTTGTGAGTAATACTATCTAAATTGACATTTAGAAGCTCATCATTTAGTGAGTTTTCTAGAAGTCTAGGACTGTCTCTAATTCATGGTATAGACCAAAGCACCACATCTGTAGTTGGGCTTAAAGTGTAATTTTTTCATGCAGACAATCTCTTGTAGCAAAAGACTTCAACTCCTAGGTTACCCAGCTATATCTATGAAGAGAATACCAGCTCCTTTTACTAACAGAATTGAAACATGTATTATATCACTAGTGGACCTGCATCAGCCTCCCCGCCTTTTTTGGTATGAAAATGAGTTCTGTGATATTGTGGATTTGAAAACAATGTAAATCAAGGTCGCTTAATTCATATGCCATCTTGTGAACATTTTCAGTAACTTCAAAAACTCACAGGCAGTGTTTGTTTATATGCACAGTTCTTTGGATAGCTCTTCAAATATTATTGAAACTTGAAAAAAATGATAAGAAAATCCAAACAGGCCTGTCGTTTATTTGCAAATATAAAAGATATCATGTCAGGGAGTTATTCGTGCAGCCTGAAGAAAGGCTACTATTGATGACAAGTGGCTCAGAGGCCATTTCCTCACTAAGTAAATGGAGCAGAAACCAGAGAAGTCCCAATTGACAGTAATGGAAATGGTTATAAGGTGCCAGGGACAAAATAACAACTGAAGCAAAAGTAATCAGAGAGATCAAGAGATTATGCCTGGGCTATAAAACTTTGCTGCAAGAACTAGCAGGATGGACTGAATAAAAATAAAAATCTCTATGCAGTATGACATTTGGGTGGTACATTCATATGCCTGAGAAGGAGTGAATGGTTGAGGATGATGTAGTCACTCATGTGGTGACAGGATGGAGAAAGACCCATGTGAGGGTGAAAATCCCTCTAGCAAGACCTGATAAAGAGAAGCTAATCATGAGCACATGAGGAAAAGCTTTGGGTGTTTGGAGTTGGAATTCATTACAGAGAAGGAAGACTGATGTGAGAGAGAGTCCACTGGAGATTGGTGGTGGGGAAAAGGAAGACGTGATAGTAACTAGTGGGTTGCAGAATGGAGGCAACAGTTTTGGCTTGTTTGCTTATAAATGGGGAGTTATGAAAATGATGGTAGACTAAGAGGGAGGATTTAGTGGCCAGAACAACAAACCAAAAGGGTAAATTTTGGAGTAAGCTTGGAGTACAATTAACATTATACCTTTAGTGAGCATGTTTTGATGAATTATAGATCACTGTCTGTCTGAAAAGGAGAAGGAAGAATATGGGACAGGAGCAATGGCAGTGAGGAGTGTCAGCACAGAGACAAAGGTACGAAGAATACACAGTGGGGAAAGGACAGTCTCTTCAATAAATGGTGCTGGGAAAACTGGATTTCCACATTCAAAAGAATGAAATTGGACTTTTATTTTGTACCACACACAAAAATTAATTCAAAATGGATTAAAGACCTAAACATAAGACCTGAAACTGTAAAACTCCTAGAATAAAACATAGGTCCTAGACATTGGTCTTGAAATGATTTTTTTGGATATGAAACCAAAGGACAGGCAAGAAAAACAAAAATAAATAATAAATAGCCTACATCAAACTGAAAATTTCTGCACAGCAAAAGAAACAATCAACAAAATGAAAAGACAACCTATGGAATGTGAGAAAATATCTGCAAACCATATATCTAATGGTTGGCTAATATCCAAAAGAATATCATACAACTCAATAGCAAAAAGAAGGAAGGAAAGTATCTTTAATAAATAGCACTGGGAAAACTGGATAACCGTATTCAGAAGAATAAAACTAGATCCCCATCTTTTACCATATATGAAAGTCAACTCAAAATAGATTAAAGACTTAAATTTAATATCTGAAACTATGAATTAACTAGAAGAAAACATTGGGGGAATGTTGTAGGACATTAGTCTGGGCAACAATTTTTTTGGGTAAGATGTCAAAAGCACAGGCAAAAGCAAAAATAGACAAATGGTATTACATGAAGCCACAAAGTTTCTGTACAGCAAAGGAAACAAGTAACAACGTGAAAAGACAACCTACAGAATGGGAGAAAATATTTGCAAACTATCCATCTGACAAGGGATTATATAAGGAAGTCAAACAACTCCATGGCAAAAAACAAATAATCTGATTTTAAAAATGGGCAAAAGGCCTGAACAGACATTTCTCAAAAGAAAACATACAAATGCCCAACATGTATATGAAAAAAATATTCAACATCACTAATCATCAGGGAAATGCAAATCAAAACCACAATGAGATATCATCTCACCCCAGTTATAATGGCTATTACCAAAAAACAAAAAATAACAAATTTTGGTGAGGATGGGGAGAAAAGGGAACACTCATAGCACACTGTTGGTGAAAATATAAACTAATACAACCATCAGGGGAAAACGGTATGGAGGTTCCTCAAAAAATTAAAAATAGAGCTACTGTATGATCCAGCAATACCCCTGCATGGTATATATCCAGAAGAAAGGAAATCAATATACTGAAGAGATATCTGCACTCCTATGTTTATTTCAGTACTATTCACAATAGCCGAAGTATGGAATCAAACTAGGTGTCCATCAGTGGATGAATAGATAAAGAAAATGTGGTATATACACAATGGAATATTATTCAGCCACGAAAGAATGAAATCCTGTCATTTGCAGCAATTTGAATGGAACTAGAGATCAGTATGTTAAGTGAAATAAGCCAGTCACAGAAAGACAAATACTTCATGTTCTTATTTGTATGTGGGAGCTAAACAAGTGGATCTCATGGAGATAGAGAGTAGGTGGTTACCAGAGGCTGGGAAGGGAAGGGGGGATGTAGAGAAGTCCGTTAATGGGTACAAAAATATAGTTAGATAGAAGGAATAAGTTCCAGCATTCAATAGTGCAGTAGGGAAAATATAGTTAATAATAATTTATTGTATATTTCAAAATAGCTAGAAGAGAAGACTTATAATGTTTCCAACACAAAGAAAAGATAAATATTTGAGGTGGTGGATATCCTAATTACACTGATTTGATCATTATACTTTGTATACATGTATCAAAATATCACATGTACCCTCAAAATATATACAACTAAGATATAACAATTTTAAAAATCCAAAAAAAAAAAAGAAAAAACCCCAAATAACCTGATTAAAAAATGGGCAAAGGACTTGGATAGATATTTTTCTAAAGAAGACAGAGAAATGGCTTACAGGTATAGAAAAGTTGTTCAACATCACTAATCATCAGGGAAGTGCAAATCAAAATCACAATGAGCTATCACTTTACACCTGATAGGATGGCTTTATCAGAAATTCAAAAGATAACAAGTGTTGGAGAGAATGTGGAGGAAATGAAACCCTTGTACACTTTTGGCAGAACTATAAATTGGTAAGCCATTATGAAAAACAATATTAAGCTTCCTAAAAAAACCAAAAATAGAACTACCATATGATCCAGCAGTCCCATTTCTTGGTGTCTATTGGAAGGAAATGAAATCAGCACATCATAGAGATGCCTGTGTTCCCATGTTCATTATAGCATTATTCACAATTGTCAAGATATGGAAACAACCTAAGTGTTTGTCACCAGATGTATGAATAAAGAAAATGTCATATGTTTAATATATATGTACATACACACACAATGGAAAATTATCCAGCCTTAAGAAAGAAGGAAATTCTGTTATTTGCGATAATGTGGCTAAACCTAGAGGACATTGAGCTAAGTGAAATAAATAAACCAGACACAGAAAGACAAATACTGCATGATCTCACTTATATGTGGAATCTAAAAATATTCAAACCCATAGAAACAGAGAGAAGAATGGTGGTTGCCAGGGGTTAGGGGTTGGGGGAAACAAGCAGATGTTTTTCAAAGGGTATAAAATTTCAGTTATAAGATGAGTAAGTTTTGGAGAGCTAATATACAACATGTGACTATAGTTAATAATAATGTTAGGTAGGGATAGGGAGGGAGAAAGAGGACTAGAAGATACTTTGTCTACAATAGGGGAAACAAATTGACCAGTGGGGACTTCCAAGAAGGAACAGATGCCTTGTCAAGGGGGTTTCCAAGGACTGAACAGATATTTGGTCTACTACAGGGGTCTCTAAGGACTGACCAACCAGAAAGAGGCAGAAAAACCATAAAGTGGAGATATAATCAAGGCCATAAAAGAGGGTGTTTGGAACATGCATACAAGTGAGATGACAGTGTCCTCAAGTAAACTACCCTCATTAACATCATAAAATTCACACCCATCTGTGCCATGACAGTTTACAAATGCCATGGCAACCCTTGGAAATTACCCCATAAGGTCAGAAAAGGGGAGGGCTCCCAGTTCTGGAAACTCTCCACCCCTTTCCCAGAAAATTCATAAATATTATACTCCCAGCTTAACATATTATTAGGGATTGATATAAAAAACCAGACCCTAACCCTTGGGTGACGCTATTCCTTATTGGAACAATCTGCTCTCTACCAACTTTGAGAGTGTACTATACTTTCTGTATTCTGTCTTTAAACTCAGGGCTGTCTCCACTCATGGAGATCGACCCATTCTCTCTCTGGAACATACTTTTGCTTTACAATAAAGACTGCATGTGTGTAAATCATTTTGTGCTTGTGATTGTTCCATCATCCTGGCCCGGCTTATGATTCTTCCAAACATGAAGCCAAAAAACCAGGAAAAACACACAAACCTGACAATAATGTATTATATGCTTGAAATTTTCTAAGAAAGTATATCTTAAGTGTTCTCACACACAAAAAAGGTAAGTATTTATCAATAATACCTCAATAAAGATGGAAAAAACTCCAACAAAAAAGAAAAGACAACCTCCTCTTATTATTAATATTTTTGACTATTTCCTGCATACCAAGCACTCCACATTTTCTCATTTAAATCTCATAACAATCCTTTGCTGTAGGTGCCAATGTTTTCCCAAATTTATGTTGAGGAAACCAAGGCTCAGGGTGGTTAAGTAACTCAATTGTGGTTGCACAGCTAGTTAGTGTCATAGCTGGGATTCAATCCAGGTTTGCCTGCCTACAAACTCCCACTTCTAAATATACTTTTTAGGATTTAAGCAAACACTTTTTCTACCTTAACTCAATTTTTGTGTAAGTGTGAAAAAGGGGTCTTTGATTTATTACACGTGGGCTTTCTTCTCAGCTTAATTAAAGGCTCCTTGTGAACAGGGACTCTGCCTTCATTTGTATGAAGCAGAGAATTTTGTTGCTACACTGTAAGCTCTTTCTAAATTTTTGTTCTTTAAAAAAGGTTTTCCTAGTCATTTGTTTTCACTAAATATTAATCGAGGTGGCATTTTATAATCTAAGTATTAATGAACCTCCTCTGCCATGGATTTTGGAGCAATCTGGAGATAGCCTGTATCTCCATACTGAATGATTCTATGCCTTTTGTGTTGTCATTAGGTTTAGAGGGCATTTTATGACCTTGAATGGCATTTCTTATTTTAGCTTCTAACTATGGATAGAATTACAGAGGTATCTTTCACCTAATACCTGTATGTCATTATATAAATTAAATGCTATCAAGAAAATAGAGTCCATTTTGCTTTACTTAGAAAGAACCTATTTAGAATTTGTCAAATGCTCTATACATAAATAACCCAGGGAAGTTAGTTACAAAGGACTTTCAAATATTTTTTTAAAATACTCTCCCTCTGAACTACCCCAACTATTTCCTATCTGTGTTGAAATGTGCTTAGGGATCTAATGTTCCCCAGACCAGCATCAAAGTCAAAATCCCATTTTGCAAGGGATATAAATCTCTGAGTTTGAAATAGCTTTTGAAAATGTTTGGAGTTTTAATTTCATACTTGCCTAATTTTAATGTGGGTCAAAAAAATGAAATGGCAAATGCAACTAGTAGTTGGGATAATAAGACAGCATTATCAAAAACTAACAAGAAGAGCAGAGAGAGAATATTAAAAATATATTTTGAAGCCATATAAGTAGAAAAGAAAGAATTGTTTTAATTAAAACTGCATTATTTTGATGATGTTAATTGAAACTCATAATTTTGATTAATGACACATCTTTGACCTATCTTTCATTTACCTGCCACTGCTTTTCTTTCTTGGAATGATCTGCTCTGACTTTAACGTCTTACTCCCTTCCTCTTTAAGGTTCTTGTACTTTTGTCTTAGAAGTGGAATTGTTGACAAGGCTCACGTTCGCTTGTGCTTCGTCCTTTCTGTTCTTTAAATTATGGTCTCCTTCTCTGTCCCACTGAAATCTCCTAGACTTTGAAGCTAATTTATAGTGATACCTTCATTGCCTCTAATTATTAGGGAGTGATAGGTGATGATGAGTGTACTCTACAAGAGAGTGAGCCTGTTGAAGCCAGTGCCCTCTTATTTGTTATTTATCCTCAATTTAATAAAGTTGATTGACTTATAAAATTTGCTTGGTAGGAAGAGTGTTTTCCAAGAAAATTAATTGCTCAATTATTTCACTGTAATTTGCCTATACAACACTTGCTGTTGATTTCAAGGTGATCCTACTTTTTAGTAACAGATGGTTGATCAGAAATTATATATGTTTATGCCTGTAAGATAGGTACCAACACCCTTTAGAATACCATTGCTATCAGATTGAGATACATTCAGGTAATAACTACCAAGCAATCCTTATAAGGGGAAAATGCAGAAAAAGTTTATCGATTCTTAGATAACTCAGAGCTACACATTACTGCTCTGCCTTCGACTAGAGGAGAGATGTTATTGCTCATTGGAATTATCCTCTACAGTGGAACTGTGGGGGCAGTTTCATCTTCCACTTCATAGGCACAGTGGCTGGTTATTAAGATCAGCCCTGGCAGAGTTTTCCATGTGTTGATGACAATTGGTAGGACTACCGTGCTCCTTCTCACTCCTAAACCCTTCCACAGGTCAATATTTTGGGTCATGGTTGGGAAATGTTTGTGACATCCAACTCGAGAAGAGCTGGGCTGATGGTTGTGATCTTCTCCATGCCTACATTGGGTTTCTGTGGGTACCAGCCTACTAAGAATGTGGACTAAATGGAGAAAAGTGCTTCTCAAATCTCACGTTGATGTCCCAAACAACTGACCCTAATTTTAAATCTCTAACTTTTGCCTCAAAAGAACAAATTTCTCCTAATAATCCAGTCAACTAAGTTCGCAAGTAATTTGGGATCCTCCCAAGAATATTTAAACTAGGTTGACCTCTCAGGGATTTTTCAGCATTGTCATACAAGCAGTAAAGCCAGGGTCCACATTTCTCCTTCTTTGGGGGATGGTCTATCTCTTCAAAGCAGCTTGTCTTAGTCTGTTCATGTTGCTATAACAAAATACCACAGACTGGATAATTTATAAGCAACAGAAATATATTTCTCACAGTTCTGGAGGCTGGGAAGTCCAAGATCAAGGTACTGACAGATTTGGTGTCTAGGAGGGCTCTCTGCTACCAAGATGGCACTTTCTTACTACGTCTTCACATGGTGGGAGGGCAAAAGGGATGAACGTTGTGTCCTCACACGGCAGAGAGATGGATAGGCCAGCCAGCTCTCTGAAGCCTCTTTAATGAGGGCATTAATCCCATTCATGAGGGCATAACCCTCATGACCCAATCACCTCCCAAACACCCCCCTTTTAGTACTATCATTTTGGGTTTTAAGTTCTAACATATCAATTTAGGAGGGACACATATACTCAAACCATAGCACAGCTAGTAGGTATAAATTGTTCAAGATTACTTCCTCTTGCTCACCATTTGTACCTAATTCCTAACAAGAGTCTTATTATAATTTGATCCCCACTTCCTCCTGAATTGACAGAATGTTATCTTGTTTAGTGGCCTTTTGCCATTTTGTGATACCTCCTATAGCTTCCTCCCTTTCCTCCTGAGTTACTAAACATCTTCAGGTTTTCTTGGTGCTCTTTATCTTGTGACAGATTTTCTCTATAAAACATTCAGTGATAAGGTAGATTAAGGGAACCATATAAAACCAACATTTATTGCTGTGTGTAACTTTATTTTATTAGCAAATCAATGTACTTACCCAGTGTAAAGTTGCCATCATTTCTCCTTTAGGCCCAACTAGTAGCCTTCAGTTTTCTAAAAAGATTAATTTCAGAAGACACAAGAAGAGTAGACTCAGGTTGGTTGACACTTTACCTCAGGCTGAAAAGATATAATTATGCCTAACAATGTAACATTTCACAATTAGTACCAAAATAATTTACATTAATATGTGATGATAATCATAATGATTCAACGTTGGAATAATATTTACTAATTGTTTCCACCTCTTGCTCCCTCAGACAGACACATACACACCTCCAGTAGCAGTTATGAATTTCCAGTTCCCCAAATACTTGGTTATTTTTTTGACTTTTAAGATTTTGGTATATGGTTAATAGTATAGATAAAGAGCACAGTGGATTAATTTCAGAAATTAGGTTTGACACCTACATCTGCTACTTACTAGCAGTGTAACTTTAGGCAAGTCATTAAATGATTCTGAGTTTCAATTTTGTCACTGAAAATAGGGTCAATGGGTATTTTACCTATGTTCCAAGACTGTTCTTTCTCTTATATGATGAGACTTTTCTTGCTAGCATCTTATGACTTTCATGGCTTATTCTGAGATATTTGACCACTAAGGTAATGCAAATTCCAGAGTTCCCAAATTACCATTGCTTGGGCATGGTGATGGCATGCTATCCCTCAATAAGTCAAAAAATAAGTTGATTTGCCTTGAAGCTATGAAACAAATCCATAAAAGCCTGAGGGTTTTACTTAATTACTAATTCTAGTCATGAGCTTTATGAGTTTTGCAAAAGTCCAAGTTTTGTAAAAGTCTCTAGAATCACTTTTAGGTTTTTTGGACATGTTTTTAAAGGACTCCTTTCTAGCACCATTGCTCCCATCCTGGGTCCAAAGCCTTTTCCAACAGTTTGTGCTCTGCGTCAATCCCAACCTCTGCTTCTCATCAACATACTTAACACTTGGTGAAGCACTGGGGAAAAAATTAATGACAGATACAGTCCCTGACATCAAGGGGCTCACAGTATAGTGGGAAAAACTGACAGGGTCATCATTAAATGTGGCAAGTTCTAAGAGGAGGGATATACGTAGGGTTCTATTGGCACAGGGAAGATGGCAACTAACATAAATCCAATACAGGAGAGAGTGTGGTAGGGAAAATAGGTGACACTGGAAATGAGTCCTAAAAAATGAACAGGTGTTATCCAGGGCAAGGGGGAAAGAGGGCACTCTGTATTTAGGGAAAAGCATCCACAAAGGCACAGAAGCAAGAGAGCATAGTGTGTATGGGAAACAACAAATGGCAGAATAAATTGGGCTGGAGGAATTGTGCAGGGAGGTGAGCAGAAATGTTATCATAGAGGGGGACCAGATCAAGAAGGACGTGGTAGGCCTCTCTATAGGGTTTAGCTTTTATCCTAAAGGTGATAAGAAACTGCTTAATGATTTCATGTAGAAGAGTAAAACCAATGGATTTATGTTGTATGGAGAGTGGTCACTTTAGCGACAGTGTGAACAATGATAATTTTCTAGTGCAGGGAGTTTGCCAAAGTTAGCAAGCAGTTAGGAGTATTGCATTAGTCCTGATAACAGATCTCAAGGGACTACTGAGTACAAGTGATGCATGTAATAGGTTTTCAATAAATATCTGTCAAATAAATGAATTAATTTAGAGATGCACTGTTCCTATGAGTGAAGGATTCACAGTTTAGGTTTATTCCAGACTGTAACATAAAAGTCTGCCACCAGAGAGAGAGCAAGTGAGTATGTTGCAACAATGTTTAGTACTTTAATAAAGAGCAACACTAGTCAATATTCTACCAGTGTCCCCAGGAACGGATACTATAGAGGAAGGATGGTGTGCAGTTATGTGCATGTGTGTCAGTGTGTGTGTGTATGTGCGTGTGTGCGCACCCATCTAGCAGGCTGGGGATGAAGGGAGGAATAGGAAATTCAGTTGGTGAAAGAGAATGTGATCCCAGGCAAACTTTATATTAGTTTTCAAAGTTTATAAAATAGGAATGATTACATCTAATAGGATGACTCATAGTTAAATGATGGTTTTTGTCCATATGGCATCTATTGATAACAAATACTATGCTCACAAATGAAGCCAA
Source organism: Daubentonia madagascariensis (assembly GCA_023783475.1). Taxonomy (NCBI): domain Eukaryota; kingdom Metazoa; phylum Chordata; class Mammalia; order Primates; family Daubentoniidae; genus Daubentonia; species Daubentonia madagascariensis. The sequence continues at coordinate 42,382,378 of JAKFHU010001569.1, read as the reverse complement.
GTAATATACTTGCAACTAATTATAATAATTTGGGCTGTGAAAAAAGTATGCATGGATTCCAACATAAGCATCTGAGAGTCTACAAAACATGACATTGTCTCAAAATAATTGAAGATACAATTGCATGGGTAGCCATTGCATAAATATGTCTTCTGTTTATAGGGAATTTGTAAAAAATGAACCCACTAATGTCACACTTGAAAGGAGCCTTAATAAATAACTGTAATTTATAACTTTTGTAGAGAAATATTGAATTCTCATTTGTCTTTCCCCAGAAGATTTTGGAACTCCTTTGGGCTTGAAGTGGAACTGCTGTTAAAGTAGATTTTCAACAGCTGAAAATTTGGAAAAGAGAGGGCAGAAGGTTGAGATATATATGTGTGATTTATAAGTAGAGACAAAAGGTAGAGTGGAAATTAAAATTCTTCCAAGTTGTAGTATATGATTTGAATAGAGCACAATTTCCATGAACCAGAGGAAAAAAAATGAATATAACAAGAGTTTGAAATGGTGGAAATGCTTATCCAGCATCTGCTCCCTCGGTTACCCCAACCCTCTCCTTTTTGAGGTTAAAAAAGTCATGGGGAGTCACAAAAGAGCACTGATTGCTCCCAGGAAAATGCCGTGAGGATTAAGCACTGCTTAATAGTTCAAGCTAGTAGATTGCTGTGTATGAGAATTCAATATCCCAAGGCTAAGTAAACGAAGGGAAGTTTTAATATCAGCCTAAGGGATTTTTTAATCAAATTTTGAATTTTGGAACATGTGGAATTCAATATGCATGGATTCAATAACAACACATGTCACTGCAGTTTGGATATAATGAAGCAAGAAAAGGAGCAATGTTTCCATGCAAGGAAGTCTTCCAATTTATATTTCATCAAAATTGTATTACATTTAGCTGTGGTGCTACATGCATTTATCTCTAAACATTGTATTGGAAGAGGTTTTTTTTCCTATTCCCTTCTCAAGTATAAGGTTCAGTGTAGTGGATTTAAAGAACTGAAAATTAGACTTGTAACATTTTCATTTCTAAGACAAGTATTTCTTTTTTTCAAATCCGTGTAACATATGCAACTATAAAATAATATCTTGAAATTTCTCATTATTACATAAATAATGTTGCTAATAGAAGAAGAACCTTGAATTCTTCTGAAATTACACAAAGACTATTTTAAGAACACTTGGAGAGATTGTTTCCTAGAGTGCCTGACAGTTTTCTTTAGAACTACTGCTTTGTACAGAAAGTAGTAATTGTTAAACCTTTCTGCATGAAGCATACAATTTTTCAAACGTGCCTTGCATAGGTGTATTTTAAGAAAGGTTTCAATTTGCTTGCATAATTTCAGCCTTTGCTGGGCCCACGGTGATGATAACATTGAAAAATAACTTGGTATGCTGCTTGTTCTCCTACTGCTAGGATTTTATCACAAACTGCTAGTTTGCTAGAGATTAGCTGCTAAAATGCTCTCCTGATTAATGTGCTAATTAATTAATGCAGCTGCTAAATTATAATGCTGATTAAAATATACCACACAGAGAACACTAGAAAAACTCCCCAAATTAGTCAATCATGCCAGATGCATTTCCAACCTAGAAAAAGCTCAGATGCTGGGCAGAATAAGCGGATCTATTGCCACTTATTGAAGCAGCTAGGTCTGTTAGTCAAGTCCCCAGTAACAATTCTTTTACTTCAGTCCTTAGATTGACTTCATGGTCAGACCCCAACGATGAAGCATAGGACAACCTTTCCTCTTTTTCTCTATCAATTAGTTTTCTCTAGTAATGACGAGAGTGGCTCAGGAATGAAAACTTATCAAGACATGAAGGAGTTTGAGTTAAACCCAAGTTCAGACTTAGCTCAGTTGGCTCTATGGAAGTTAGGAGCAATAACCATTCCTTCCACGTGATCCCAATTGTGGTGTTTCTTCTCTAAGACCCTGATTCTCAGAAGGAAATTTCTGCCTAACAAAACAGGAACTATTAAGCATTTACCACACACATGACATTGCAGAGATAAAACACAGATATTTTCATTTCCTTTGAAAACTTAATTTTATAATTTTGGACAAGGAATGCAAATTGCAAACTTGAAGTATTTGCCATTACCAGTTAACAAATGCGTAAATACCAGATCAGTAGAATAGACGTTAAGAACTACAGAAATAGAGAGGAAGAATACATAATTTGCAGTTTTAGTAATATCTTCCCCAATGAAGTGGAAATTGAGATAAACCTTGATGGATGGAAAGATTTGGATTGATGGATTACAGTTGTTTTGCGTGGAGAAATCATATGAATGTATGTACAAGAACCTGAGAAGGAACAGGCCTAAAAATGAATGAAGTTTAGTCAGGCCGACAAAGCTGAGGCAGAATTGATGAGACCCAGGAAGAATCTGAGCGTGAGAGCCAATGCTGACAAGTTAACATGAGCCAGCACAGGGCAGGCCTGGAATGCCAGGAAAGAAACAGGCCAACCAGCCACTAATCCTTTGGAGAAGGAGAGAGACTTGCTTTGGGAGCATCGATCTGTCTGCAATAAGAAGACTGGATTGCAGGAAGAAAACACTAGAGAGGAAAATATAAATAAGAAAGCTTCTCCATAAATCCACGTATGTTATTTGTGATTTAGAAAACAGCCAATTCAAACAGCCAACTCAAAGTGGATAGAGAAGGTATTTCAGACAGTGGACTAAGAAAAACCTCTGATAAAGTGAGAACACAGGCTCTGCGGACCCTCCTCCTTCCATTGGTGGTTAACAAAGAATCATAGTTCTTGCCTAACGTTGAGGAATTGTGTATGAGAATTCCTGCAGAAGGATGGACCCTTGAACCACATTTTGTACCTTTAGATTGTGACAGCCTTTAAGTTTAGTCCCAGTGTTATGGGTTGAATTGTGTCTCCCCAAAAGATATATTGAAATCCTAACCCAGTACCTGTGAATGTGGCCTTATTTGTATGAATAAATAGGCTTTTTGCAGATGAAATCAAGTTTAGATGAGGTCATTATGGTGAGGCCTAATCCAATGTGACTGGTCCTTATAAGAAGAAGAAACATTGAAGTAAAGACACACGGGGAGGTTGATGATGGAGGTAGAGACTGCAGTGATGTGTCTATAAATCAAGGGATGCCAAAGATTGCCAGCAAATACCAGAAGCTGGGAGAGGCAAAGGAGGATTCTCCCCTACAGGTTTCAGAGGGAGCATGATTTCAGACATCTAGGCTCCAGACTGTGAGACAATCAATGTCTGTTATTTTAAACCACCCAGTTTCTGGTATGTTGTTACAGCATCTCTAGGAGACTAATACAATCGGTAATTAAGGCAAAGCAACTCCTCTCAAAATGATTCCTTTTCAGTTTCTCTTTTGTGGTGTCAAAACCTCAGATTGCTTGCCAAAAAGAAAGTCAGCCACTCTGGTAGAAGAAATGATCCCTCCCTGGGTCTTTTAGATTCAGCTCCATTGATGTGTCTCCAAGCATTCCACAGCTCAGCATATTGGCCTCATTATTTTGCCCATGTTTGCTTGTCTCCTACTGGAGCTTCAACCTGAGAAGGATGAAGGGTAGTAATGATGGTGAAGAGGGAGAAAGGGCATGGCAAAAGGAAATAGCATGTGCTCAGTAACTACAGCACAATGAACTAAGTGTTTGACAGAAGTATGTATGAGGAGTGAAGGTGGTAAACATGAAGAACTTTGCCTGGAGGTGTTGGCAAAGTTTTCATGGAAGACATGTGAATTGGATATAAAGTTTGTGAGAAGGTTCTGCAGAGGAAGAAGAGGGAGAAGAGAATTTCTGATGAATTTACATAGGTAGACCTAGGGGTTCAGTAGAGCAATTAGTGGAAAGCAGGGAGAGTGGTATTTAAATAATTTCTGGCACATGGTGATAATATGAAGCAGACTGACTTTTAGTGGGTTTTACCATACATTTTGATTTTCTACATAAAAAGCACCCACTTATTGCTTGCACCTCGAGTGTACCACCCTTATTACCCTCCTTTGGTACATCATTACAAGGGGAGAGTATTACACTGGAATATAGAGGGCAAAGTGGGAGGCAATTTCCATGAGGTTAGTAAAGAAGAGATTCAGCATTTTCCTATAGGCAGCTGAAGCTGTCAGAGGACTTTGTTTCATTTTTTATTTTATGCTTGTTGATTTTCCCTATCACAAATAAATATATATTTATTGTCAAAAATATGAAAAATATAGCAAAATATAAAGAAAAAATTTGATTACTCCTGTTCCTGTCCATGTAGGGAGACTTTGTTAACAGTTACTTCTGTCTAGTATTTTTTTCACACATATATACTACATATGTTCATATTTTACATTGATGCTCATGATGCAAATGCAGTTTAATATGCTGTTTTCACTTTACTGTATATCATAAACATTTTCACCTATAAGTAAAAAATTATCTAAAGCCATTATTTATTAAGGCTCTTTAATGTTCCATTATTTGGATGCGTTATAATTTTTTATGATAATATGCAATGCAAGAGGAGAAGCCCATGGACTAAATTCAATTTGGATTCACTACAATAAGCCCTAAAATGTAAAGCTATAATTATTGCCTTCCATAAGCTTACAATCTAAAGTACTCACCCAGAGGACTCCAGTATTAATCCAGCTAAATTTGCTTCTTGGAGCCAATCTCCATTTGTCTTGCTGCCTTGTGCCCTACTATTTTCCTAAATTAGAACTTGGACTTGAACACTAAATGTACTGAGGTTATGCTTTTTTATTGATACAAGTTTCTTCCTTATCTATTTCTTGAATATTTCAAGAAAAATATATTGGGGAAAGGTAAAGGAATCAATATAAGAAAGCAGCTAAAAATGACTTAAGTTCAAATATTTTCTTTGACTTTTGTGTATAGTCAAACTGGTGAGGAATACTATATATGTTTCAGTAGCAGGGTATGCAAATAAAATGAAAAACTATCATAGTTGCCCTTGTCTAACATTTAAAAGGTTAGGCTTACATAAATCCCTATGTGTTCATTTTTGGTTCATGTGTTTACATTTTCTTTTTAACTGATGAATCAGTTAAACAGACAGCTCACTCTGTCTGTTCTGCACCTGATCCAGATCTGACTGCACCAAGGATCTGAATACAAGTGAAGATATATGTATATATATGATTCAGCCTAATTTGATAAATGGGATGCTTGATGCTGAAGTGGTTCAGAAGGGATCACTTTGGATTAGAAGGGAATAGTTAGCCACCTGCAAATTTGTTCATGGCTTTGCCTGAGTTTACAGCTCAGCTTTGGTCTGAAAAGCTCTTAAATATGATTTATCAACAGCCTTAGAAGTCTCTTTGGGGTCTGTACTAATTCAACTAGGAATTTCTGCTACTGAAAAGAATTTAAGCACCACATTCCAAGGGCACCCATGACATCCACAGATCAATTTAACAGGTCACTTCAAAGTTAAAAAACAAAATAAAACAAAGTTATTTACAAAGCCACTATATAATATGTTCTTAATTTAAACTGTAGTCTCATTCACATTGTACCACAATATACAATTTAGAGTTTGCTTCCTTCCTACTTCCTGTGATATAATTCCTGTCACAGGTTTATTTTAAGGAGAAGTCACTTTCTGAGGGTTATAAATTCTACTTATCGTGTCAGAGTTTCATTATAGGGCAAGGTCAGGGCTCCATGTGAGATAACAGAGCACTATAGCTAAGATATCACCAGCTATGTAATAAAATCATTTGTTGGATTTTTTAACTTTGTGACTTCCATTAATTGTCTGGGATGAAATGCTGCTCTCCTGGGTAAGGGCAGGATGAAGCTATTTGTTTAACAAGTTTGAATTCTGATAGTTTGAATTCATTTTAGTAAATGCTCAAATATTAATTGAATAAATACATTTTAGAAAATGAAGTAACCTTCTGGCCATTAATTTTATTATGACTTTAAAAATGTTATTTTATTTACTACCTTGCATTTGTATAAAGCTTTCTTCTACTTCAAAGTACTTTTCTCCTATAAGCCTTCTAGAAACTGTATGAAATAAATAGGTCAAGAAAAAAACTTTTATGGCCATTGGACAGGGAAGGCGACTTAGAAATCTTTTGAATGACTTTTTCTGGTATAAGAACCTAGTTCTTCAATGGTCGAATTTACATAATGGCTTGAATTCTAATAATGAGAGTTTTTAGGAAAGGTCAAAGTCAAAATCACCTTGGGATCTATTCCATTTTTTTTCCCTTTGAGAACCCTAACAAAATACTCTTCTGGGTATATAAGGGAGAAAATGGCTCTTAGTGATCAGTTTTCATTTATCAAGACAATCTTTGGCCCAAAGGGGACCTGTTCTTAGTATATTGACCCATGATGAAGGAGACACAAATTTCCTCTGTGTGCCTATGTATCAGTCAGGATAGGCTAGGTTATACTGCAGGACAAACCATCCCAAACTTCAGGTCCTTAGAATAACAAATACCCCCTGTCCTTATCCAGTTGACTCTGGCTCTGCTTCCTTTTTTCTTCACTCTGCGATCCATGCTGATAGGACAGCCTCTATCTGGATTACTGTTGATTTCATGGCAGAGGGAAAGAGACAGGGTAACCCACAAGCTACCTCTTAAAGATACTAATTGGATGTGACCAGATTAATTTCTGTCCACATTTCATTTGTGAATAGAAGTCATATGGTCAAGCTGATGTCAGTGAATGCAGGCATGTATTTTGCTGCTGCATGGAGAGAAAGTTAATAATCGTAAATACTAACATCTACCATAACCTTCTTGAAAATGGAAAACTGTTTTGGACTACATTTCAGGAAACATTTGGCTTCTCCTTCTATGTCTGATGGAATGGATCCTCCCTCATAGTCCAGTGCTTCTTGTGAGAGCCACTAAAACAGCTGAATTTTAAAATAAATATTTTTAAGGATATTAGAGTGCCTCTGAAGCAGCCAGGCCCTGATGGTCTAAGACCCTGGAGAGAAGGAGAGAAGGGTAACTAATTGAGTTGAACCAACATTCTGCACATTGCTTTCTGCCAAAAGGCATTTGCTGACTCCTAAGCAGCACATCGTGAGAGGCTGAGAACCCAAAGACAGGTCAGTTGATGAGGCTGAAAAACCAGCAGAGCTACAACAATCTCATGGGATTGAGGAGACAAAGATTGGAGCTTGAGAGTGCTAAAACAGCCAAGACTTGAAATCCCAAAATCACAGATAGAATGGGAGATACAAAGAACAGAGCCCGTAGTCTGTACCTGATTTTTTAATGGGACATTTGCTAAATCTTAAACCAGACAGAGCAGGAGGCTCAAGAGCCAAGAAGATGAACCCTAAAAAGATAATCAGAGCCAAGTTTCAATAGAAACAATGGAAGTGAAAAACAACAACAAAACCCAACTAAATGACATCTTTAAAGTATGGAGAAGAAATAGCTGCAAATTTGGATTTCTGAACTAAGTGAAAATATCCTTTAAGAAGACAGACAAAAGCATTTTCAGACAAGCAAAAACAGAGAATGTGTTGCCAGCAGACCTGAATTAAAATAAATATGAAAGAAATCTGTTTGGTTAGAAGAAAAAATGATAAAATAAGAAGAAAAATGGAAAAGGTGGATGTGTAGGTGAATTTAAGTGAAAATTTAGGATGAAAATACCCATACAAATAATATCTCATGGTATTCAAGCAAACATAGAATTAAAATTATGGTGATAATAGCATAAAAGTTAGGAGACAGGAAAGTAAAATTAAAGTACTCTAAGAACCTACCATTGTCTGTGAAATAATAAAATTTTAATTTATATTAGATTCTAATAAGCTAAGAATGTTTTTTGTAATCACTAATGTTATCACCACAAGTAAAAGAATGTATGACCTGTTATGCTTTCTTGCAAGAAAGAAGAAAGGGAGATAGAAAATGTGAAAAAAAAGACTAGAAATAAATAGCAGTATGGTTAATTTAAACCTAAATATAGAAATAATTACATTAAATGTAAACAAAATAAATTATTCCATTAAAAGAAAAAGGTTGTTAGACTGGATAAAAAACAAAACATCTATATGCTGTCTAAAAGACGTATATCTAAAATAAAAGGACAGTGAAATGTTGAAAATTGAGTTCTAGGAAAAATTACAACATGCAAACACTAATTAAAAAAGTGTTGTTATAACTAAATTTGCATCAGATTTATGCTAGACTATTAAAAAAGCTTCAGTACATTTCAAACTACCAAAATCATAAAGACTATCTCCTTTGATTAAATTAGAATTAAAGCTAGGAATCAACTACACAATAACTAGAGAATTCCCAAATATTTGGAAATGAGCAATATGCTTTTTAAAAATAATGAAACTATGGAGAAAAAAGAAGCCACAAGCTAGTCAGAAGACATTTTTCATTAACATAAAAAAGGCAATATAGAAACTTTGGGATGCATAAATATCAAAAGACAAAAGCATTATACTGATATCTTAAGGATAGAACTACACACATATGGTCATTTATTTTATTACAAAAATGACACTGCAATGTAGGGAGAAGATATGAGTTTTTCTAGATATTGATCAATTCAATAAATAAGATATCTACATTTAAAAAAAAGAATCTTTACCCCTACCTCACATAAGGGTAGAGTCAAATTCCAGTTAAGTGTAAAATAAAGCCAATAAGACTTCTAAAAGAAAATTTAAAAGAGTATCTTTATAACTTTAATAGCATCCAAGAAGTGCAAACCAAAAGGTAGGGTTGATAATTTGGACTACATTAATTGTAATAAAGAGAATAAAAGGGTATTTAAGAACAAAAAGGCAAGCCACAGAGTTGGAGAATACATTTTCAATGCATATTTTCTTAATAGGATTTAGGATATACAAAGAATTCCTACAAATCAGTAAGAAAAAGGAAGAAAACCAAGTAGAAAAATGGACAAAATACTGGAACAAATATTTCATAAGGAGAATATTGAAATAGTAATAAACATGTGAAAAGATGCTTAAATCTCATTAATAAATAAAGAAATCTAAATTAAAACCAAAATAGAATACCACTACACATACCAGAATGGTTGAAATTTAAGACTGATGTGGGAACTCTTATACACTGCTAGTAGGAATGTAAGTTGATACAAGTTATTTGGAAGACTGCTGGACAGTATCTGTGCATATCACTTGTCAAACAATTCTGTCCTTATGCCTAAGAGATATGTGTACACATATACACCAAAAGATGTAGCAGCATTATTTTTCATAGCCCCCAACTGGAAACAACCTAAATATCCATCAACAGTAGAATGGATAAATAAATAGTGGCACATTCATACAAGGGAATATATATAATACGTCAATGAGGATAAGTGACTACTTCTTAATGCAACAACATGGATAAATCTCACAAACCTAACATTGACCAAAAAAAAAATATCCAGACACAAAAAGGGTTCATACTTCATGACTCCATTAATATAAACTCCTAAAACAGGCAGAGCTAATCAGGGGTGATGTAAGTCAGAAGAATAAGTTGTTATCTTTGGAGAAAGTATGCTGATTAGGTATGGTCATGGAGGGAGCTTGGAAATGTCATTATTGTTCTATTTCTTAATCTGTGAATTGATTACACAGGTATTCTCACTTTGTGAAAATAATTTATTGAGCAGTGTTATCTGTGTATGTTGTACCTACATAGAATATATATATTTTTTAAATTCAGTGTTTTGGCTTGGGACAACATCTTTTTAAGAGTTATTTGGTGCCAAGTAGAGAGAGAGCCATGTGTAGAATGTGATTCTGATTCCCTTCCTCATCTTACTCTTTTCTTTTGTTTCATAAGTAGAAGCTTACTTATTTTCTTCTTCCATTACCAGAAGTGTGGCAAGTCCAGAATAAATGTTACCTTCTTTTCTCTGGATTAATTCATGTTTCTGAAAAGCATCCAGATTCATGCCTCTGGATGTGTATAGAATGCCCATGGGAAAATTAGATATCAAAATGAAAAAGACATAAAAAGAGCTAGCTTCTTTTTGCTTTGCAACTTTTAAGAATATGAATGTGTATCAGAAAATTTTAGAGCTGGAATTTTCTGAAAGTCACAAAGAGGAAAAATAACAAGAGTGGGAACACCAACACTTTACGATATTCAAGGGTAAGTTTAGGTGGAGTGGGCAGATAGCAAGGGGAAACGGATGAAGAATGACAAAGTATTTCAAGAGTTGGTTTTTCCACACTAAAAATGCAAACACATATGAAGACAAATTTTCATTTTTTCTTGGTATATCAGGCTTTCCACAGTGGCTTTGTGATAAATCTCCCTTCCAATTTCTGTTTCAAATAATTATCTCGTGAGGCCTCTGCTGATATTGTGCCTAGTGTGTGGCCCGCACCCTGGCAAGGGCATGACAGGAGCAGAAAACACAGGCACAAGGGCCACTGAGCCAGACAGGAGCAAACCTAAAGGCAATGGGTAAAGAGTGAAGAATTTTCCTGCTGTGTCATTGTAATCATTGACTTTACTGCCATTTCTACCTTTATTGTATTTGGGGACTTTTTTTTTTACATTCTGGGAGAAATAAATTGTATCTTAAGCTCTATCTCTAATTATTGCAACATGAAGAACACACTAAGAAGTAGTTATTCAGTCTGGGACATGACTAGAGTGGTCAGGCACCCAGACTTGCCTGCCTATGTAGTATCTGATTTACTATCATAAGTGTCTCAGTTTGGCCAATAAATTATATTATCCACCTAGATTAGCCTTATTGACTTTAAACTCGGACTGAAGACTCATTGGGTGATTGCTTTGCTAAATCAATGAGGAAAGAAGCTATATTTTAATGCTGGAAATGTCTTCTTCTAAGAAGAAATATCCAGCTTGTTTTAAAAGATAATTTTTAGAGATTTTTTACTTAATAGAAGCATTTAAGTGTGTTCTGTCACATAAACTCTATATGACTAGGACTCTATATAAATATATATGTGTGACATATACATAAGACTAGGACTATATACAGCTGTTGGAATTCATAGCAAAGTTAAGTCACTTTTATGTCAAATCTGTATAAGCTTTATAAAATGGTAGATATTTTAAAGAGGAAAGATAGAAAATCTATGAAAATCAAATGGCAAGCTGGAACAGGAGACTCCCAGAAGTCCAATATTATTTCATTAATTTATGAAACTCCACTTATTACATATCTGTTAACTTGTTTGATCCAATAAACAATTTGAGTTACAAATTCTATGGGCTGAATCTTTCAAAAATATTGAATGTTCTCAGATGAGATTTTACTACTATTGCATGAATTTGCTTTATTTACTTATTGATTTTTCATCAAAAATATAGAAAGAACACCTTCTGTGTAACTGCTGTTTGTACAGAAACCACAGTGATTATAACTATGTGATGCCTCCTCTAAGTAATTTTTATTTCCTTCAAATTCTTCACTGTCCAGAAGTCGAATTCTGCTTTCAGCTTTTCTGCAGCAGCTATATATCATCTACTGTGCTCACATACAACATGTGGATGATCATGTGGGGCATATGTGCCCATTAATATATAAATATTTATGTGTGACATATACATAAGACTAGGACTATATGCAGGACTGAGAGTAAGGGCAATGTCTGATGTTGCCTGTTGTCATGCAGGAGGAAAGCAGGCACCCTGGTTGTTATCCTTGGTTTGGCTAATTTTTGAACCATGGCCTATATTTCTCCTTTTCTTCTGCCTGAGCTGACTTGTCTACTTGCTCATAGAGGATTTTGATGTTAAAGAAGAGTTGTTGCAAGGCTTTATTAGAACTAGAGTCTTCTTTGTTTCATGCTCATGTGGAGGGAAGACTTCTCACAGCTTAACACACACAAATACTCTTACACACAAGCATTCATGAATAAACACTTGCCTTGTAAAAATATATTAAGTACTATATTTTTCGTAAAGTATGTAAAGAGACTTTTGGTGCTCAAACATCCATTTATGTTTAGGAATTCCTTTGATTCATATTTAAAGGCACAGCTTATTTTAGTATTATTATGACAGTGCAAATTACAGCCACAGAGTCTAGCTTATTTTGCACGTAAAATAGAAATCAAGCTCCCAATGAGAAGGCAGCAGCCTGTGCAGTTGCAGCTAGCTAACTTCCTCCAATACTTCCTCCTCTCTCAATGCCCTCTCCTGAGCCCAAGTAGAGATGTCAGCTGAAGCTACCCCCTCACTGGACTACTGCAGGTATAATGCTGCTCTTCCAGTCTGACTGAGATGGGGCAAAACAAAGTCAAACTTTTTCAAATAGAGTTTTTAATAGGAAACTTAGGGGAAGGAAAACACAGAAAAGTACTGACATGGATGAATATAAAAAATTCCTATTTCCAATCTTTATCCAAGATGACCACGAAGGGGCTGGGCAGACAGGGCCACATGATGGACAGTCCTGGCCTCCTTACTGGCCGTATCTCATCATCTTTGGGAAATCCTGGCTGTGATGGGCCTCAAGCCATTCTTTCCGTCTTTGCACCTTTCTCTAGTGTCTTTATTTTCCTTCTCCTACAGTCACCTGTCTAGTGAGGAAAAGGATCCTTCCTTCTTTTTCAGTGAGGATCCTAGTGCCATCCACTATTAGAAATGATGACATGATAAATATCCTGGCACAGAAGTCTTTGCCTGCACTTTTTTGAGGCATACTACCTAAGTGTATTGCACAAAGATTATACCAATTTTATTTCCACTAGTAAGAATATGAAAATGTCCATCCTGCCACATCTTTAGCAGAAATTACTATTTTTAAGATATATTTTCCAATTTGATAGGTAGAGAATGAGTATCCTAATGTTGAAGGGGAACATTAAAAAACCTCTATTGACTGTTTGCTTACTTTATAATTTTCCTGTTTTATTTTTTACTCATTAAAAACAATAGAGTCAAGTGTATTTTTAGCCATAACTATATTCTTTATTTCTTTTATTAATATTTTCCTTCCTTCCTTCTTTCCTTCCTTCCATCCCTTTCTGTCTCTTTCCTTCTACTTTCCCTCCCTCCTTTTTTCTTATCTTTCTCTCTCTCAGGGACACACATTTTATTGGAAATACTTATTGTGCTTCCAAGTTGAAAGATTTTATGTTGACTTTTGTTTACAATTTGGAGTATGTTTATAGTGCTTGTCCCTCTAAAGAAACAAACTATTTTCTCTTCAAAGAATAAAAGAAAAGAAGAGATGGAAACTTAATAGTGAGTTAAATTTTTTTACTTTTAAAACTCCTGGTTTCCTATTCCTTGATAGTAGGCCTAATAGTTTTTATAATCAGGAGATACATTTTTCCCTTTCTTTTCTTCCTGCTTTGATTTATGCTGAATTAATATAGTACCTGAATTCAGTATTGCCTCCATTAATGAATAGGTTAAAAGTGGTGACGTTTATACCCCATAGTATAAAAATGGGAGACACAGAGATGCAATTCAGCTTGTGAATTTCTTCTTTAATGCACCATCTACCATAGGCTACTGTTTTCCAAATTTACCTATCTTATGAGTAGGAATAGTTGGGAAAGTTACTCAATCTTTCTGAGTTTGAGATTTCTCAAACACAAAATGAGAATCCTTGTCAGGCTGGGAGTATTTTTTTCCCCCAACTTTTAAATTTGAAGTAATTGTAGGGTTACATAAAGTTATATGAAATAATGCAGAGTGATCGCATATACCCTTTACCCAGTCTCTACCAATGGTAACACCTTGTATAACTAGAGCGCAATATCACAACCAGAAAACTGACATTGGTCCAATCCACTCACTTCATTTAGATTTTACCAGGGGTGTGTGTGTGTGTGTGTGTGTGTGTGTGTGTGTGTGTATGTTGGGTATTTTATTTTATACAGGCTGATACCTGGCACAGTGTCTGCCATGAGGTAGGTCCTCAAAAACTATTTAATAACAACCTTATCATTATTAGCTAATCTTTCCTATCATTTCTCTCCAAAGAAGAACTTCTTGGAACTCTCAGCCTTTGTTGGCTTATCACAATTAAAATGATAATTTGTTCAGTGAGATAGAACTCACAGTAAACCTCTTACTCTACTTCTAGGCATTCATAGGGAGAAGCTCAGAGTTGGTTAGTGACAGAGCCATGTCTTGGCCCCAGCCTAGATCATGTGACTCTTTCCATTATACCTGTTTCCCTAACTTGTTAGAATATCAGAATCATCTGGGGCAGTGCTTCTCATACCTTTGTGTGTGTACAAGTACCTGGGAATTCTGTTATATGACAGCTCTTGATTCAACAAGTCAGGTTGGAAACTGGAATTCTGCATTTCTAACAAGTTTCTAGACACTGATGCTGCTAGTTTACCAAAAACACCTTATGTAGTAAGAATCTCAGACACTTGTAAAAAATTCAGATTTCCGGTGCCTTTGTCTTAAGATTCTGGTTCAAAAGGGCTACAGTGGAGTGTAGGAATTTGCATTTTTATCTAATATCCTAGGCAATTCTTAGGATAAATTACTTTTGGTAAACCCTGAATATCTCTCGTATTGCCTCTGTCCAGAATTTCTGATGTCTCCTAATTCCTTTTAAACTTACAAACATTGTTTACCTTAATAATGCAATCAGGTTACTTTTTTGCTTTTGTCATTGTTTTATTTTCTTGGCTTGGTTTTTGTCTCTTGAAGACCAAAAATCTAGAAGGAGAATCAGATGCTTTTGCTGAAAGTTTAGTTCAACTCTTAAGAGGTTTAAGGTATTAAAATAATTTCAGTGCTATTCCATTTGACACACAGAGATTTTATCAGTGCTTTAAAAAGTCTTCCTCAACCTGTATATAACAGCTCTTTTTCTGATCTAAATAAATAACACATTGGATTTGCAATCAGAATTTCTTATCATCTCTGAATTTACTCTTCCCAGGTCCAGATAAATAGTGGTACTTAAATCCTCCTAAGATATAGACAGTTATGTGAACTGGTCGTATTGATAAAAGAGAATCATGGTCAGAGAGGAATGGCTGGGTCCAAGTGTAAAAGCTGAAGCTACATGAATCATTAAGTAACATAGGAATTGGAAAATATTGTTATAAGCAACTTGTGTAAACACCTAATCTTTTAAATTAGCCATGAAATGTGACTTGCTTTGTAATATTTTTGGAGCTTCTAAAAATCCCAGCTTTTAAATCAAACTTTTCCTATTTGGTAGCAACACAGCAGGCCTTCAGAATAATTTACAACAATTTGCTTTGTTAGTTATTCCTTTTAAGCAACCATTGGGGGGAGAAAAACATTATTAAATCCCCATTTTATGGATGATGGGACTGAGGTGTTAAGATGGCGCAAAGCTTTGATTTAGCCAACACTTGCATTCTTTAGTCTCAGTCCAAAGCCCTTGTCTTTGCTTATGCCAGGGTGCCTGTTGTTATTATTTTGGCTTATCTTGATGAATAATATGAACTCAATTTTCAAGAGTTGACTTAAACCACTTAGAACAATTGGGGTAAATTTAGCAGCATTGCTTTCTCAGATTGAAAGACAAAGTTCAGTTTTGTGGAGCTACCACTTTATTTTTAATTTTTTTTGATATTTTTACCTTTTGTTCATTTTCTTCAAATAATTCGTACTTTAGGACCACTATTTTAGAGGAGTCTACTTCAGTCATTGTTAACAATCAAGTTAAGAAGAGAAGATACTGCAATTCTAATTGAAGTATATATTTGTACATTGTAAACCAGGGCCAGCGAATTCCCTTACCATTTTATTCTTCAGTAAAATAAGCACCTCACTTTGGTGTTTTATGCTTGGAGAAATATTTTTTTACACGCAATATTTTTAAAATCTTCTCTATGACCCTGTGTTTTCTGTAAAACAGATCTTAAAAGATGAGGCTCCTGATGCTTGCTCAGAAAGCTGAAGAGACTCGCCCAGTGCAGAGGTAGGAATAGAGTTCACTGATTATGGCTCTGCCTCAATTCTCTTGTTACGGCAAAGGAAGTAACTGAAAGTAACACAGTGGTCATCAGCCCTCTGCGTGGACTCAAGACATGTTTCACTGAATTAACAGTTTACATAATTTCCTCTCAAAGTGTGTATCCAGACAGTCAACATCAGAATCACTTTGAGTTCCCAATTAAAAGAAAGATAACTTTAGTGTACTTGGCAGTTACTGAAAGAGAATTTGGGGGGGCCATCTTGGAATCTGTGCTGCAATGAGCTCTCCAGGTGATTTTCATGCTTACTAAAGTATGAGAGCCACAGCACGAGGATAAGAGGTTTAATTTGCTCCTCTCATAGAAGCTAATCTTTTGTTCATGGAAACTGAGACTTGTAAGTAACTCTGAGATTGCTGTATTTCTTTACAAGAGTGAATTTTTCTCAATTTAAGATTTCAATTACTTTCTTACTAAAATACCTAGCAAAACTATTTGACCAGCATTAGCAATCCAGATTAGCAAGATGGCTGGATGTTCTCAAAACCTTCCCACCTAACATTTTGACCCAGGTGGGTAGATTTCTTTAAAGGAAACCTTACTACTGAGGTTGAACACCTAGGGCTATCCTTAAATTTATCCTTTCTACTGGACTTTCAGGCAGTGGCTAATGGTGACAGAACATCTGTGTTTGTTGTAGAGGCTGCAGCAATTTCTCTTGGCTAGGCAATTTGCTCTAACTATCCACATCTTGATAACCTTCTTATTTCAAGTGCTAAATCTGGCATCTCTATTAAACTGTATCAACATTTTAGTGACTACAGTGCATAGCCATACGCTAACCTAGAGCTAATGGTGGCATGAAATGTAAAGGGTCACTCAGAAGCTTCCATTTCTTCCTTGCATTCTGCCCTGTGTACTTCTGTTCCTTAACCTTCAAGTAGGTTATGTTCTAGTTACTGGTGCAGTATAGGAAGTGAAAAAACATTATAAGGTATAACAAGCTAGAGAAATATAATGCAATGTCATTAACATCGTTGTCAAGGAAAGCGACATCAAATGAAGTTCTCTTGTTTATATTTGTTTAAAGGGGCAAAAGCAAGCCATTTTTCAGAAAAAAAATCACTAAACCACCAGATTCCATTTTTGTGAAATACTGTATTAATAAATTGATACAATGTCCCCTGTTTGTCAATCTTCCAAGATCTCTTGATTTAGAAAGCTATTTCTATCAGCTCTATTTCCATTGCTGCATACACAGTCTTGGACATTGACCCAAACCTCAGACAATGGACTAGAGTAAAGCAGGGAACAGCTGTATAAGCAATGCCCGGTTCACTGAACCTAATGGGTACTTATGGCCTTGGCACAAAGAAAGGAGGAAGGAAAATAAAACTTTGGTGTAATTTCAGCCAAGCTTCTCAACCGTCTTGAATTTCTCCTCTATGAGATCAGAGTTTTATTACATTATCTTTACTGTACCTATAAGCTCTAAAGCTTTGAGTATCAATGAAGCCTATGAGAAGGGGGAAAGGAGGGAGGAAGAGATGAAAAAGTAGAAAAGAGGAAGAAGGAACAAAAGGAGAGAGAAGGTGAGAGAGTGACTAGGCATGCACGTGTGGTTGAGAGAGCATCCCACTAATTAATTACCTTGGTGGTGATTCTGTGATACAGACCAAGGAAGTACCTTATTTGGTATTCACAGCAATTAAATACACAAGTAAGTAACTAACTAAAGAAGTTACAAAAATCATAACTAGTTTCTCACAGTCAAAAGTGATTTAATATCCATTTGGCACTTGGCTAGTTTCATGAATTATTCACGTTTCCCTTTGGGTACTACCTGTATTTGATTGAGTTCTATGGTATCACCAATATCGGCAATGTCATGCTTGGCTTGTAGAAGCTAGTAAATTGAAGGCAGTTATAGGAGAAATACAAAAGGTGGCTCTAAGGAATTTAAAAAGTTACTTCAGTTCATTTAAAAAGGCTCTGAAATATAAACAGCTCCAGTACTAATGGTAGGGCACTTACCCTATCCATTTTCCTTGTTTGCTAATAACTACAAAAATAAACTCTCACCTGCAGAGTCATAGAAATTTATAAATAATAACAATATATGGACAGTCTCTCTGCCAAAATGAAAATTCCTTGACCATGTCTCATTTTTTTGATTCTGCCCTCTAAATATTCTTTTAAAGGATAAATGAAAATGGATATTTAAAAAGATTTTAGGAGAAATCTCTATGTATGTATTTACTGATTGAGTTTAATTTTTAGAAGGAAAAAAAATTCTGCATTGAAAAGACTAAAGCTTAGATTTATTTGTGTGGATAGAGGAACACCGGAAAAGGAATGGTGTTTTCAAGCTCAGTCAGCCAGATAGATCACTGGAGGGAGCTCTAACTGCACAACAAAGCCAGAGATGAAATCTTCCTTTGTTCTCAAATTTCACATACAACTGAAGGATCCGCCCCCATAAAAATCAATAATAAATATGAAAAGTGTCCAGAAAAGAGAAATGTCTTTCTTTTAGGGCACCATATACCACATGTGCTTACAAATAAAGACAGGGCCACTATTCAGAACTGGCAATATTTAAACAAGATGAAAATATAGGACTATATACAGTGAGAGCTTCAATATATCGTTCATATGAAAAAATACTTTAAAGAATATATTTTATAACTGCTCCTCACCCCCATCCTTCAGTGATAACAACACAGACCCACAGCGATCACCACTCTTGAGGTCAGCCCAGCAGATTCTAATGATGACCTGAATCTGATGTTCACAGAGTTGGTGCAACAAGCTCTTGGGTGCTCTGTGGCAGGGTGGGAACTTGTATAGAAATATGGATGGTGTCTTGGCCCCATCCTTAGCAACATCACAGCTGTGTGTTGGACCAGCTTTGTAAAGGGCATTTAGTCTTTCTACAGCTGAGTGGTGAACTTGACAGCACTCTGGACCAGGAACCAGAATACCTGGATTTTGATCACAGACAACTTCTTAACTATGTGTGAACTTTAAGCTTGTTTATCTTCATATAACTGGTGAAGTAGAAATAGGAAAGGATTGAACTACATGATTTCTAAAGTCTTTCTAACTTGTAAGCCATCAAGTTAAATTTTTTCATTTGATTTTTCAGTACTAACTGACTATGGTGGATAGTCATAGAAAGTGATATTTAGAGTTCAGCTTTGCCATTTAGAAGCACACACAAAAAAATGCTGAGTCTAACTTTAAAACTCATGAAACATTTTCTAAGAGTTTTCTTACACTTTCTTCCTCTGATACTTCCTTCTCCTTCCATTACTTACCTGTGTTTTAAAGTTTGTTCCAGCTAAGAAGAAAATCTATAGTAGCATTCTGAAAAATGACTCTGTAGGAGGCTGAAATTCTTCAGGATTGGGACAAGCTGATCTTGCATCGAGAATGCTGGCTACTTAGGCAAACTATAGAGCAGGGTCTTCAGTCTGAGTTTTGATGAGCTAAGGTGTTCCTTCAAGCCAGCTACATAATTTGCAAGGTCCCTTCTCAAAAATTATTAGGAATTCTCAGATGGCAACAGCAGAGCATTAAACCAAGCACAGAGCCCTTCTGAACATGGGACCCTAAATGCCTATACAAGTCACATACCCATGAAACTGCTTGTGCCTGGAGGGGTGGAAATCCTGGGTTCAATCTGATAAATGCATAGGACTGGGTTTGACTCCAAAAGTTTAAAAACTAATAGAAATGAATAAAATATAATAAAATAAAAATCAAGCCACTCCTTCCAGCTTATTTTTTAAAAGGTGAGAAATGGTTTCAACAAAGAAGCTACAGTCGTGCTTGGGCCAAATCCTTAGAAGGATAATTAAATAGTTTTGGAAAGAACACAGTGGAAAGGGGAGGTGTTGAAATCATGTGATAATTTTGTTTACACCAATTAACATTTTTAAGTCTGAAAAGATACAATGGTTTCTTCTAAACAGTTTCAAGAATTGGAGAGTCACCTGGAGATAGAAACAGTAGCACAAAAACTGACAAGACAGCCCCTGGAGGGGGCTGCCAAAGTATGGAGAGATGTTTTCAAAAGGCTAGAGGTATTAGGTTTACCTTTCCTACCTACAGCTTTAAAATAACTAAAATAAAGTATATAATCGTTCAACTCTATAATTTCTTTGTGTTTTTTCCTAATACATTATATTTGCCTTATTCTAGATAAAGATATTATTCCAGTGGAGGAACTGTTACCTTGGAAATAAACACACTATATTGTAACCCTCAATGGGATACATGGTCGTTTCAGAACAACTTTGGAGCTATTTATTCCCTCCAACAATAGTCATTATTCTGCATTGGTTGACTTTATAACAGTTCTCTTTGGCATTAATTTTTACTTGAGCTTAGAACTCCTAGTAATGTGTGAATATTTTAGATATTGTCTTTAGATTAACATCAGCTGAAATCCAGAACAAGACAATTCACAGCTTTTTTCTATACAGTTCGACTTACAGGCATCCTAACTGCTTCAGAGAGGAGCCATCATCATTCTTGATATGGTGTCTTAGAAGGCTTTCCTCTTGGCATTTGTAAGCAGGTGAAGTTCTCATTAGTGCCGCTGCCACCTCCTGTCCTTCTTCCCTAGACCCTAAATTTCTTATTCCTTTTTGTGTTACCCTTCTGCCTGGACAGAAGCTGATACTTTTAGATTTTTAAGTTTTCCTTATCGTACACCAGTCTTCTTTCTGTCTTGAGATAAAAACTAGCCAATCTGCCAAACTAAGTCTTGTTGGATTGTCTATTAGTGGATTGACTATATGCATGGGTTTCCTTCTAAGTAATAGATTTCTTTTTCCATTGACCTGCTGTTATCATGAATTTTAAACACAATAAATATCTTAAAGGTAGAATTTATGTTATGGGGAAAGGCCAGAAGGAGAATTGACTTAGGTAAGGAGTGATACATTGTGACCTTAAAATAATAAAGTTGCTTATTTTTAAAAAGTAAAGGCAATTCTATTTCTCAGATATTTGATCTTATCCCTTTGAGGATAAGTGTCCTGTTGGCTGTCCAAAAATAATTTGGAGAAGTTGAAATTTAGAGATCTGAAGTCAGGCCTTAATTATGGCCTTTGCACTCTATTCACAATGATATTAGATTGAACTTGAACTTCCCAATAGAATAGCCCTCAAGGCTAATTCTCTTGGCATAAACTTAAAATGAAACTGTTTCATACCAAAATCCATTAGTCATTTCTTTCACAAACCCTCTTGGGTAGGAAAGGACCCCTTCAGCCTACATTTCCCTATCTTGCTGTAATTTACAGTATATGACACAATCCCAAAGAACACTGTGGAATGCAATCTGTAAAAGCACTTTTTACCTAGAATTTTAGAATCAAAAATTATTCTGGAGAAAAAACATTATAATTATAGCTTAACATAATAATGCAGAAGATACAGACTGCAAAGAAGGAGCTTCAATCATTATCATTTTTATCACAGTTTTGGAAGTCATTAACTGCTGAATTTTTAAGCATTTTTTTACTAAGATAAAAAATATATTTTTATTTATGCTAATTATGCCATCAAATAAGTGTTCTGAAGGTGGTAAGGAATTATTTTCCTCATCATCACAAGACCTTCTTTTAGGCATGGTGCAGAGAGGTATTTCATTTATAGCTAAAATCTACCCAACTGCATAAGGAAACATAGGACAATCCTACTCAGAGATTTATTTTAAGTTTTTAATTTGGAAATAATTTTAGACAGAAAATTTGCAAAAACACTGAAGAGAATTCCCATATATCCTTCACTCAGCTTCCTCAAATGTTAACATCTTACATAAATATAGTACAATGATCAAAATAAGGAAATTAATATTGGCATAAAATACTATCAACTAAACTATGATGATATTTGAATTCCAACAGTTTTTCCATTAATGTTCTTTTTCTCTGTCACAGGACCCACTGGAGAATTCCATATTGCAGTCAGGGGTCTCCTAGTCTCCCCCAGTTTGTGAATGTTCCCCATTTTTTCCTTGTCTTTCATGATCATAGTTATATTTTAAACAGGATGTATTTCTTTGAGTTGAATAACAATGAAAGAACAGAAAAATCCCTGACCTTTGGGAACTTTCAAAGAAAAATTGTATATTTTCTTTGATATATTTCAAATTATTATTAGCATTCTTTCCTAATTTTAAAAGTATACATTTAAAATTATGAATTAAAATCTAAGGGGATTTAAATTTTTAAAAAATGTTTTTGGGAGAATAAAAATGTTTTTCTTCACATTGACTGTAGCTTTGTAATGACCTGTCTTGAGCAGTTGTTTAAATCTAAATGAAAACTACTTTATGAGTGGCTTTTGTATTTAAACTTAGAAGGATTTTTGTAAGAAATGAAATTAGTATAATTGCTCTGTGGCCTCTGAAGCTTAAATCAGAAAGAAATTATATTAATTGTGTGATATAACTGTTTGACCATTTTACTCTTTTAAATAACTTAAAATAAATTTCAGAGTAGTATAGTCAAATTCTGCATATAAATACTTGTGTATATTCTACGTTCCTAAATTTAAGTTCTTTGAAGACTTTGTTTATAATTCTGATTATAATTCTATATAATCTGTATGTATATGTCTATATATTATATATGTACATATAACAATAATACATAATAATTTTAATATAATATAATTATTAAATATAATAAATGCTATAATGTATACATTATTATATAATGTAGTAATTATATATCTCTGTGTATATATGTATATATACATATATCTGTTTATAATTGTACATAGCATTAGTGGAATACTTTAGCAACAGCACATGAAAAATACATATTTTTCAATAAGAACTATTTCATGTAACATAAATGTCCTGCTTCATCAACTTGAAGTACAAAAGAAAGTCAGAGTTCTTTTACAAATTAAATTAATATGACTTTGCACCCCTATCTCACCACTTACAGTACTTTGTCTCTCTGCCCCTGGGGCAGCCCTTATTAGCGTTCCCAATCCCTAGGGGTTGGTCCACCATGTTTCAGCCCCTCTATCCTCACGTTCACTGGTGTCTGGAGGCCCGGTGCATCCTTTGAGTCTGAAGAGTGCTCTACCATAATCCTAGGCTGATTGCCTTGGCATGGATCCCTGCTCTTCCCTGTCAAGCCAGGGACTCTCTCCTCATCTTGTCACTACCATCCCTGAAAGATTCAGCATTCACAGCCAAAGGATTAGTTTCTCTTGTCCTGAGGCTTTATTCTAAGGGCACTTTCTGGTTGTCTCAAGAAGGAGGACCTTGCAGAAGGAGAACCAAAGGACTTGTATCACTGCCACATAGTATCACTTTTGCTTCAAATAGTTTCCTAATGTCTACTGACATCCCTGTCTACTGATGGTATCATTGCTTCTTGAGGTTCTTCTGGGGAGGTAGTTGAAGTGGGGACCATGCTATGTTCACTATGACCACCCCACACTGCCATGTAGTTGACTTTCTGGTACCATTAGTTTTACTGTCCTTATACCCAGAAGAGTGGTATAATGAGGCTAGACAGGCTAAAAGGAGTTTCAGAGTCAAGGATAGGGCCCATGTATTATAAAAATAAGTTCTACCCATTGGGAGAAGTATCTAGACTTGTTGGACATAGCCAGCATTTTAATGATAAATTTTAACCTCTTTGGGTCTCTTTTCTTAATCTAAAAAATGAGGAGTTTGGATTGTGTCAGTTTTAGGTCTTTTAAAATGTCCACATAGAAGCATCTACCATCTAGCAAACTAAAAAAATATCAGGTACAGAGAGCTGGAGGGATAATGTAAAATATGCCCAATTTTGAGCAGGTTGAGCTGACCACAACCCAGTATATAATAGGTCATTTTAAATAAAGGTGTTCTGCAGCCAATTTGAGGAAGGGAGAAAAGCATAAAACAGGGAGATGTTTTTCAAGTCATCACTACTCAGTCAGTGTTCCAGATTTTCTATATATTAATAGGAAGAGTGGAGGAAAACAATCTTATTGGAATGGAGGGAGGAAAAGAAGGAGAATTCTCCTGAAGCTGCATTTGCAAAAAATTCTCCTGTTCCTCTTTTCAAAAATTTTTTGCACTGAAATAAACTTGTACTAACTTGTTATAACATGTCTGAACAGGATATAGTTTGAGACACTAAGAAGGATAAGACATCAGTTTGAAAAGAGCTTCTATCAGAGCAACATGCATTCCATTAAAATTGAAACAAGAACAAACATCAAATTTATGGGTGAAGCTTGGGTGGAAGACTGGTGAAATCACTAATGATTTATGAAAAGTTTATGAGGACAATGTTCCAAAGGAGTTAGCGGTTTATAAATTAACAACCCATTTTAAGAAGGGATGAGATGATGTTGAAGATGAAGGCCTCAGTGGCAGACCATCCACATCAATTTGCAAGGAAAAAATTAATCTTGTTTGTGCCCTAATTAAAGAGAACCAATGATTGACAGCCAGAAACAACAGCCAACACCATAGACATCTCAACTGGTTCAGCTTACACAATTCTGACTGAAAAATTAAAGTTGAGCAAACTTTCCACTTGACGGATGCCAAGATCAGCTGCAGACAAGAGAGAGATTTCAATGGAAATTTTAAACAAGTGGAATTGAGATCCTGAAGCATTTCTTCAAAGAATTGTAACAGGAGAGGAAACATGGATTCACCAGTATGTTCCTGAAGACAAAGCACAATCAAAGCAATGGCTACAAAGAGGTGGAAGTGGTCCAGTCAAAGCAAAAGTGCAAAGGTCATGGTAATAGTTTTTTGGCATGCTCAAGGCATTTTGCCTGGTGACCTTCTGGAGGACCAAGAAAAATACAATCTGCTTATTATGAGAGTGTTTTGAGAAAGTTAGCCGAAGCTTTAGCAGAAAAATGCCCAGGAAACCTTCTCCAGAGAGTCCTTCTCTACCACAACAATGCTCCTGTTCATTCCTTCCACCAAACAAGGGCAATTTTATGAGTTTCAACAGGAAATCTTTAGGCATCCACCTTATAGTCTTGATTTGGCTCCTTCTGACTTCCTTTAGTTCTAACCTTAAAAAATCTGTAAAGGGCATCCATTTTTCTTCAGTTAATAATGTAAAAAAGACTGCATTGATATGGTTAGATTCCCAGGACCCTCAGTTCTTCAGACATGCATTAAATGGCTGGTATAATCACTTACAAAGGTGTCTTGAACTTGATGGAGCTTATGTTGAGGAAAAAAATTTGTTTTTGATTTTTATCTTTTAATTCCATTTTGCATGAACTTTCTGAGGTCCCCTTGTACATACTGAAGGATTATATGGGGGAAGAAACACCCTGTCCCCTTGGTGATCTTAAACCTCAGAGCAATCTCTGTGTTCATACATTACAAACACAATCTCAAAAGGCTTTGTGGAAATAAGGACATAATTTTTTTTTGTAGTAGAAACAAAACTAGAATGTAAGTTCCAAGAGGGTAGAAATTTTGTCTGTTTTGTTCTTTGCTGTATTTTTAATGCCTAGAACTAACCTACCACAGACTTACACTGTCCATAGTAAGAACTGAATATTTGTTGTTGAATAAATTTGTATATCCAGCAACAAATTAGCTACATTGGTCAAATACATTATAGTAATTCTTACAATAAACTATTTTGTAGCCATTAGGGTGATGTATACTGTTATGTATTGCCACAGAAAAATGTTTGATACAGTAGAAGATAAGCAAACTTCTTATTTGTATAAATTATATATAATTGCACATTATTTTTGTAATTTGGGTTATGCCTAAGATGTATAACAGTGGGGTAATGTTGATATCATTCCTTTGTTGAAATGATTCAGAAACAATTAGAACAGAATTTTCTACTTTAAGTTTTTTAATTGTAATTTTATTTAGTGTTCAGAATATTCGAACAAATTAGTTTGAATATTAGTGAAATTAGTCCTGAAATTAGCTCTAACATAAATGCACATATTCATTTATTTGTTCTGTACTCTTTTTCTAAGGTTCCCTGTACATAAAACAAATATAGCATCCTATTTGGATTCATTTGTTCATTTTCAAGTCTGTGTCCTATCTAGATCATGGAGCATGATACTAGCATAGGGTGGACATTTAATAAATGCTCAGTGAATGAATTCTTGATTATCTGGGTTAAGTGGAAAACAGTGGTATGAATACTCAAAAATAGTGGCAGCTGGAATGATGATAGAGATGATATGGACCCAAACTTTGCATGGTGAGTAGACAAACTCAAAGGTTCCTTACCTTTTGCTAGCTTTCAAAAAAGATTTTTTTCTCTTGTATAACTTTTGTTTGTACACAAATTTAAATTGTTTTGTCTTCCATTCATTTTGGCAGTAAAAGTTCCCCACCCCCCAAACTCTAGCTCTCAGTAGATGAAGTAAAACCCTAATTCTACCTTGCCTTCCAGCACCATCACTAGCTAATCGAGTTTTACGCAAAGGATATATCTCTTTGCTGCTGTATTGAATTTTTAGAATTGCTTCCTCAGTGCAGTCGTAAGGCTTTGAAAAGTTCTGTTTGTAGAGTTGGTGATTGGGTAACATATTTTGAGTGAAGTTGTAAAGAGTCTATGAATAAAAAGAGCAGGAAAGAAGAAAAAGATACAGATTGAATTTAAGGATGTTAAAATGCAATTTTAGCTTTTTCTCTGACAACAGGCTTCTGCCTCGATTTTTTCCCCCCTACATTTGAATGAGGTACATGGAAGACTGAGCTGCTTTTAAGAAAAGACTTCATTGTGATTCTTTCTTTCTTCTTTTCTTTTTCTTCTTTTTCATTTTTTCCTTCTTTCCTTCCTTTCCTTTTCTTTTCTTTTTGATTAATGTAGGCATTCTTTTCCAAAGGCTGATGTCCTGAAGTAAATACTGCATAGCACTTTTCTTCTTATGGTGCTTTGAGTCAATGCTTCAAATTGGAAAGGAAGAAAAAGAAGAAATTTGTAGTGAGTCTTCTTGCCTGTTTGCAGCTTCATTTGCGTAAATGTGCAATTTGTGTAGGGGGTGATGTGCCGTATTGAGAAATGCAGAGACAGCTGCCAGGGCCATCTTGCAGGGAAGCTGTGCTCAACCTGAAATTTAATTTAAATATTTCATTTCATTACCATAGATTACAACACTGGTAGTAAACTCTCCCTTCTTTGGAATCAGCACTAATCCAATCCGTGAAAATTCAATTGCCCCACCATTCTTAGTCTACAAATTTTGTGACTAAAAGCAGTGAACCGCAAATTTTGCAATGGAGATGGCCTGAAAAAATATTTGACTTTTTACTTGGACAAATCTTAGTCCCAGGAATTCAGACAATAGAATTTAATTTACTTAACTGAAGAATTGTATTTATTGATGTTCTTCTGCTACATTACCAGACATTATATAAATGCAAGTCAAATGATATTGTTCATTTTCTACGAATCTGTTAAAAATCAGCCATTTTTGTTAAGTTGCTATAAATAACTGCTGATTTTGCCTCCCAAGGGCCTTGCTTTAAATGTTGGTACCAACATCACTGATGCCAAGGTGTGTGATGGTGATTAATGGCTACTTTGTTACTCAAAAGAAGGCCCTACTTTCTTACAAATGATGATGGAAATTTTTCTGTAAAAATACTATTTCCAGAAACACATGTATTGTGATTAGCTAAGATTGTAGACATTACTTAAATCACAAAAATATAAAGAATCTGCAAAAATATACTATAATTTCCCTGGTATGGTAAAAACCACTGTTGTTAATGTTTGTGATGATTGGATTTGAGCTCTGAGAAGAGGGCTTTTCTATTACCCGGCCTCATTTGGTTTAAATGTAAATTTTAGCAAAATGTTTTGGAAATAACACTTTAACCCCAAAGAGTAATTCTGGTCAAATGAGAATGATTTGAGGCTGATGATCTTTATACTTAGTTTCTTGTAACTCTGACTGCATTAAAGGCACACTAATAGTGCATCAACAAATTAAATGTATGCACACACATACTCACACCTCTGCTTACTCTCATATATAAACACAGTGGAAATGACATATCTTTTGGAAAAATTTTTTTCTCCCCTCTAAGCTAGCAAAGGGCTAAACTGTTTCCTTTATTTTTAGAAGGGTTGAATGAGATGTACCTTGGCATTTCCATAAACCAAATCACTTCTCACCTGGGTTTGATTTGAATAGAGAACAGACTGATAGATCCAATATTCAGTGCTGAAAAGAATCTAGGGGAGCAAAATGCACTCAGAATAGTCATGTACCTAAAGAGTGTACTTAGCTTTCCTACTGTGATGGATCAGAGCCTTTTTGGTCCTATGGGAGTTTTCAGCTATGAAAAGTAAATTCTGTCACTGCCTTACTGGGGATGGACCCTGTCTACACATTGATGACATTGATATTCCAGTGTAAAATGCATCTTGCCCCTTCTGAGATTGGCAGTGTTCATATTAAGTTTGGAAAGGATTTGCCATTGGCATTGTTTTAACTTCTGTTTTTTAATTACTTTTATTGCCACATAATTTTGAATATTTATAGGCAATGTTTAAATGAGTTATAAATGGCTGGAATTATGAAGTAATAAAAATAAATGAAAACTGCTTCATATTTTAATGATTTTTAATTTGTTTTTAGAGATGAAACAAAGAAAGGATGTGCCACAGGAGTCACAGCTTGAAAGGAGGTCAAAGTTTCTGCCTTATAGTGCTATTTGCCCCCAAGTGAAATGTTGAATGGGTCATAGTAGGCTCAAGAGTCATGGCACTATGTTTGATTAGTATTGTCTTCATTGAGAGGGCTTACTGCATACAGCACCCCCACTAGTGAAAATTCTGCTGCGAGTGGGTGGGAATAGATGAAGGCTGCAGGCATGACGTACGTGTGTGAATTGGTCCCCAAAGATTGGTATCATGTCTCTTGCTCTTGAAGACCTCATAATTTATCATGAAAAAGAAATATACATAACAAAATCCAGAGCAACATTAGTGGCCCTGTCTTCATAAGGGTTTTGGTAAGAATAAAGTACTAAAGGGATTCAGAAATTGGAGAGATATTTGTGGTCTGGTGTTATTCAGAAAATGCTCTTAAGAAAGGTAAACCTTGCTCTGGATCTGGTAATACCTGTTAAGAGAAAAGAATATGAGAGAACATTTCAGGTAGGGAATAAACTTGTAGAGATAAGAAAGAATTTGGCATATTGAAGAACAGTATGGAGATTTTTTTGATATAAGTAAAGATGAACTTAATGAATACCCGGGCATTAGCACTAATAAAAATAACAAAAAAAAACCCCCCCAATATTTACTAAACGTTTCTTATGGCCCAAAGCATTGTGCTAAGGACATTACATGGACTATTTTAAATTATCTGTTTTTTTGAGATTGGCAATAAGATATTAGAAGACTTCACATTTACACTTGAGTGCCTTGGCAGTAGGAAATGATGTAAATCTTAAAATATTCATTGATTTAGTTTGGATGAGTTGATATGGGATGGAGAAAAGGCAAGAAGAGAAGCTGAGAGATTACTGTGACAATCCAGGTGTTAATGAACTGAGCCATTCATGAAAACAGTGGATTTATCTAGTGGTGTGCTCATATGTGATCAGCTGCCTAGGAGGAAAAGCCCTGATTTGAGAATTTGCCACTTTCTATGGTGTAAATACTTTCACAATGTCTGAATTCAAGCTACTAATGTGAGATCAACTGGCTGACAAAATTCCTGAAAACTTAACAATTAGCACTTACAAGCCAGTATGAGCTGGCTTCGGCATAACACCAAATTAATTCCATACACAGAAAAACTGAGGAAGAATGAATAAGAGATTTTGATGGTAGGGCTATGTGGAAAAGAAGAGAATATTTTAAAAGCAGCATCCAGTTTTGCAGCTTGAGGGAAGAAGATCCTGGGTGTCACCAACATATAGCAGGGCAGCTCCAGCAGTTCCTAAATTGAGTGCTGGCCACATAGGGACTTTGGCACTGGTAGCTCCCACAGGCAACTGTTTGTATGATTTGACTTGCTTAGAGGAGAAAGTTTTGTCTGAGTGACTGGGGGATACACACAATATTTGGGGCAATGAGAGGATGGTGTGGCTCAGGATCTTATATCCAGTAAAGGACTAAGACTGAGCCATTAAAATAGGCTGGACTAACTTGGAGGACTCATTTTCACTGAGGGGTCCCAATGAAACATGATGTGAAAAATCAATGTTATTTATTGCTTCAGGTGAAAGGATATGGAATAGGGCAGGAAAAGGAGCTTACTTTCTAGCTGTGACACTGTGAGGGTTTCAGAGATGTGAAGCACTTTCTGGAGACTCCTCGAAATGTTTGAGTGAATTGGAGAAACTCTCAGCCAATATGAAGTCCTATCTCTGCAGGTACAAAGTGAAATTTGAATGTTACCATGTAAATTTGTATCCAAAGGTTTCTGAAGCCCAGGAAATATGGACCAGGGAAAAAATGAGAAATTTAGGATGGGAGGAGGTAAGCATTAAACCTGTGTCTGAGATGGTAATCAAGAAAATATGTCCTGGAATGCAGCTGAAATAAAACTCTAGTGAAAGGACCACAAATAAGGAAAAAAAAAAATGGAGTCATCAACTACAGTTTTTGGCTGAGAGGGAGGGTGAATAATCCAAGTCAGGAAGAGTGAAGGAAGGAGATCAAATTGCTTCTTGCTTCCAAACAGCCAACTTCCCAATGTTTGGTTGGTAATTTTGACCTAAAATTTGTATTTTTCTTTCAGTCTTTTGCTACAAAGCAGGGCATAAGATACACACACTCACACACATACACACACATGCAAATTTCCAGCTGAAATGGCTAGACTCACGGTGTTACTGTATAAAGATTATAGAGAAAAATAGTGGTCCCGTGTCCCTTGCTCATTCACCAAAGGAAAGGCTTAGAATATATTATCTCTATTGACCTTACTTCTGAAACCTATGGCCTTAGGCCACTGAATAAAAATTTTAAAATTAAAATTATAGAGAAGAATAAATAAAATTTCAACATGCACACATCTGGTATGTAGATTCATTGCTTTAATACCTTCATGCCTTATTTCTTTCATACTTTATTTCTTTAGGTTAAAAATTTTTGTTTGCATTTGTGTTAGACTTTATAACTATTCTTTAAAGGAAATATGTTTTCTTTGTGTATGTTGGTATCTCTTTCTAAAGATTTTAAATTCTGTTCAATCTCCCAGCTCCATTCCAAACCATGAAAATGATTTCAATTTGTGCTTTATGGATTAGTGGTTCCTTATTCCTCTCACCATCTCAAACTTTGAATTTACAACTTTTCCTTATTTATTTCTTTGAATTATGTAGTTCACTCTCATATTTCTAAAACTAATTCCCAATTTCTATCCTTCCCTGGATCTGCCTGGACTTCCTTATTTTAACTGTTTCCATCTCTCCCATTCAGCTGGTTTCTGTATCTTGGGTATAAACATTTTCAGGTCTCTTCCCATATGCAGAGATACCTTCTTTTGTCCATGCCGACACTTTGCATATTTGCCTATTTCTCCTTCTCTTCTTTTAAGCCAAACTCCTTGTAAGTGTCATCTGCACAGCTTCATTGTTGCCATTCTTCTGTTTTTCTCTAATTCCTTAATTTTTTACAATCTGTATTCTGCTCCTGTCACATCACCAAAAAAA
This sequence comes from Daubentonia madagascariensis, assembly GCA_023783475.1. Taxonomy (NCBI): domain Eukaryota; kingdom Metazoa; phylum Chordata; class Mammalia; order Primates; family Daubentoniidae; genus Daubentonia; species Daubentonia madagascariensis. The sequence goes on along the minus strand of JAKFHU010001569.1, from coordinate 42,350,838 downwards.
TGCTCTCTTGGGGATTATAATGAGTTCCTCATAACCAGTCAGTATCTTTTCTTAGTCATCATTTCGTTGATTTCTAGAGCTGTAGGATTTGACTACAACTAAGAATCCTAATTATCCCTGAAATTCTCTCCCCTCTGGCTTCTGCAAATCAGTTCTGTCTTGGCTCCCTTCCTACTAGTCTGATTGTGTCTTCTTAGACTTCCTCCTCCTGTCTCGTGTATATTTTTAAGTTTTATTTTATTTTTAATTGGCAAATAATAATTGTACCTATATATAAATTATAATGTAATGTTTTGATACATGTATACATGTTTTATATATTTTTAAAGGGATCAGTTCTTCACCTCTTTTTTTCCCTGTCTCTTTCATTTGCTTAAACAAATGCTTCATTTAGTTAAGTGAACATTCATTGAGCATTTGTTACCTGTAATCATGTGCGTGCTAAGCATGTAATCATTTGGGTGCTAAGGTTGCCTCTGTGGCCCTGTTTGAGAGAGATGGAAAAGTCATCTTGTTCAAAGTGACCTTCAAAGAGACCGCTATGACCTTTCATTATATGTAAAATTTCCATCATTCTTTACTGCTTTTGGCTCATGAATTTAGGATCCTTCTTGAAATGCAAAAAAAAAGTGTTCATCAGTAGGCTTCACACATTAAGTCAGCTACACCTAAGTCAAAATAGAAAAAAATAGACAAAATAGACAAATTTTCTAGCAGAACACAGACCCAGAGGCATGAAGTACAGGTCAGGTACATTCGAATGAGGGAAGGGAGAGGAGAGAGAGAATATCGGGTAACATGAAGCACTCCCTGGAGGAAGTAAACCAGTGTTTTGCTCCCATGAATTTCCTAGGCAAAATTTCCAAGGGCTGGCTGTGGAAATGCCTAAATCAGAAAGCCAGAAAATAAATATTGTAAATAAATTCCCATGACTGAATAAGCTCAGCATTTTGAAAACAACAGTTCTTTGCAGAGTATATATTCCCACTGCTGTTCTTTTCATAACTCTCATAGTTCAGAACTCTCATAGTTCTCAGTAAATGAATCTGAGTCACAAGAGATCAGGTCCCCAGAGGTGCTTAGTCTAATTAAGAATGACAATAAAAGAAAGTCTCCATTATAGCCTTTACTCAGGGAAAGCCATGAGGACACTCATGTGACAGCAGTTTTTCTTCCAAATATAAGTGTTTCATTTTACTCTAGTGCAATGATTATAAATGAATATTCTATGACACCAGGTAATCCTACTGGACATCTCCAGGGTGGACCATAAAGTACTTTGCAAGGATAGATGGTACACTAGGTTAACACAGAGGGGTTTTTTGCCTACAAGTGAAAAATGAAAAAAAATCCAGCCCTTTGGCATTTCTAATAAAACATGACTATTTTCACAATATGGCCTGGCATTTGGTGTTCTTGGAAGATATTTTTAAAAAATATACAGATCTTTAAAAAAAAATAGAGAGCAATGATAACAGAAGTCTTTGTTCTATGGTATTAATTGAAAACTATCAGTTTCATAGCATTTTCTTCATTTTAAACTTACCTTCTGCTCATACTATTTTTTACCATAGATTCACCAATGAGGATTGACTGGGTTAGAAATTCTTTGTTATGTGGAGTTCTTACTCTAATATTTATGTGGGGATTTTGAGCCAACATATATTAGTACCTGCCTCCTTGACTATGTGCATATGAAATCTAACAGAACTTAATTTCAAAGTGACAACAATTCTATCTTCTGCTTTCTATATTTAAGGAGAATAACGCATTTGGAGAATACCAATAAGTCTTCCTGAACAATCACAAGGGCATGGGTTATTTAAGGACTATTTTTGTAAGTATTTATAAAGAACAAATGTTTTAGAAATGCCAGTAAAGCCAATAAAAATTAGCTTGCCTGTGATGCTGCTTGTGGCATGGATAGTGCTTTGATGACTATTACTCTCATCCTGTTTGCTTCCCATTTCCATCACAACACCTTCACTCTGCCAGGTTCTCAGGCGCCAGAACTTCCTAGTGTAGACTGGGTGGCCTCCCTCCTCCTGGCTTTTCCACTTCCTTCCTATCCCAGATTTGCTGTCTCTCTCATTGTGAAATGAATATAAGTATATAAGACTATATGATGATGATAATTGTCGAGGTGCTTCCCATCTAAATATTGATGGTTTTAACTTCAATTACTGAAAGAAATTTCAGGCACCGTCAAGTGTTACCAGGAGAGATGTTTTCAGGGTTGGGATCTTTCTTATCATTTTTGATTTCAGACTTCTAGATGTTTAAAGGCACTCAGAAGAAGTAATTTGAAGATAAAAAAGAATTTGTTTTTGAAAAATTTTTATATAACACCTGAAAGATATATAAAAGTCTGCATTTTTAGATTTTAAACTTTACTGAATTGTAATTGACATTCAATAAAGGAAACACATTGAAGTGTACAATTTGGTAAGTTCTGACATATCTATACACCCATGAAACCATTGCAGGGGCGGAAAGATGTGATACCTTTCCTCATGCATCATAAGGGTCATGGCTGACACTCCTATAACAAAAGACAGGTTAACAAAAGAAAAGCATAACAAATGTATTTAATCAAAGTTTTACAGGACATGGAAGCCTTCAGAAATAAAGACAGAAAGACACAGGAAAAACTGCCTATTTTCATGCTTGGGGTTGATGAATATGGACAGCCATGTAGAAAGGGGACTGGACAAATTGATATAATGATAACACATGCAGGGGAGAAATCTGGCAAGGGCTGTCTGTTGAGATTCTTCTCAGCCTCTTTGTGTAGTATTCCTTCCTCCCAGATATGGGGCAGGGCCCCTCTGGAATGAGGGTCTTCAAGGGAGAAGGGAGAGAGGGATCTTTGTAGGTTTTATGGCTTGCTTTGAGGGAGAGGGGTTTTAGTTTCTGTGATTTGCCTTGGGGAAGAGAATTCTGGTTTCTGTGATCCACCTCAGGGGAGAGGGAAGGGCGAAAGAGGGGAGGACAGGAGAAGGTCAGAGAGAGACCCTACTTCCAAGACCTTCTAATTGGATTTAGTTCAAAGCACTCAGCATACCAAGGTGCCATGCTTTCAGGTATTGTTTTCTGAGCCCCAACACCACCACCACTGTCAAGCTAGTGAACATATGCACTACCCTCAAAAGTTTTCTCATGCTGCTCTGCAATTAAACTCTCTTTCTCATGTGTCCCTGTCACCCCTGTCACCCCCTCAACCAAACAGTCACTGATTTGAAAAGTTAAGATTTCTTAACACAAGACTGCCCTTTGTTGTCAACACATTTAATAAACTCATGAGAACTCAACCACAAGTGTGGCATTTAGAGTTGAATTATTTGTCCCTTTAACTTGTTCTGTTACATACTTGAAATTGGGTAGATAGGGGTCTACTGAAAAACAGAAGGGCTATTCTAGAGCAGCACTGTGAATGGTCTGATCTGTATTATGATGGTGACGTCAACAGTTTACTGGTGAAAAGAAATTAGAAGAAACTAAACTTACATGCAAAGACCTGAATCCTTTTTAAGACCCTAAAACTTACATTGCGGTTTCATGTGTGGTTTGAAACTCTAGCTGCACATTAGAATCACTCAGGGAGCCTTAAAAATGTTGGTGCCTGGGTCCCATCTCAGCTGAGTTAAATCAGAATCTCTGGTAGGGGCCTGAGTCTCAGGAATCATTATGATTTAAAAGTTCCCAAATGATTCTAATACACAGTGAGAGTTGAGAATCATTGCTCATAATTGCACTCATAATTAAGTGTTGTTTTTGGAGAGCCAGTTTCAGGTTTCATTCTCTTAAGGAGTTTACCCACAATTGATCATTCTGTATTACTGTCTTCTCTCAAGAGATTGTCTTGCTGTGGTCAAGTAGTATTTCTTCAAGGAAAAGTAAATGATTATTGCATACACACGCTTGTGATTTAGTTTCCTCTCTTGAATAATCTGCATATTTGAATCAAAGTTGACTGTGTTTTGTTTCCAGTTTTACCGTTTACTATTTCAGTATGCTTCGGAGGCAACAGAAAGAGCTGTGATGTTTAAGCATTGACCTGCTTTCCCGTCCCTTCTTGGCTCCATCCCCTCCCTAGTGTTCCCCTGAGTCCTCTGTTCTGCACCACCCCTGGGTCTTCCTTCCTCTTCTCAGACCTATGCTGACCTCTACACTTCAGTGAAATACCCCTATCCTCTTTCTTCTTTTTAATATCTACTGGTTGTAGATGTGTTTTCTAATACATGTATTTATGCCAATGGCTGCCAGTGTTTGAACGTGCTGTCTCAGGTAAGCTACTATCATGTTAACTTCAGCCCTTTGCTGCTGACACAATGAACTAAAGGACTAACTGTATAGTGGGAAATTTCTGTTTCTATTTCAAGCTCATGGGAGAAACATTCGAGGACAAATATGTCAGTCTGTGGTCTCCATACCACACCATAGATACAGCACTTCCTTGTGCTTCTGCAAAGGGACAGCTTTGTTGGAAGAATCACCTTTTCAGTCTGTTAAGGGACTTTGGTTTGCCTATTTCCGAGAAAAATGAGAAAAACGGAAGCATCTGAGTGATAGTGAAACACGGATGCTTCACTGCGATTAGTGGTACAATGTTATTTTTCAAAGTACTTCTATGACTGTGATACAACAGGAAAACATCGCTGCTTAACAACCCTTGAATACAAATTTCCATTTGTGAGGCAGCTGAGTGTTTTAGCAGATTGGGTTCTAAATTAAAGATGTAGGAATTGATTTTTCTCAAAAGGATTTCAGAGCTTTGGTTTCCCCCCTCACCCCCCCATTCCTATTTGGTTCAGATATTTGTTAAATGCAGGAGTCATAGAGAAATACATTTCACTACTGTGTATCATTCACAATGGATTAGTTCTGAAGGGTTTTTTCTTTCATTGTCTATATTACATATTCACTTCTAAAAGTAAAAATTGCATTTAAAGTGATCCAGTAAAAGGTGACTGCAATATTTCTGTGTTTATGAATCACAAGTTAGTCTTTTATATTTGCTTTGTTTCTTTTAGTTTAGAAGAATTTTATTAGCACATATAAAAGTAGCTAAGAGGTAAAACACTTTCCTTTTGTTTATATGTAACTTGGGAAAAAATTTTACTGCTGGCAATGAATTGAAAAACTGTGGTAACCATGATTAAGTCAGTCCAACATGAAAACATTTATTGGGCACCTGCTATATATATAGCACTCTGATAGAGATGGAGGGGATATAATATATTACACATAATTGGTATTATCAAGGAACTTAAAATGTATGGGGGAAAATGTGGGCACAACTATGAATGGAGCAAACATCTGTTATAGTGGTAAAGTGAATATCTTTTTGATATGTTTAGCACCAGTAAAATTTCAACAAATTTGAGTATTTGAGGAAGCTTTCAAAATGCCTAATTCGTCAACAGGAATAAAAGAAACAAACGCAGAATAAAGATATCTAAAAGTTTAGACTCCTAGGTGGATTAATAACTACAAATGAACAATGCCTTTAACTTTTAAGTTTCCTGGCAGCTAAAGGCCTCATAGTTTTTATTTTCTGACAAAAGAAAAGACACAATTTATCTGCAGAGACAAAGATATTTTTATGACACTGCATTCAAACAGGGATATATCTCAAAGGTCTCTGTATAGTGAATGTCATCTTGGATAATAAAATCAACTACAGTTTTACAAACAAGAAAAGTAAATCCATAGAGATGATTCTAGGTATGACCATCTGTGAGACAAAAAGCATTGCTTGAACTAAAGAAAAGATTTATATGAGAGTTCAGATAATAAAATACAGAGACATATATTTTTCTTTTAAAAATTATGTCTTATAAAATATATATCTTATAAAATATTATATGTACTTGAAATAAACTTAAACAATAAAAACATCAAATTAATGTGACATTTTCCCTTCCCTTCTCTTCCCAACTCCCTCATAGGTAATTCCTTTTAACTCTTTTTGTTCACACTTCTAGAAGTTACTCTCAAAACACTAAATACTATTCTCACAGAGCTATTCCTTCATTTAACACTTTGGAATAAATCTAGTATCTCCACACTATGACAGAGGAGATACACCATCTCTCTTCTTTCCTCATCTTCTTCCAATGTTTGTTCATTACTAATTTTTTTCTGCTATATAGTTAGAATAATTAACTCTCAGTTCTTTAAATCAATACTTATTAGAGTGTCTTTTGAATCTCAATGCCACCAAATAAAAAATTTACTCATCTGTCAAACTCTGCCTTAACCATTGGATGGATATAGCATTATTTGTATATCGGCAACAAAATATTTTCCCGAGTCACTAAACCAGTACTGCTGGAAGATTATTCCAAGTGCCATGATAAAATTAGCTTTTTTTTAATTCTGTCAGTTGCCAAAATTATGCCATATTTTACTTCATTTTCTAGTTTAACCATGACTTTAATGTATAAATTTTGTTTTCCTTTGAATTCCTAGTTGTTTTTCTTTTTCCTTTGTCAAATATAGTACATTCCTTCATGTTACCATTAAGATCCTTTATTTTCTTGGTCATACAGCTTATGTGATCTCAACCATGTCTACTTTCTTCTTGAAGACAATCTTTGATCCCACTGACTTTCTTTTCTAACAAAGAAAAAATGTTTTCTAGAACATGTGCTCAGCTGTCACCCCTGGATTTCTATTTAATGTCTTCTGGCCAGTTATTTTGATTCCCAATACTTCCTTTTTCTTGGATTTCTTTTCCATTTTGTTGGTCTCCTCTATCCCCACACCCTTTCTTTTTTTATTCTTTCTTTTTTAAGGAAAGGTACCTGGGCAAGAACATTTTGTCTTTTGCTTATCTACAAAGTTTTACTTTGTCTTCACATTTGTTTGAGCTATGTTTGAAAATCTGAATTTAAATAATTTTGACTCAAAATGTTGAAAGCATTACTCAATTATCTCTGTTATCAGCTAGTGTTCAGTGAGCTAGTACTAATCTGATTCTGGCCCCTTCACAGCAACTTTTACCACTGTCCCCTGGGAAGTTATTCCAACGACATGAAAAATGTTAAATTCCCCAAGCATTATGTTGGGTTAGATTTTTTAAAATTTATGCTGCTTAAGGCTCAGAATACTTTTTAAGCTGAAGATTTGTGACATTCTTCAGCTTTTGGGACATTTTTTCCTATCATTTCTCCATTTCCTTCTCTTTAATTTTCTGTTCTCTGTTTCTTTTTAAAAATTTTTTTGTTTTTAATTATTATGGGTACATAATAGTGGTATATATTGAGGGGTATATGCAATGTTTTGGTACAGGCATCCATTCTCTATTTCTTGATGGATGGATATTGGACGCATGTTGGATCCCCCAGATTGTGCCTCCATGTCTCTTAAATTTTGTATCATTTCTACAGTCTTTCTGTCCTTTTTATTTCACATTTGATTTTATCTTTAATCTCTTCTAGTATTATTTTTAATTTCTCATGATATTTACAATTTTGAAGAACTTTTTAAATGCTGCAATTACTTTAATAGCAATTCTTTTTAATGGATGAAATGGTTTTCTGTATATCTTAAATTTTCAAAAAATATATTTAAAATTTTTTTACCTCTAGTATTGTTGTATGTAAGGGGAAATAAAATAAAAATAAGAGGCTTAATTCTCTTTGCTGAAAATAAGGGAAGAGACCTCCACACCCCCTTTTTTTCTTAGAGCATTTACTTTAGAAAATTTGTAATTGTAAATTCTGTTTCTGTCTCTTTGAAATGTATATAAATATTTTCAAAACCTAAATAAGCCTCTTGCCAGCTTTATAACCCAGGGACCTGGGAACCATCTCTTTGAAATGTAATCATAAAGGAAGACACAAAGATATGAGAAATTTATTTTTCCTTTGGATAAAGCTAGTTAGCAAACACAGATGGCCACTCCAAATACCAGATGAATCTACAATGAACTAGGTGTGACAAATGGTGCTGTCAAGTCCTCTTACTTGAGGACTAGCTATTGTTTATCTTGAGAACATGTATGTAGTGGGTTATATATTCTTGTCTATATTCAAGGATGAGATTTCTTTCTGTCTTTGCAATCTCTTAGAGGATTGCCTGTGATGAGCATCACATTCTAATTTAGTGCTTATTTAATAATAAAACTATTTTCTTTCTCTTCTACCTTTGTGGAGAGGTTTTCTGGGTTGACTGGAGGTTTTGTTTTTAATTATAGTTCCCCAACATGTACCATCTTACCTCCTCTTTTCCAGAAACAGTTCTGCTTGTTCTTTCTCTTGTCTTTCTCTCTTTCTTTGGTATTCGATTTTTCTCATATTGATTTTCCTCAACCGTCTGTTCCTTTTTTTCTACTTATCCTTATTTTTAAATGAAGAATCATATTGAGTAATAAAGCCACTTGGCATGGCTTTACCCTACTATTTTGTAGATCTGTTAACACACTGTGTCTCCCTGAATAGAAGGACTGATCATGGCCTTGGGTAAGTGTGTGGCTATGTCACTTGAGGGTATAAGTATCAGGCTGAACACACCTTGAAGGCTGAATTAAGGAGTCTTTATATTTTGTTGTTACATTTGTAATAGAATCCTGAATTCTCTTTGCGCCTCCCATTATTTTGTTTATTAAATGCTCTCCTGATTTTGTCCCTGTGAAATGCACTTGCCAGGAAGTCTACACCTTGCTCTGCATACTGAGGGGCAAGATGGTCTTCTGAAATTCCTTAACTTATAGTTCTAATTTCTGGCCCTTTCCCACTCCTATTCTCTAGAACTACCTTTTCCAAGGTTTGAACTTCCTCAGGACTCTTGAAGAAAAGCAATCTGCTTCTGCTCAGGCCGTTGTCAAAAAGTCAGTTGTGGACGAAAAACCAAATCAAAAGAAATTAGCAGGCAAGAGTTGTCTTCTGAACTTATATTTCTTTTTAAGGCAAACTGGTTTTCTGCCTTTATCCTTTCTAGCATCTCATTTTTTTAATCTTTTTAAACTTCACTACTAATGCAAAAGGAAAATAAAAAGAAAAGAAAATTCTGTCCCTAACTGTGAGCATCCTTTTCTCTCTCATTCTCCTGAATGGTACAAGCCTCCTCTGATTAGGGAGAAAAGAAGTATGAGGTTTTTTCTTCAAACACATTGACACTACAAAAACTATAAATATATTCAGCAAGATGTGTCTGTTTGAAATTCACTTGAATGCATACTCGTGGTGACAAAAGTGTCTGCCTTCCATTTTTCATATTGCAAGCATATGCCAGGCCATATTAAATCATGATGGCTTGGAGTTCATTATTGTGGAGAAATAAGAATTTTATACCTTATTCAATGAATTCATGCTGAGATCAGAGTTCTAGAGTAACATCTGACCAATCATATAAAGAAGGTGACAGTTTGATTTTTATAAAGATTAAGAAGTAGGAGCTCTGCCTGTTCTGCATTAAAGCAGTATTTTAAAATTTTGACAGTAAATTTATTTAGACCTTTTTTGGTTCATTTTTGACAAATGAATGTACTTCCTACCCTCTCTGAAAGTCATACGTATTGAAAAGTTTTTAATTTGCCTTTGTTATTCCTAGAAAGAGATATGGTTTGCTGAAAACTACCTTTTCTTTCTTATTTTGCCCACAAATGCTCAGATGTTTATATTCTCAAGGACCTTGACTGATGTTAGATGTGTAAACAGTGAACACTTGTTTTTTTTCCAATTTTCCTTTTTTTCTGCGTAGAGTTAAAAGACCAACATGGTGATAGAAAAGCAGTATACTTATGCTTATAATTGAGTCTCATAGTTCAGTTTTCTTTGGTGACACTATTCTCTAAGTGGAGCATCTTGGAAAGAAGAGAAATGTTAAAGAACTGGTGAACTTTCATGGCAAGATAAATTTCCAATCTGAAACTTACAAGCACAGGTGCAAGAATTTCTGTCTGCCAGCCTAGGGCTATGGAACGTCCTTTTTTTTTTCAATTGAGGACAACCACTGAATTAGCCTTCTTTTATGTTCTGTAGGTTTAAAGCTCTTTTATTTCAAAAGGCCTTTGGCATGGTACACTGATTTTATGTTTGATTTTTATTACTGATTTTAATTGCTTCTGCAGTTGTGTATATTTTTGGTACTCTAACTATATTGTTCCTTGTAAAATACCTGGAGTATTTTCTGAGAGGCAGAATATTTTATGAATCATGTTTTTTGTATAATTAAATAATACATAATCTTTATGATACTGGCTTGAACTTCTTAAAAATTTTAGAGGAAATGCCAGGTATAGCACATAGATGTGAAGAAAAAATATTTAAATAACAAATTCTTTCCTCAAATATTCCCTTCTTCAGATTTGATGTAAATGGAATAAAATAGAATCATGTTTTACAAATTACATTTATTATTTCTAGTTGCCTTTGGGGGGCATCTTGATTTTTCAGTTTAGAAAGGGTTTAGTGCTGTTCTTTATGGCAAGTCAGACACTACAACTACCTTTTGTGTGTAGCGTATAAATGGAAACTTAAAATTCCCTGTTGAAGTATAAAATTCAGCAAAGAACTTTTAAGTGCACCCAATCAAAATAAAAAAAAATATAGCAATTATTTATTTACAGTGGGATATTAGAAACATAAATTTGCAGTTGCTGTTGTTATAAACCTTGTTAAAATGAGTTTCACTAGACAGACGTCTTTTCCAATGTGAAAATAGCCCTACTGTTTTAGGTGTTTTGGTGGAAATCATGTTTTGACACAATAGTAGCCACACATGGTGTAATTGTAAGAGTTTTCTATCAGATTGATTACTTTTCACTATGATTACTTTATAAGTACCATGGCCCAGTATTCTCGCTGCTCCCAGACTAGGTGAACATTTGGGTGAATCAAGCTACCTGACTCAGTCACCCCTGGTTCTCTTGTGTCTTGGTTAGAGAGTTCACATAAATACTCAACTATATACCAGTTTTAAATGTGAATGACCTCTTGTATTCATAAGCTCAATGCTGTGTGATGTCCATCATAATTTAAAATTATAATTTCTTTTGCTGTGTGGACAACATGTTTCTCCATTCTTAGGGACAGGGGATAAGGGTGCAGTGGGAGAGAGAAAAAGAAGAAAAACGGAAGCTTATTTGAATGAGTTTGGGGCTTAGAGAAAAGCTTCTGTAATGGGGTCCCTGAGCCCATCTTCAAATGTATGTCGTTGGTTATTTTAGTTTTATTTTCTGTGCTTTGAGTAGTTTGTGTTGAGAAGCATCATAGAATATTGGGCTGAGATGACATAACAGCTCGTTCTACCTAAGGGGACATCCATGTATTCTGCCAATATCACTGGGAATATTGTTAAAAATATGTACATTATTTACATAAAAGAATTTCACTTTCACAAGTCAGAAGTGCACAAAATTAAGATTATTTATACTTCGATAAAAAACTATATGGGGCAGCCAATCCTTGTCCTTATAGCCTTAGGTATTACAATTAAGAATTAATTTTTCTATATTATGATTAGGAACAAATTGTAAACACTTTCCAAATTTGCAGAGTATATTTATGTGACATTACCCAGTATGTTTACTTAACATTAAAATGTAATGGGGTGCAATTTGCATATTTTTCATTAGCTAAAGTTCTTGTCTTTCTCCAAGGCTGTCTTACTGAAATGTACAGTCTGTCTACTCTCCCATTTCCAGCAATGTTGAATAGTGGATTTTGGGAAACCTTTCTAACATCTACTTATTTGTATGATTATCTGGATCATCATAACACTTGTAACTCTGAACAAAACCTTAAAATTTTAAATTCAAATACAATCTCCTAGAAGACATTTTTTTTTAAAGCTTCTGCAATATTCAGTTCCTTACATGTGATATTTATTCCTTCATTCCTTTGATTTCCATGAGGATATGCCTCACTTCTTATACTCATCTGGCTATTGCTTTTTTATAAAAGTGTCCCAGTGGTTCTACTTCCTTCTCTGAACCTCTAGACTCACCTCAATCCTCTGATTCCCCTACACCGTGCTTGGGTCAGAGATCTTCTCTACTCAAGAAGTTATTGACTCTCACTGCATCCCTAGATGTAATCACCTCCCGAACTCAAGTCCCACCTCCCTAATAGATGTTGAAACCCACAGAATTAGTCATTTATTCCTCCTCTGACACTCCAATCAAATTTTCCCTTTGGTTTCTTTTCTCTGTTCATGGTGTGTTTAGTCTTGTAGCTTCCAGGTTTGAAATTCAAAATTATCCTTGTGCTTCCTTCATCCTCAGTCCACATGTTCAGTAATCAGGTTTAGTTGGTCATTCCTATGTTAGGCCTCCCTAATCAAATTATTGCCTTTTTTCTTTCCATTTCTACTTTAGGCCAGGGTTTTAGTGTTGCCTAAATGATCTCCATGATTTCAATTCACCTTCTTTATTCTTCATTTTATACATTCCAAAAAAGAAAAAACAAACAAACAAACAAAGAAAAACAAACCAACTTTTTCACTCACAAAATCTTAATTGACACTTGAAGGTAATTTGGTGATTTAACTCCTTCCTGACTACCTAATCCCAGCTCATACACATCATCACTATATACAAATACAAAAATAGGAGAAAGTGTGAATCTGATAAAAGAAAATTGCCAAGGGTACCATTAGATACCAGACAAATTCAAGAAATTGTTACTTTTAGTTCAATTGATCAAAACTTAGGGCAAACCATAGGACCAGTTATGACTTCCCATACTGAGGAAATAGAGCAATACTAGGATGCCTGTGCAGGAGACTTTTGGTCAGGAATACTTTAAATTTTAGGGCTTAGAGTTGGGGCAAGGCAAAGCTACAGAGCAGATCAGGACCATAACACTTGGCATTTTGTCTACTATGTTTCATTAGCAAGAAAAAGCAGCCAGACTGGGAGATTGCAGGGCTCAGGAGATAACAACACTGAGCAGAAAACCGGCAGTGCAGTGGAGTTTCTGTGATCTGGCATTAGGAAAGAATCACGTCTTCCCTCACTAATGATGATGGCAATGGCTCACATTTCAAAGCAAAATACAGTTGAACTCAGAAAAAATTGATTATAGTAAATAGAAGATGCACTTACTTAACTTTTATCTGTTTGAGGACTTTGGCAGCTGCCTGAATCTGTATGTACCTGGACTATTCCATTTTTGTGGATCTCCATGAGTGAACACACCTGTGTATTTTCAAAAAGCTCTTCATAAATTAGCTTCCAGATATGTGTCATGCTAAGGCCTGTCGTAGAGTCGGAAGTGAATGGACTTGGGAGTCAGAGACAGGGGTTCAAATTCTGGCTCTGACGCTTAACATCTCTGTTCCTCCTAATCCTAATTTGTTACATGGGTAAAAGAATTACTACCCCTAGGAGTGTTGTGAGGTTAAATGAGACTATTATGAAGAACTTTCCTTTAGTAGGTTCTTTCCACCATCTTCACCTCACATTCTCCAGAGGAATTTCTTATAATATTTTAGCAATGGCTGTTTCCATATTGTAAGTGTAGCTCTCTTTCCTAATCAATAAGAGAATAATTATTCACTTTACAAAATAATTTAAAATGTATTCTTAAGTTATAATCTTCGTTAGGGCACAGAAGTATTTGTTATTTAACAAAGAAGCAAGAAGGATAAAACAATGAACTTCAGTTGAGCCATTTACAATTGGAAATTAATCAGAAATAAAGTATATCTTCAGTGATATCAGGTCTTTGAAAACTATGCTTTTACTTATAAATGTTCAATTGACATGCAATTTTTAGGACTATACATTGCTTAAAATGAGGTGACTCTGTGCCAGAAATTCAAGCATGATTAACTTTCATAAGTCCTCTGCAAACTTTATTAGGATTTGCTAATTGGCCATTGTTAAAATTATGACACTTATTAACTAATCATTAGCAAATGTTCTTGTGTAGTCTATACTCTTCTAGACCTCAGACCATCTAGCTCTGAGATCTGCCATTATAAAATGCCTGAAAAGGTTTATAAGCTTTAGTTGCAAATTGTAAAATTTTTTTGGTAAAAGGAAGGAGTGGATTCCAATTTGGATAACCTTATAAAAAAGGAACTGGTTGGGATTATCATTTTTACTTTTATTGGTTAAATAAATAGGTGGAATTGATTATATGGTTACATGAAAGACAAAAGAAAAATATGCCTAGGAATTAATTATGTGTCTTTGAGCAACATGTTCTTCATGTAGTACTGGTTTAAAATTAAAACAAACAAAAAGTTTTGAAATGTCTTATTCTTTTGATTGCACTCAATTCTTACATGCATTTATGGATCAATTCAGTCAAAATCAGGAGATATTTTTGTACTCATTTTCTCTTCTTTTCTTTCTTCTCTCTCTAAATGATATAAAATAAAAGGAACAAAGGTTATAATAGTAGATACATACCAAAAGTGTAAGACCAAGAGCCCTTTGACAAAAGAATTTAAACACTTGGCATTAGAGAGTGGAGGCTGAGTCCTATAGTAAACTTATGAGAATTGGCAAATATCAATGCCAAGAAAAAACTAGCAAGAGATTTTTGTGTGTGGAAGAATGAAAAAGAGGGAATTGGCAAATAAAGGGTGTCCAAACTTTATCCTTCATTAAATGAGGAACCGAGTTTTTAAGAAATTAATTTCAGGCCCTGATGTTTGTGAAGCAAGTGAAATGTTCATTCATGTATTCATATTCATTCAATAAAACCTTTTGGTGTTGAAGATGATATTATGAAATAAGACGATTTCAGATTTCTTTTAGAGGTTACAATTCTTCCCAGAGTAAAAAAGTTTGGTCCTTAGTAATGAGATCCCTAACTGCTAAAATTGCAAAAGGATTAGAATACACATTTTTTAACAGAAATTCTTTTTTTTTTTCCTATTCAAGGCAGTCAACTATGGAAATCACTAGCTGTGTATACTTGTGAATCCAAATAGAAACTGGGAGGGTTCTTCTAGTTAATAATATTAGACTAAACTGTTTGCATCTGCTTCCTTCATCAAATACGTTTTGGTTAAAATATAAACACATAAAAACTGTTTAATACAAAATTGGGCTTGAAATTCAAAAACAAAAACAATCCTCCCTAAAAAACAAACAAAAAACCCCCCAAAAACCTCAGTGCCAGAACTGAAGAGAGAAAAGTCAGTGGAGTTTAAAATTGATATGCTTGTGGGCTCCTTTCATGTATTTAACCAGTGAATCTCCTTCTAAGGTGTATGTTTTTGGAGGGAGGAGGATTTTGTTGAAGCAGGAAGGAAAGTCTCAGCTTTAGGCACTGTGTAAATGGGGGACTTGGAACTAAATTATATGGACTGAACATCAATTATAAAACTTAGAGTCATAAGTGATTGGGTCATATGTGAAATAAGGACAAGGATAGCTTGACCTCTACTCATGTCAGGGAAGCAGCAAGGAAGCTGGTCCATGCAGAAGGCAAGGGTGGAAAGAAGAGCTACCTGTGGGAGAAAAGAAACACCATGAGCCCTGTTAAAGGCTGGGTCTGGATTCATGGTGCTTGCAGGGTATGAGGATACCCAAATTGGAATTTTTGAGACTCTTGGGTCCCCAAGCAGAGGCAATCCTAAAACCACACTGCAAGGATAGTCCCTCAATCCAGGACATATAGAAGTCCAAAGTAAATAAAGATAAGTTTACAGTAAGATGACAAACCTTGTGAGAAAAAAAAAACACCATTAGAGCAGTCATCAGATGCAACATGTTGAAGAATTTATACCCCATTGGCTGGAGATTGTGGAATAAACTTAAGACATTTTAATGTAAATCAAGAGACAAAAACCAAAATAAAAATGAGAAGGATAGACTAAAGTATTTTGGGGAAAAAAGAGAAATACAAAAGAAGCATATAGAACTTAAGAAAGGAAAAATATAGTCCTTGACATAAAAACCTCAATGGAGAAGTTACATATAATACTAGATGCAGCTGAAGAAAGAGTTAATGAATTAGAACTCAGGTTCAAGGAGATCATGCAGACTGCAGTACAAAGAAATAAAGATAGAAAATACAAAGCAGAAATTTGAGATGTGAACAATGGAAAGAGAAGACCCAACATAATTGTCATAGGAATTCCAGGAGCAGAGGGTAGCGAAAATGGGAGAAGGACTTTATATGAAGACATAATAGAAAAAAGAATTATCAGAACCATTAAAAAAAAATTAATTCCTGAATGGTTAAGTAAAAACAAATTTCTACTAGAAACATCAAAGTGAAATTATAGTCCACAAAAGACAGATTTAAATTTTAAAAAGCTTTCTACTGGGAAGGGAAATATACATGAAGATTACCTACAGAGGAACAACAGTTAGACTTTTGACAGACTCTTATCTGTGTCTTTTGCTATCAGAAGACAATGGAATAATTACTTTCAAAAATCTGAAAAAAAAACCCTGATGACTCAATTTTATCTTCAAACAAATAATTATGAAGCGTAAAGAAGGAGAAAAGACTTTTATACATGAAGACTAAGAGTTTACATATTTTCCAAGACAAAAGCTACTTAAACATGCATTCAACCAAAATAAAACTAAATTTAGAAAGATGAGTGGGATGCAGAACCAATGCTGAAAAAGAAATTGGTAAATGTATTGTTAAGGTTAAAATATATATTGGCAGTTTTAAAAAAAGCTAATTTGGGGAAAATAAAGGAGGAACCAGAAAAGGAAACTGAACAGTATGAGAAATGATGTAGGGGAGATCGAATTGGAAGTATAGTATCCTAAATTCCTATAATTGCCTCAAAGGGGATAGATTAAAAAATAAATTTGTTAAAAAATAGAAGTAACCCTATCATTAAGTGATAGTTTAAAAGCATTGTACATTTATGTAATAAATATTATATAGCCATTAAAATGAATGAAATAGATGAATACCAATCTCAAACCTAATTTTGAATGAAAAACAGACAGTTTCAAAATATACTTGATGTGTGGTAGCCTTAGGTAAACTTTTAAAACAACATTAAACTATGCTATGTTACATATTCAGTTTATTTTAAATGTATATATTGTACATTTATATACATATAGTGATGATAGAAATACTAAATTCATGATGATAGTTGCCTTTAGAGAGGAGGGAGATGCATAGACTTTACCTTTATTTGCAACATTCTCTTTTATGTATATAAAAAATCTGAGTGTGGGAAGAGGCTAAGATTAAAACAAGAGATTAATTTTAGATCGGCCTTTGTCTTTGACAAAAATACAGTCATTTCTTGCCTTCTGAATGAATTCAGAGGCATGGCCTTGGAGTACTTACTGATGCTCTTTTATTGTTGTCCTTGTTTTGTTTGTTTGGGAGAAAAACAAATGTAGGCAGTTTATCTAGTTTGGAAAACTTGCTTCCAGAATCAGTCCTCCACAGCACAGCAGTAGCCCCACAGTGGGAAAAAACAAAACATTCTTGATAAAGTTGATGCCTTAGAGATTTAAACTGGTACAATTAAAAGAGGCCTTAATAAGATTTGATATTGCACAGTGATATATCAGTGTGTGCTAAGATTTCCAAATTTATACTTGCAGATAAAAACATGCAAAATGATATGCAACTTGGGATTCTAAAACATTTCAAAATACATGGTTGCTTCAAACAAGTGGTGTATTTTATTCCGTTTTCTCTTCAGGGGAAAACAGAGAAACTACCTAAAAGCAAATGTAATATTATTTTTGTTGAAATCCTAGACAAACTACATATCCAGAATTTATTGATATCATAAACCTTGTTTTTATCAAATCAACTTTCAGTACTTAAACATTACATATGTGCTTGTTGAGTCAGAGAGTAATTTATTTGTAGTATGTGGTGCCAGGATATTAGATTTTTTTTTCTGTATTTCTTAGGAAATGTTTGTTTGACAAATACAAAATAAATGAGAAGTTCAGAGTACCATCTGTATGAGATATGCACTTGGTCAAACATCTGTCAGAAGGAATACTCCCACACGTTCTGCTATTTTGGAGGATTTTTGAAGGATTCGTATTTAATAATGCTTTTTGAGAAAGTAGTATTTCTATTATATATTTTCATTAAAATGACATAAAATGCTCATCATCAAAATAGCTCTGCATAGTCATACCTTTAGTTAGATACTCAATTTAAAACTGATTAGAACTTGAATATAAAGATGTTATAATAAAGGCAATTTTAGTCAATGCTCATTCTCAAAAATTCACCAAAGGCAGTAAAAAACCAACCAACAAACAAAAGCAGAAAACAGAAAGCAAAATACAAGAAGTGGGGGAGAGGACAGGTTTATATATTCAACACAGTGAGGAAGCAGATATACCCCTGGACCACAGTCTATTAAGTTCACTGTTATCTAATTTATGAAAATTTTGGGCCATGGTGAACATGA
Source organism: Daubentonia madagascariensis (assembly GCA_023783475.1). NCBI lineage: Eukaryota > Metazoa > Chordata > Mammalia > Primates > Daubentoniidae > Daubentonia > Daubentonia madagascariensis. The sequence continues at coordinate 42,332,505 of JAKFHU010001569.1, read as the reverse complement.
ATCTGAGAGCTGACACAAACCTCTCTAAATCTCAAACCTAAAGCAGCTGTCTCTAAGAACTATTGGCCCAAAACCAAAGGATATGTCTGAAACATTGCAACTCCCAGGCATTCAGGCCTTTGCACAACCTTTCCATCCTGTCTGGAAGGCTCCTTTCCGAGATCCTTGTAGGGATGACATCCTTTCTTTATTTTTCCTTTAAGAGGTCTTCACTTGCCACCCTTGCTACAGTAGCACACCATCTCCCCTCCATCATTCTCATAGCTTGAAATCCTATTTTGTTTTCTTCTTGGCATTTGTCATTTCTGCAGGATTTGAGGTCTGCTTCTCAGTGATATCTGTGCCTTCTGGAAGACCATTTGTAAATAAATATTAAGCATGGCCATAAAAAAATAATTTATCTCTGACCATCAAATAGGGAAAAATAGATCATTTACTTATTTGTTAATGTGTCTTTTTAATCCCTATCTTCTACTAGAATTTAAGTCTGAAGTAGTCAGGAACATCAGTATCTGCCAAATTTAGAAGATTACTCAACATGTAAACAACCAGTTAAATAACTTTGAATAAATAAATGAATTAGTGATTAATACATTCATTGCTATGTGATTTGTATTTAACTCAGGCTAGTTTCGAGCCCAGGGCCTTATGAAGCAAAACCCTGCACTTGGTTCATGAAAATCTTGCTTGTTGATGTTCTTATTATTACAATTAATAATGACAATTTAATTCTAAAAACGTGCGTTGTGTTGCATGTAGCTCACACACAGAAAACAATACAAAATAACAAGTTAGGAAGGATCGTTTTGTTTTAATAAAAGACTGTGGCCCTAGGGAAATTTTTTTTCTAGTGTGGCAGTCAATGTGTTAAAACCACATAAACTAAGGGTAAGGTAAGTAGTAGGATAAACGAAGAATGTTACAATAGTAATTCACTTTGATGCCACAGACTATTGGGAAAATGAGGGTTAAGAGAAGCCACGCTGAGATGCTATTTCTCATTTTCCACAGTCGGGTTTACTAACCCAGGAAAACTGTGAGAGGTGAGGTCTAAAAGCTGGGGTGGGAGGGTGAGAAGCAGTGATAACCAGATTGCAACACAGAGAACCTGGGATTAAGGGGTGTTGTCACATGGATCTCTTGGGAAGACTGAGGGAGAGTTGCTTTAAGGAGGAAAGAACTGGGGAGAAAATTCTTGTGGCAAAATACTGAAACAAAGATGACAAATGATTCACATTCTTCATGGAATAGTTTAGTTTATTCAAAGGTGAATAATAAAAAAAAGGAAGCGGTACTTGACTAACACACTAATACAGTAAATAAACAAGGAAAGGAAAAGAAGACAAAGCGCATTAATGATATGCTGAATGTATCGTAAGAAAAAGTATTCAAAGAAATCAGGAGAGAGTTAAATGGTTTCTTATATTCTTAACAAAATTATAGTCAATACGACAATATAAAAAGGAGATTCAAAGATTAAAAAGTAATAAAAGATACCAGAAGTAGATGAAAATCTAAGAAATGGAAGGGAAAAATTAATTAAATACATGACCAAAACAAAAGCCAAATTAGAAACAACCACCACAACAAAAGAATAAACATGATAAAAATGACCTATAGGGACGTGGTAGACAGGCTTGAGGAAAGCTTATAAAACCACTAATACAAAATAAGAAAGATAAAAAAGTGCTTTTCATAGAAAGGTAGATGTAAAAGTCAAATTATATTTAATATAGACTTAATTGTACTTCCCTAAGGAAAGAAAAGATCAAACGGAACAGCAAACAATTCAATTCTAAAGGAGAACATATTCCTTTAAATGAAAGACCACATTCTCAAACATGCAAAAACTTTTCTTGAAACAAAGCAAAACAAAAATAAACTAAATTACTTGGCAATGCAGTACAGCTCTACAAATGACAAATCAAAATAAAAAATGAAAAAGTACCCAGAAACAGAAAAGCAGTATTGTAGGAACTGGTGATGAAATATAAATATTGACAATAATGAGATCACTTTCAAAAATCATGAGAAATGGGAGATACAAGGAGATTTAAATATATGAATTTTCTACTTAAATACAGTACAGGGAGTCATTATAAACTATAGTTAAAAACAAAAACATGACTCCAAACTCTGATTTTCATAATCATGTTTCTTCTTCAGAAATATTTTTGAGGATTTATTTTATCTTGTGTAGTGAAGAAACATTAATCTGAAGTTCAGCAATTAAATTCTACTTTTATATATTTTTCATCTTTAAAATTCAAGAAAATTATATTTAATGTTTTTCTTTGTAATGGCACATGTGACATAAACCAGTTTTTCCACATTTTCAACTTTTCTATCATTTAGTCTATATATACACATAGACTCAAGAGATGTAAAGAATTATATTAACAGTTATGGCTTCTGCTTGGTGAATAGTGTTTTTGTTTTACTTTCTGCTTTGATCTCTTTGGTATATCTGTTTTATATAACAAGTTATTACATTTACAAAAACTTTTAATAAATAAAAGTTTATATCTAAATAATACTCTTCTGTACAATAATTTTTGATATAAGCTCTGATGTTAGTAATTAATATCAATATGGGCTGGAATATTTTTTACAAATTTTCATGTAATTGCCACTAGTATCAAAGGCATGCCATGGTTGGATTATAAACACATTTGTGATATTGTCACAAGTGGTATATACGTGGTACTATTATTGAGCTATGTCCTACTTGGTTTTTATCGTGGTAAATTTGTCTGCCCATTGATCTATGAAATTAATCTATAGAAGACCAAAATCATTTATAATAGGATATGTTCAAAAATCCAATTGAATAAAGAAAATTATCTAAAATATCTTCTTAAGATGATGGAGCCAGGGTGGGTGTGTAAAGCTAGTGGGACAAGGGCAGATGATTATTCTCTTGCTTCCTCATGTTCTGTGACGGATGCTCCCTGACATGTGAATAAGGAAATTGTTAAAGGCACAATATTTAACAAAAAATATATCGGTAAGTTTGAAATCATTATCAAAACATATGCTATTATACTGTCAACGTGCTTTAATACCTTTATGTGATTTTTTTATTATAAAAATACATTTACCTCTCATTGAAAATCTTCAAAAACGTTCACTCTCTGAAATAAAACTGATGCCTGTTATAGGATTTAGGTCCCAAATCAGGACGTTCCATAAGGTATTACAACTTCCCTTTCTAACCCTCTCCTGTCAGTGTTCCTTCCTTAAAGCAGCACCAGCTGTAAGCAAGTGTGCTCATGTGTTGAACAGAGGCTCTCACCAAGCACTCACTCTGTGTCAGGCCCTGTGGTAGGTTTCAGGAAATGAAGAGGTGAGTAAGATTCAGTCCCTGTCCTTGAGGGAGTCACAGTCTAGTGGGAAAGGCAAACATGCAGCTCATTATAATTACAATGTGCTAAATAATAAAACAAAAATATGAATAAGGTACTGTGGGAGATGTAATAGCAATTAATTCTGCCTAGAGGTTGTAAGAAGAGTACATGACTAGAAATGAAATTGAAAACTGTATAAATTTGGTGTAATAGGGATAATATTTTTAGATCTTCTGATATAGCTCAGGCATTTTATATACTTTCACTGTGTCTGACAGGTAAGTGGGCAAAATGAACATCAGCTTGGGAAGAATAAAATGAAGGTGAAAAGCTGGCTCCTCCTTCCTTCCAGGGAGCAAGGGAAGGAGAAGGAAAATTGGCAAGGTGATCACACACCATGTTTAATCCACCCCCAATCCAGAACTGATCTAGAGGGTTAGAAGGCTATAAAACATGCAGGCTGGTGTGGGATTTCCTAAAAACATTGGGTTCATGGCCTACTTTAAAGGATAGCCTTCAGCATTTTGGCCCTGAGAGAGGCCTGATATTTGGCTTGGGGCCACTTCCAACATCATCTCAGAGCAATAGAGAACCTTTGGCAGTAGGAGGTGGCAAGACAGACACCCTGAGGGAGATATCTAGGCTCTTCATATTCTTTACAGAGTGTAGAGGAGCCGCACAAATTCCTAGTGCCCAGGAATAGGGAGTGGTGAGCCTGAGAATACCTGTGGACAGATAGAGACCTAGGGTTAGAGCACAGCATCGGGAGCTCTGACTACACAATTGGCTGGGGATGTGGGAGAGATTTGATCAGTTATACAAGATAAAGTAGCCAACTTCATTTTGTAAACTCACCCCATAAGTGGGGTCCAGATGAAAAACAAATGTAAGCTATGTTGAGATTCTTGAACTTTCACCTGGAGTATTCACAACAACAATAGGGGTATATTAATGAATTGTGCCAATAGGTGTTTGGGATAAAATACAATGAGAGTTTGTGGATGATGCACAGGCCTGTATGCAAAATGCATGTTCTGTCGCAGGCTTTGGGAAGGAGAGCATAGTGTGCTCCACATAGCTGTGAAGCTTTGCAGAACTTAAGGGATTTTATAAACAAGACAGTAAACTTTTTGTTTAAGGAATTCAGTATGTGTTTAGAAAACAGAAGGCAAGAGCTGACTGGGAGATATCTGCTTCCTTGGTTCTTCAGCTGGTTGGATTATGATTCCTGCCTACCCAAAAGGCAAGGGAAAAGCACAGACTGAGAACTCAGCCAGACCTTGGATTAAATCCCAGACCCACCACTTACCAGGTGTGTGATCTTGGGCAAGTTACTTAGCATCTTTCAGTCTCTGAGCCTCCCATTCTTTCCTCATTAAACACGGATTATGTTAAAAAAAAAAAAAAAGAAAGAAAGCTCTGGAAAGATTTTAATTGCGGGCATGGAAAGTTTGTATTAGAATATCTATCTTTTGGGAAAGGAAGGATGACTAGAGAAGGCAAAGTGGCTAGGGAGAAAGACTAAAACTAGTGAAACAAGATAAAAACTTGTAGAAATAATATACAACAAAATAAAGCCCTTCACTAGGGCAGTTAGAGAATGGAAAGAAGATGATAGAATTTTTGACTAATGAGATGTCCTGAGGAGGTACATGTATGGGAAGTGTTCTTTAGAGAGGAGAAAAACCCTAAAAATGGTTTGAAGTTTCTACTTTGAGCACCTGGATATATAGGGTGATAATTAATTTTTATTGGAAATAAAAAAGGACAAGTGGGGATTGGTAGAAAATGGATTGTGTTTGAAGCATATGATGTTTGACGTACCTATGAGAGATTTAATTAGAAACAGTCAAGATGCGGTACCAGTGAGGAGCCATTAATTAATAAATAAATTAATTAGTTAAATTAGTATTTTGAGAGCACACACTATGTGTCAGGCCCTTCCTTAGCACTACTCATATATTTGTGAGTAAAACAAGCAAGGTTATCTATGTACAAATGATCATAGCTCACTGCAGCCTCAAATTGATGGGCTCAAGCCATCCTCCTGCCTTAGCCTCCTGAGTAGCTGGGACTACAGGTGTATGCCACCACACCCAGCTAATTTTTCTTATTTTTTTGTAGAGATGGGGTTTAGCTATGTTGCCAGGCTGGTATTGAACTCCTGGGCTCAAGTGATCCTCCTGCTTCGGCCTCCCAAAGTGCTAGGATTACAGGTGTCAGCCACTGCGCCTGGCCTGTAAGGAACTATTGACCTCTAGTTTATAGGTTAGCTTTCAGCAGTGGGCTGATTTAACAATTCTGAGACTACTTTCTGTGAATTCTGGGTTTGAGCAATTGAGAAAATATATTGAGGATAATATGAGTCAAATTTCTCACTGTCAGAGAAGTGACAGAAATTACTAGTTGTCTCTCAAGTTTTCTCCCCTTATCTTCCATATTTAAAAAATTATCTAGGCATGTAACTGATGGCAAGTGACTGGTCATGTTATTTACTAAGGTAGAGAATGCTTGAGGGGAACCAGAGAATGCTTGGGGTAATCATGTTATGAATTCAGAATTGAGCAGAATGAGCTTTTTGTCTCAGATTTGTTGCATATTTTCCCAATTTTTAAAGTTGTACATTTATACTTTTATATAATCATTTATTTATATTTTACAGTCTAATTTTTCCCATTGTATTTGTACTCAGAAATCTCTTATCTTTGTAGAAATCAGAGAAGCAATCATTGCTCTGACCTCTGAGATTCTACTTAGTCCTTCTTTCCCTCTCTGCTCTCTGACTGAGCGTTTTTCTGAATCTTCCTTTGCCTGACCTTCCCCAAAATGTTAATGTTCTGCCAGGTTTTGTACACTATCTTCTTAACTTCTTACTCTAGGCCACTGTGGTTCATTGGGGGAAGTAAGTGCTGACTACTTCTCCCTGAGTACCTTTTTTTAACCATACAGATTCAGTAGTAAACACTAATGCTATTATCCAAATGTTCTGACCTCTCTTGCCACCTGCCACCTGCCACCTTTCAAACATGTGGTAGCATTGCACATCACTGCTCCCTTAAAGTTAGATGATGCTATATGACTTGCTTTGGTCAATGAAATATAAGTAGAAATGACCATTATGACTTCGAGGTAGGAGCTTAAAAATTAGTGTGTGTTTTGCCACCTTTCCCTTCCCATTGTTTCTGCCTCAGAAATCATGGACGCAAGGAGATGAAGCCTCTGGGAGACCTGGGCACCTGAGAGAATCAGCCTCCAGCTGATCCATGGTGGCTATGAAGCTGGAGGAAGAAATAAATCTACTGACATTTTTTTTTTAAATCATGGTATAATCTAACCTACCCTAACTGACTTCAGCCCTTCCCCTCCCACTCCCACTGAAACTCTGGCACTACTAAAATATCCATGGATCTAAGTATAGAATTTTTAAAAACTCCCCAGCCATTTCTGATGTTACTCCTACATACACCTTAAAACATCTTTTTCTAAGTGATTTTGAGCTCACTCCCCACAGTTTCCACTAAAATCTATATGTTCATGTCCAACATCTACAAACTTGTTATCTCCATTTATAACATTTCCCTGGAGTAGGTAGATCCCTTCTGCCTTCTTTTGATCCACAAAGTCCCCAGGGACCCACTACATCCACTTCAGAGCTCTCTAATTTCTAGGGTGTGGTGATTGTTCCCATGGTCCAAGGTAGTATTAGACTCCAGGCTGGAAGATGGAGGGAGGAAAGAAAAGGGAAAACCGAAGACCAACGTATGAAAGGACATTGTGATATTAGATTATTGTTCAAAAATATTCACTTCCTTCCCTTCCTTACACCCATCCACTCAAAAAGGAATATACTTGCCAGCCCCTTGAGTTTGGGCTCAGCCATGTGACCTGTTTGGCAAGCTAGATACATATTAGCCAATGTGAAGTAAGCAAAGACCCAAATGTGCTCATATGGAGGTGATTTGCCCTCACATATCTACAATCACCATGAAAAGAACTTTCCCCAAAGCCTGCTGGTACAAGGAAGATGAGAGACATGTGACTCAGACATGACCCAATGTGTAACTTAAAGCCGCCTAGCCAAGCCCACCCTCATTCAGTCAACCTGTGGGCATGTAAGCAAACAAGTGCCCTGTTCTATGCCACTGAGATTGCATGTTTGTTACACAGAAATAGCAGACTGATACAGACATGTCTTAGGTTTGGTTCTTTAGAAGCAGATTCAGTTTTGGCAAGCAGAATATTTATTAGGAATCAACACCTTTAGAAAAACAAGAAAATGGAAGCAGACTTGAGCAGAGGGAGACATTGAGCTGTGACACAGACTGAAACGTCGTTGACCAACTTCATGGTAAACTCCAGGCCAAATGTGGCTCTTCAGAGTTGTCCATGATGGGCTAAACGACCTTAATATCACTGCTGCAGTCAGTCATAAGATATGGGCCACCCTGGGAAGGGTGTGTCATTGGAAAAGGGTGCTCTCTGCAGCTGAGGCAGACTCTGACAGCTGGAGTCTGTGGGCTGACTGTTCCCAGTGGTTGGGGAAACCTAGCTTTCTTTGAAGAAGGATCTGGAAAGTGAATCTTTATGTCCACTATAACTTATCCCTTCAGAGGCTCCATGATACTGTTGGTCTTTCTTCTTTGGGGGATATTTAGAAGAAAAAGGCTGACAGAAGAACTATTACTATTGTGAACATAGTGGTTTGGGGGCTGGAATGGATACTCCTCATCTCCCTCCTCTAATCTCCATTCTTGGTTCTCCTCACCCTCATCTAATACCTGTGCTGGTCCTGGTAGTTTACCTGATGGTATGACCCATATTTTCATGCCCAAGAGGTCTAAACCCTGGTTATCCTGTCCTGATCAACTTAGGGTTGCTGCACTTTTTTATTTACCACCACAATTGGATAAGAGAGCCCTAAGGAGCACCCCAGTGGTTCACCTTATCACCTACCACACATTTTCCTTCTAAGCTCATTGCATAATAGCAGCCCCACTTCTTTCTGGTTCCTTTGCTTGCTTCCTGGTCCCTAGACATGAGGAGTTCAAAGTGCCCGGGCAGCATTAGCTTATAGTTTAATGAGACTCTCACTATGTCCTTTAACAGAGTATATTCCCTTTAGGGGCCAGGACATCTAACTCTGCAGAGCCTAAAGTTGTTGCAGGGACAGGAAACAAAATATCCCTGGTGGTAACTGCTTGGTTCCCTGACCCATGTGTTCTTACTACTGGGAATATGGTGCTGTATAAATGTCTTTGACTCAATGTGTATGCTGCATCCAGGAGAATGGGACTCCATCTTCAAATAGCATTGCTGCCAAGATAGTCCTTCAACTGTGTGTTCAACTGGATGTTTCAGTGCTCTCTCAGGCCATAACTTTCTGTGTGGTATGGTATAATACAACCAGTGGATTCCATGGCCATGAACCCCCCCCTGTATCTACTTTATGTAGAGTGGGTCCCCTAGTCTGATGTGAAGTCATGTGGCATCCCATACCAATGGATCAAACATCTTATGAGCTCTCACATAGTGTGCTGCATGGTTTGTAATACTGGAAAATTAGCAACATCTAAATGCCTATTAGTAGGAGAGTAAATAGTGTATCGTATATTAATACAAAGTATTACTTTCAAAGAATGAGATAAAGTTCCATGTATTGTCACAGAAGAGTTGCTAAGACACTGTTAAGTTGGAAAAAAGCAAGTTTTAGAATACTATATACATTATAATATCCTTGCTGTTACAAATTATGTGTGTACCTGTGTGTATACGTATCAATACACAAAAATTCTAGGATACACACCTCCAAGCTATTAACAATGGTTTTGATGGGGAGAGAAATGGCATTGGAGGTTGCCAGGTTGAGGAAGGGTGGTCACAGGGCAGTGTAGAATTTTAACATTGTGCTCTGTTGATTGTTAAGTCATGAAAATACATTCAATTATTCCTTGTACAAAAAATACAGACTTTAAAAGTTGAAAATACATTAATGTATCAGGGATTGTTAATTAAGGGATTAAAGGCCTGGAGGGACCTGGGGTTTCCAGCACTTAATGACCTCTCTCAAAAGACCTATTTTTGGCATTAATTACACTAATTATTTCTACTGTTTCTTACCATCTAATCCTATGCTTCTTTAAATTGTTATTTTGGATCATAATTGTTTTATGTCTTGATTCCTATATTATTACAAGCACTTTGAGCCAAGGGAGTATGATGCTTTACATATAGTGTATCCACCCTCTTCCTACATACACCTTCACCCCTTTTGCAGGGCTCCAAAGAAGTCAGGCATGTGGGAGACACTCTAAATAGTCATTAAATGAGAAATTATGTTTAAAATATTCTATATAGAGCAGTCTCTACATTATACTTTAATTCTTTCCATTAGTGTATAATTTAATACTTTAAAATCCATTTGGTATACATTACCTCATTTGATCTCATGTTAACATAGAGTTCTAGACAATGCAGGTGCTATTTTCCAGGTTTCAAAAGAAGACAGTGAAGTTAAAGATCACTTGACTAACTAAGTATCAGAGCTTTGAATGAAGCTAGTCTTATGATTCCTCATTGAATAGTTTTGTCACTGTAGAGCACAGGCACATCATATTTTACAAGATCAGTTTATGTGAAACACAAAATACATTAGAAGAAATTAAAGTAACTGCTTCATTTTCTGAAAAGGAAAACATCATCATAGTATTCAGAAATTTAATCTCATTTTAACAGTAGCTGAAACTAAACAAAAGACCTTGTGAAATATATATAGTAAAAGTATTTGCCTGATTTAGGAGCAGAGGAAGAGGTTGGAGTTGTATAACCTTTCAGTATTGCAAAGGCAGGATCATAGTGTCCATTATAGGAAACATACATGGAATAAAGAGACTGTAAAGCACTGTTCCTTTCTTGCACACAAATCATCAGTCCTGATCTGGGGTGACTAATCTACCACATTCTTTCTTTTTTAATTGATAAATAAAAATTTGATGTTTTCCAAATATTTGAGGAAAAAATCACAGCCAGAAAGATGACTTTCCTGCAGTTGTGCACATATTTGTTCATAAATGTATCCATATTCTCCAACTGAGGAACATTATAGAGAAAAGATACTACAGGACATGGAAGAGGCAGCCTTGAGGCATTCAAGTCATATTTGACTGAAGGCCAAGTTTTCCATCTCCTGACATGAAGAAAGTGTATTTCTGTGTCTATTTTGTCTTCCTATCCATAGTTGACTACCTGGATATAGTTTATGCTATGAGGACTCTTTAAAACCATAGCAAAATCATGTTTGCTCTTTTCAGGGCAGCTTGCTTGAACATTTCCTGCTGCCATACATAAGAGTATATAGAAGGAAAGAAGAAAGGAGTATGTTCCCAGAACTTAACTCCTATCTTTATGTGATGAAAGGGAAATGTAGGAGCTTCTTGTTTCATAAAAGCACTCCAGCTCTTTCTGCAACTCCTGATATTATCTCCCCATGTCTCCTGTTTTTCACCCCTCTACACTGCCATCCTTTTATACTACCCAGATGGCAAAAATCTATTATCTCAAAACTTTATTACTATGGGGTGAATAAATTATCAAGGAAACAAGCATCTGAGAAACCAAGCACAAGATTTGGGCTTACTTTAATAAATTATGTTGAATGTACATAATTTTAGGTGACGTGATATTTTGATACATGAATAAAATGTGTAATGGTCAAGTCAGGGTAATTGGATATCCATAACTTCAAACACTTTTATTTGTATTGGGAATATGGCAATTCTTCTCTTCTACCTATTTTAAGTTATACAATAAGTAATTGTTAACCATAATTTCCCTACTGTGCTATGGAAAACTAGTACTTAACCTATTTAACTGTATTTTTACACCTGTTAACCAACTTGTCTTCATCCTCCCTCTTACCCCTTCCCTTCCCAACCTCTGGTAACCACATTCTACTCTCTAACTCCATGAGATCCACTTTTATACCTCCCACATAGGATTGGGAACAGGTGATATTCGTCTTTCTATGCGTGGCTTATTTCACTTAGCATAGTGCCATCCAATTCCATACATGTTGCTGAAAATAACAGGATTTCGTTTTTTTGTGGCTGAATAATATTTTGTTGTGTATGTGTACCATATTGTCTTATCCATCCATCCATTGATGAACACTTAGTTTGATTCCATATCTTGGCTATTATGAATAGTGCTGCAATAAACATGGGGAAGCATTTATTTCTTTGATAAACTGACTTCCTATCTTTTGGAAATGTGCCCAGCAGTGGGATTGCTGGATCATACAGTAGTTCTATTTTTGGTTATTTGAGGAACAGCCGTACCATTTTCCATGATGGCTGTGTTACTTTACATTCCCCAAAACAGTGTAAAAGTATTCCATGTTCTCTGCATCCTAATAAGCATTTGTTATTTTTTGTCTTTTTGATAATAGCCATTCTAAGTAGGATGAGAAGTTATCTCATTGTGCTTTTGATTTGCATTTCCCTGATAATTAGTGATGTTGAGTAATTTTTCATATACCTGTTGGACATTTGTATGTCGTCTTTTGAGAAATATCTATTCACATAATTTGCCCATTTTTAAAACAAATTATTTGGTTTTTAGCTATTGAGTTGTTTGAGTTCCTTATATATTCTGGTTACTAATCCCTTCTTGGATGGATAGTTTGCAAATATTTTCTGCCATTCTGTAGATTTTATCTTCACTTTGTTAATTATTTCCTTTGCTGTGCAGAAGCTTTTTAGCTTGATGTAATCCCATTTGTCTGTTTTGATTTTTGTTGCTTGTGCTTTTGAGCTATTATCCAAAAAATCATTGTCCAGATCAACGTCCTGTAGTGTTTCCCCAATGTTTTATTCTAGGAGCTTCATATTACAGGTCTTACATTTAAGTCCTTAATCCATTTTGAATTGGTTTTTGTATATGGTAGAAGATGGGGATTTAGTCTTATTCTTCTGCATATGGATATTCAGTTTTCCCAGCACCATTTATTAAAATGACTGTTCTTTTCCAAATGTATGTTCTTCATGCCATTATTGAAAATGAGCTGGCTGTAAGTTTGTGGACTTATTTCTGGGTTCTCCATTCTGTTCCATTTATCTATGTGTCTTTTTTTATGCCAGTATCATGCTGTTTTGATTACTATAGTTTTGTAGGATAATTTGAAATCAGGTAGTAAGATGCCTCCTGCTTTTGTTCTTTTTACTTAGGATTACTTTAGCTATTTGGGGTCTTTTGTGTTTCCATATGAATTTAAAATTTTTTTCTTTTCTGTGAAGACCATTATTGGTATTTTGATAGCAGTTGCATTGAATCTATGGATTATTTTGGGTAGCATAGATATTTTAACAATATTAATTCTTCCAAACCATAAGCATGGGATATCTTTCCATTTTTGCATGTTCTCTTCAATTTCTTTCATCAATGTTTTATAGTTTTCCTTGTAGAGATCTTCCACTTCATTGGTTAAACTTATTCCTATGTGTGTTATTTTTTGTAGCTATTGTGAATGGGATTGTTTTCTTGATTTCTTTATCAGATTGATTACTGTTAGCATATAGAAACAGTACTGATTTTTGTATGTTGATTTTGTATCCTGCAACTTTACTAAATTCATTTATCAGTTCAGAGAGTTTTTTGATAGAGTCATCAGGTTTTTCTAAATATAAGGTTATGTAATCATAAACAAAGATAATTTGACTTCTTGCCTTCAAATTTAGATGCCCTTTATTTCTTTCCCTTGCCTAGTTGTTCTGGCTAGGACTTCTAGTGCTATGTTGAATTAAAATGGTGAAAGTGATCATCCTTGTCTTATTCCATATCTTAGTGAAAAGGTTTTCAATTTTTCCTCATTAAATATGATATTAGCTGTGGGAATGTCATATATGGCCTTTATCATAATGAGGTATTTCCCTTTCGTACCCAGTTTGTTTAAGGTTTTTATCATGAAGCCAAGTTGAATTTTGTCAAATGCTTTTTCAGCATCTGTTGAAAGGATCATTTGTTTTTTGTCCTTGATCCAGCATTGAAGTTATCCTAATACAGAGATCAAAGAGGGACTCCCTGAGGAGGTAAGAGTAAGCAGAGATTTGAAAAACAATTGAGTTGTCTTGCACAGATGGGTGGGGTAGGGGAGAACTTTCCAGAATTGACCTTTTGACTTTTTTGGACTTAACTCCAATTATTCTCATACATGAACCCCATGATCCAGTCAAATTGGTCTATTTGTCAGTGATTGAACATGTCTGCTCGTGCTTGCTGTGTAGCTCTCTTTCCATGATATCAAATTTCCATGTACCTTTCCAAGTCTAATTCAAATGCCACCTTTTCTATGAAGTAATAAAATTAACCTGACATTGACCTCCTTTTTAAATTTTCAATTTTAACAGTTTATCTTTTGTTGGAAAACACAACTCAGAAGATCAAACTTTAAAAAAGAAAGAATTTAGAATATATATAATATTGTGCATGGTAAGAAAATATTGTTTTAAACATATCAGCTAATGACAAAATAGTGCCTTTCATACGGTAAGTTCTCAGCTATGGGAGGATAATGAAATAAAAAAGTTTTGCAATTACCTGGTGAATGAATCAGCATTGAAACACCTTAAAACACAGAATACATCAGCTATCCTATAGATATCTCTTCCTGAACACACATCCTTCCCACTAAAGGAAAAATTATCTTTATTTTTAAAAGATATTTAAGCAAAATATTTTAAATAAAATAATCATTTTCTTGTTTTTCTTTATAATTTAACCACCTATGTATGCATGTGTAAACAAGATAACTTTGTTTTGTCTACTTTTTAGCATCATATAAATGAAACCATATTGTCTATATACTTCTGTGACTTGTATTATTTATTTAACATATTATGTTCATCGTATTTATCAGTGATTTATTCATTGTCAATGTTGTATAGCATTCTATTTTACACCATTATTTTTTCCCATTCTACTTTTTAAGGATATTTGGGTTGTTACAGTTGGGAACTGTCACAAAGAATGCAGCAATGAACACTCTTTTATGTGTCTTTTTGTGCACATGTTCAAGCATTACTCTATGATTATATTAATATTTAGGATGAGAACTGCAGAGTCATAGGCTGTGCATATTTTCAACTTTGCTGGATAATGTTAAATGATTTTCCAAAGGGATTGTACAAATTGGCACTAATACCTGCAGCTCATAAGAATATGAATTGTTAAACTAAATTCATTCAATTACATGAGTGTGAAATTTGTTTAATTCCTATTTTTCTAATAACTTGTGATACAAAGCATGTTTTTATATATTTCTTCTTCTTGAAGTATGTTTTAAGATCTTATACCCATTTTCTATTGGATCCCTGTAGGTTATATTTGATCCCTAGACATTATGTGTATATAATACACATACATTGGATTATATACAAAACACACATTTTATAAAATATATATATACATTTATAATATATATTGAATTCCAGTTCTTTGTCAGTTAGATATCATGCATATATATTCTTCAGTTTTGCAGTTTCTCTTATTTCTCTTGATGATGTATTTTGATGAACAGAAATTCTTACTGTTTAAGTGGTAAATTTAGCATTCTTTTTTTTCAGTCTTATTTAAGAGTTCCTTCCCCGCTGCATAGTCATTGAAGACCTTCACTTTTATTGTCTTCTAAAAGCCTTATGGTTTTGTTGTTTACATTTAGTTCTGTAATTTATCTGAAATTATTAAATAATTTTTTGTGGATGAGGTAAGATAGAGGTCTAATTAATTTTTTTCCATATGTATAAAAAATAACCAAGTAGCATTTACTGAAAAAAAATGTGTTCTTTCCTCACTAATCTGCAATGTTGCAATTAACAAATATTTGCATATGCATGGATTTATTTCTGGATGCTCTATTCTGTTACATTGCTTTATTTTTTATTGTTCTGCCAATAGCAATATGGTCTTAATTACTAAGCTAATACAGCATGTCTTCCTTATTGTTCTTCTTTTTAAAAGTGTATTTTGGCTATTTTGACCCTTTGCTTTTCCACATAAATTCCAGAATACATGTTTTAAGTTTCCAAAAATCCTGAGGATTTTTATTCAGACTACATTGAATCTGTAGATGAATTTGGCTATATTTTGCAACTTTACCACATTGAATTTTGCAATCCATTCATTTTATGTCTCCTTTAAGCAATTTTTTATTTAATGTAAGGAATTATGTCTCTATTTACTAGAGAATTCATCAAAGGATCTACAAGTTAGGAAGTGTGTGAGTGGGAAGGTGAAGGCGTATGTGTATGACAGGCAATCTTTCTAGAGCATATTTCCATTTTCTATTCTCATAGAATAGAAAAACATTTACTTTATTGCTTTTGGCCTGTCTATTCACTCACTTAATAGCTCTTCACTTTGGTAGAGTTGCTGTTTTTATAAGGTTGTGTTTTATTAGTGGATATGGCACTATGTTAAAGGCTATTGCCGCCCATGTCATGGTCTCCTTATCACATCATCCTGGTTTCTGATGAATTAGGTTGCCATTATTTTTCTGTGTTCAGTCCCCTTTCTGTGAAGTTTAGTGGGTAAACAGATTTACTGCTCTGTTGGCCCATAGTAAAAAGAAGCCTCAATTGAGTCTCTACTTAAGCTACATTCTCCAAATCAGCTTCTGCCAAGCAACCCTGTATTTGTAGGATTATTGAATTCCTGCCCAGCCACTGTTTATCCTATACTCTCCTCCACATTTGGCTATTGTTCATATGAATAGGGAAGTCCAAAAGGATAAAAATTAGTAAAAATTCAAGAACTAAACTGTTCCCAAGCATCCAATGTGGGTTTTTCATAGTTGCAAAATCTTACATGTGTTATACAAAGCAAGTTGTACCTTTATATGGTGACTGTAAATAATAGCATTATCATTTTAAATATCATTTTGTTTCATTAAAATAAAAATATGGATTTCTTTTCTTCTTTTGAACATTAATATTACCTGGCTTTTTTAGGGTTGAAGGTGAAGGTCATAGCTAAACATTATCAGAAGAGTATGAACATCAGAGCATATACTTTTTCAAAATCATACCATATTGACTCTATTTGCTGGATCCTGTTAGTGTGAATCTTAAGGATTGTTATGACATGCATATTTTTAGGACTTCACAGTTTTTAAGTAACTTAAGTATGCATTATCACATTTGATCACCATAAACTATTTATATAGGTAAGGCAAGTATTTTTATTCCAATTTTATACATGAGAAAATTAATCAAAAGATCTAGATTAGTTTCTAAGTTACTAAGATCAAGAGCAATGTCCACTGTAATTTTTGAACGGGATAGACAAATGCTCCAGAATTTTAGGGTTGATAAATTGTATTTATATTTTATATACAGTTTCTGTTTAACCCAAGAAACAGTGCAGAGTAGTAGAACGCACACAGGCTTTGGAGTCAGACACACGGGCATTTCAACTCACACATCTGTTAGGTACGTGATCAAGGAAAATGTATTTAACTTCCCAAGCCTTACTTTCTTCATCTATACAATGTGTGTGGGATTCTATAACCCTTAGATTTGTTGCAGAATTATATCAAAGCCTGGTGCCCAGCACACAGAAGAGTTTCAATAAATTGTATACCTTATTGTAAGAATTAAGCCTTTAAAAGAAAAATGGATCAAAAGGTAGGTCTACTTTCAGTTCTTTGAGAGTTTCTTGCTGATTTGCTTGAGTTCTTTGTACATTCTGGTTATTAGCCCTTTATCAGATGTATAGCATGCAAATATTTTCTCCCATTCTGTAGGTTGTCTATTCGTTCTATTGTTTCCTTGGCAGTGCAGAAGCTCCTTAATTTAATCAGGTCCCATTTATTTATTTTTATTGTTTCTGTGATTGCTTTTGGGGTCTTGTTCATAAATTCTTTGCCTAGATCATGTCTATAAGAGTTTTTCCAACCTATTCTTCCAGAATTCTTATAGTTTTGTGCCTTAGGTTTAAGTCTGTTATCCATCATGAATTAATTTTTGTGAGGGGTGAGAGGTGCGGATCCTGTTGCAGTCTTCTACACGTGGCTATCCAATTTTCCCAGCACCATTTATTAAATAGGGATTCTTTTCCCTATTGAATGTTTTTGTCTGCTTTGTCAAAGATCAGATGGCAAAATGAGGGTGGTTTTATATCTGGGTTCTCTGTCCTGATCTGTTGGTCTATGTCTCTGTTCTTGTGCCAGTACCATGCTGTTTATTTACTGAAAGCATCAAAGGACATTTTATAAAAAAGACACCTGCACCCAAATGTTTATAGCAGCACAATTCATAATTGCAAAGATGTGGAAACAGCCCAAGTGGCCATCAATAAATGAGTGGATTAATACAATGTGGTATATGTATACCACGTAGTACTACTCAGTCAATAAAAAATGGTGAACTAATACCTCTTGTATTAACCTGGATGGAACTGGAGACCATTCTCCTAAGTGAAGTATCACAAGACTGGAAAAACAAACACCACATGTACTCACCATTAAATTGGAACTATTCAAAATGCTTATGTGCACATATAGAAATAAAACTCATCAGAAATCAAGCAGGTGGGGGAGAGGGGGGAAGAGGAGATGGGGAAACTCACACCTAACAGGTACAATGCACACTATCTGGGTGGTGGGCACACTAGTAACTTAGACTCAAACTGTACAAAAGCAACTTATTTAACCAAAACGTTTGTACCCCCATAATACTCTGAAATAAAATAAAATAAATAAAATGGAGATTAAACAAAAAATTAAGTAAGGTTATATATTATAATACATAATATTAAAAAAGTATTTATTACAAACTTGAATTTGAAATATCTACTGTTTCTGCTTGGGCAAATTTTCTTTTCCTTCTGTCTTGAGAAACATCTACTTTATAATGTGTCTATTTGATGAGGTCAGTGGAGGGTTCATGGCTTGGATGGAAAATGATCACCAGTAAGGCATGTTGTCATGTGCTGCCCAGGTCCCTGTTCAGTACTGAAGATCTTGTTAGCTTAAGGGATGGAAGCCTTTAGGTGTCATCCTTCTCTAGAAATTGCTCTTGGTTGGAGAGAGCTGCTTCTCCCAATGTCACACCTCCATCACTCCTTTCTTAGGGGTAGCCCACATCAATGACTGGTCGATTTGGGAATACAAAGGCTTGGCTTACTCACCACAATGTAGGACAAATCTGAAGAACCTTCCCACCTTCAGAACTTCCTGTGGTATCTAGCTCTGATCGTTGCTGAGACTGCATTTCATTCCAGCTTCTCTTATTGTCCAATCTTTCTATCGTCCCTTCCCTTCCACAGGTGTCGAAGGTATTGATTCTAGAACACTTCTCAGTAAATTATCTGAATGCCAATCTCGACCTTAGAGTATGCTTCTCAGGGACCTCAACCTGCAACACAATATCACTCTAATTTTCTCTGGCTTTTTAAGTCAAGTTTTTATGCTAAGTTTAGACGTAATAAATACTGATTAATAAAGTTGGAGGGCTCGAGCCGGTTTAAAATCATTCTCATCAGATGCCATGTTTTACAAAAGTAAGCCCAAGTCTTGTGCTTGGTTTCTCAGATGCTTGTTTCCTTGATAATTTATTCACCCCGTAGTAATAAAGTTTTGAGATAATAGATTTTTGCCATCTGGGTAGTATAAAAGGATGGCAGTGTAGAGGGGTGAAAAACAGGAGACATGGGGAGATAATATTAGGAGTTGCAGAAAGAGCTGGAGTGCTTTTATGAAACAAGAAGCTCCTACATTTCCCTTTCATCACATAAAGATAGGAGTTGAGTTCTGGGAACATACTCCTTTCTTCTTTCCTTCTATATACTCTTATGTATGGCAGCAGGAAATGTTCAAGCAAGCTGCCCTGAAAAGAGCAAACATGATTTTGCTATGGTTTTAAAGAGTCCTCATAACATAAACTATATCCAGGTAGTCAACTATGGATAGGAAGACAAAATAGACACAGAAATACACTTTCTTCATGTCAGGAGATGGAAAACTTGGCCTTCAGTCAAATATGACTTGAATGCCTCAAGGCTGCCTCTTCCATGTCCTGTAGTATCTTTTCTCTATAATGTTCCTCAGTTGGAGAATATGGATACATTTATGAACAAATATGTGCACAACTGCAGGAAAGTCATCTTTCTGGCTGTGATTTTTTCCTCAAATATTTGGAAAACATCAAATTTTTATTTTCTTTTAATATGTTGTCACATGGTATGCTCACATGCAAAATTATAAGAATATAAATTTTCCATTTGGGTGAACTTCCATTTTTGTCTCAAAAACCTGGAGCATAGAAACTTCTAAAGGGTAGGTAGTGATTATAAAAATATAGTCGTTTTGTCTTACGAAAAAAATCTGGTGTTATTATGACTAGGGCAATTTAAACAGGACCAGGTAATGCAACATCCAGTATGATATAACAGGAACAAAATATGGTAAGGTCACCAGTCTTTAGACTGATGTACAGGAAAGAAGTACAGGGGAGAATCAAGTATTTGAAGTACAGGAAAGAAGCTCATGGAAAGAATGAAGTGTATGAAGAGCCACACAATTTATTGAAAAATTTAGATCCTCAGGTCAGTTAAACATCTTGTTTTTTAAATACATCTGTGAAGAAATATTAATTTGCACCATGATTAATTATTTAAAAAAAAACCCAAAAGTTGTGAACACATTTCGGCAACAAATGTGTGATTTTTGTAAAGTATCCCCGACAAGGAAAACATGTATCTAAGAGATATGTGCGCAGATGGAACCAAATCATGACAGACAAAACATTGTGCCTGCAAATGTACCCACAGCCACTTCTTTATCCATCACAAATCAGTAAGAGAATCACAAGGCAACTTCTTTGTAGCAGTTTGTTTATTAAGGTAGCAAAGTGGTAAGTACTATTAAAAGTATTTCTTTAAAACCATATATTAAAATATCACCTTGTACTCCATAAACATATAATATATACAATTATTTGTCAATGAAAAATAAAATTAAAAAATTATAAAAAATATTCCTCCTTTTTTTTTGGTCGGACACGCAGTCAGAAAGTCACTCTCTTGGGTTCTTCCATAGATATGACAACAAGTGAAGCTGTTTATCAGTTTTCAAGTTTGTATCTTAGTATCTATTTTACTTTATTGAGAGAAAAGGCACTATAATAAAGGGTAAGAATCTGTCTACATGAATTAATTCATTGTTAACTTTATTGAAGAGTCTATCACAATATTTGCTTATATAGCAATTTTTTTTCAATGCTGAATTCTTACAATCAATTAACTGCAGCCAAAACTTGAATGCATACAACAAAATGGCTGCCATGAAAATGATGTTTGTGACTTGGATGAGAGGTTAATTATTGAGAAAATGAGTCATTTAATATTTGTAGTTGATTTGCATGGAATGAAAATGAAAACATCAACAGTAAAGAACATCAACAGTAGTCTTTTTTTTTTTAACTAAAAATGACTTTTGTTTAAATTTTTCCCTAAGACAATAATACAGCCTGATCAGTGGACTGGAGACACTTTCAGACCAGAACCTGACAATCATTGCCTGGCCTGAGATTTCAATGAGAAGATACATTTATTAAAATTTCGATCAACAAAATCCCCAAAACTTTGCATTGGCCTGCTACTTCAGTGGATTTCTTGGAGTCTTCCATCAGGATAATTAACAAAATTCATAAAAAAGAGGAGAAAAAAGTTGCCAATTGTGTTTCTTTTTTACGTAAGAATGAAGTCTTGTAAAATATGACTCTGAGATAAACAGAGAAATTGTATGGGAGATGTCAACTCTGTTTCAATGCAAGCTAATTTTCCAAAGTTGACAGATTCAATAAAATGACAGATTGTTAATTATCAATGAGATAAATTTAAAATTTCTTGAGGTATATTGCTTTTTCAAATGGAAAATAATTAAAACAATTTTGCATTTATTCAACAGGTATTTAGTGGATGCTTATTAGGGGCTATGCCTAGTGATACCTACTCAGGATCTAGCAGGAAACAAATGGTCCTTGTCCTCATGGTCATTAAAGCAAGCACAAATATAAAATACACTACACTGACAAATTTACATGAGTTTTAGAGAAAAAACATGTTTTCAAAGAAATTTTAAGTTTATACAGCACTGCATCAGGCTATATATCCAGACTCCCAAGTAGCCTTTGCTCTGTATTAGGCATACTAAACTAATACTTCAAGAAATATTGATAGTACACAGAGAAACACTGCTCCTCTATTATTTGTTACTTATATTCTCTATGGTTTCATGCAATTCAGATAGAGTGGTTCCCAGGCCTAGATCTCTTGAGTCTCTGAAGAAATAGTCTCAAGTAGTTGTTCAGTTCCTGTCCCTTGGACAAGGAAAACATCTGTCACTTTCTCTGACACCCTAATCAGAAGCTCTACTTTAGTGTCACTTTTAAAAGATCCATTTTTAATGTCTCACTTTTCTATCATACTAATTGCCCTCTGACTTTCACATTTAGACTACAGTATCACTTGCATTGATCAAATATTGTGCTAATAACTAATATCAATGAGTCTAATCACTTATTCATAAAATTCCTTTGTCAAATATCACTGAGCATCTACTAATGTCAGTGAGCAAAATATGCTCATTGCCCTCATGGGATTTAAAATTTAAGAAGAGATAAAGAGGTTCATTCAATTACTTGGAGAGTCATTTAGCATATATGCATAAATAGTATCATGATTATACTTTTTAAAAAAAATATAGAAGATACTTTTTCCAGTCATCAGAAAGTGAGAACTTTGAAAGACACTGTGTTCATTTCCTATTACTCCTATATGATATAACGGTGTCTGGTTTCCTTGGACAATGCAGAAAATTTAC
This sequence comes from Daubentonia madagascariensis, assembly GCA_023783475.1. Taxonomy (NCBI): domain Eukaryota; kingdom Metazoa; phylum Chordata; class Mammalia; order Primates; family Daubentoniidae; genus Daubentonia; species Daubentonia madagascariensis. The sequence continues at coordinate 42,310,287 of JAKFHU010001569.1, read as the reverse complement.
CAACCCTGTTCCCCCCCAATCTTTCCTTTTTCTTGACTTCCATTTTTAGTCTATATCTTCTAATTTATTAAACTTTGTTTCATAAAGCACCTTTCTAAATCCCATACCAGATAATAAGTCATTGATTATATCTTTTATTCCTGATTTTCTAGTACCAGTGCCTAATATTCAGTTATATATACACACACACATATATGTGTATATATGTATATATACATATTTAATATTATTAAAAAGTAAACTGAGATACAGTAAAATTTTAAAGGGTTTATTTGAGCAAACAGCAATTCATGAATCAGGCAGCTCCAAATCAGGACTGGTTGGTGAGCTCCACTGAGGAAACGCAAGGGGGAGGCTCTTATAGGGTAAACATAGAAGTAAAGCAAAAAAAAAATATTTGATTGGTTCCAATTATACAGTTGCCTTGTTTGGTCTATCCCTTTGAAGAGTCTCTAGTTATTTAAGTAGAAGGTTGCTGACTGCTTCAGACTGGTTGAGCTTAAGTTCTGTTTTTCTTTAATATAGACATTTATAAGAAATAGCACAAGTTAAGTTTTCCTTATGTTTACAAATCAAATAAGGTTAAGGTAACTTATGAGGTCTATCTGGCTTTGTCTGCTCAAGAATTCTTCAGGCCTAGTCTCTATTTTAATTTACTCTAACAGTAAATTTATACACATTTACTAAATTTATACACATTTATTAAAAATTTATACACATTTAAATTAATTTATATTTACTAAATATATATTATATATATTATATATATTAATGAGGCATATTGCTTGTAAATGGGTCTTTTATAGTTTGCTTTTCAAATTAGCTCAGGAACTCCTAGTAGACATGATCTGTGCCTTAGGTCTGCATAAGAAATCCCTCAGTGTGTAGTGCATTTTGAGTCATTTTCATAAAGAAGTTATTGCTCTATTTATAAAAATGTTTATGCACCCAATGTCTTAAGTGGGAACAAAATCTTTTTTTTTCCTCAAATTAAATAGTTAACATAGGTTAGACTCTGAAGTAAGAGCCATTGTCAGAGTAGATAAACGAGATTAAGGACAAGGTCAGGAAGGAAAGCTCTTTTGTGGGGGAACATGAATCCTCACTGGAGAGGACGTTAGTACCCCATAGAAAAATGGTCTGTATGGTTTATAATGTCACTCATGGCAGTTTCAAAATAGGAGTTAACAAAATGATTTGAGCAAAGGCCGCATCACTGAAAAGTGCGCATTGCTCCTGCAGGGACTCTCACACTGAAATTCATTTGAATGCAAAAGATCTGTTAGGTTAAAAAATATCTCACCATTTTATTGATTTTGCTCACAACAATTAAACTGTAACACAATGTTTCATTAGGTGTCTAAAATGAATAAGTGTTAAAGAGGAATTCCGAAAAGGGAAAGTCTGTGTGTGAGAGTGATCAGGTGAGGTTTCTTGGGGGAGGTGATGCTTGTCTGAGGCCCAAAAAGTTGGAGTTTAGATGGGCACTGGGATACTTTATAAAAGGAAGCTCAAATTTCTTCCTTGCCTGACAGAAGCAAGAGACTAGATTATGATAAAGCAGTATGAATGCTGATTATACATTGGCCAATTTAAAGAGGTTTGCATACTGTCATAATTACTCAATACACCTAAATTATGTTGACTAAATTCAGTAACATATAATATACAAATGCGTATACATTTCCATAATCTCAAAAATGCAACATGCTATGAGTTGGCATTATTAATTTATATTTAACTGACTCTTCAAGAACAGACTATCAAAATGTGACTATTAAAATATTAATTATACTACTACCAGGAGAAAAATTCATTTGAGAAATAAACTATCCTTTTTAATGGAAAATTTTACATGTTGATTACTAGTTAAAGTTAACCTGAAGTAGAGAACAGTGAAGGAAATTCTTCTTTTGACTTCTAATATCAATTGAATTTGTTCAAGTCTATCTGTGTGAACAATTTCATTTGTATTGATATTTATAACTTCAAATTAAGTGTTAGTGGTTGTTAGAGGATGAGGGAGGAGAAATTGGGACTGAGTGCTATTAGGGACAGGATTTTTTGGGGGGTGATGGAAACATTCTAGAATTAGTAGTAATGGTTGTGCGACACAGTGAATATATTAAAAACCATTTTAAAGTGATGAATTTTATGTTATGTGAGTTATATTTAATAAACAGCAACAACACAAAGTGTTACAGTTTACTACAATGAAAGCATAACTTCATGCACCCCATATGGAAATTGTGTAATCTACACTTGAAATCATTTAACAAGTTACTGATTATGGGGCGTGAGTTCTGTGGCCAGCGAGGGTACCGGAGCGGGTTCTGGGAATTGGAAGAAGAGGCAAACAGCGGCAGGCAAATGAGACATACTCTTTATTGTCAGGGCACAGCAACAACCACAGCAGCAAGCAAGCACAGCAAGTGCAGCAGCCAGTAACATGGCGAGCACTCATATATACATGGCTCAGAACAATAGTGGCAAGTGCCCAATCACAGGGTGGGCACATGGGTCTTACATAAGAGATTACATCATGGTTACATAAGTGTGCTGACTCATGACTTACTGGAAGATGAGGCCGGAAGACATACCGACAGTCATCTTGGTTTGCCCTAAGAAACCTTTTGCCTATACAAACTGTTTTCTCCTTACACTGATAAATGTGTCATTTGTTTGGTGAATTACAAACATTAAGACTTTATAGTTTAGTGTCATCAAATGCATAGTGATTGTCCTTTTAGGCAACCTGACTTCAAACTACATTCATTTTTTATTTACTTTTAACCTAAAGCAAAATGAGTTGAAAGGGGAAATGTCACATCTCAGGAAGTCATCTCCATCTCTACTTTACTGGGGAAATGGAGAACATTCAGTAATCTCCCCTTATTACTAACCAACCTTTCAAATAGACTTCCCACTCCTGCCTTAGACTCATCACATGCCTGCGTGCTTACTCCCTCAATTAAGCCTGCTATTCAGCAAGTAGTATACCCTTTTCACCTGCCTCCTTCTTATTTAAAACACCAGGAAAGGTTATATGAGCTTGCTGCTGCTTCCCAGGTTAGCCTCATCTCTGCTCTCTCTCTTGCACTGTGGAGTCCAGCTTCACAGACATTCTTTTAGTTCCTTAAACATGTATAGTCTCCCAGAGAGTCTCTTTTGTCTCTAGTTCCTCTGCAGTCTCTCCATTGCCCTTTGCAAGGCTGATTCCTTCTTATCTTTTAGATCTCAGTTTAGAAATCACTCCCTCAAGAGAAGTTGCCTAATTACTTAAACCTCTCTCTTACCTCCAGTCTGGATTAGGTGACCAAACTATGGCTCTGAAGATACGCTCTGTTTCCCTACAATTGCTCTTATCATCACATAGTTCAATAATTGGCTTCCTTGTCTGATTTCTCCACTATGTAAGCCTACTGAGAGAAGGGATTGTGTCTGTATTGCTCCCAGGCTCATCTCCCTTACCCAGCAGAATTCATTCTCTCATTCAGTCACATATTAGTTAATGTTTATGCAGCTTTTGTATATGTGCTGGGCACTGTTTTAAGCACAGACAAGATCCCTGGCCTCATAAAACTTAAATGCTAGTGGAGTAAGATACACAGCAAACATGTGAGCAAATAAATCAATAAATAATAACACGTGGTGGCATAAAAGTATGCATCTGGAAGACGACAATCTATTTTCTTGGTTTTTATTTCAAAATGTTACAGGGGTACAAATGTTTTTGGTTACATAGACCTACATTGATTGCTTTTGTAATGCTTGAGTCAGGGCTATAAATGTGCCTATTGTCCAGATAGTATTCACTGTACCCATTAGGTAGGTTTTTGCCCATCCCCTTCTGCCGCCTCCCCGCTGTTTGATTTCCACTTATTTTTACTTCCCTCTGTGCTCATATGTGCTCATCAGTTAGTTCCAATTTAATAGCGAGTACACGTGGAGTTTGTTTTTCCATAATATAGATATTATACTTCTTAGGATAATGGTCTCCAGTTCCATCGAAATCGTTGTAAAAGGCATTAAGTCATCCTTTTTTATGGCTGAGTAGTGTTCCATAGCATACATATGCCACATTTTGTTAATCCACTCATGAATTGATAGGCACTTAGGTTGATTTCACATCTTTGCAATTGTGAATTGTGCTGCAATAAATATTTGGGTGAGGGGTCTTTTTGATAAAATGACTTTTTTTCCTTTGGATAAATACCCAGTAGTGGGATTGCTGGATCAAATGGTAGGTCTACTTTTAGTTCTTTGAGGAATTTCCGTACTGTGTCCCATAGAGGTTTTACTAATTTGCAGTCCACCAACAGTTTATAAGCATTCCTTTCTCTCTGCATCCACACCAGCATCTATTGTTTTTGGATTTTTTAATAAAAGCCATCCTAACTGGGGTAAGGTGACATCTCATAGTGGTTTTAGTTTGCATTTCCCTGATGTTTAGTGATGTTGAGCATTTTTTCATATGTTTATTGGCCATTTGTCTATCTTCTTTTGGAAAGCTTCTGTTTATGTCTTTTGCCCACTTTTTAATGGGGTTGTTTATTTTTTCTTGCTGAGTTGCTTGAGTTCTTTGTAGATTCTGGTTATTTATTTATACACCCTTTATTGGATGTATAGCTTGCAAATATTTTCTCCCATTTTCTAGAACAAATGGACCTAACAGACATTTACAGAACATTTTACCCCAAAACTACTGAATATACATTCTTCCCATCAGCACATGGAACATTCTCTGAGATTGATCATATCTTAGGCCACAAAACATGTCTCAAAAAATTCAAAAAAAATAGAGATCATACCATGTATCTTCTCAGACCTCAGTGCAATAAAACTAGAAATCAACTCCAGCAGACACACTCAATTCTACACAAAGTCATGGAAATTAAACAACCTGCTGCTGAATTTTTATTGGATCAATAATGAAATTAAGATGGAAATCAAAAGATTCCTCAAACTGAACAAAAAAGGGACACAGGCTATCGAAATCTATGGGATTCAGCAAAAGCAGTCTTAAGGGGAAAATTCATAGCCTTAAATGCCTACATCAAAAAGACAGAAAGATCACAAATTACCAATCTAATAACACACCTCAAGGAACTAGAAAAGGAAAAGCAAACCAAACCCAAAGCCAGCAGAAGAAAAGAAATAACTAAGGTCAGAGCAGAACTAAATGAAATGGAAAACAAAAAAACAATACAAAGGATCAATGAAACAAAAAGTTGGTTCTTTGAAAAGATAAACAAAGTTGATAGATCTCTTGTTAGATTAACTAGGAATAGCAGAGAAAGGACCCAAATAAGCTCAATCAGAAATGAAAAAGGAGATATTACAACTGATACTACAGAAATACAAAGTGTCACCTGTGAATACTGTGAAAATCTCCATGCACATAAACTTGAAAATGTAGAGGAAATGGACAAGTTCCTGGAAACACACAAGCTCCCAAGACTCAATCAGGAAGAAATAGAACTCCTGAACAGACCAATAATGACCAGTGAGATTGAAGCAGTAATTAAACAAACAAACAAACAAAAACTTCCAATAAGAAAAAAGCCCCAGACTAGATGGATTCAAAGCTGAATTTTACCAGACCAATAGTCTGTTTTAAATAAGGTTAAGAAAGCCCTTTTTAAGAAGGTAATGATTGAGCTGAGATAAAAATGATAAAAAACTAGCCATGTGAAAATTCAAGATAAGGTCCTTGTTGGTAGAAAATAAGCTCAAGTTCAAAGCCTCTGATAAGGAGGAGTTCAGTATTTTCTAGGAGCTAAAAGAAAACTAGTGTTGGTGGAGCCTGGGGAGCAAGGAGAAAATGGCATACATAGAAGAAAAAAGGCTCAGGCCATAAGAGACTCATAGATCAGGATAAAGAACTTACTTTCCTTCTATGGTAATGGAAGTCTTTTGACAAGTTTTAAAGCAGGGGAATAAGAGTTTTTGGTTTTTCCCTTCAAAGTTTCAGTTTGGATAGTTTCTATTGACCTGTCTTCAAGTTCATTCCTACTTTCCTCTGTGGTCCCCAATTTGCTGTTAAGTGCTTCTGGTGAATTTTTCATTTAAACTATTATATTATTTTAGTTATAGATTTTCATTTGGTTTTCTTTCTTTTATTTAAATAAACACAATAGAATTATTTGTATACAATTAGATGCACCTGTTTTAGGGTTATAATTTCATAAATTTTCAGAAATATCTCTGTGTGTGTGTGTGTGTGTGTGTGTGTGTGTGTGTTTGTAACTAGAGCTGTAATCAAGGTACAGAATATTTCCATAATCCTGATAAAGTTCTTTGGCACTGCTCCTCAGGCAATCTCCTCCACTCATTGCTCCCTTCAAAGCAACCAGTAGTCTTCTTTCTGTAACAATAGATTGAAATGTCTCTTCTGAAGTTACACATAAATGGAATTATACAGTGTATGCTTTTCTTGGCTGGTTTCTTTTGCTCAGCATAATGATTTTGAGATTCATCCATGCTTTTGCTTATATCTATAGTTTAATTGCTGAGTAATACTTCATTGTATAAAAACATCACATATTGTTTATTAATTTATCTCTTCATGAACATTTGGGTTAAGTTTTAGGATATGCATAAAGCTGCCCTGAACATTCATATATGCGGATGTATATTTTCATTTCTTTTTGGACAATACTAATTGTGGAATTGCTGGGTCAAATGGGAATGTAGGCTTAACATTATAAAAAAACTGTCAAAGTTTTCCAAAGTAATTGTTCCCATCAGCAATATATAAAAATTCTAGTTGCCCTGCATTCTTGCCAACACTTGGTGTTGTCAGTCTCTTTAAATTTTAGCTGTTTATGTGTAGTCATATCTCATCATGATTTCATTTTATTTATTTAATCCTTAACTATGTTGATTATTTCTTTAAGCTCTTATTTGTAATTTATAAATTTTTGTTGATGTGTCTTTCAGTCCTATCAATTTTTGCTTCACATATTTTGAAGTTTTATTTTTTATATATATATATATATATATATATATATATATTTAGAATAGTTATCTTATTGATGAATTGAACAGTAATGTTCCTTTTATTTTTCTTTGTCTTTTTTTTTCTTTGTTCCACTTTCAATATTTTCTTGCCATGTTGTCAAGTTTACTAATCTTTTCTACTGCAGTGTGTTAATTGGCTGTTAGTCCCATCCAGAGTGTTTCCATTCTAGATGTTATATTTTTCCATCTCCAGAAGTTTCACCTGGGTCTTTTTCATTCTTCCATTTTTCTTCCATCATGTTCATTTTTTTCTTCTAGCTTTTTGAGCATATGGAATTTATTTATAAGAGCTCTTTTTAACATTATTGACTGCTAATTCTACCAACTATCTTTTCTATTCTATTTATGTCAATTGGTTTTGGTGATATTTTTGTGATTTTATTGCACGCCTTGTAATTTTTATTGAGTGGCAGATACGGTGAATTTTACATTTTTGCATGCTGGGTTTCATTGTATTACTTTAGATAATGCTGGATTTTGTTCTCAGTGAGAGCTAAGTTACTTGTAAATGGTTTGATCTTCCTGGCTTGCTTTTGAGTTTTCTGAGGGAGCATTCAGCACAGCCTTTATCCTAAGACTAACTGATCCCACTATTTAGTCAATATTCTTCCCAATACTTTACCTTATTTCCTATTTCACTAGGAATTCTTTTCACCTTGGTTGGTGGCAGCACGAAATATTTCAGTGCTGTATGAACCCTAGGAATTGTTCTGACTACTCCTTTGTGTGTGTGTGTGTGTGTGTGTTTTCTACTTGGTTTCAGAGAATTTGCTCACATATATGTGCATATCAATACTTAGCTGAAGACTAAAGAGGACCTGTCTGAAGATCTCTGGACCTCTTTCTCTAAGCTGCTCTCTCTTTTTCAGTATCCTTTCCTGTGAACTGTAGCTACCTATTTGAATTTGCCCTTCCTTACCTGAGTCCTGGATAGTCTCTCTAGCTGGTATGCTGTGTAACATCCACCTCATCCTCCTTTCTCTTAGGGACCATTGTTTGTGTTTCCTGTTGTCTAATGTCTCAAAATGGTTGCTTCAAATATTTTTTCTAGTTTTCTAGTTGTTTAAACCAGGATGATAAATCTGTTCTCCCTTACTCTATTACATCAAAGGTAGAAATTAATATATCTTTTAATGAGTGTCTAATTTTGACTTCTTTACTGGTTTGGGATGCTATTTCAATTGTCAACTGTCTTTCATTATTTATGCAGATGTAGCAGCTATCAATCTTAATGTTTTCCTTTAAAGGTAACATATCCTTTTCTCTGCCTACCTTTTTTCCTTTTTTCTTTTCTTGGTTTTCAGCATCACCCCTTGCCCCCTCCACAGGTGATCCTAAATGTGACTTTCTTTGTATTTATTCTGATTGAGGTTCCATTTGTATCTCTGGATTAATGTCTTTAATTGCTTTTGGAAAATTCTCAGCTAATAATTACTTGAATATTAATTATGCCTCTTTGTGTCTCTCTTCTCTTTCTGAAACATCAATTAGATCAATATATGATCTCATATATGTCTCTTACATCCTTTCTCATGTTTTCGTTTTTTTCTCTTTTATTCCATTAGATATTTTCTATTTGGTATTCTATCTCATTAATTCTATTTTTCCATGTCTGTTCAGATTTTAATCCCTTATATTAAGTTTTAAATTTCTGTTGTTTTTTATTTATAGTGTTTTCGTTTGATTGTTTGTTATGGAGTTCAGTTCTTGTAACTACATCTATCTTTTTATCTTTTCACTCCATCTTTCCCTCTATTTCCTAGAACATTTTAGTCATAGTTACTTTATAATTCTTATTTGATAATTCCAATTTCTGGGTTACATGTTGCCTATATTTTCTCTTGGGCTTCCACCATGTGGTTCTGGCCCACAGCATGCCTGTAACTTTCTGCTGAATACCAATTCCTGTGTATAAAAAGTTGCAGAGGCTCTGAATATTTCCTTTTCCCAGATATAAGCCATCATTTTTTTTGTTAGTCATATAAAATGGGGTTTTATAATCTTAACCAATTTTGTGTTAAGCTGACTCAAGGCTGTATTGCAAGTTGCTAAGTCTTAATCTACTTTTAGTTCATTCCGTGTTCCCACAGCATAACCATGTGGGTGCTATGATTGAGTGCTTACACATATTTAGGAGGGGAAAAAACAGTCCAAGTGGAATGCTTAATTTTGGTTCTCACTAGTATCTTGGTCCCTGGAGTCTCTAATATTTGTTTTCTATGTTTGCAGAATCATAGACACTCTACTGACTTCTCTGATTGCAAGTATTGTCCTCCTTACTCTTCCATATTCTGAACTCTCAGATTCTTTCTTAGTGTCCAGAATTAGCAAATATTGCCAAGGCAAAAACCAGATACAGAATATTAGTTCACTTCACCACAGTTTCCCTATTTATTAAGATCTTGTCCTCTTAAGATCGGGTTGAATCAGTAGCTCTCTGATGCCTTAAAACAGATATATTTAAAGTTTATGGTTAATATCAGTTCTCACAAAAGGGTTTCAGGCTAACAAGTGGATAATATTACAGCTGGGATAGGGTATACATGATGAGGCTGGAACATCTTGTTATGAGAGAAAGTTAGAAAGTTCTCAATAAATGTTGAGGACATGTAACAAGGACTCAGGAGCCAGTTTGAAGGAGCTCCCCCTGGTGAAAGTTGGGAGAATTTGAACACCAAAATACTAAAGTACAGTAATACATTTAAAAAATTGGAAAAATAGAAATTTATTCATCCATACTGATAATAGTTAGGTGAATCAATAAATACGTAATGGAAAGAATGGATAGCTCTTGCTTACAGTAAAATACTCAGTTCCAAACTAATCGAAATGGAAGGAACACTCTCTATGGACTGCTTGTTAATTGCCAGGGGGAAGACAGTAATTATACAGTGGAGAAAACAACTTGATTAGGTGATCAAAACTAATATGTTCAATGAAGAAGAGATGGATTTGGTGTTTCTTCTTTGAGGCAGATACCATATCACCTATGCAGTATTCTGACTGAGAATACATAACATGAGTCCAATCAGGAGAAAACATCAGACATACCCAAATGCAGAACATTCTGTTTTTAAGAAAGAGGAGATTGTATTTTTCAATAAGACCAACGTTGTAAAAGGCAAAGAAAGGCTAAATATAAATGAGAAAGAAATGCAATACTTAACCCCATGCTGGATACTGTAAGTGATGAAAAAATCCAAAAGGAAAATTGAATGCAGATAGTAAATTAGATAAGAGTACTATATCATTGTTAAATTTGGTGAAATTGATAACTTCACTGTAGCTATGTAAGAAAATTTCCATATTCTTAGAAAATAGAATAAAGAGCCATTTTAAATATATAAATTCATATCCTAATATACAAAATATATACTAATATATATGAAGTTATGTATTATATATAGCACATATACTTCCCCTACAAATGGTACAGAAATACAAATAAATACAAATACAAACACATAAACAAATATGCATATATAAAATATATAGATATATATACAGAGAGAGAAAGAGAGAGAGAAAGGGAGGATGAGAAATAGAATAGAGAGGGAGGAGAAAGGGAGAGAGAGAATAAGAGTGAGACAGATGAGGAAATTATAAAGAACTGGGAAAATGATAAAATGTTAAAATAAGTGAATCTGGGTAGAGAGGTCTGGATAAAGAAGTATGTGGGTCTCCTCTATACCAACACTCCTGTGGCAGGTAAGGTAAGGAGCCAGGCAGAAAACAAATTGTACTTTTAAAAATTAAAAAAAAATCATTACAAATTTTTATATAATTCAAACTTGTTACAAAGTACAAGAAAGATATACACATGCATTTCACTATTCAGATTTAATTGATGTTAAAATTTTCCCAGATTTTTAAAAATAGATATCCCCTTCTTTCCTCTGCAGGTGGCAGTATGGTCAGGGGTGGTTTATATCATATCTCTGTTTCACTGTCTGTGTCTCTCTGTCTCTCCCTTCATCATCCCTATGTCTATCTTTGTCATTTGTATTTATTGAGAGAGTAAATGTGGCAAAACATTAACAGTTTGTGAAAATAGGTGCAGTGATATGGTTTTAGTTGTGTTTCTATAATATTTTACAGTTTAGAAAACTTTCAAAATTATAATTTTGTGGCAAGGGACACAGAAAAGTACTGGCCCACATCAATTAATGCCATGTAGGTCCCCTGAAATATGATTTGTATAGGAGAAGCAGAATAAAAGATGAATTATGTTCTTTTCATTGTCAATTCATGGAGTAATAGTCAGTGCTACATTTACCTCTAATATTGATAATGAGTTTTTTCGTCTGTTTTTGATTTTGCTATTTATTTACCTTGAATATAATTATGTACTCATAGATTTATATATTCAATTTATCTTAATTAACTTCTGTCATTCATTGGAGGGAGTGAGAAGGGAGCCACCCCAGCCAAGAACACCACAGACTCCTACTTTTCTTACATTAAGTTGAGGAGTTTTTCATGAATTAATGCTTCGCAGGTTGTTGTTTGCCTATGTTTTATATCCAGAGCCCTGAAATGGTTGTTTCAACAATTTTCTCAAGTCTTATACTGGTTTTCTTGGAAGGAGGATTTTCCAACCTCTTCATTATTTCATCACTGGGAGTCTTGCTCAATTTCATCTAGCCTCAATTTTTTTATGGATTTTTAAAAGGCATGAATGTATAGTCAATGTTATGGATCTTTCTATAGCTATTTACATAAATGCATATATACATTTAATTAATTTATTAATGTGCTAAGTTATACTAATAGATTTTAGACTAGCATACCATTCTTGCTTTTAGGTATAAAATCTATTTATTGAGGTATTTTTTATTATATCAGTTTTAGAAATTATATTAATTGATATTTTGTGTTTATGCTTATGAATAAGTAGACCTATTATTTCTTTTACAGGTTACCTTTATCCAATGTTTGCATTTGGGTTTAGCTAGCCATATATAATACATTTGGGAAAATTTTCATTCTTTAGTCCATGGAAGAGTTCATATAAGGTTGGTAATATTCTTTAAATCTGTCAGGGTGCCATCCTTTTTTAGTTGATAGAATTATGCTTGTGACTCAATTTTTTAATGGTTATAGTTCTATTCTGGCTTTCTATTTATTCTTGAGTCAATTTTGATAATAATTTTCTTGAAAATTATCCTTTTAATATACGTTTCTTGGGTCTCTAGTTTCTTGATTTGAACATTTGGCTTATTAATTTTTGGTCTTCTTTATATGTGCATCAAGGTATAAGTATTTCCTTCTAAATATTGCTTTAGAGACATTTTAACCTCTCTTGTTTTCATTGTCACACAGTTCCAATTCTTAACTTTCATTATTTATTCTTTGGGTAGTGGATTATTCAGAAGTGTATATTTAGTATTTTAGTGCGTTATTTTCTTTATGGATACGCTTATATTTTAAACCACTTTCTAGTCTTAAAAATATCTAAAGGCAATTAACTCCCTATCATATTGCATAACAGTGCAAAGGGATAAAATTATAAAAACATTGATCTCTTCATATTATTTCATGTTAGCATTGTCAAGTTTATTAGGCTCATCCTCTCCTATTAACCATCATTATTAATTTGTTTTCACAGTCTGTAAGTAAATAAATTTACCAACATGTTTACCAATTTCTATGTGTACTATTTTTCTTACATTTTACTATTCTCTTTGAGTTCACTTTACTTTGTTCCTTTCTTTTCTTGTTTTTCTTCCCTCTTTTCTTAAAAAGTATTAATTTAAGACTTTGTATATATTCAAATATATCTGGAGTGACAAACAATAAACACTAATAATAAATAGTTAATTTATATTAAGTTGGTAAAAATTATAAATATTCTGGATAAATGAGACCAAAAGGCTAGAGATTAGTTGCATTTTTAGACACGGTAGTTAGCAGTGACCTTACTATGAATATGATATTTAGGCAAAGTGAGCCATGCAAATATTAAGAAGAGAATTACTGGCAGAGGGAATATAATAGTTAATACAAAGGCCCTGAGGTACAACCCTGACTGCAGAGTTTGGATAAAAACATGGAGGGCAGTGTGGCTGGAGTAGATGGAGAGAGGGAGAGCAAAGAGGGAAATGTCTGTTGGCCATTTGTAGATCTTCTTTCGAAAAAAAAAAAGCTCAATATCACTAACCATCATGGAAATGCAAATTGAAACCACCATGAGATGCCACCTTACCTCTGTCAGAATGGCCATTATTAAAAGTAAAAAAATAATAGGGGTTGGCTCAGATGCAGTGAAAAGGGAATAATTACACACTGTTGGTGGGAATGTAAATTAGTACAACCTCTATGGAATACAGCACGGAGATTCCTCAAAGAACTAAAAGTAGACCTACCATTCAATCCAGCAATCCCAAAGGAAAAGAAGTCGTTATATCAAAAAGACTACACCCGAATGTTTATTGTAGCATAGTTCACAATTGCAAAGATATGGAATCAACCTAAGTGCCTATCAGCTGGTGAGTGGATAAAGAAAATGCGGTAAAGTGTGATAAAGAAATATGCATATATATATGCACACACACACACATATATATACACACACACACATATACCATGGAGTACTACTCAGCCATAACAAGAAATGAAATGATATCTTTTGCAGCCACTTGGATGGAAATGGAGACCATTATCCTAAGTGAAGTGTCTCAGGAATGGAAAAACAAATACCACATGTTCTCACTTATAATTGGGAGCTGTACAATGGGTATATATGGTCATAAAGTGGTGTAATAGACATTGAAAACTAAGAAAGGGGGAGGGTGGGAGGTGGTGAGGGATAAAAAATTACCTATCAGGTACAATGTACACTATTCTGGTGACAGGTATACTAACAGCCCTGACTTCAGCATTATACATTCGTCCCTGTAACAAAAAAACTTGTAGCCCCGAAATCTATTGAGATAAAAATGAAACAAAATAAAATAAAAATTTAATTGCCATTGTAACAGTATTAAGAGGTGGGACCTTTAAGAAGTGATTAGGTCACGAGGGCGCCACCCTCATGGGTGGGATTGGTGCCATTATGAAAAGGAGAGTTTGGCCTCTTGCTCTTCCTCCCTCTTCTTCCCTCTCTCTCTCTGCTTCTCCTGCTGTTTTTTTCTCTCTTCCTCTGGCCCTTAGCCATGAGATAACACAGCAAGAAGGTCCTCACAAGATGCCAGCACCTTGATATTGGCCTTCCCTCCCTCCAAAGCTGTGAGCCAATAAATTCTGTTCATGATTAAAAAAAAAAAAAAAAAACCAGAAAGAAAAGAAAAAGAAAATTTGGTAGTAACGGATTTTGTAATTGGAAAATCCTCATATTTTAAAGGAGAGTTTAAAACTATGTCTCTTCAAGCCTTTGGGTTCCTCAGGGGTGTCTCAGGCCGGGGGACAGGAACACAGCAGGGAGGATGCCAGGGCCCCTCACCTGGACTTCAGTGTGGCAGCTCCACTTTAATTTGTAAGACTTTGTTTGATAACAGGGATCTGCTCCCAGAAGAATATTGGTGTGCAGGCCCAAATTTAAGAGGAAATTCGTAGTAAGATATAAAAAACTGGAATTTTCCACACAAGCACCAAAAAGACAACTGAGCTAAAGCATAAAATTAGTAACTATTTTCTGCCCTTTGGAAGAAGCTATTCTTTATTTGACATCTTTATGCAAACTTTTTGGAACCATTATAGATAGAAGTTATCAAATAAAGAATTTCAAAATAAAAATATTTAAAAATATTTGGTCACCCTCCCTCCAAATCTAGGACATACATGCTTAAGATCATATTTTTCTAGTCATTTGTTTACAAAACCTGATAAGTACTATTTTCTATTATCATAGGACCAATTTTTTTCTTTCTTCAGGTACATTTTTATAATTTGAAAGTTATGTATGGGAATGTTATCTCCAAAATTTGTCTCACTAGAAAAAATGTTTATTCTACCTTACTATAAGATGGGCCTCTAGCAGCTAGAATTATCTCTCACATGGCATTTTTAATTATATGTGTGTGTGTGTGTGTATGTGTGTGTATATATATACATATATATATAAAAAGACATCTTTGAGCAGTTTTAAATTTACACAGAAATGAATGGAAAATACAGAGAGTTCCCATATACCCCTTACTTCATCCTCTAGTTTCCCCTATTATTAATATTTTGCATCACTGTAGTGCATTTGTTACTATTGTTGAGCAAATATTTATATATTATTATAATTATTATTATTAACTAAAGCCCATAGTTTACATTAGAGTTCATCTTTTGTGCTGTACATTCTATGGGTTTTGGCAAATGTATAATAACATGTATCATACAGAACAGTTTCACTGTCTTAAAAATTCTCTGTGCTCCACCTATTCATCTCTCCTTCCCTACCCTAAACCACTAATTTTTACTGTCTTCATAGTTTTGCCTTTTTCAGAATGCCATATAGTTCAATCTTCTCTCACTTAGCAGCATACACTTAAGGTTCTTCCATGTCTTTTGTAGCTCGATAACTCTTTTCATTTTATCATTGAATAATTCCATTTTATGGACGTACCACAGTTTTTTTCTCCATTCACCTATTGGAGTACATCTTGGTTGCTTTCGCATTTTGACAATTACCAAAAAAGCTTCTATAAACAACCAAAAAAAGGAAAATTAGGTTGGAGAAGAAACAGACCAGATCACATAGGCTTTGCAAGCCTTTACGTGGACTTGGGCTTTTGCTCTGCATGAGATGAGAAGTCACTGTGGCATTCAGCAGACCTCTTATACCTTTTAAATTATGACCTTGGCTCCTGTGTGGAGAATTGGTTAGAAGAAGGCAAGAATAGAAACAGGAAAACTAGTTAGAAGACTGTGGTCATAATCTAAGTAAGAAATGAGGACTGGACCAGATTTACTGCTATGGAGGTGGTGAGAGAGAGTCAGATTCTGGATAAATTTTGAAGAAAAAACCAGCAGGTTACTTCTGCCTTTAATAAGGATATCACTATGACAGTAAGCCATGTGATAATTACAGTAATGTAAGTTTCTAAGGAATAATTATGTTACCAAATATCCACCAAAATTAATTATGCCTCATATATAAACAATTTTTATTAAAACTTTTGCTTAAACAAACAAAGATCAAAGGGTTAAAACTTTGTAGCTCAAAATTTTTAATGGTTCTAGAATGACAGATTTGTTTTATTTGTTACTGTTACTATTTAGAAGCGACCATATGATATTATGTGGTAATTAAAGATAATAATAAAGGTCAAGAAATAAGAATATGAAAATTAAGGAAAGATAAAGCACATAATATGAGTACTTCTATAAATAAAATATTTTAATTAACTTTTGGGTTTTCATTATGTTTTATATTGTGTGTATTTGCTGACCCCACAAGAAATAGAGTTTGTTAAATTAAGAGTTTGCCATAATATACATGACATGAAGAAATAAGACTTTTAATTTAATTGTTATATAGATCACATGAAAAGCCACAAGTATGGCTAATACTGTGTAGCAGTGTTAAAAATATAGCCACAATAATAAGGCATTAAATAAAGGTAATTGCTTTCTTGTGGTAAACATTCTGAAATAGAGAAAACGGACATCTATCTATTTCAAAGATTACCAGGACACAGTAATTGCTATGAAGATATAACTTGAATTTCATTAACAGTACATTTGACTGAATATAACTTCTGAAGAAACATGTTTAAAGTCCAGGCAGGTTGAGGAGGATAAAACATTATGTAAGGTAATTAGTTCACCAGCTTTGGTCTTAATGATAAAGGGGTGCAACCAGTGTAGTGGACAGAGAAGTACAAGAGACCAGAAAGACTGGATTTTAATTGTAGCCTAGTGTTGTACTAGCGAATGTTTAACAATTGGCTCCCTAGGAAAAACACTGATTTGTAACGTTGGCAGATTTCCATGGGGTAAACTTCCCACTATGGCTGCTTTCAAGCTACCAACATGGTGTCACTGAAAGCAGAGTTGGGAAGAGATGTGCACACTTAACCCTTGCAGGCCTGTGCAAGTCAGCTCCAGCATGTCACTCCCTAGACTTACCATCAAATGGTCATTAAATTCTGAATAACTTGTGTAAAAGCTCTAGACCTGAGTTTCCTCGCTCTTAAAATAAAGAGGTTGGAATAACTGTTGTCTAACGCCTTTTCCAGACTTACCATTCTTTTTAAAGGGGAGTGGTAAGGTAATTTTTTCTTCTTAAATAAAATAAAAAAAAATATGGAATACCCCTATTTTTAAATTATATATAAAACTACAGGTGAAAATAATGGGACATAACCTATTTCCATTAATTACTGTTTTAATACTCCTTATCTTTAAATAGAGACACAGATTTCAGAACATCACGTAGAAGAACTGGCATTAGATAAGTAAAGTGCTAATTAGATGAAAGTCTTAATTCCACTTGTTACACTTTCCATTATAATAATGCAGAGGTGCCTTCATGGTAGTATAAAATAGATTTTCTGTTACATTCTTCATACAACCTAATTCTGTGCCAGGGAGTGGTAAGCTTGTAAGATTCCACCCAATGGATTCCCACTTCCTGGTATTCACACCCTTGTGTAATTCCACTCTTTGAGTATGAGGTGTAACACATATCTCACTTCTAGTGGACAGAATTCAGTAAATGTTGGATGTTACTTCCACAATTAGACTTCAAAAAGACTATGCTTCCATCTGGCGTGACCTCCCTTGCTCTCTTGCTGGTCCACTCAGGGAGGCATTCAGATGACTGCAGCCTCAGCCATCTTGCCTGTAACTTCACAAGAGATGCTGAAACTGAGAATCACCCAATTAAGTTTCTTTCAGATTCTGACATTCAGAAACTGTGTGAGATAAAGATAAAACCTTGTTGCTTTGAGCTGCTAAGTTTTGAGGTAATTTAGTACACAGCAATGAAAAATTAATATAGGAGTAAGAAATAGTATGTCTGAAATTGAAATGCAGGAGTTTTCCTAGGGATTTTCTCAGTATTTCTACATAT
The DNA here is from genome assembly GCA_023783475.1 of Daubentonia madagascariensis. NCBI lineage: Eukaryota > Metazoa > Chordata > Mammalia > Primates > Daubentoniidae > Daubentonia > Daubentonia madagascariensis. Next base: position 42,292,259 of record JAKFHU010001569.1, on the reverse strand, counting down.
TTTGACAAAAGTAAATGGAAAAGAACAACAATCCAATATACATAGGACCACTAATGACATAGTCCCTTCAGGAATGAAGGTTTGTATCACCCCACCAGGCAAGGAATCTTAACCAGCTAAGGTGATTGCTAAGGGCAAAGGATATTTGAAATTGGTAGTAGAAGAAGATGTTATTATAAATACTATGACCAAGGGGTCAATTGTAGAAACAAGATCTATAATAGTTATGAGTATTATATTTTTCCATATTTTAAAATAAACAAACTTATATAAATAGCAATAAAAATTTATCTCCACTTCTCCCATGTTCCTACCATCTAATATATGATGTTTTAATAGTAGTTAACCTTTTATCTCAGTATTTAATTTACATGATTTCAAAGGTAGGCTATGTGTATTTTTCCACACATTTCTCCAAGAAGGGTGATATTTTTCCCTCATTTAGGGGGAGGGTTAATGTGTTTTTGATTGTACATGGTACAGTAGAAGCATTTTAGGCAGAAGCAAGACTTTGCTCTTGTCTTTATTTGAAATTTGAGTGTGGTTTAAAGAGATGTGTATGAATACCATGGTCACAGGGACAGGCTGTGGTGCTTCTGTGATGTGTCAACTTGGCTAAACTGAACATTGTTTCCAAAATTTCCTTCCCTATGTGTTTCTGATTAGGGTTGGCCACAAGAAAAAAAATTTGTAAGATTTGGAAGGCAGAAGTGAATCAGTAGCCATGTTTGTTCACTGAATTTTGATGTAGGCCAAACCTTGTTGCAGTTCATGCACATTTTTGAGTATCTGGGTAGAAGCTGGACCTATGGGTCATATCGCTTCCATAAAATTTATTTCTCTAATTTTCTTAAGTCCTGGGTGTTGTCCATGGCATTGATGAAAAGAGACAAATATGGGATATGTAGATGCAAGTTCCCATCTGCATCTACGTCTGAGATCCCATACATTTATTCTGATTTGGAATATGAATACTCATTTTTAAAGGAAACAGAGAAATGGAGATCTCATTGATTAAACTACTGGCTCTGTGCAAGTAGAATGTGATATTGATGATGGTATGTTCTCTAAGGCCATGGAGGGGAAGGCAGAAAGCCATGAATACTTTATTGGGGGAAGCCACTACCTGCCTATCCCCAAGAAATGGAGGGTCATTGGGACTGTTGACTCTACTTCTGTTTCTAGGATGAGAACTTGGTATCCATACATACTTCTTTAAACCATACTTAAATGCCCAATGAAGACGAGAGCAAAGTCTTGCTTCTGCCTACCATGATGTCACATCCCTGGGATAAATCTCACTTGATCATAGTAAATGATCTTTTTAATGCGCTGTTGAATTTGGTTTGGTTTGCTAGTAGCATCTTGTAGAGAATGTTTGCATCTATGTTTTCCTTTTCTCTTTCTTTTTCTTTTTGTTGTGTCTTTGTCTGGTTTGGAATCAGGGTAATACCGGCCTCATAAAATGAATTTGGAAGTATTCTCTCCTCTTCAATTTTCTCAAATAAGTTGAGGAGTATTAGTATTAGTTTTCTTTAAATGTATGGTAGAATTCAGCAGTGAAGCCATCCGATCCTGGACTTTTCTTTGATGGAAGACTTTTTATTACTGATTCAATTTCCTCACTAGTTCAGATTTTTTATTTCTTCATAATTTAATCTGGGTAGGTTGCATGTGCCCAGGAATTTATCCATTTCTTCTATGTTATCGAATTTGTTGGCATATAATTGTTCATAATAGTCTCTTAGGATCCTTTGTATTTCTGTGGTATTAGTTGTAATGTTTTCTTTTTTATCTCTGATTTTATTAATTTGAGTCCTCTCTTTTTTTCTTAGTCTAGCTAAAGGTTTGTCGATTTTATTTATCTTTTTAAAAAAGCAACTCTTTGTTTCATCAATCTTTTGCATTTTTTTAAGTTTCTAATTCATTTATTTCTGCTCTGAGCTTTATTATTTCCTTCCTTCTATGAATTTTGGGTTTAGTTTGTTCTTGTTTTTCTGGTTCCTTGAGGTGCATCGTTAGGTTGTTTATTAGAAACCTTTCTTCTTTTTTGATGTAGGCATTTATTGCTATAAACTTCCCCCTTAGAACTGCTGTTGCTGTGTCTCATTCTCATTTGTCTCAAGGAATTTTAAAATTTTCCTTTTGATTTCTTCATGGACTCATTGGTTATTTAGGAGCATGTTGTTTATTTTCCACGGATTTGTAAAGTTTCTGGTTTTTCTTGTTGATTTTTAGTTTTATACCATTGTGGTCAGAAAAGATACTTGATACAATTGCTATCTTCTTAAATTTGTTAACACTTATTTTGTGGCCTAACAGGTAATCTATCCTGGAGATGTTCCATGCACAGTTGAGAAGAATGTATATCTACAGGTGTTGAATGAAATGCTCTGTAAATATCTGTTAGGTCCATTTAGTCTATGGTGCAGTTTAAGTCTGATGTTCATTGATTTTCTGTCTAGATGATCTATCCATTGTTGAAATTTGAAATAATAGTTGAAAGTTAATTTCTCTTTTTTTACAGAGTGGAAAATAGTTGTTGATATTTCTCAATACATTTATGTTTTCTGATAACAGATTATTGTGTTTATTCAAGGAATGTTTTACTCTTGGGGTTTTATTTATTGTTTCTTTTTCTTTGTTTTCTTATACTAAAGGATTTGTTGGACTCTTCAGGTAAATGTTCAGTTGTGTGATAACACAAAGGGGTGATGTATTGAGCAGACTTGTGTGAATCATAAATCATAACAGATTTATCAATGATTCAAACATGTAATTGGCAAATACCAGACAAAACGGAAACATTATTTTCTTGGCGAAGTCCAGGAAAATTAAATACTGCTCCCCAAAATACTGTTTTCTCTTTGAATTAGAAATTATTTTAGTTTTGGACTAATGAATGAGGTTCTTCCTAAGCAATGTATGTTGCTTAGAAAAAAGGGAGCCACTTTAATTAAGAAACATCTCCTCTTTATACCTCATTGATTCATACAAGGCTTGGTTGTCTTCCATTTTCCAGAGACTCAGGCTTGTCATAAAACCATAAAGTCCAAATTTACTTACAATAAGCAATATAGACAGAGCAGGTATATTCCCCTGAAAAGATTTAATAGATAAGGTCTCTATATTTTCATAAGTAAATACCATCAGTAAGTTTACCATGAAATTTGGTCTTTGGCATGTTTAACGGGATATTGGATTGAGGCCAATCCTTCTCACCAGGAGTACCATTTAGAGAGGCAATTGGTTTACCATTTAGAGAGGCAATCGGTTTCAGGGCTGCTGCTAATTTTTTTCTTCTTAAATCATCATCATCATAACAGGTATTACTATGTAGGTACTCTTTGTTTTATAACAAAAATGCTTTTAATATTTTGGTAGGGTAATATTGCTTTGTTACTTTCAGAAAAATGATTGCATATTTTCCAGTATTAAAATATCCTTGTGTATTAGTTTCCTGAGGCTGCCATAACAAATTACTCAAAACTAGGTGGTTTAAAATAAGGGAAACTTATCCTCTTACAGTTCTGGAGGCCAGAAGTCCAAAATCAAGGTGTCAGCAGGGCTGCACCCTTGCTGGAGGTTCTAGGGGAGAATCCTCACTTACTTCTTCCAGCTTCTCATGCTGTTGGCCTTCCTCTGGCTGTGTCACTCAAGTCGCCTCCTGTCTTCACATGGCCTTCTCCTCTGGTCTGTCTTTTCTTTATGTTCCTTACAAGGACACTTGTTATTGGATTTAGGGCACTGCCAGATCATTCAGGATGACTTCATCTCAAGATCTTTAATTTAATTACATTTTGCAAACACCTTTTTCCCAAATAAGGTCTTATTCACAGGTTCTGGGAATTAGGACATGGGCATATCTTTTTGGGGGCCACTACTCAACCCACTGCAACTTACATTTCTAAATTAATCCTCTGTAGTCACAACGTATTATTCTTTTGCTATACTGCTATTATCAGATTAAGAATCGATGCATTTTGTCAACCTGAAATAATCAAAAGGGTCAGAATCCAGTTTTTAAGAGTTTATTCAAGCAAAAAGCTGGGAATGGCCATTCTGGGACACACAGACTCCAGAGAAATAGGGTTAGTGCCCCAAAGTTAAAAGTGAAGTTTTTGCTTATGTAGAAAGAAGACAAAGAAATTTAACAGGATTAAAACATTTTCTCTACAAGGCTGGTTTAAGAGTTACAACAAATTAATTACTTACAGTTTGCTTTCTTTCTGCAGGGCTTGTTTTCTTTTCTTAATAGCTGAATTTCATTTCCTTTCCAATTTAAAAGAAGGTATTTAACATTCCATTTTAAGACAATGTGACAGCCATGAAGTGTGTGACAAAGGTTAAGAGGGAGGTTAATCTGTAATGAAGATCAACAGTAGAGAGGGAAGGGGTCTTCCCTGGCACCCTTCAGTTATTTACAGCATTTTACAAAACAAAGCAAGTAAGGAAGAAGGCTTAATCTATAAGCAGAGAAACAAAGATTGCAGCTGCTTTGGTTATAGCTGCCTAGGTTACAGCTGACTATCACTGATGCAGGCCCCTAATCACGTTCCTTTAAGGCTCAAAATAGTTCAGAGTCCCAACAGCTTAGATTTTGAATTACTTATTTTCACAATCTATATTTTTGACTGCGGTTCCTAAAACTTTTGTATTTTTCCTATACCGATAAAGTTTTTAAATTAAGGTTATGCTGACTTTTAAAATTAAGGTTATTTCCATTATTTTTCTAAGCATTCAAATAAACTTAGAATTTAATATTTTAAAATGGATTTTAATATGATCCAATTTAGTCCAGTTCCTATTGGCTGTCATTCAATATTGGCTATTTAATTACTTTTCTAATTTCTTCTATAATTATTGTGCTATTCATGTTTTGATTTCTTCTTGGGCAAAATTTGGTAATTTGGAACTTGATAGAAAATTTTTCATTTTTTCTAGGTTTTTAGCTATTTTCTATTAACACCACTCAGTCATTTTTCTAATAAATGGCATTATTTTTGTTCTAAATTTCAGTTTTCAATTGTACATTCCAAGTGGATAGAAGTAAGATTGATTTTTATATGTTGACCTTATATCCTGAGACCTTGATTACTAAACTCAGGTATTAGTTCTGGGAGATTTTTTTTTGTAGTTTCCATGGGATTTTCTACATAGACAATCATTTCATCTGTTTCTTCCTTTCTAATGTGTGGGCCTCTAACTTCTTTTTCTTGCCTTATTGTACAGGGTAGTACTTGAATTAAGATGTTGAAATAGGAGTGGTGACAGAGGGTATCTTTGCCTTGTTCCTCATCTTTGTGGAAAGACATTGTGTCCTTCATTGTTATGTATAATGTTAGCTCTGTGTGTGTGTGTGTGTGTGTGTGTGTATCAATTCCCTTATCTTCCTTCGAGTTATCTGAATATTTTTAATACCCCAATTATCTATTCTATTATTAATTCTATCTCTCTTTCTTTTCTTTCTTTTTTTCTTTTAGTGATTGCTGTAGTGATTGCAGTACACATACTTCACTTTGCACAGTCTACTTGCAGTGTTTTGCTTCCTTCAAGTGGAGTGTAGAAACCTTAAATGATACATATACTCTTTGTATTCCACCTTCATGATATAGTGTCTTATAAATTACTGTTTATGCATTAAATACACCATCAATTATAATTTTTTGCTTTCAATTGTCAAAAGTATTTCAAAGAACTCAATAGGAAGGAACAATGTACTATATTTCCCCAGATATTTACCATTTCTGTTGCTGTTTCTTCATTTCTGAGGTTCCAATTTTCTTTCATTTCTGGTACCATTTCTCTTTGGTCTGGAGAACTTACTATAGCAACTCATTTAGAGACGTTCTCCTGGCAAGAATTCTCTTAATTTTCCTTCTGTTGAGGATATCTTTATTTCACTTTCACTTCTGAAGATTATTTTCACTGGATATAGATTATAAATTGATGTTTCTTTCAACCCTTTAAAAATGTTGTGTCACTTTCATCTAGTCTCCTTGCTTTTTTATGAGAAATCTGTTGTTGTTTGAATCATTGTTTCTATACAGATAACGTATTTTTTACTAGCTGTTTTGAAAATTTTTTCTTGTGTTTTGTTTTCAGCAGGTTGATTATGATGTATCTAGACATGAACTTCTTTGGGTTTTTCCCACTTGGGGTTTGCTGAACTTCCTGAATCTGTAGTTTTATGTCTTTCACTATATTTAGGAAAATTTCAGCTATTATTTCTTCAAATTTTTTTTTCCACTCTGTACCTTCTCTCCTTCCAGAACTCCAATGGCATGAATGTCAGACTTTTGTTGCTGTCTCACAGTCCCTAAGTTTCTGTTCATTTTTATTCAATCTTTCTTCTCCCTGTTGTTCAGATTGGGTAATTTCTATTCATCTATCTTAAAGTTCACTGACACTTTTCTCTGTCATCTTTATTCCTCTATTGAGCCCCTCCAGTGAATTTTTTATTTTGTTATTGTATATTTCAGTTCCAAAATTTCCATTTGTTTCTTCTTCATGTTTTCTATTTCCTTGCTGAGAATTTCTATTTTTCTGTTATTTCAAATGTGTGCTTGAATGTTTGTTGGAGCATTTGTATGACAGCTGCTTTAAAGTCTTTGTCAGAGCTTTTCAACTCCTGTATGGTTTTGGTGTTGGAGTCTGTTGATTATCTTTTCTCCTGCAAGTTGAAATTTCCTAGAGACTTTTGTTTTAGCAGCCAATCAAACTGGTTAGGTGTGTGCTGCAAGTTCCAACACACCTTTATTGGGGTGTGGTTCCAATTCCAGTCCAGTTTTCAAAGACTTTGTAGTGCTGTTTGGATCTGTCCCTTGTATATACCACCCAGTACTACCTAGTTTGGGACCTAGTCAGTGGTGTATGTGTTAATTCAGTTCTAAGCATCTGAGATGTGATGATTAAGATCAACTGTACACAAGCACAACTTGGTGATAAGCCCAGGAGTTCATAAGTGATTTTATAGGATTTCTTTTTTGAGCCCTTCACTCTGTCTGTGATATCCATGGTTCTTTTAGGTTCCTTGGGACTCCCTTTCTCAGTTGTGTGGCCAGAAAGTTAAGGCTTTCATTACCCTCTCTCTGACACCCACTTCTACAACTGTGCAGCATTCAGGGCCAGATGAAGGAAGTCTTAAGGAAAAAATATGGTAAACTCAATGCATATCTGGTGGTTATCCAAATGCTCATCTTCTTAATGTGTCTGTTGCTATTTAGTTTTGGTGTCCTCAAGTAGATACTCCATGCATTCTGCCTATTTTTCATAGCTGCAGTCAGTGAAAGAGATAGGGTTGAGTGTGCTTAATCATTTTACACAGAACAATGTCTTGTTTATTTTTAGCATAATTATTGATATGGATTTGTTTAAATTTATCAATTATAAGGATATAGGGTACATTCTCCACCTGAGTGTTAGTTATTTGGAATAATTCTTGCTTTTTGTATTTTCTATTAACACTCTACAGTAAAATTTTCAGTTATAATTAATGCATGTTGATTACAGAAAAATTGGAGAATATAGAAATGTGTAAGTTTGATAACAACCAAACCTCCTCTTATTCCAATTACTCAGTGATAATTGTTTGTTTAGTTTTTCCCTTTACCTTTGTAATGCCAGTGTGTATATGTGTGTGTGTGTGTCTCTTTATAAACAAAATGACATAGCACTGTGTTTATAGGTTCTTTGTATTATAGAAGTTTAATAGCTGCATAATATTCCACCGAGTGCAATTATATTGACCTTAAAACAAACCCATATTTTATATATATTCTTCCACAAAGTTATGTATGTTCTAGAATTCCCAACTCTTTATAGAGTATTTTTCACAAGAAAAATATATATCTGGCTGTTAAAAATGAATATATATAGATTATAAAAAGTCTAATAAGAAATAAGGAGTCTGAAGATACCTCAAAGAACTAAAAGTAGAACTACCATTTGATCCAGTTATCTCACTACTGGGTATTTACCCAAAGGAAAAAAAGACATCCTATAATAAAGACATCTGCACTTAAATGTTTATAGCAGCACAATTCACAATTGCAAAGATGTGGAAACAACCCAAGTGCCCATCAATAAATGAGTGGATTAAAAAAATGCGGTATATGTATACCATGGAGTACTACTCAACCACAAAAAACAACGGTGAACTAACACCTCTTGTATTATCCTGGATGGAACTGGAGCCCATTCTTCTAAGTGAAGTATCTGAAGAATGGAAAAACAAGCACCACATGTACTCACCATCAAGTTGATACTAATTGATCAACTTATATGTGCACATATAGAAGTAATACATTAATTGATCAACTTTTATGCACACGTATGGAAGTAACATTCATCGGGTGTCGGGCAGGTGGGAGGGGAGGGGATGGGTAAACTCACACCTAAGGGGTGCAGAGCGCACTCTGTGGGAGACAGGCACGCTTGAAGCTCTGACTTGGGCAGAGCAAAGGTGATACATGTAACCTAAACGTCTGTACCCCCATAATACTCTGAAATAAATAAATAAATAAATAAATAAATAAATAAATAATAAGCTATTAAAAAAAAAAAGAAATTTGTCAAACTGTTTCCTGTTGGGCACTAGTATGTTACCATTAACTTTTCTCAGTTACTTTGGAACTTTCTTCTTATTAGTTCAAAGCTCTTTGCTTTCATTGCTTCTTTCCTTGATTTTTTTCAAGTATTTAGGAAGCAGTGGCTTAATACCAGGTAAGCGTTTTCCATACTAGTTATGATGGTGCTGAGAAAGGTAAATTAAATATTTTTAAAAATTTAAAAAATCACCTACCTGCCACACCATAGTTGACGTCTACATCAACACAGGAAACACACACACACAAGCACACACACACAATTGAAGAAAAAAGATTGCTTTAGTAGGCCTGTGCGAGAAAGTAAACACTGAAACTTTATTTCTGTAAAAAAGAAAATTGAACAAAAGAAAAATTTCTGAGTAAAATACATTTGTATATGATTATAGTTTCTATCTTATGATTATTAGAATTACAAAGGTACATAGCAAATATGGAAATGAACCTAAGTATGTCTAAGAAAATTGTAGCTAAAAAATAATGAAACACCTATTAATTTGATAGATTCCATTATAACATTATTTATAGCCCATTTGCATAATCACAGTTTTATTTGATATTTTTAGGAAAGCTATTTTAAAGAGAATCTATTATAGCAACACTATAATGTAACAAAAACATTGCTGTTGTTTACAAAATGATTTAACTATTTGAATTATAGTACTATATTCCATTTTGGACCGTACATAATTCTGCCCTAAATAACATGGGATAAATTATTTTAAAGAATTGTTATTTATTTTATGAGATCATTTTATTTCAATTTTCTATGTTTTATGATAAAGGTAAACACATTTAACATTTATCAGAGAGTATTATTCATCATATTGAAAGGAGTTATATCTCTTAATGATTTTTATATAAAAATATAAAGGCTTTTAAATATAAAATAAGTAATATAAAAAAGCACAGAGGAGAATGCAAAATGGCAGACTAGAAGCAGCCTGCTGGCATGCCGCTCCCAGGGAAAGAAGTGAAAGGTGCAGGCAGGTGCCTACGTACCGATAGCTCTTCTCTGAAGCAGCACTGTGAAGTCACAGAGAAGCAATGGGGGACACTCAGAGTGGACCAAAAAAAAGGTGACGGGTGATACATATAACAAGATCAGAAAACGCGCTGGGAACAATAGGAGAATAGAGCGCTGGGACACCAAGCCCACCCTGCTGGCACAGTGCAAACTGAACTGTAAGACGGTTCCCACCACCCCTACAGACCTCTGCTTGGTCAGACCGGGGACCTGCCTAGAGTCTGTACAGAGCCATTGCACCAGACAACAGGCACGGTGGGGACTGGGCAGCAACTAAAACCATCCTGAGCTCTTGGGTGCACTGCACCAGGTCTGCACTGGCTGGGGAGGGAGTGGACTGACTTGTGGCTTCCGTGAGTTGTACCCAGTGACTTGAAGCCAAGCACTTCTCCCCTAGAGTGCAAGGGCAGATGAGCATGGGAATTGACCAGGGTGAAGGCTGGGACCTGAGAGGTGTTGGGTGACTGCTTCAGCAGGTCCTGGGTGGGGAGTGAAGAGCTCTGCACTCCCTAGGCCACAGGAACTGACATCTGCCCCCCATGTTGGCATCCGTGGGGCCCCTGAGCCTGTGAAACAACCTGCCACTTGCTTGCCTCGACTCCGCCCTCCAGGCCCCAATTGCCTTCTGCCTGCTTGGCCCTGACCCTATCCTCCAGGTCGGATCAGCCCAGTCGTCAGCCCAGCCCTGCTTCTGGCTCCTCTGCCCTGTTCAGAAGCTTTGCTTCTGACTTTTCCCCAGTCCCAGCTCTCAGACACTCACACTGGAGCCTGGGGCTCCACCTCTGTGCCTCCAGAACCCCTGCTAGGCCTGAGAGACACCATCCCCCAGTCTCCAGCATTGCACCCGGACACCAAAACCCCAGCCCAGAGCCTCCACCACCAAAGCAGGGCCAGAAGAACTGCTCCAAAGCCCAACACCCTGCCAGGGACCCTCCAGCCTCAAGCCACCAGTACACCTGGGACCTAGTTTGAGCAAAGGCACACAGCCTGGGAACCCACAACAACCACATCCAGCTGCTGCTTGGGCAGAGGCAATCACAGGTGAACAGAACAAATCAGAACAGCTGCATTATGGGCTTTGGTGCACATGGCTCTTACTCCTCTGCTGCATGAACATTCAAGAGTAGTGGGGGGAAAGAACGCCATCTAGTGACCTCCCCTTACTCTAACCAACCTGGAGAGTTTCCAGTAAGGAGCACTGCAAACCTATTAGCCCTGAGTTGTGAAAAGAGGTCTCAGATGAGAAAAAACCAGCTAAAGAACCCTGGCAACATGAAAAATCAAAACAGATCAACACCCCCAAGGGATCACAATGGAACTACAGCAATGAACTCCAGCTACAAGGAAAATATCGAAATGACAGAAATGGAATTCAGAATATGGATGGCAAATAAAATGAATGGAATTGAAGAGAAAGTTGAAAATCAACAAAAAGAAGCCCAAAAAATATTTCAGGAAATTAATGAAAAAGGCACTAAAGAGATAGATACAATTAGGAAACTAGAACTTAAAGAAATGAAAGAGTCATTCAGGGATTTTCAAAACACAGCAGAAAGTTTCAGCAACAGATTTAACCAAGGAGAAGAAAGAATCTCAGAGCTTGAAGACAAGGGTCTTGAGCTAACCCAATCATTTAAAGAGGCAGAGAAGAGACAACAAAGGCAGAGCAATCATTTAGAGAGATGTGGGACTATGCAAAATGAACAAACATACAAATTATAGATATCCCTGAGGGAGAAGAAGAAAGTGCTAAAAGTATGGAAAATCTATTTGAGGGAATTATAGAGGAAAATTTTCACTAGTATTGCCAGAGATACAGACATCCGGATACAAGATGCCCATTGAAATCTAGGAAGATTCATAGCAAATAGGACATCTCCAAGACACATAGTAATCAACTTGGCCAAAGTCAAAATGAAAGAGAAAATTCTACAAGCAGCAAGATGTAAGCAACAACTGACCTACGAGGGAAAACCCATCAAGATAACAGCAGACTCCTCAGTGGAAACCTTACAAGCGAGAAGGGAGTGGGCCCCATCTTCAATCTTCTTAAACAGAACAACTGCCAGCCTGGAATTTTGTATCCAGCAAAACTAAGTTTCACATTTGATGGAGAAATTAAGTCTTTCCCAGACAAGCAAACATTGAGGAAATTTGTTATAACTAGACCTGCCCTGCAGGAAGTACTCAGATCTGCATTATACACAAATCAGCACAATAGACACCCACCAGTATAAAATCACCCAAAAGCTAAAGGTCAGAGCCCAGATACCACACAACGCCTCAAGAGGTAAAACAAAGCATTAAAGTTCTATGCAACAGGATGAACAGAAATCTACCCTACTTATCAATTCTTTCAATAAATGTGAATGGCTTGAACTCCCCACTCAAGAGACATAGGCTGGCTGAACAAAACACAAGCCAATTCACGATGCATAACAGATTTAAATCTAAGGCATGGGACTATAAGAATTCTAGTAGGAAATGTTGGAAAACTCTTATAGATATCAGCCTAGGCAAAGAATTTATGAAGAAGACCCCAAAGGCAGTCACAGCAACAACAAAAATAAGTAAATGGGACCTGATTAAATTAAAAATCTTCTGCACAGCCAAGGAAACAATCAACAGAGTGAATAGACAACCTACAGAATGGGAGAAAATATTTGCATGCTATACATCTGATAAAAGGCTAATAACCAGAATCTACAAAGAACTCAAGCAAATCAGGAAGAAAACATCAAACAACCCCATTAAAAAGTGGGCAAAAGATGTGAACAGAAGCTTTTCAAAAGATAGACTAATGGCCGATAAACATATAAAAATGCTTAATGTCTCTAATCATCAGGGAAATGTGAATTAAAACCACAATGAGATATCACCTAACTCCAGTGAGAATGGCTTTTATCAAAAACTCCCAAAACAACAGATGCTGGGGAGAATGTAGAGAGATAGGAACACTCATACACTGCTGGTGGGACTGCAAACTAGTACAACCTCTGTGGAAAGTAGTATGGAGAAACCTTGAAGAACTAAAAGTAGACCTATCATTTCATCCAACAATCCCGCTACTGGATATTTACCCAAAGGAAAAAAAGACATTTTATAAAAAAGACACTTGGACTCGAATGTTCATAACAGCACAATTCACAATTGCAAAGATGCGGAAACAACCCAGGTGCCCATCAATACGTGAGTGGATTAATGAAATGTGGTATATGTATATCATGGAGTACTGCTCAGCCGTAAAAAAAATGGCGAACTGATATCTTTTGTAACAACCTAGATGGGACTGGAGACCATTCTTCTAAGTGAAGTATCACAAGAATGGAAAACAAATACCACATGTACTCACTACTAAATTGGAACTAATGGATCAACACTTATGTGCACATATGGAAGTAAAACTTAACAGAAATCAAGCAGGTGGGAGAGGAGAGGAGGGCATGGCTAAATTCACACCTAAGGGGTACAATGCACCCTATCTGGGTGATGGACATGCTTATAACTTCAACTCAAACTGTACAAAAGCAAATTAGGTAACAAAGCATTTGTACCCCCATAATATTCTGAAATTTTAAAAAATAGCATAAAATGTATCACTGTAAAATAGCTATGTTTTATACTATTCAAAAAACCCCACAAAAGGTTAACAAAATAGATATCATGATTCAGATAGATTTGATTTACTATTCATTTTAAGCCTCTCCAATAAGACTTGTGTAAGGAATTTTAATCTTAAGTTGTCAATTTGAAGGTAAAGTTCAGGATTTATATTTGGTGACTTTTGTCAATTTCTGCTAAAGCTCTTTACATCTTCCTAATGTAAAGTAGCATTTTTACATTTTTATATACCCTCATTCACTTTTAACTGACAGGTGGCATATCTTAAGCTGACAAATATATGCATGAAGCAGATGTCAGAAGATGTAAAGGATCACAGTATAGAGTACTTCTTTTGTAAAATATATGAGTTAATTCAGCAGTCATGAAGGTGAAAGGCTGAGAAAAGCTTTCTTTGTATATAGTGTTGGCAGGTGTCATGAAACTTCCGCCAAACAAGATTATTAATTCATGACCTATTTCCCTGCATGCCATTGCAGTAGCACCTTCTTCAGAAAGGACTGCCATTTCCACCAGGCAGACCTTCCTATTATTCATGGGGTAAAGGCAAATCTCCATCAAAAATTTAGAAGCAAATAGTGCTCTTGACAATCAGATGTCTCTTTCCAGGTTAAAGCTTTCCAAATTCTGATGGATGGTTTCTGCAACCCTACATTTACCTTAATATTCATGTTGCTTCAAGACTTGGTTGGCAACTCATGGAGGAAAATACACTTTTCTTGAGAACAAGTTCTTTTATAGAGCTAGGGTTAAAAGAAAATTGTATGGGCAATACCCATATGCTGACAGATGAAGCCATTCCAAAACTCTTGTATTTTTGCTACCAAGAGGGTGGTCTGGAGAAAGTTTTATATCAGCTGTCTGCCTTTAAGTATGTAGGTGTCATGTTTAAAAGTCTGTCATGGCTCCTGATAGTCTGGAGGACAAAGTTGAAAACTTTTAACCTCATATTCTTGCATTAAGCCAGATCATCAATGTAAAACATAACTGCAGAGTATCATTTCTCAAAGACTACTTCATTGTACTTTGGTATGCTATCACTGGCCTATGTTAGGGATGCACTGAAAAGTTGTTCTATCAACATTTTGCTATGTTGTTGAACATGTTATCATATTATTCCTTTTGAGGTCTTTGGTCTTAGCATCAGTTGTGATTTTCCTGAGTATTTGATTTGTTTGTGCCTTATCATACTAAATTTGTTACCTGTCTGTCCCTTTTGGTATAGGCCACCATAAATCTTAAAACTTAATTTGTCTATCCCTTTTAAAAAATGTATAACATGTTATGGCATCATTCTTAAACACTAACTTTTTTCCTAGGTACATTTAACTATTTTAAATCTTAATTTCTATTTTGAATAATTTTTTCCTGAAGTGTAAATTAGTTTATTTTTCTTGGTTAGCTTCATCTTTGTAAGCTACCTCAAGTCATTTTAGACAAAGAAAGAAACAAGTTAATAACATTAAAACTTATACCTTGATCTGAAACTCAAGTCACTTTACTTCAAACCTAAACCCAATTTACTTTTCAAACTTTAATTTTCAAGAACATCTTTTTATACACCACTAGTCATAATCAGTTTTGTCACCTACATGTCAAAAATGTTCTGTACATTTTATTATTCTATTCCATATTTTTGTAAAATTTAGGATGGGTATGTGAACTCTGACTTTTCCCTAGAATACCTAAACTTAGCCAAGAACCCTATCAGAATTGAGCAGTGACAGTAGAGCTTATACCAAGCAAAGGGTAAATCTGGTGCTCTTGTGGTTTATGGCTTGGTGATACTGAGAAATGAGTCATTAAAATTTTCCTGGATGATGACCAATGGCGAAATTACGAAGTTCAGGGTAAGCAACCCAAGTGAAGCAATTATTTTCTAAACAGTATATTCTGATACCCTACATGGGAGGGAGAATAAAGTTTAGGGCATACTTACTTGGAAGCTCAGAAAAGCAAAAAGACAATTTCACTGCCATTCTGAATGACTGCCATCTTGTTACATGCTGTGACACATTTTCTATTCCAGACGTACAGTTCACTAAGCATTCATACTACATTCCTTAAGGGGTTTTGTTTTTGAGGCTTTACTTTTTTCTTTTCTTTTTTCTTTTTTAGCATAGATGGTAGCATGCTGTTGATATAACACTTGAACTCCTGCTGTTTAAATTGCTAGGTTCTGTTCAGAGGACTGAAATAATACTCTGCTATTTGTTCCCAGGTACTGGAACTGCTGCTGAAATGTACACATAAGTGCTCTAATGTTGGTAGAGAATAGCTTTTCACAGGGTTTAAGGCAGTGGGGAAGGAGGATGTCTCACCTCTTTCCTTGTGGGAGGTTGAACTGCTTGTTTCCCTGCTGGGACTTCCATCCCCCAGTAATCCCTTTCTTGTGTACCTGGATCACTAGAGGGCTTTTTTTTTGTTTCAAATTTTTGGTTTATCTATTTTTTCCCAAAAAACAGCCCAAAGCTTGCATCGTCAACAACAAGGTAACTCCCAAGGTTGCTAGATTTGGCTTCATCACTGAAGAGAGTTTACAATGTTGTAATCTGTCATATAGTTACTATAGATATTCTTAATGATCATAGCCTTTTATTTTTACTACAAAGAAGGTTCACTAACCCTCTCCCTTGACTTTTCAATTTCTCACATTTTGAGGATAAGTTTTTCTCAACACTAAAGCAAATTTACTTAATGTCATAGGTTTTTATCAGTTAATTTTACTTCAATGATTCAATTTTACATTATGAGTCTTTTGGAGCCAGGAATGTATTATCTGTTCAAGCAGACTATACTTATTCACATATTACTCACTAATGGAACAAATTCACAGTGTATGGCCCAGTCTTTTAAGATAATAGTTGTTTTCCATCTGGTACATACTTCCTCACTCCCAACAACCATCGCCATTTTTCTCCAGAACCAAGATAAGAGACATAGCTTAGTCTGATTATATTGGTCACAAATACCTACTGCCTCAATAGAAAAATACTCTGACCAAATTAATTTTCAGGTTTTGATAGAAAATGAGGCCACTTTGTATATCTTTGGGGCCCATGGGTTAGGGGTGGAGGACCTGATTCTAAATGTCGATTCAGAGAAGATATTTCATATGTAAGTTTTTTGAAGTGCTTGGTGTTGATGGTACAAATTCTCATGAATCTGACCTATTTATGAGTGAAAGAAATCCTCTCTGAGCATTTCTTACAATGGTACTTTTTCACTTAAGGATTATCCATTTTTTTTTAATCTTTGGTGCTTATTGTATACCAAGATTGCCCTTCTCTGTAGTTTACTTTCTTTCCAAGGGCTCTTTTTAAAAAAAAAAAAAAAAAAAACCTAAGAATGAGACTGCAGATGAGGAGAACTGAATTGATATCGAAATGCAAAGGAAAAAACCCCAAGTTTTATTGTAACTCTAAAGTCACATTTTAAACCCAGGAATACATTTAAGAATAAAAAGTTCAAACTCACACCTGTCAAGAAATTTATAGTCAAGGATCACCTATTGTTAATGTTTCCTAAATCACCAGTACTTGCTAATGGTTATGTGTTGATAAAAAGAGTCCTAGTCTTTTATCAGCTTGTCTTCTTCCTGGGTTTTATGACTTCCAAAGATGAGGCCACTGGAACAGCTGCTCAGAAAAAATGAAAGTCAGTGGTATTATTGCGCATAGCTAAGAAAATTGGCACTGATATGGATATTAAAAACCTCTCTACTCATTTTGACATTTTTCTACTCAAAGACACAGACTGGGTGAAACTTAGATACTTAAAGAATAATAAGAAAAAATGTAAGAGGAGCTTTAATACTTCTCTTCCCCAAAAAAATACTTTGAAAAAAAGTTTCTTTCCTACTCTTACTTTAGAAGAGTTTTTCCTCTATTGCCTTTTAAACACAGGTTCCTTAGATCTCAAAACATAGTCTACCACAATTATTTAGATAAATTACTAGACTGTGTTTGTGGTAACTGCACTGTGGAATTCTAAGAGCTACCAGACAGTTTCACTAAAGCAATGGTCGGAATGAGTCACAGAAAATTGTGTCCACTGAATGTTTTGGTCAGTACAATTCACAATTACACCAGGCCCATTTTCAGAAGTACATTTTCTGCTCTAGGAAAAAAGAATTTGCTTTCTGAAATTCAGCACGCCAGAGTTCTGCTCTGGCGTTTGGAGCTGTAGTAGTCCCAGATAGCAAGCGCGTCACCTTGACTGCTTTGACTTCTTTATCCATACACCTCCTCTTCAGGAGCCTCTCAAAGGGAGTGGCTGGATCACGGTAAGATGTGAGTATTCCTGGGTACCCCCTATGGTCTTACCCAGACTCCTAAGGATAATACGTTTCCCTCATTAAAACCTCACTGTGTCTCTCTCTCGAAAACTGTATGTAATTTTGCTAGGGCTGATGAGTTATAAAAAAAGCCATAATAACATGTTTTGTTTGCATTGTGTCTTTCCATATACAAGAAATTTTTACATACATTTCGAAATTGATCCTCCTACTCATTTGATTAGGTAAGTAGGGTTGTATTATTTATCTCCATTTTCCAGATGATACTATCTCCACTTCCCAGTTGCTACAAGTCCAAGGTCATAAAACTACTAAGCAGAGGAGCTGAAACTTGCACCTAGTCAAGAGGTTATTTTATGATATAAAACTGAATCTAACAATAGACATATGAGAAGTGGGGGGCAGTTCCTATCAAATTATTTTTTTAGTCTATCCTAAAATCTGCATCAGTAGCAATTGAAAATGAATGTGGTTGAAATGAATAGCACAGAGAGGAGCAGTAATAATTATCTTTTTTAACAAATTCTAAAATATTAGATTGGGGATTTTGGGATATACTATGTGCCTGATTATTAAGAATGCCTCACCTGTGAAACAGGATATTTGGAGAAGGCCTTTCTGGCATTGAAACATAGTAAGAAAAATCACCAAGTAACAGGTCCAGTTAGTGTCTCTGAATAGTATTCCATCATGCTCAGCTCTCCTTCATCACGTTCCCGAGCCTTGTCCTAAACCTGTGTCTGTGATTGGATGAGAAACAGGGCTGAATGAGGGGCATAAATTATGCAGCTTGCTTGGTAATATAAAAAGTTGCACTTTTACATGTTTTTTGCCATGTCAAAACAGCCTCATCAACAACTGGCATTCTCAAAATATCCCATAGCTATTTACTGACGAAAGAGACTCAGTTCTAGCGAAGCAGGAAAACTGTGTTGCCAAAGAAGCCAAGCCAAAAAAATCTCTGTGAGGGAAGAGCAGTTCGAGCAATACTTCCCAAATTCTCAAGGCTGTTATATACCTGGGGCCAGAGGTATATAACAGAGAGGACACAGAACAGAAGGCAACTTCATTTCATTTCCCTGAGGCTGGAACAAGCTTCTTTTTATTGCGGGATTACAAAGCATGTAACTTCTGAACAAATACATAAATGCTATTGATCTGGAGATAAAGAAAACAAGAAAGGGATTTTGTATAGGATGAGAGGAAGCTGTTTATATAGCATTTTATAAGCAAAGAAAACTTGGAGAAAAAAGAAAGAAAAAAGTACTAGGTAGATGATTATTCCATCGGAACTGTAACATGATGAGTGGGTAAAAATGGCCCTGCCTTTTACTCAGGGCATATTCCCACATAGCTTGGGGGTAATCAGGATAATTAGGAGCAGTAAACATTACTTTCTCCATGATGGCCCCAGTAAGCCTTCTGTGATATCTGGTGGCAGGAACTAAGTGAGGTTCCATCAAGCCCCAGGAAACACCACTTAGCCGTCTCTTGCTACATGGGGCACACGGTGTCCTGAGGAAGCTCGAGCTTCTGCTAATACTCAGATTGCCTCTGGCAGTGATTCTTGCTGGCATTGTCAAAACAGGATTCTTAGGGATAGAATATTCCCCCATATTAAAGAGTGAGAGTTCTGGAAACAGAAAGCACACTAATGGTAGCGTGCTTCTGTTAGCCTGGTTCTAAAGAGAACAAAAAGTAGCTTTTGGGGCTTGAAAGAAGTAATTTATTTTATCTTATGGTTTTTGTTATTCCTCTCAAAACAGGCCAATTATAAGAACAGATTCAAAAAAGTTTCAGCTAAATTTATATGTGAGCTGCGTAATGACTGTTAAGAGAAACTAGGCATATTTGGAAGTTTTTGAAGCTATCTTAATGAAGAACAGCTATCATGGCCCCTCCCCAATAAATACCACAGGCAGAAATGCTGAATTGGGCTGGATAGAACCTTTCATTGCTATAGGGAGAATAGATAGAAGGTTAACAAGAACAAAGAAAAAAGAAAAGAAAAGGAAGAAAGTAAATATGCACTGATCATCTAATATGTGGTGGTTCCCAGTATTGTACTGTATTCAGCTAGTACTGGCTCACTTGCAAAAGCCCACTGTTAAATTTTCAAGAATTTTTCAAGCCAGTTTTGTTAAAATCATCCATTATTTAAAATGAAATTGTACAAATCGGCACGTTTAAATAAAATATATTAAAAACAAAGCTAATAAATACCCAAAGCTCAACATTTCCAAAATACTTTTCTACATTTCACTATTCTCTATGCTCTTGAGGACGTTATTTACATCTATTGTATCTGTTTGGTGGAAATCCTATATAAGTGTGCTAGTGCATACCTTTTCTCAACTCCATGTTCAGTGATGTCATATCGGTAGCTTGAAATCAGCCATGGTTGGCAAATGCTACAAATCAGGTCTTGTATTGTTTTGTCGATTGTCTAATCTTAAGAAATGCTCATAATGCAGATTAAAGTTGAACGTGCATCATGCAGTTACAGTGTGACTAGTATAAAATTGAGGAAATATTCATCCATCATTTGAAAACTGTTATCTGATTCAGCAAAATTGCCATTCACATCATTAACGAATAAATGAGGGTTTGACACATATCTTGATTGTGTTACTTTACTCCTAACTTATTAAAGTAAACACAAATATCAACCAGCACTCACATCACATGTCACGTTTATTGATGACAGATTTATTGAGGAAAGAGCAGATTGAGAGGCAACTCCATTTGTCAAAACCTGGTTGAACTGCAACCATAATTTGGCTACCAAGACAAGAGTTTGGAAAAAAAATCAATGGAAACATTCTGTTAGAATCAATTAGCTACATAGAATTTACAATAATAGGTATTTCTTTTTTTAATTATTTGTTAATTGTGTGCTAGACATTCTTTATACCAATAAAATTTATAATAAACTTAGGTACATATATACATCATACTTTTTTATTTTTTGGAGAACCAGTTGTTTATATTTGTCAGTGTGCTTACTGACAAGAACTGAAATTTTCTCTTTTTATTATCTTATTTAATCCTATAAAAACACCTTGAAGTAGGTATGGAAAATGAGGCTCAGAGAAGTTGGTAACAATACCAATGACACACAGCTGACACAGAATTTTGTCGGGATGGGGTCTCAGGTATTCTGGCCAAAGCCTGGGCTTTTTTGTTGACACCACACTGACACTGACATTTGCTAGTTAATGGCCTTGGTTAAGTCACTTGTGTTACACGCTGGCCTCAGTAGCCTCTTCTGTGAAGGGAGGATGTATTCTTCCTCAGAACTGTTACGAGAAGTAGATGTGAAAATAATTTGTAAACTCTGAGGTGCTAAATGTAGAATTATTTACTAAAGAGACAGACATCTGGGATAGCATTTTGCTTGAAGATCTTTACTATTCTCAGTCTGGCTCAGGCTCCTTGATAATGAACTTTTCTATATACTACCTGAAAAACAATGTGCATTTCATTTTCCCTTAGAAATAATTTCTATTTTAAATTGCTAGATATTTTCCTGCTCTGGGCTTCTTTGAAAATCTCCAATACGTTTTTGTTTAAGCACTGTTAATTTGCCCAATAATAGATTGATGGCTTCTTAAAGTGTTTGGCAACTCTGCATGCCTGAGTTTTTATCAGCCCAGTGCATCCCTGGAGGTAGCATATGACCAGTGGATACTGGGGAAGCAGCCAAAAGCTAGAAACCAATGTATACATGAAAAGAAAGAAAAACAAATTTATTTTTTTAAAAACAATCAAGTTGTTTACATTATAGTATTATTACTAATAAGTGGATAATTTGAAGTTGTTGGAGAGTATAAGCACATTTCAATACCCTCCAATACCTTGGTATTATTAATAGATCGTTGCATGGATAATAGATAATTTTGTCCTAAATCTGTCTCCCAATGCCAAAGCACTTTCAGATGATGACATTTTCTATTGCAATTCTGAGTGCTTATAGGCTTTAATTCTGCTAGGTAATTATAATATCTACCACGGCATTAAGGCTCACTGCATGAGCTAATGCCTTGATATGGAATTAATCAAATCTGAATGAAAAGGTCATTAGAAAGTTAAATTATGTCACTGATACCAGGCTAGCACCACATAAGCAAGAATTATACTCCATTATGATATAATAGATCCCAAAATTCAGTAATTAGTTACACCTCACTAGGGACATCTAATTATTGATGTGGTTAATTACTTAAGTCCATTAACCACCTCTAGTATTTCATTACTTACATTTTTAGCTGTTTGAAAACACTGTTATGCAACATTCTTAACATATAGTTATGATTCATCTTAATTATTATTTGCTGTGAGTTAACTTAGTAAAATTATATGATCGAATAAAACGTGAACCGACAGTTATTTGTTAAACTCCTACTATATAGTGGTTTGTTCACAGGTGTAAAGAGAAATTGGTCTTTTCATGATAAAACAAGTAAATCTCCTAATACCTTAGAATTATATTCACTTCCTCAGGGGAGCCTTCATGACCTCCTCTGCCACTATCCTTGACAAGAGCAGACCAGATTAGCCTCTATGTGGAAATAAGCTTTACAGGATTCTGGATAATTTGAGGAAGAGACATGGTTTGAGGTCACCTAACTGTTGAATGTCCACTTTCTCTGGAAGGATAATGCAGTTTGCTACTGTAAGTCAAATACTGAGTCACCTTTTTAAATTTAAAGTGCTGTATCATAGCACATATTAATCTTGGTTTTGGATAGACCCCAGGGGCACCATCAGCTTCCTGACCTGTATTAGCCAGGATAGTCTTGGTTATGTTGCACTAACAAACAATCCCAAGCTTTTATTGACTCAAAATAACAAAGACTTATTCTTGCTTATGCCAAATGTCCTCTGTGATTCGGTTGTAGTCCGTGTTATGTCTCCTCAGTTATGGGCTCAGGCTAACAGAGGCTCCATCGTCACGGTAGGACAAAGAGCACATGGTGAATCACACATGTAAATATTTCTCAGAAGTACAATGTTACCATGCACTCCAAAGGAACAGGACCAGAATATTTGGCCTAGCAATAATGACTATCACTCATCTCTACTGAGGAAGCAAGAAATTGGGCAAGTCTCAAAAACTGTTGTATCTCGTCCTGCCACCCCACTTCAGCTAAAATTCTACAACCTTTGAGCAGTATTTAATAAAATTAGTTGAACAACTTTGGTGATGTATCTTTTCTGTACAATCCTGTAGTTCATTTGAGATGTTTCAGTCCCCCTGGTAGAATCTCACTTCATTCTGCGGTTCTCATATGGCATTGATCAAAAGCAAAAATTTAATTATTTCTAATTATTTTCCAAAGTACAATGAGGGAATGGATCGTAATCACAGCTTGTGCCACAGTATCTCATTCAGTGTCAAGCTCAGTGTAGTTGCAAAATAAATATTGGCTGTTTGAACAAATGAATGAATGAGAAAATAGAAATTCCAGGTAAATAGAAGGAGGTTCATCAGTTGGATTAGTCTAGATAGGTATAGAAGACATTAAACATGGGAAAGTGCTGTCAACTCAGAGAAGGACAGATTAATAAGATTGGTTGACAGAGACCAGAGCTTCTCAGGGTCCACAAACAGAGTCATGCTAATGGGTTGTGCTATTTTTTTTTAAATGCTTTCACTGGGTATTGGTAGCTCTAAACAAGCACATCGTTACTTAGTGTAGCTAAAAGGAGGTAAAAGTCCATAGGTAAAACTCCATCCTGTTTGAGGTAGAGATGCAAAAGTTAATATTATATCAATAAAATGGTTCTAGAAAATGGGACGGCATGCAGCCATTTCATGGAAACTCTCTTTGAGGTAGTAGAAATGCTACAAAATCTGGAGTTATATAACCATGGCAAATCCTGGTTCCAAAATTTACTTTGAGCATCTACTTTGTTTATTTTAATTTATTAAAGATGTAACTATGTACCAGGCGCTGTTCTAGGATTTGGAGCTACAGTAGTGAGTGCACACAGACAAAACCCATGTTCTCCTGCACCTCACATCCATCATAATCTCATTGGAGATATCCCTCTTTTATAAAATATATATGTGAGAGAATTATAAAGTGACATAGAAGATACATGTTAAGATTATTTGTGGAATGTATTATACATTTGTTAGAAAACATACTAAGTAAGGTTTTGAGAATTGAAGCTGCTCAGGTGATGTTCACTGACAGTTAAGCACAGTGGAAGGTGTGAGGTTTTCTCTATTGTGATTCAGAGTTGTTTGCACATGGTCACAGAAGAACGCCCCTTGGAAATGTTCAGAGACCCTCACCTCCCCTCTGTACACAACTACGTTTGCTAACACATACTGTAAAGGGAAAATGAAGCTTTAGATCCCAAACTAACACTGAAGTTGAGGACCCTTAAAAAATACTGATGGGCTTTGTTGACTTGTTGAAATGGGGCTTGTTTAAATGAGACAAGATTGGTTGCGTTTATTTCCTACACTCGTTTATAGCTTTCAGGCGGCCTCTTCTTTTATAGAATCAACAATTATTTAATTAATTCCACAGGTGTTATTGAAGGTCTGCTATGTGCCAAGCACTATTTTAGAAGTTGGTATAGAGCAGTGGAAAAAAAAAAAGACAGCAAAGCTCTTGTCCTCATAGAGCTTACACTCTGTGGAGGAGACAAACACTGGGAGTGGTAAAACATAAACAATTATCAAATCTGGGTAAAGAGAATTCAGGAATTCTTTGTAGTATTATTTTAACTTTTTCATGTTAGAAATTACATAAAAACTTTAAAAATTACCAAAAATTGTGAAAGAAATTTAACATGCTTCTTTCAACATATTTCCATTATGTATGCCCTACCTTTATTACCAAGCATATTTATTTCAAGCTATAAATGTTTGCTCTTATTATATTCTGTGAATATTTAGAAATTTTAATACTCTACAATAATGAAGCTTTCATGTGGGTAAATTCACATTATGAATATATTTAAAAATATTAATCTATCATTAAAGTCTATAATAAAAATAAAGTATGAATAGAGCATATATACTAAAAGTCATGAATTTAGGAAAATATTTTGAATCATTATTTACTTTTTTTTTTTTTTTGGCTTACCTCTGAACACCTTAAAGGTACTTTCTTCTTCCACAATAAACATTGAATACTTCTTGGGAGAAGTGAGATTCTTTTTATTCTTGTTTTCTTCTTTATTTTTTGAGTGTGTTACGGTTTTTTTAGAGAAGGTAATTGCCCATGCTACTAGTGACTTTAACATTTTTTGATCTTGGTAGAAAAAGTTATTTCCTGTATTTACTTAGGACCATACCTGAGAGATGTAATTATAAAGAAGTGAAGAGGCCCAGGCGGTATCTTCAGGCATGGTCATCCCATCAAATACTTATGCTCGTAACTAACCCTAGGCTTGGTATTCAAGTGGATATCTGGTTGACGTTGGAGAGGTCACAGCTTTGTGATCATGTCAGGGAAGAGGAGGACTCTCATTTGTAGGCAGAACCAGACACGATGACTTGTTAATCTGCCAAATGAAGGAACCTGGGACAAAATGAAATAATTTTCAAAGACTAGGGGGTAAATTGTCCTGTCTTGTGTTACCTATGGATGTTAGGACTAAGGGTGACAGACTCAGGAAGTCATATTCGGAACATACAAATAGAATATTTTCAAGTACCCCAGAACAACACTCCTCCAGTGCTTTTGGCCCCTCAAGTGCACTTTTTGTGTGGATCAGATCTCTCTCCTACCCCTAAGGTTAGGCATATGTCTCAGTCCAAGTCACTAAGAGGCTTTGCCTAGGATTTAAAGAAAGATACTTGAAGTTTATTGTATTTTTATGTAATACTTTATTTGTACATAATGTAAAAATTATAGAAAATGGTAAGAATCTTATGAAGAACTCCTATGCACTTTTTACTCAGATTCACCAATTGTTAACATTTTTCCCTAATTGTGTTGTCATTTTTTTCTCTCTTTCTATCCCACACTCGTGAACCATTTCAGAGTTAAGTTGCAGATATTGTACTTCTTTGCTGTTAAATACTTCATTTTTTATTTCCTATGGAGGATATTCTCTTATATAATCACAGCATAATTATAGAAATCAGAACATTTAACATTGATATAATACTATAATCTAACTCACAGTTTGTATTCTAACTTTGTAAATCATCTCTATAGTGTCCCTCTTAGGTAATTTTTTTCTGTTTATCTATTTCATGGTAATATTTTACATTTGTTTCTATTTCATTTTTGTTTTTATCTTCATTATTTCTTTTATGTATCTTCTTTAGGCTTAATTTGTTCAGTTTCTTTATTTTTTTTCTAGCTTCTTAATGTGGAAGCTTAGTTCCTTATATTTACATCTTTCTTTTCTAATACAAGCATTTAAAGTTATACATCTTCCTCTAATCACTACTCTTCCTGCAGTACATAAATTTAGATATATTGTATTTTCATTATTATTGAGTTTAAAATTTTTTTCTAACTTATGCTATAATTTGTTTTTGATCCATGTGTTACTTAGAAGTGTTTGATATGCAAATTTTGAGAATTTTCTGCATATCTTATTGCTAATGAATCTAAATCAATAGCATTATTTGATAATTATGAAGACTTACTTTCTGGCTGAGCATATGGTGTCTCTGAATATTCCATGTACACTTGAAATCAATGTGTATTGTTTAGTTGTTATTGTGTTCTATAATTTGCAATTAGTCAAGCTGGTTAATAGTGTTGTTCAGATCTTTTATACTGTATTTTTGCTGGTTTTTTTCTACTTGTTATATCAATTAATGAGATAGGGGCATAGGAATCTCCAAATATGAATACATCTTTTTCCTTTAGGTCTGATTTTGGCATTTATAAATAAAATTTACAAAATTATTTATGTTGTTAGTTGCAATATGGTGATTTTTTTTCCATTTCTTTCATTCTGTAAGGAAGATTTCTCCCTCCCTCAGAGCCTCTCACCTTTCCTAAATGTATCTCTCTGGCTGTATTGATTCTTTTTTTTTTTTTTTAGTCAATATGTTATATGCTATTACCATCATTATTTCTTTGATGTTTAATTTGTCCTAAATTTCACCAGGGGAAGTCCTTTTAGGTAATCTCCTGTGTTATTTCAATGTGTCCCCTTTAGTACTTGAACACATCTTTCCTTTTGCAACAAAGTATTTCAGGTTTACCTTTGATTTCACTAGTGCCAAACCCGTTATCTTTTAGTTGGAAGTGATATTTAAAAAACAATATTTAGGCATTATATTATATTTACTCACTGTTTTGGTTGCTATTTCATCTTAGCCGTTCAATAGAAGAGTTTGGAAGTATATTTTTAGAAATTATTAGTTCATACATATACCTCTCATTCAAATGCAACAGCACGGGGTTCATCCCCACACTTTCTCATTCCATATTTGTATTTTCCTTTTCTCAGTACATATTAATGTCTACACATCTAAAAATCAAACAGAAGAAATAACTACTAACTACAATCTATAATACTAACTACAATCTGAACAGGACTAAAGAAGGAAGGAAAGAAAGGAAAGAGAGCTAAAAGCATGACCTAAATAGAAGATAAACAGCAAAATGTTAGACATAGTTCAACCATATCTGTGCTTAATTTCAATGTAAATAAAGTAATATTGCAATTAGAAGTCAGAGATTGTCAGAATAAATAATGAAAAAATAGTCAAGCTATGTGCTGTCTACAATAGATGCACATATATTAAGACAAGATAGGTTGAAAGTAATAGGATGAAAAAATCATATACCATGCTTAGAGTAAACATAATAAAAGTGATGCATATATATTCATGACAGACAGAACAGACTTCAACACAAAGGGTATTGTTAGGGATAAAGAAATATTTCATTGTGATAAAAGGATCATTTTATCAGGAAGACAGGATGCAAATGTACTTAATAACAGGGCTTCAAATTACATGAAGCAAAAACTGGCAGAACCAAAAAGAGAAATAGCATGATCGTAATAATGTTTGAAGATTTTTAACACTTCTCTTTCTGTAATTGATGAAACAAATAGACAAAAAAAATTAGTAAGCATATAATAAAGAAATGACCAATGATATCAGACAACTTGACTTAACTGATATTTAGAGAAAATTACATCCAACAATTGAACAAGGAATGTTCACCAAACAGGTCAGTGCCATTTGTGGGCCATTTAATCAGCCATTAAATAAATCTCATTAATTTAAAAAAGATTGAAATCATACAGGGCATGTTGGCTTGCTATAAAATAATTAGATTATAAATCGATAAAAACAAAATATGTACAAATCTAATATTTAAGGGGAAAAAGGACACAATTTTAAACAACCCATAGGCTAATGTCAATATCAAAAAAGAAAACAGTTAATATTGAGAATTGAATGATAATAAAATTGCAATATATCAACATTTATGAGGTAGAAGATATTTTACAATAAATTTAAATACTTATACTTGAAAAGAAAATAGTTTAAAATCAATAATTTAAGCAAGCTCCAACATTAAGAAAACAGACAAAATAAGGAAAAGAAAGGAAAAAATAATAATAAAAGAAAAAGTCAATATAATAAAAAATGAACAAATAATAGGAAAAGTTAAAGGAAAAATTTTAAAAATTAAACTCGTTCTTTGGAAAGTTTAATACAATTGGTAACTTTTAAGGAGATAGATCATGAAAAAAGAAAATACAAATTACCAATATTAGGAATGAAACAAGGATATCACTAGAGATGGTACAAATATTAAAAATATAAAAAGAAAAATTACCAACTATAAATTTGACATCTTGTGTGAAACAAACAAATCTTTGAAAAATCACACATGCTAAAACTAATCAAGAAGTAAAAAATTGTGAATAAACATATGTCAATTAAAATAATTAATTTTGTAATTTAAAGCTTTCATACAAATAATTCTGGCTTCGTTGGTATACTCTAAAGATATTTGATGAATAAAATACAAATATTCAAATATTTAATGAATACAATTGAAGAAATAATAATAGTATTACCCAAATTCTTTCAGAAAATACAGGAGGAAAGACAACTTCCCCAATTGTTTTACGTATGCACCATATCAGTGATAT
The DNA here is from genome assembly GCA_023783475.1 of Daubentonia madagascariensis. Taxonomy (NCBI): domain Eukaryota; kingdom Metazoa; phylum Chordata; class Mammalia; order Primates; family Daubentoniidae; genus Daubentonia; species Daubentonia madagascariensis. The sequence goes on along the minus strand of JAKFHU010001569.1, from coordinate 42,263,602 downwards.
CGAAACCTGAAAATACCATTATGAGAAAAGAAACTTACAGAACAGTATGCCTTATATATAAGACATAACATATGTTAGTTAAACAAATTCTAAATCTAGCAATATATAACAAAAGATAGAAAAATTATACTATGATCAATTAGGTTTTATCTTAAGAATTCAAGATTAGTTTGTCATTATTAAATCACCAATCTAGTGGAATACTACTACCAAGCAATAAAATGGACAAACTATTTCTATATACAACAGCATGGATGGATCACAAATGCATTAGGCTAAATTAAGGAACCCAATATTAAAATGTTATCTACTGATTAATTCTATTTATTGGACTTTTTGGAAAAGGTGATATATAGGAAGACAGAACAGATCGGTGGTTGCCAGGGGTTAGGCTGGGAGGAGGTTCTGAATACTACTGGAATGAATAAGATAATTCTTTGCGGTGCAGGAAGTTTTCTGTATCCTACCTCTAGTTGTGGCTGTTAGAATCTATGAATGCATAAAAACTCCTAGGACTTGACAACAGAAATTGTGACTTTTGTTCTGTGTAAACCCAACATATAAAATGTAAAAATTTAATCTAATTTTCTCTATTAATAGAAGTAAAGCATATAATCATCTCTTAAAGATTCAGACACTGCATTTGACAAAAGTCCACACTCCTTTCTGATAAACTATCCCAGCAAATTAGGAGTAGAAGAAACTTCCTCACTGTGACAAAGGCTATCTGCCACAAACCTGCAGTTAACATCATATTGATGAATTAATGAACACTTTCTCCCTAAGATTGAGAGTAAGACGAGTAGATATACCTTCTCTCAAGGCCGCCATTGAATATTGTGCTGGGCAGCAAGGCTGAAAGAAACTCCCAAATCCAGAAAGCAGGAAGTGGTACTGGGGAGCAAAAAGTCCTCTCAGCAATCTAAAAACCTGGAAGGCAGCCTGTAAAGCAGGGTGGTGCTGAAAGTTCTGTTCTGAAAACTAACAACTTAACAACAATGCGGGTTTGACATGCGGGTCTGCTTAGACACAGATTTTTTTCAACCGAATGCAGATCAAAAACACAGTATCCTGGGATGTGAAAGCCGCCTATACGGAGGACCGAATTTTCGTATAAGCGGGTTCTGCAGGGCCCACTGCAGGACTTGAGTATGCCCCGATTTTGGTCTATGCAGGGGTCCTGGAACCAATCCCCAGTGTACAACTAGGGATGACTGTGTTTGAGAAGTACAAGCAAATCCGGAATCCTGACAGCCTTCACATCACAGACCTTAATGAAAGGAAGGGATTCATTTTACCCTCACAATATTTAAAACCAGAAGTGAACTCAATCAAACTAAATTTACCACTAGCCAAAACTCAGCTTGACCATAAATCAGATTGACTGTGCCCACACTCTAGCAACCTAAACAAAGAAGAGACATGCTACTTTCTGCTGACAAATAATTAACTACTTTACTTTTTATTGTCATGTTATGCAAAATGTCTGTCATACAATAAAAAAAATAAAAGATGTATAAAGAAGCAAGAAAATGTCGCTTATGGTCAAGACATAAAACAATCAATAGAACAAACCTAGAGATGGCCTAGATGTTAGAATTTTAAGAAAGATACTTTAAAATAACTATGATGAAAATGCTAAAGTTTCTAGTGGAAAAGGTAGACAATGTGAGAAAAGAGATGGTGAATTTTAGCACATACATGGATGCTATTAAAAATCAAAATACTAGAAATGAAAAATATAATATCAAAAATAAAAATTTTTTTCATTGGCTTAATAGCATATTGAATATTGCAGAGAAAGAGATTAGTAAAATTGAAGACAGGTCGATATAAAATAGAAAATATCAGAACTAAAATGCAAAATAAAGAGATTGAAATAAAAACAAAACAAAATGTCTGAGACCTATCAAACACTATCATATGATCTAAAATAGGATTTCTAAAGTTTGGCACTATGAACATTTTGGGTCAGATAATTATTTGCTGTGGGGGGATATCCTGTGCATTCTAGTATGTTTGGCAGCATCCCTGGCCTCTACCCAGTAGATGACAGTAGCAACTCCCCTTCTAGTTTTAACAACTAAGAACATGTCTAGACATTGCCAAATGTCTCCTGGGGGACAAAATTTCCCCTGGCCAATAACCACTGGTATAAAATAAATTCCCAGAAGTAGATGAGGAAAGGAGAGAGACAATGGGCATATCATTTAAATATTTAAAAAGCTGCTAGATGAGAACTTTCCAAAATTGATGGAAGACCTCAACCTTTATTTCTAACAAGTGAAAAAAAGGCAGAATAAATAGAAAACACGCACACACACACATTGGCATATTATAGTCAACGGTGAAAAGCACATATAAACACAGACAGAAAAAGACATATTACATACAAGGTAACCTGAAACTAAATACTGCTGACTCAGCAGAAACAACAGTGACCGGAAAGAAGTAGAACAAAATCTTTAAGTTACTGAAAGAAAAAAATCTGCCAACCTTGAATTCTTTTCCCTGAGAAATGTTCTTCAAAATGAAGGTGAATAAAGGCATTTAAGAGTGTCAAAATTTGAGAGTATTTGTAGCACCCTTTTACTATAAGAAATGCTAAAAGAAATTCTTTGGGATCAAGATAAATAGTGCCAGATGGAAGTGTAAGATGAATTTGTAAGAAGGAATAAAAACCACTCTAAATTAATCCAGAGAGTCAGTATAATCCACACCAAATTCAAGTGGGCTCTTTTGAAAAAATAGACAAGCAAATTCTGAAATTTATATGAAAATACAATCTAGAACAGCCACAACAATGTTGATAAAGAATAAACTTAGAGGGCCTTCACCACCTGATTTAAACATTTATTATAAAGTCGTAGTAATCAAAACGATGTGGTGTTGGTACAGTGGACAGACAAATAGATCAGACAAACCAAATAGTCCAGAAATTGACCCCCACACAAATGAGCAATTGATTTTCAACAAGCTACAAAGGCAATCCATTGGGATTTTTTTTTTTATAAATGATACTGAAACAGCTGGATGAATGTGCAAAAAAATTGGATCTTGACACCGATCTCATTCTGTCCATAAAAATTTATTTGAAATTAATCATAGATGTGAAATAAAACCTAGAACAATAACGTACTTCAAAAAATATAGAGAATATTTTTAAGATTTTGATAGGAAATGTTTACTTAGTGAGAACATAGGCTTACCATAAAAGAAAAACACTGATAAAATGGACTTTTGTAAACCTCATAATTTCTACTCTAAGACCAATAGAAAGCTATTGTCTTAGAAAAATACATTTGTAGCACATATATCTAAGAAAGACTTTAAGATAGTATATAAAGACCTGCTAAAATCAACAATAAAAAAGTTAAAAACCCAATGTAAAAATTGACAAATAACCTGAACAGCCATTTTACAAAAATACATATTAGTAGCCCATAAGCAAATGAAAATGCAAACTAAAACCACACTGATATACTATTTTACAACACAAGAACAGATAAAATTGAAAAGAATGACAACACGTAATGTTTCCATCTATTTGGAAAAACGGAGCTCTCCTGCATTGGTGATGAGCATGCAAAACGGTTCAAATGATATGGAAAATTGATGGCCACTTCTTATAACATTAAATATAATCTATCCAGTGAGCCTGCAATTTTACTACTGGGTATAGACTGAAGAGAAATGAAAACATGTCTACAAAAGACTTGTACAATTAAGCTTATAGGAGCTTCATTCATAATAACTCAAGACTTGAAACAACCCAACATCTATTTACAGGAGAATTGATAAACTTATTGTGCTGTACTTATACAAAATAATACTCCTCAGGAATAACTTTTTTTAAAAAAAAAAGAACAATGTACTGATACAGGCAACAACATTGATGAATTTCAACATGAATTCATCAGGTGAAAGAAGCCAGGCACAAGATTATAGTGTATAATATAATTTTTATAAAGTCCAAGAAGAGCAAATCTTGAAATCTATTGTATTAGAAATCAGAAAGTGCTTGCTTTTGAGGGAGTGTGGATTTAGTAAAAAGGAGAAGGAAAATTTCAGTGAAGATGGAAATGTTCTATATTTTAAGAGAATTGGTGGTTATACAGGCAGATAAATAGGTCAAAAGTCATTAAACTGACTTTTGTGTCAATATAAGATTGGTGCATTTTAGCATGTTAATTATACCCCAATATAAAAGAGAAAAAAGACAAACCACACAATAAAGCAAAAGGGCAAAAGATTTGGCAGTTTGCAACAGAAGACACAAGAATAGCCAAAAGGCACAGAAGATGCTCAATATCATAAGTCATCAAGTAAATGAAATTAAAATCAGGAATAGATGCCATATTATGTCCATTAGAATAGCAAAATTTTAAAAGACTAATGAGAATATGGAACAATTGGAACTCTCACACATTGCCGAAGGTAGTGTAAAGTGTTAAAATCAGTTTTGAAAACTGTTGGTTCCTTATAAAGTTAAACATAAACATCACCTTTGATGTAGAAATCTTACCCCTGGGAACTTACCTAAGGGGGGAAAAGATTATGTCCCCCAAAAAAGTCTTCTCAAGAATGTTTGTTAATGATAGCCCAAACTGGAAAAAAAAAATCAAAAGTTCATCAACAATGGAGTACTATACAAGCAATAAAAGAAAATGAACTACTTATACACACAACAAGATGGATGTATCTCAAAACCATTATTTTAATAAAAAAAAGCCAGAAGCAAAAGAACACATGCTGCATGATTCCATTTACATGATGTGCAAGAGAGGCAAAATTAGCCTATGGTGATAGAAATCAGATGAGTTTGCCTATAAAATGTGGAGATTAACTGGAAAGGACCATGAAGAAATTTTTTTTGGTAATAGAAATGTTTTATACAATGATGGGGGTATAGTGAATACGTTGATGGGTTTATAAAAACTTATCAAATTTTACACTTAAGATCTGTGTTTCACTGTATATAAATTTTACCTCAATAATGAAAAAGAGAGAGATTTAACATAGGGAATTTGGAGTATAGAAAATCACTGGATAGGCTTGAGAAATGGACTCTAGGTGGGCTTATAGAAATGATCTCCCAAATACAACATAACTGCCCCACAAGGGTATCTCCTACTTCTGCCAAAATCAGAGACAACCATAGAATCTACAAATTAAAGGATTATGAATTGGCATGGCCACAGATGCAATCCACAGGTCAGGAAACCAGCATCAACAAACCACCAATGAAGCAACTTTCCTATCCACTCACATGAAGCTGGTGACTGGGCACTGTAATGCAGAGTCTGGCTGCAGCCCTCTCACAATAGCCTCTTGACCTTCATAACCTGAGACTGCATACTGGGATATACCTGCAGAGATTATATTCTACATCTCCCGGCCCTAGTTTTTCACAGCCAAAAGCAGCAAGAAGGTTCCCTTTGCCTCATTTCACTTTCAAACGTGCAGAAGTACAAATAGTTGGTGGAACATATCTTGAAGGCAGAACTCTAGCTCTAAAACAGTATGGGAAATATTGTTTTCATTTTTCAGTGTCTCTAAAGGAGGAAGGCCCACTAGAAGGATGTTGCAACAGAGAACAAGTACCCATCAGCCATGTCCAATAGATGTAGGTACCATTTTTATTTACATTTTTTGGACACTGAGCCTTAGCAATGCTAATTAATTTGTTATTAGGACTGTAAATTGAATGCTAAAATTTAGGTTTCTAACCACTAAGCTCTACTCCATAAGTTACACTTTATTATTCTCAGCATCTTGCTTACTTTACCCCAACATTTTGTATAGTCTTTGGTCCAAGGACTATGATCCAGAGAATAATGACATTGGAAGTCTTGTTTGGAATATTGAGAAAGAGAATTTGAGAAAACTTTCATCATCTGAGGCTTACTATTTTTTTAGTGCAAACATTTTTAGCTACTCATTTGTAATTAAATGAAAAATAATTATGTGATTACACTTAGATGAGCTACCAAGAAATTCACCAATCTAGTTGAAACTAAAAAATAATTGGAAAGTCTATCTCTGATGCCCAAACTGCAAGAAATATGTACTTTAGCTTTATCAGTGACTTTGCACTAAAAATTATTCTGGGCCTGCAAAGGGAAAGTTCACTGTAGAGAATGGTATTGCAGAATTTCACTGCACATTCTAAGTCCATACAGCAAATTAATAAAGGACATCATTCTGGGTCCCTCAAAGTTATATTTCACATTTTACTTTGCAAATTACTTCAAAATTTATTCTTCTGTCTTGGCATGAGATTGGTTCAGCCTCCTAAAGGCTATCAGCAGTGGCTCTTGAGTGACAGGCTCTGCATTGGAAGTTAAGTTTTAATTTACATTTCAAAGCATTGGTTTGTAGGCAGGAGAAGCCAAAGATGCTTCCAGAACCCATTCTACCCTGTTACAGAGATAGTTCCTGGACATTGAAGTGCTTGAACTGTGCTGTGGTCATTGTCAACTTTTATAGATCTTCATTTCCCTCTGACCCATCTCACTTGTTAATGAAAAGAAAATGAACAAAGCTCTTCTCCTACTATCATGAACTGCTCCTTCATGTCACCTTTACTGAGGTTTGAGGGAAGAGTATAAATCTCAAAGGAGTAGTTTGATTTCTTGTCACAGGTAGAAACTGACATATTCAAAGAATAAGCTTCCCACTGGTGTCCAGTTTTGCCTTATATTTTGGTTTTAGGGCAGAGTTTCTCTCTAACATCTATCACAGTTTTTTGTTGTTGTTGTTTTGTTTTTAAATTAAAGAGAATTATTATTTTTTCTAGGATGAGATTTGGAATTACCGTGAAGCGGTTTCTTAGCTCAGGAACTATTTGCTGAATATCTAAACCAGAGATGATAGAATTTTGTTGAGAAGGAAATTAGTGCAAATAAAATATTTATGGCTAGTAAAATAGTATTAATAATTAAGTGAATGGATGTAAAAAATGAAAAATAATATTAGAATAAATTTATTAAATGGTCTTGCGAAAGAAGAGTGAACACAAGGGGATATCAGTAATTGTTTATTAATTTGAAAAATATGGGGAGGTGTGGATTTGTATGAATATTGTTTCTTCTATTAAATTTATTTCTATCTGTAAAGCATAATTGTTTTATTTTTTAGAACATCTGTATAAACAGGAATCGGTGGATAAAGAGACATAGCAGTGAGCCAGAAAATTTTAGGAAGTATAAAGATAAAAGAAAGTATCAGGTAAAATGGATCACATAATATGTTGCCAGATGCTGGTGTAGCCAAAGTTCTCAGAAGAAAGTTGACTAAGCAGACTTGATCTAACCATCACCTAGAATACTAACACTGCATAGCCCTCCAACATGTGACAGGATGCCAAAAAGGCAAGAAAGTAAATCAAAAGCTAAGGAGGGGCTTAGTAAATTAGTAAAATAGAACTCAATGGCTATGTATGTGATAAGAGCTAGGGTCATATTAGGAATTAAAGACATGGAAGATAGGACAGAAAAAAAGAGATTGTATGTATGTATATATTTTAATTAATGAATTAGTTTTTGTATAAGCCAAACTTTTTACTATGTTTTTGAGTTAAAGTAGGCTATAATGAGGTAAACCAAAACTTGTACAAGGTTTAAGCTTGAGCTTCAACACATTTTGTCTCTCAGGAAAACTCCAATCAATTAGTAGTAGCTATTTGAATTGCTCTATGGGGATGTATTGGTGAAGCCACACTCAAGCCCTGTAAGAGTGTCAATCAATTTCTTATGTCTGCAGTGATCATGAGAATGGAACATGGGAGCATGACCTCCTACCATGAACAAAACCTTTTAAGACAGATGGCTTTTGTATAAACAGGGCTGAAATCAGAGCAGGACTGAAAATTTGTCAGACTTCTAATGTCAAGCAATGTAGGGTTTGATGATGAATATATGGCCGATATCTGCATATTCTAAGGAACAACTAGAGCCTAAATCTATGATTAAAATACAGCCTAAACTCTAATGTGAAGAAGAACCTGGAATCACATTATATCAGATGATTTTTGGCTCATACAGATTTGAGAAGAAAGTAGATTCAGCCAGCAGACTTCCTGGCTGAGGAAAGCTGAGGTTGGCCGTACATGAGTGCTTCTTTTTGGGTCTTTGGTTTATGGATTATATTTTTACATTCTTCTCCTGGGCATTGGAATATACGTCATAAGGACTCCATAGGCTTAGGGTAAATTATTGAGTGTTCTCACTTGGGTTCATATAATATAGCACATTCAACCTTACGGGAACTGGTTGGCAGTTCTTGGATAACAATTTCTTTGATGGTTTGTTTGTTTTTAGGCTAAGCTTATAGGAAAAACAAGCACAGTCATAGAATCCTTCAGAATATCAGACAAAATTGAATGCATTTTGAGAGTTTGTAGGCCAAATTCAATGTTTCAGTAGGAACATCCAACTTTGAAGCTATTATGGATGTGCAAAACCACAAGATACATCAATGTGAAGAAATGATGATGCAGCACTGCTCTTAGCAATTTCCATCTCAATGCAAGATTCTAACTATCTGCTAGAGCGGGTAATTGGTAGAAATCTAGCATACAGATATTTATTTACTATAGAAGAGTGAGAAGTTTTTAAGCTGGAAGTTTAGGAAACCAAGAAGGGTAATTGAGAGTGAGGCAGGGACCCAGTAATCAGTGTACTCTCATCCATGGATTGGTGACATTGGGCTGATGGGTAAAATCATGAGGTTTCTTCTGCTTCTCTACCTGGACCCAGTTATAAAGCAGGTTAAAACCCATGGAAGGAAGTTATGACCAGACTAAGAATCAAGGGCTATAAGGAGATAAAGAGAAGAATCTTATAGGAATTCCAAGTTCTTTTTAATTTTTAAAGTTCTCTATAGATTTAATTTTTACAATCTCTTTGCAAATCTATTCTATTGATTAAGGAAGTTAAAAATAATTTTTACAGTTATGTAATTGATTGCTTTCCTAGCAATAAAATTCTTCTTACTCTACAGATGTGAGTGTGGAAAAACAATGTCCTCTTGAGAGGACAAAACCAAACCAAACCTATAATTAATTGGAAACAAAAACTAGCCTTGAGGTATCTCCATGGATCCTTAGGGCTTTAGGAGTGGAATTTGAAAAACCACTGAACTAGTAAAGCTGTATTATTCATATATATGTGTGTATATATGTACACACGCATATGTGTACATATATACACACATATGTGTATATATATATTTATATGTATATGTAGATTTTAATTTTTATAGTCATATAACATATTTTATAGCATATCACATACATATACAACTTAAATTTTCTCAAACTAATCACAGCTGTGTAATCAGTGCCTGGAATAAGAAATATTGGTAGCATCTTGGAAAGCCTCCTTTGTGCCTCTGTCAGTCACTAACCCCCCAACAGGGGTAACTGTTATCTTGACTTCTAACCCCAGAGGTTAATTTTGATACTTGACATAAATGTAATTCTATAGCAAGTACTTTTTTTTGGTTTGTCATCTTTCTTTCTCCATTTTACTTGTGGGGTTTATTCATGTTATTATGACTACTTACAGATTGTTCATTCTCACTGCTATATAATATTCTACTGTGTGACTATGTCATGATTTATTTATCTATTCTGCTATTTATGAACATTTAGATTGCTTCCAGTTTAGAGCTGTTATGAATAGTATGTCTATAAATATTTTAGTACATGATTCTTGGTAAATGTATGTAGGCATTTCTGTTGGGTATAAACCAAGGAGTGGAATTTCTGGGTCACAAAGGATGCATATGTTCAGCTTTAGAAGACATTGGCAAATGGTTTCTCATAGGGCTTTTACAATTTGTACTTTCTCCAGCATGTATAAGAACTCCACAGCTTCACCAACATTTGGTATTCTCTGCCTTTTCCCATTTTAGTCTTTCTGGTAGGTGTCATATCGTGGTGTAATCTGACGTCCCTAAAAACTAATGAAATTAAACACCTTTTTGTGTCTTCATTCATTATAATTTTATTTTTAGTGTTTACTTATGTAAGTTTACTAACTTTTATTTAGTCAATATCCATGAACTTATCAGATTGGTTGCTAAGTGTCATACTTTCATAGCAAAAATTAATTCTCAATTATTGGATTTAAGAGTTATTTCTGATTCTTTTCTTTCTAAATATATGAGGCTGATTTTTTTAGATTATTTTCATAGGGATATGGTCCTAAGAATGAATAGGATAACTGATAGTTAAAGCTCATACTATAAACATCTTCATTTAATGGGGAAGAAAACTGAACTTAGAGAGACAAAATAACTTTATCCAGTCATGTGATATGTTTGATTATATGATCTAGGTAATTAGGGCACCAGACTAGGTGAAGCAAATGTCATCAAAACCCTCCATTGCAGCTACTATCATTTAATAAAATCTGGAGACATTCCTAATGGTAATGATGAGTGTAAAACAATTAAATCTCCTTTATGAAATGAATAGTTTATTAGGCATAATCTACGCTGTCATTTATAAATAAAATAAAGATATATTGTTAACTGATCATAAAAGGCCTTAACTAGAATTAACTACTGTATTTCATGTGTGTTCTACTCTAGACACTGCTTTTGTCAGTCTAATTATCTCTCTGATTTCAATGTTCACTCTCCCGTCTTCTCAAAATAACATAGTTATGTATGTGGTTTAAATCCCTCCTCTATTTTTTTTTTTTTGCCAACAAAAAAGATAGCAACAATGGATTAAACATTGAAAATTGAAGTAAAAAAGATATGTCAGTGCTCAAAAGAAGATAGTTACCTCTTTAGACTAGAAATGGAAGAAAAACACAAGGCATCAAACAACTCAGGGCTCTGAGTCTGGAACTGGGAAAAGTTTATCTCCTGCAAGTGACAGTATGTAAGTTTCCAGGAAGGGGGCTGGAGCTAGGCTCGTGGCATGAAACCAGGTTCGCAAAAAGTTTGAAGGAAAGTTGTGATTGATAATTGCTCGGACTGTGGCTTTTATGAAGTTGAATATCTATGGGAATAGTTAAAAAGGTGATAAGCCTTGTGGTCATTATTATTATTACTTACATATTATTACCTCTGTGATTGGGATGAATATCCCTCAGCACGTTATGGGACAGGAGCTCCAAGTTGCCAGTATAAAACCTGCTTCCGCATGGGGCACGAATTACAGATAAGGGAAAACCCCAAAACTCCTACACAAGAATATGCAGAAAGGAATAAAAAGAATAAAACTACAACAGCATCAACAAGAGCAACAACAGTAATAGCAACAACAAAATCCCTGCTTAAGACATACCTACAAACCAATCTTTCAAAGCATGTAAGTCAAGCCCAGAAAGATTGCTACTGAATCAACAAATGGGAAAATAATTGACTCATGCAAAATAAAAAATTTAAAAAATCTAAATATTACTTAGAAATATTTGATTATTAAATTCAGAGATATAATAGAATAAATGATATTTATGAAAAGAAATAACTGAAAGCAAAAAAGAAGAAACAAGGTATGTGAAAATTAACTAATAAATTGTGGAAATGGAAACTACAGATTTGAAATAAAGACTCAATATTCTGGCTAAACTCTAATTTGCACATAGTTGAAGACAGAATTTAAAGAATCAAAAATAGTTGTGAGGTACCTTCAATCTAACAGAGAGAGAGATAGTGAGATAAAACATATAAAGGAGAAGTTAAAGACCAGGTAAGATAGAATAACAGAACAGAATCATCAGAAACATATTATCAAGAGGTAAAAAGGAAACAAAAGGTCAACATTTCAAAAAATAATGGCTGTAATTTTTTTGGAAACGAAGAAAGTCTGTAAACTTAAGGTTGAAATGCACACTCGTTATATATCAGGATAGATAATAAATCCACACCAAAATATTATCCTGAAACTAGTAAATATCAAGGATAAAAATGAAATTTTAAGTGTGAGTAGGAAGGAAGGACAAATTGTTTACACAACAACTAGAATTACAACAGAATTTTCATCAGCAATGATTAATACTAGAAGACAAGAAAATACTATCTTAAAACTGCTAAACAAAATGTAACACTGAAAGCTATCATTTAAAAGAGAGGGGTAAATTAAGACATTGCCAGGGATATAAAAATGAGCTATTTTCCCTCCTACAAACAGTTTCTAAAAGAATCGTTAAAGGATGTCATTTAAAAGGCAGCACATATGGAAATTCATAAAAACTTGATTACAGTTTAGATCAGGTATCACCATGCAACTTTTTCTGTAAAGGGCCAGATAGAAAATATTTTAGGTTTTGCAAACCATATTATCTCTGTGGCAACTACTCAACACTGCTTTTGTAGAGTAAAAGCAGCAAAGGGTAAGAAGTAAAGGATGGTATGGCCGTGTCCCAATAAAACTTCTTTTTACAAAATAGGCGACAGACCATATATGGCCTACAGGCTGTAGCTTGCTGACCACTATTCAAAGAGAGACTCAAAAAATTTCAAAAATGTAATTACTTCTCTCTGTGTCCCACTTGACCTGGTCTTACCCAGCATCAGAATCATAACAATATAGAAATGGCATGGAATTCTCAACCACTGTATTTGCAAAATCTCTGTGTTTAGATTCCGTAGTCATGAACCACATAATGATGTTTCAGTCAACGATGGAATGCATATAGGATAGTGGTCCCATAAGATAATAATACCATATGTTTACTGTGTCTTTTCTATGTTTAGATACACAAATATCATTGTGTTACAATTGCCTGCAGTATTCAGTACAGTAACATGCTATACAGGTTTGTAGCCTAGGAGCAATAGGCTATTCCATATAGCCTACATGTGTAGTAGGCTATATCATCTAGGTTTGTGTAAGTACACTCTATGATGTTCACACAACAACAAAATCATCTAATGATGAATTTCTCAGAACATATCCCCATTTTTAAGCGACACATGACTATATTACAAGCTTATACCTGTATGAGAATTCGGCAGTAATTTTCATATCTTGATGATCATTTTTATTTCTAGTTATTACCTGTACAATTTTGAATAATTCTCCCCTTATCAGAAGAAGGGCTTTCTTGAGCAGAGGGCTGATTCTGCCCTGAAATACTGGAGTCATATGGATTTTTGTGCCTTTGGACAAAATAAAAGTGTCTTCTGAACTGAACGCCACTTGGAAGATGTCATACAATTGCTCAGATTCCTTTTCCTTCATTATTGTTTCCATTGCTCATTTTAAAGAGCATTACCGCAGAGAAACAACTTTCTCTCCGGGCTGGATTTAGCAGAATGTGTTTGCTCATTTAATTTATTCACACCCAATGCAAAAGGATTGCATTCATATTACTGGCTATTGGCAAAGTTGGCAATTTTTAAGTTAATTGATTTCTTGGCACTAAAGATTATACTTTTAGAAGCACTTTTATCAGAAGAATTATGAAGCAAAAGCTGAACCTAAGTCCCTAAATTACTCTCAGGTTTTATTGTGGCTTGCTCATTCATGCAATTTGAGATAGAAACTGGGGACCTGGGCAAGCAGTGCATGCCTGCTAATGTTGACAAAAAAGATATATTATGGGAAGTTTTATTCTGCCTACCCCTAGAAATTTAATTTTTTTTCTGGCTATGTATTTTTCTAAATACTCCTTGCTAAGACATGTATGTTTCTTTTAATTCTTTTTCTGACTTTATTTTTCTGATAATATTAAATATGTAATGTCAAATATTAAATTTGTATAGTATAGATTTTATATAAAAGGTTAAAATATAAAATTTTTACAATAAAAATATATTTGTACAATTTATATTCAGGGGGATTTTAAATAGTCATGACTTTGTATATCCAGGTCATTAATAAAATAAAGGTTTACTTACATCCTCCGTTGTTCCAAAAATGATTCAAGAGGCCTCAGACATAAAATATGAAAAGAAGGTGAGAATTGAAGTAGGTGAAGCAAATAGGCCAAAAAGAAAATTAAGGAGGGGGAAATAATGACAGTTAGAATTAAAGTTTATTATAAAATTTTTGGTATTAGATATTTCATATTTACTGAAAAGTGCCATAAATTTGGCTCTAAGCTTCCAAGTAGGCAAAGCAAAGAGAGATAAAAGATTATTTATGGTGAAGGAAGAGCTATTTGTCTTCCTTGCTAAGCAAACCATGGGTCTTCATAAAGGATATATACTGTGATGTACTGAACATATACTCACACTACACATTTCACAGAAAGCTTGTAGCCAACACATTATACAACAACCAAGGAATAGTTTTGTAAAAGTAGTTCAGTTGTCCTATCAAAGGCTAAGACAGCATAGGCCAAGCAAAACCACTGCCTTATAGTATGGTTTGATTCAAGGATAATTTTAGAATATATATGAGGAAAGATAAACTGAGCACTCTTTATTAAAAATTCTATAATTTAGCTTTAGATATTAATAGTATTACAGAATATTCAATGTTTTATTCTTTGGCAAGATTCAAAAGTACGGAATTTTGAAGTGTCTTATTAAAGACTGATCCAAAAGCTTTGACAATCAACTGCCAGCAGGGAGATTTGATGTCATTTTATAATATAAAGGAAACTAATGAGGACAAGCACCTATGTAGATGATTCTGCTGGAAAGAGTTTGCATTTGTGCATTTCAGGTGAGGATGTGATTCACTATTTCACAATGAGATCCAGAAATGCTATCTGAAAACTAAGCAGTAAACTCTGGACTATTGATTCTCAAACTTCAGTATTCTGAAGAATCACTTGGGAATCTTGCCAAATATGCAGATCTCCCCACTTTCACAGATTCTGATTTAACAGATTTGTGTGGAACACAGTGTCAAAAATAAAATCAGATCAAGTTAGGAAAAATTTTAAAGTTTATTGTTATGTGAAAAGCATAGATTGAGATGCGGGGACTTCAAACCAAGTGGTAAGAAGCTCACCTTAAAGCAATTACAGCACAGTTTATAAAACACGGAGTATTTTGACTTCTTTGTGATTGGCTGTTATACATTAACTTTCTTTTTCAGGTGAAACAAAGACGTTTACACTGAATTGTCTATAGCTGATTGATTTAATTTTACTGAATCATGCTGATAAGGACATAAAGGTTGCATTTTGTGTTTATGGCTAAAGATATTGTTCCAGGGAGATGGGAAGCATATAAGTTTTGGTTATGTGGTTATGGGTATTGGCCTTGAGGGATATCCAAACTATAGCCTCTAGTTTTACTTTTCTTTAACAATGGGAATCTGCACTTTTGCAGGTGGTCTTTGGACACGTTTTCCAAAACATTGCTTTAGACATGGTAAATCTCTCCTCTGGGGCTGAGATTACTGCCATGTTAGTCAGAATTGTCAGTGGGTTATTATTAACAAATTTTTTTTTCATTTAACTTTTCTCCCTTTGGAGTTGGAGGATTATGTCTCTTTTTCATAGGATTTTTATAAAACTGCCTTCATTCATTTAAAGCTCAATGTTCAGGGGAAGATAAAGGAGACTTCCCGAGATAACATAAAAATCTCTCCTAGTTTAGAATTTTCAGTGAACACTATACCACGAGATTGCTAGGCAACAATTTTGTTTTTATGCTGTATTAATATAGTTCATCGACTTTTAGTATTATTATTCTCCAAAACTTCTTTTTATTGTTAATAGGGTGCCTGAGGGAGACCATGTTATTTATAGTTGTGTGGTTATAAACAAACATGGGCTGCGTCACTAAATATCCGAAAAATGGGGCATAGCAGGGCAGCAGAGGCAGTTTGCTTCTGGCAATCCACTTATGCGCTGGTGAAAAATGGATCACCTGGCTGCCTGCTTGAGCGGCTCTAGCAGGTGAAGAATTTGCATCTTTCAGCTCTTCTACAATCTGGGTATTTGCTTTCTTAATAATGAAGCTGCTAAAAACACTGTGTTGTGCTTAAATTCCTGCTAACAGCAATGACAGAGAATGAATTCTTCTTTCTCTGTCTTAAACTCTGGATTAATTTACCTAATCACTTTCAACATTGCATTTTCAGAGTCAAACACTGAAGAATGTAAGCTTTTCAACTAAAATATCTTTCTACTTCTTGCCAGACACTGTGTTAGGTTCTGGGAATAAGGGGATGAATAAGGGCAGTTGATGTCCACAAGGAGTTCCTACCTATCACTCTTACCCAGATAATTTCTCATTAAGAGGCAGGTCACTGGGTGAAGAAATCAATTCACTAGGATGTTTTCTATTACTGGGGGTTTTAAAATACTATGTTGGGCAACAAATGTTACTATGTTACTAATATCAGAGAGTAGAGGTAGCAAATGAAATCAGTTTTGTTTAGGAAAATATCCGAAAGGACAAAAGGAAAAATGTCGTAGGTAACGAAGTAGCTATGGTTTTCTTTTCACCTAGGGAAAATGTAATCACAGGGGTTTCATGTTGCTTGTGTTGAGGTTATATGTTTTCTTCCAAGGTGAGTGAGATACTGGCAGTTATAGTCAGATGATAAAAAATTCTGGGAATATCGAATGAGACAATTTCTTCTATTAGTTTGCGTGTAGCAGTCTTGCCTGCTTGTAAGAGCGGCCTTGAATGAAAGCCCCTGGAAAATGGCTTTGGATGCAGACTTGGTTATAGCTCCTGTGGAAAAGCCAAGTGTAAAAACAAGTGTAAGAACAATCAATAAGATGTTTGATGAGTTAAAAGGGGGGTATTCTATTCCAGCTGGTGGCAGAAAGTAAAGGTAGGCCAAGTAATAACTGATAACAAATGATTTAACAAGTAACATTGGTGAGAAAATTAGATATGCAGCCTCAGAGTGCTTAAACATTCCTCTAATTTGTATATCATCTACCTTAGTATTTTCAGTGAATTTTTGGTGTCTATTTGTTTCTATTTTATTAAATTATGTTATTAAAATCAACCAGCTGAACAGAACCTTGAGTTTAGGAACAGCACACACATATACACACACAACATTGCCTGTATTAATTGCATCCATGGGTTTTGGGTTATGAGAACAAAAGACTATAGGAAGAGATCACTGACTTACTACTTAAAGAATGGAGGTGGAAACTACTATAAGCAGATTAGTTGTAAGATTAAATTAAAGACCTTTTGCCAAGCATGGCATGTTCTTCTGACCCTCTTCATATAGGCATGCAAATTATGGCTTCCCCAGACTGATGTTTCCACTCATTCTCCCTTGCTTTTCTTGAAAAGGACATTGCTTCCCCTCTATTCAACATTCACCTCAATCCTTCCTCAAAAAGCCTATTGTCCTACAGAGAGGCTTCGCTGAATCTCTTCACCTGTCTGATCATCCTGTTCCTTCAACCCTGGCACTAACATGTTAGATGTACCATAATTCGGGGGCTTTTTGCTGTGTCAAGGATTGCACAGAACTCACCTAAAAGGACAGATAAATGCAGTCTCTTCCTTTGCAGTCTGACAGGTCTTCTCAGAGTGGAAAGGTAGTGTGAACTGAATAAAGAAGTAGAGATCGGTATGCTTGGCTTCTAGTCCACTTTAGGCTCTTGGTCAACCGTGGAACTTGGGCTAGTCAGGCATCTTTCCAGTCCTTGAAGGAATAGCACCTGCTTGTGGCAGTCCAGTGAGATGAAGGATGAGAATGTGTTTTGTAAACTATAAAGTACTCTGTATATGCAAGGACTTTCATTGCTTTTGGTCTCTCTTGTCTGCAGCCCTGGCCTTCTGGGCATGTGACCTGAGAAGGCATGTAGGGCTTTGTTCTCAGAAAGTCTTATGCTGAGTTCAATGCTGTTCTGTTGCCATCTTGAAATTCTTAACAATTTTAACTTTTAACTTGTGTTTTGTAAGTGAAGTCCAATGGGAAAATGGAGTACTGGAGGAGATGTTTGCAATATTCATAATATGCACGTCCATAGCTCCTTACTGCCTCTTTTGCCTGTGACACAGAAGTCCAGTGAAGTACCATGTATAGGAGTTCAGTACTACTCAAAGCCAGTAGGAGTTAGGATGTTATGTCTGTGACTGAGCAAGAAGGAAGGGGTCCTGACCCCTCTAGAGGCCACACTTTCCTTTCGAACCAGAAGTTGCTTCTAACCCAGAAAGAAAGCGATGATAGCATTCTTAACAACACAAACAACCAAGGAATTCTATCACACCCTTTCTTATTTGTGTTACTCCCTTGCATTAGCCAATCATTTACACTGAAAATACTGACATTGAAGGAAAGGGAAAAGTAGAGCAACCAGATCCTTTTCCTTTTAGTTGATCCTTACTCACCACTCAGCCAAAGGTAGAGAGTGTTGCTAGAATGTGTGCATATCAGGAAGTGAAACAAAGATGATGGTGATGATTGCACAACAATGTGAATGTACCTAATACCACTGAACTGTACACTTACAAATGGTGAAGACGGTAAATTTTATGTTATATTTATATTACCACAATTAAAAATGTAAAAAAATTTAAATAACAAAAAGCAATAAAATAAAAACAGTTGACTTAGTGTAAAGGAGGAAGGTTTCCTCAACCATCTTGGGGTCCTGGCTGGGCCTGAAAATAAAACTGACAAAGACAGATTAGTAGGAGAAAAGCACACAAATTTATTTAATAAATTTCACATGACACAGGTACCTGCAGTACCTGCAGAAGGAAATGCAGATCCAAAGAAACAGGGAAATTCATGTACATTTTATGCTAATTCTGATAAAAGGAGTGGATAGCTGTGAAAAAACATGATTGGACACAAAGGGGTATGCTCTAATGGTAATAAATTGGGGGAATTCAGCAAGGCCTGTTTGTTGAGTTTCTTTTCTGTGTCTCTGGGTGACATTCCTTCCCTTTGGGTAGGGAACATCTGTCACAAGAGGGTTGTGAGGGGAGAAGAGAGGGAAGAGGTCAGAGAGTTGCCTTCCAAGGTTTATGGCCTGCTCCAGGGGAGAAAAGGGGGTGGGAGAAGGTCAGAGAGACCGTCTAGCTTCTGCTGTTTTCTCAGCTTCCTTCAGCTTAAAATATTTAGTATGCTAAGGTGCCTTATTTTGACGTATTGTGTTTTGAGCCCAGCCATTAGTTTTGAGAATGTTTCCACTGTTCTGATAAGAATGATGTACTTATACATATACAGATGAAGGAATACAAATTGTGTAATTTTATGATGCTATATGTGAGTTAAATGCTCTCATGTTTTCATTTAAAATGGGCATTGTATAATATAAAGATGAATGGCAAAATTCATACAAATAATTTTAAATTTTAATTTTTAAAAAATTTAGAATGATGTTAAATAGCAAATAACAAACGCCATGACAAGTTGAGAGAGATACTGCAAAAGAAAGGAAAAATATATGTATTTTAGTACTTTTAATGGCACTGTTTTTTCCTGCTTTTCGTTTTGTGCTTGACCCTACATTACGTAGCTAGCCCTGTTCATCTGTACTATGTTCACATTGGTGAGGAATGTTTGGAAAATGTGAAGAATGCATGAAACCCCACATATATAGTTTTGTTGGCACTAAGTACCAGTGGGATGCTCAAAATAGAGACGTATACTTGTAATGTGAGCCTTTTTATTCATGTCAGGTTGTTAACGAGCTTATTCTGTGGGTTCTCTTGAGTTGCTTTTTTTCTTTGATCCATATTTTGATGTATGTGCTATTTGAGAGACATATTCAATGTCTCAGCCTCACATTAATCAGTGACAACTTTAACAGTGAAAACCTAATGAGACAGAAAGGATTTTAATTGTTCATAACCATCTTTGCACTTCTACTAATTACTTTGTGGGTTTTCCATACATCTTCTTTAGGTAAAAAGAATTCTCAAAAAGAAAGGAAGAAAGAAAGAAAGACTTTTAAATTCCTGCAGGCCTTTTCAAGTTGATCCTACCAATTCCATAGCAATAAAAAGAGAAAAGGAATGTCTCCTGCTGCTGTGAAGACCCCCAAGTGCTAAGTTAGGCATTGAAGTTTGGTCTGCCTCCTTTTTAATCAATTTTTACATCTGTACTTCCTTTTTATAACTTTTTGTATAGAATTTATATCT
Source organism: Daubentonia madagascariensis (assembly GCA_023783475.1). Taxonomy (NCBI): domain Eukaryota; kingdom Metazoa; phylum Chordata; class Mammalia; order Primates; family Daubentoniidae; genus Daubentonia; species Daubentonia madagascariensis. The sequence continues at coordinate 42,243,607 of JAKFHU010001569.1, read as the reverse complement.
TTAAATCTTCCCTATGCTAATATTTTCATACTATTGATTACTGTCAGGAAGAAGATAGGAACATTTAATAAGTTCTTTTCTTCACTATATTTCCCTTATTGCATTTTATCCTCTATTCTCCCATCCAGCACCTATATCACTAACTCAAGTGCCTGTTATCTTCAAAGCATACTTGACGCCTGTGTCACAGCTGCAGGGAACTAGGCAGACAATAATCCTTGGAATCTTGCTGTTCTTTTAAATGTGAAAGCATCAGGAAAAATATACCACTTGGTAGGTCAGTCTAAACTTAAGCTTTATTTTTATTTTTAAGGGACATAAAATATGCTATCTTTTATATTAAAAAAGATACTTTTGTCCATCAATAAAGCCTGCACTTTGTATTGAGTTTCCATATGAAGCAAGGATCTATCCATCAACATTCCTTGTCACGATTCAGTCCGGGACCAACAGCATGCTGTGAAAGGTATACTTGCTGGGTTCTGGGTACAGTCCAGCGTGTGGCTGTGAAACAGATTGTCCACAGGCAGGTTTATTACGGCCTGATTTCTATTCCACTAAAATGCTCTACCTTGATATCACCAAATCTAACGGATACTGTCCTATGCGTGTTGTAGGGGAAGAAAAAATAATTTTACCCCTACCCTTCTAAGTTTTCACCTGGGGTCCCTGTAACAAAAAACAGATAAGAGAAAAATAAAGAGAAATTTATTAACATCTATATCTCATAGAGATATCCAGGGAATGAGTAATTCTCAAGGAGGTGGCCTAGAGTTCTGACTTGTATAACATCTACTGAAACAAAGAAAAAAGGTGTGGGGGAGGGTAGTCATGGGGAGGTGACCAGGAAGAGAACAGTAAACAGGGTAAGGTTCCTTATGCAGATTTAAGTCCCTGCCTTCCCCATCCATGGATGAATCTCTTGGGATTGTCATTCTTCTTTTCCTGGTACTGAGAGGGAGACACCCTTGAAGGGAGATTTCCCTCATAGATGAATTTCCCTTACAAAGGGTAACTTCTGCTCTGTGTTCAGCGTTCCTCCTGGGTCTGCTGTTGTTCAGAATAATCCTTATGCCACAAAGGCATATTGTGGGCTGGCATATTCTGGTTTCCTATAGTCATATTTTTGGGTGACATATTCTGGTCTCCTACAGTGGTTAGTTCTACTTCTTTGTAGCATTTGGATCCTGGCATCTACTTTTTTCTCTTTTGATTTCTAGGGCATAATTTTCTTTTTTTTCACTCTTTCTTTTTAGGGTTGTATGCCTTTCTCCAGTTGTCCCTTTCCTCTACCAGATTCTTTTACATGTCAATATTCTCCAACACATGATTCTAAGCCCTCTTTTCCTTTTACTCTATAGTATTCTCACTTCAGAGCTCATTCAAACCCAGGGCTTCAACTGTTATAACCACCCAGCTGACCTGTCTCCTGACAAGCCCACTTTCTTGAGTTGTTCTCTCTATATACACTGTATCAATTAGGAAAGTGTGAGCAATAACTAACAGAAAATCTGACAAATAGTAGCTGAAAAAAATAGGGCATATTTTTTCTCACATATTAAATAATAAGTCCAGAGGTAGGCACTTGATGGTGTTTGCAGGAGACCCTCTAATCATTGATTTTCCAATTTCCATCTGCCTTTCTGCTCCAGAATTATCATCATATTGGGTTTTATCTTAAAGCTTTTTGCTTTCTAGTCATGCATTGGCTGCTGCATCTTCTGGCATCACATTCATGTTCCAGAAATGGAGAAGGATGAAGGAGTGAACAGCTAAATTTGTCCCTTTTTATTAGGAAACTAAATCTTCACTAGAAATCCCACCAAGTATACGTTCAGATAAAGCTCTGATAAACTGTCACATGGCTCCCCATAACTTTCAGGTGGACAGTAAAATTGATTATCAAGCTTTCCTCCTCTATAATGGAGGAAGGCAAGGGAGAATGTAGTGCTGAATAATTCACCCACAGTTTGGGGTACCTAATCCACAGTTTGGGCACATCCATTTACATACTTGATGTCTTCACCTGGATATTCCACAGACACCTTAAATTCAGCCTGTGGAGGTAATTTATATATACTCTTTCTCCTGTAATCCCTATCTCCAGGGAATTTATTATTGTTTGAACCTGAAACTCAAAGTCCTTAGAGATTCTTTCTACATTCTTGCCCAATTATTTACCAGGCCATATAAAATTTGTATCTTAAAGAGAACTTATTTCCTTTTCTCAAAGATGGACAGACTAGGCTCAGATCTTTGTCACTTCTCACTTGGACCAGAAAAATAATATTCTAATTGGTTTACCTGTCTCTTCAATCCACTTCAAACCATCATTTACACTACTGCTTCTCAAATTTTAATGTGGAGATAAATTGGTTGAGGATCTTGTTAAAATGCAGATTTTGACTTAGTAGGTCTTGGTAGAGGCTGAGTTTCAGCATTTCTAAAAAGTTTCAGCATTTCTAAAATGGTCCTGAAGCTGATGGTCTGTGGACCACACTCTGAGAAACAAGACTCTGCAATGATCAAATGCATATTTCATCATATCACATCCCTGCTTAAAACCCTACAGTGGTAGCTATGGAGAAATAAGGTTATAATAGACTGAACCTCCCACAGGTAAGAATAATATTTGGAGAAATAAAACAAAGCAAACAACTGCTTGAAGTCTCTGGAGCATGCCCTAAGGCAGGCAGATTGTGGAGGGAATTAAAACTTGGAAAAAATAAACAGCAAATGGTAAGTTCTCCAATTTTGTGGTTTTAATCTAGAGGTGAGGCTTATGTCTTGGTGTAGGCAACGGAAATTTCCATAGAAAACCTGCTGGCTTTATTCTAGAGGGATCCAGGCACAGAGCCTGTGGCAACCACAGCTGAAGGAAGATGAAGAGGTCATCCCAAAAAGGAATGAGCCAGAACATGGAAGCCCCAAGTATATGTGGAAATTTTGACCAAATATCTGGCTGACACTGAACTACAACTGTAAGGGTAGACTCAAAAATGCTAAAAATGAAAGAATTTAACTGTGATTTGAGTTGTCACTCACTGCAGGTGAAACAGCATTAGAGTTTGTGTGTAACCAAGGTAATTGCCTGTGTTTTCTGCTAAAACTAAAATAGCAATATTCTTCAGAACAATATAACAAAATCTAGAGACTTTGTGCATAAATTTTGCAATGTCCACGACCAAATCCATGTTTTACTTGAAAAATGAAGAACCAGTAAAATGTGACTCATTTTCAGGGGAAAAAAAAAATCAGCTGAGGTCAATTCCTAGCTGATCTCTATTTTTGATTTCTCAGACCAGAACTTTAAAGTAGCTATTGTTAAGTATGCTCACTAAGTAACAACAACAACAAAAGATAGAAAATCTCCAAAGATGAAAAGAAAATATAAAAAGAACAAAGAGTATTGTAGACCTGTGGTCCCCAACACCACCCTCCCCCACCGCAGGAACAGGGCAGCACAGCAGGAGGCGAGCGGCAGGCAAGGGAGCAAAGCCCCACTTGCACCCACAGCCACTCCCCATTGCTCCATCACCACGGGAGCCCTGTCAGATCAGCAGTGGCATCAGACCCTCATAGGAGCGCCAACCCCACTGCAAACTGCGCATATGAGGGATCTAGGTTGCAGGCTCTCCATGAGAATCTAATGCCTGATGATCTATAGTGGAGCCAGGAGGCGATGTGCACCCCTCACCCCACATCGTGGAAAACCTGTCTTCCACAAAACCGGTCCCTGGTGTCAAAAAGGTTGGGGACTGCTGTTCTAGACCCAAAAATACCGTATCTGAAATTTTAAGAAAAATTTGCATAGTAGCACAATAAATATGACAGAGAAAGAGTGAATTTGAAAAAAAAATCTTATCTAAAGATGAGAAAGAAAATATATTAAAAAAATAGAACAGAGTTTCAGAGTCTTGAGGAAAAATTTCAACAAATTTAAAACAGACAACCAGAGTGTGGAATGAAGGAGAAATAGAATAGATCAGAAAAAAAAAAAAAATTTAAAGAAATAATGGGCAAAAATTTCCCAAGATTCTTGAAAGACATATACTTGCATATTCAAGAGGCTCAGAACACTCCAAATGGACTAAATTACAAAAGAACCTCACATAGGAATATCAAATTATTGTTGACTAAGGAGAAAAATGAAATCTCGAAAGTGGGCGGAGAGAAAAATAACAATGTTAGCTACAGAGGAACAATAATTCCAATGACTCTGGACTTTTCAGACATTATGACCAAATGATAGTGGAATAACATCTTTAAACTGCTGAAGGAAAAAACAACTTATCAATGTATAATTCTTATCCTGAGTAAATATTCTTCAAGAATACATTTTCAGTTAAAGGAAAACCAAGGAAATTCTCTGTCAGCAGACCTGTGCCATAAGAATGCTAAAGAAGCTCTTTGAGCTGAGAGAAATTGATTTCAGAAAGAAAATCAGACTTTCAGAACTGACTGAAGACCATAACAAAAAGTGAATATTTTAGTAAACATAAAATATGATTTTTCTTTTAATTTCTCTTTAATAAATATGCCTGTTTAAAAAATACATAATGATGTCTTCTGGAGTTTATAATATAAGCAGATGGATAAAAGAGACAACTCTAACAAAAAGTATAGGAGGGTAATTGGTTACATGGTTGTGAGGTTTCTCAATTTCACATGAACTGGTACAATATTAAGTAGTCTATGAAAATTTAAGTATGTAGATTATAGTTCCTAGAACCCAACCACAAAAATAATACAGATAAATACAGTTAAGAAGCTAACAGAAAAATTAAAAAGGAATTTAAAATTTTTCAAATAAGAGAATTGAAGGCAAAAATGGGGATCAATGTAAAAAATGCAAAGAGGACAAACTTCAAATAAATAATAAAATGGTAGACTTAAATGTAGCCATATCAACAATGAGAACAAATGTGAATGGACTAAAGCCTTCAATTTAAAGACAGAGATTATAAGAATGGGTTTAAAAAAGTCACCACACTGCCATATGCTCTTTACATAAGGTTCAGTATAATTATAAATATCCAGATAGGTTGAAAGTAAATGAATGGAAAAAGATATACCATATAAACAGTAAGCATAAGATACCTGTAGTGGCTATATTAACATCAGATAAATAGTCTTCAAGACAAAGAGTATCACCAAAGATAAAGAGGACCATTTCCAAATGATAAAAGGATCAACTCAAAGGAAAACCTAGCAATCATAAATTTGTTTGTGCCCACATCCAAAACATGTGTTGAATCTAAAAAATAAGAAGAAAAATTGACAAACAGAAAATCTGAAAATCACAATGAAAGATTTTAACATCAACCACTCAGCAATTGATTGTACAAGTAGAAAGAAAATCAGTGAAGACACAAAGGTTCTGAACAAAAATCTTAAACCAATTAATAACTATAGAATATTCTACTCAAATACCCAGTTTATACATCGTTTCAAGTGCATGTGGTACTTTCTCTAACATGTTCCCTACCCTGGGTCAAAAAATAGTGTTAAACTGTACTTTAAAAGATTGAAATCACACAAAGTATATACTTAAGCCAAAATAAAATGAAATTAGAAATCAATAGCAGTAAGATACTTTAGAAAACTTCAAGCATTTGGAAATTAAACAACATACTTTAAGAATTAATTAGTTAAAGAGGGAATCTCAAAGAATATTAGAAAATACAATATTGTAAAATAATGCTAATGAAAATACAACCTATCAAAATCTATCGGGTAGTTAAAGCAGCACTTAGAGGGAAGTTTATAGCTTTAAATATGTATATTAGAAATAAAGAAATGTCTCAAATCAATGACCTGAGGATCCACCAAAAAGCTAGAAAAACAAAGAATAACCCAATATAAGAAGAAAGATCAAATAGTAAAAATTACAGTGAAAATCAGTAAACTGGAAACAAGCAAATTATAAAGAAATTTAATAAAGCCCAAAACTAATTATTTGAAAAGATCAACAAAATTGATAAACCCCTGGCTAGATTAAACAATTTTAAAAAGAGAAAGAATGCAATTTATAGGTTATTACTACATATTCTATGGTCATTGAGAGGAAATAGGAATTTTTTTTAAGTTTAAAAAGAAATTAAGGAGAAATTTGACCATTAAAAAGAAATATGAACAACAGTATGAAAACACATTCAACAACTTGGATGAAATGGATAAATTCCTTGAAAGAAAAACTACCAAAGCTCACCTAAGAAGAAATGTGAGTTAAATAGTCCTAAATCTATTTAAAGTTCTGAAATCCCAGATGGTTTCACTAGTGAATTCTATCAAACATTTAAGGGAGATATTAAACAAATGCTTCTAGAAAATAAAAATAAAAAGGTGGGAAAATTTCCCTAAAACTTTATGAAGCCAGCATTACCTTGATAACAAAACCAAAGATATTGCAGAAATAAAACAAGACAAAACAAAACGAAAAACTGCAGACCAATATTCCTCATGAACATAGGTGTTAAATCCCTAACAAAATATTTTCGAATTGAGTCCAGCAATATTGTGACCAGCTGGGGTTTATCACAGAAATGCAAAGTGGCCTTGATTTTCAAAAATCCATCAAAATATTAACCATGTAAACAGAATAAAGTAGAAAAATCATATTATTTCCATACATGCAGAGTAAGCATTTAAAAAAAATTCAACACCTGTTCATTATAAAAATTCTCAGAAAACTATCAAGAGTTATCCTTAATTTGATAAAGGACATTTAAGAAAAGCTTACAACTAGCATACTTTTTAGTGACATATTTACAATATCCCCCTAAAATCAGGAACATAGTAAAGATTTTCACTCTTACTATTTATTTTCAATACTGCACTGGAAGTTTTAGCTATTTCAGTAAGGCATGAGAAAAACAATACTTCTTCCATTTCAAATAAAATTTGAAATGAAAGAAGTAAATCTGTCTGTATTTGCAATTGACATGATTGTTTACATAAATAATACTTAGAAATCTACAAAACAATAGAAATAATAAGCAAAATTTACAGTGTTGTAGGGTACAAGGTGAAAACAGAAAAGTCAATTATGTTTGTATATATTTGTAGCAAATAAATGTGAAATAAATCTAGAATTATTTCCATTCATAATGGTGCCAAAAATGTACCTCTAAAGGGAAAACTATAGAATGTTGCTGAGAGAGATAAAAAAAGATTTAAATGAATAAAGGGATAGATCACATTTATTGATTGGAAGTTTCAGTAATTTTAAAATGTCTATGGAAAACATAAAGGTGCACTGCTTGGATTTCTCTTCTGGGAAAAACTTGTCATTCAGCTCCAAGGAGTACATTTAGCCCCCAGCCTGCAGCTTTTAACAACTTTAGCACTCATGCCAGCTTTCAAACTAAGGTCACATCTTCCTGGGCAACCCACAGACAATGTCTGAGCATGGTGGTGGTACTAGGGCTTGATAATTTTAGCCCAACATGAGACTCCCGTAGTGGGGACATCTTTGCTTCAGAATTCCCCACCCAGCTGTCTGAGATTTTGTCAGGTCTTATCATGGTCCAGAGCTTTATGGCCCAGTGTGACTTTACTTTCATTTGTTATCAGACTGAACCCTGGTCTGAAGGCTTTCCCTTTCTAACTTTGCTTTTTTTCCCCATGTTTTTTATTTCTTGGGCTTTACCTCCCAATAAACCTCTTGTACTCCTAACTCTATCTCAGGGTCTGCATCCTGGAGAACCCATTTGACAGTTGGTACCAATATTATTTTGAAAAAGCAGTCAGAAAAATAGGTGGTTCACCCTGCCTGATTGACAATGCATACCCCAACCTAGGTAATATGTGGCACATAAATTATCCCTGGCACATGATGGAAACTCAATTTTTTAAACTTTTACAAGGTGAAAATTCCCTTAGAGGGGATATCATGGCTGATGCAATCATTCAAGCCTTTGAAAGGGACAGGAGGAGGAGGAGAAAAATGCATACAATGACGATGGAATTGGCTGATTCTTAGTAAATTGCCTTGATGCCCTACAGAGGGATGTTGAAAAGCTGAAGGCAGTTAACAAATAATTGAAAACTAAATGTGAAGATTTCTGGGCTTCTTGGGAAGCTTACAATAGAGGTCTTTATCTCCTGCAGGGGGAAAGTAGAAATAGCTGAAGACCAACTCAGGATTTAAAATCAGAGCTGCAGACTGCAAAAATGATTGAATGCTCAACTGAGGTAACTTTGTCGTGGCAAGGTCAGAACCCCGGATGGGAAAACCTGGGACCAGGACAGGTAGTATAGGGACAACTGGGTAAATGTCCTTAAAGATAGTGGCTCTGTAAAGTTCTCTGAACTCTCAGAGGTTAGGAGAGGCCCGCCTCTCCCTGTTACGAGCTAGTACTCTTTCCATTCAGGAAGACACTGCAGGAACTTTTCCCTGCAAGGCAATAGGAACTTCTTTCAGTTTCTGTCTTCTCCTCTCCTGGTTATTAGGTTTAATTCACTGTATAAACCAGCCAGGGATGTGAATCTGATAAGAGAGGAAAGACATTTTCTTCTTGCCTCCAAAGAACTGGAAAGAATTAACCAGCATTTACCAACAGGAGCTGGATGAATACCCATGAGACTGGATTCTCAGGTTGCTTGATCAGGAGAGCCAGAAGATAAGATTGCATAAGGAAGAGATCATTGCCTTGGAGCACAATTGTAGAATTGAGGATTTTAATACCATGGCAAAGATGCCAGGTTATGGTGCAAACTCTTTCCCATGGTGGCTTCTAGAAGACTGAAGAACACGATGGCCTACACTGAACAGAGGTCTCATGCCTAAATTGCTGTGGTAGATGGTGGCTGGAAGGGTTTAAAAGTTCATGGAAGTGAGCATCATAGAATACTATTATATGAAACCAGAATGCCCACCAGAAGATTATGTACACCACACAATTAGGTTTGTCAGAGAATTATGTCCACTGGATGGTCCTGGATACACACTATTTACCAAGGACATCAGGAATGTGCTGGTAAAAGAGTTGCTAGCATCATCAAGATTAGTGATGACTTTTTTCTGCAGGTCAGTGCTGACTGCAGGAGAGGTTGTTTTGGAGCCTCATGGCTTGTTAATAGCAAAGGGGATGATTTGACCCCAAAGCAACAGAGGTCAGGTGATAATGTTTATCTGCCAGAAGCTAGAACTCTCAGTTATTGTAATGACTGGCAAGGCTAGAGTGGTGAGACTTAACCCAGAGAGAATCGTGGAGATGGTTAATAAAACATGGCATCTCTATGGGTAAAATAGAGTAGACAGCTAATAAGGGTACTGTTATGTAATATATTCTTGTTAACTATTGTTAAATAATTCAAGACAAAACAAAAATAGATGAGTTCAGGATGGTTTCCCCAATAAAAAGCCATGATCCTTTACCCAAATGCCTGAGACAGTTTTCAGGCCCAGAAACCATTGTCTAAAGAGGTGGCAGTATCCATAGGAGGAAGTCTGCAAAACCATGGCAAATATTACATATAGTAATGAAGCCCCTACTTCTTCCACCAAAAAAACTATGGGTATTTACTTGAGTGAATATGCACTGGAGAAGGATGAATACCCAGACATTTTGAGGATTATTAGATACAGGCTTTGAGTTGACATTGATATTTGAAGATAAGAAGAGTTAGCATTGAACCATGTTAAAGCAGAAGCCTATAGAGGCTGGGTAATAAATGGAGTCCTGGCCCAAATCTGGCTTACAGTTGGTCTACTTGGTCTGTATAGCTAGTCAGTGGTCACGTCCCTGCTCTCAGAATATATTAATGAGATTAACATAATTGGCAGTTGGAACAACTTCAACTTTGAGTCCTTGATCTATAGGGAAATGACAACCATAATGAAGAAGGTTGTCCTCCCTCCATTGACTAAAGGAGAAATAAGAAACAATATCTCATCCTGATCATGTGTGTGGGGGGGAGTGGATGGCAGGGATTAATGCCATCTTTAATAATCTCAAGGATGCAGGGGTGGTATCTTAGTCTGTGTATGCTGCTATAACAAAATGCCTAAAACTGGGTAATTAATAAAGTATGGAAATTTATTTTTCACAGTTCTGGATGCTGAAAGTCCAACAAGGCACTGGCAGGTTTGGGTCTGGTGAAGGTTGGGTCTCTGCTTCCTAGACGGTGCCAAGATGGTCTCTTACTGCCTCCTCTGGAGGCTACTTTCCTCTAACCCTTTTATACGGTACCAATCCATTCATGACTTAATCACTTCCCAATACAGCCCCATCTCTTAATACCACCATAATGGGGATTAAGTTTCAAGATGAGTTTTGGAGGGAACACACATTCAAATCATAGCAGGTGGTATCAACTATTGTATCTCCATTTAAATAATCAGTTTGGCTCCTACAAAAACAAGATGGATTCTGGAGATTGACCATAGACTTAACTACAAGCTTAACTAAGTGGTCCTGATCACACCTGCTGTACTAGACATGGTATATATGACTAGAGCAAATTAATATGATTAAATGTTTGTGGTATGCATTATTTTCTATTCCAATCAGGATAGAGGAGGATAAACATTCACATGTACACAGAACAGACAAAAATATACATTTAGTATTTTGTCCCAGGGTTATGTTAAGTCTCCCATTGTCTAATATTTCTTAAGGCACAAAAACATGAACCACAAAAAAATAGGATAAATTGAAAGTTATCAAAGTTAAAAACTTTCATTCTTTCAAAGTAACTATTAAGAAAATGAAAACTCAAGATATATAAGGGGAGAAAATATTCACAGTAATATATTTGACAAAAGTCTTGTGTCCAAAATATATACAGAACTCCCATGTCAATAACAAGATAAATACTTTCTCACCCATCAAAAAATTGGGTAAAATATTTAAACAGACAAAGAAGATATATGAATGGACAAAAAGTTCATGAAGATATGCTCAACAACATTAGTCATCAAGGAAATGCTAATTAAATCCACAAGGAGATACCACTACAGACCTATTAGAAAACTGATAATACCAACTGTTGATGATGGTGTGGAGAAATTAGAACTCTTATACATGGCCTGTGCAAATAAGAAATCATATAACCACCTTGGAAAACTTGCAATCTCTTAAAATGTTAAACGTACATCTACCATATGAGCCCTATATTCCACTACTAGGTATTTTCCCAAGAGAAATGGAAACATATGTCCACACAAAATCTTGTTGCTGAATATTTACAGAAGCTTATTCACAGTAGCACCAAACAGAGAATACTACTTGTTTGACACATGAGACATGCAAAATAAACTAATCTATAGAGACAAGAAGTAGATTAGAGGTTGCCTAGAGCTGGGTTCAGAGAGAGGGATAGATTGTAAAGGGACTTGAAGACATTTGGGAGGGTGATAAAATGTTCTGGTCTTAATTATAGTGGTATTTATACAACTTTGTATGTCTGTCAAAACTCATTGAATTATACTCTTTAAATGAATGTACTTCATTGTAAATAAATTATACCTCAAAGTTGATTTTTAAAAAATCTACAGCAAATTCCCATATCTTTAGGATAAAGGCCAGACTTGCTTGGTAGCCTAAAAATGCTTCTTAATTAAGCCCCACAGCCCTTGGCTCTTGTTTCAACTCAACTCCTGGCACTTCCCCATATAAACCACACACAATGACTTCTCTTTTCCAAGTGCAGCATGCTGTTTCCACATCAATGTTCTTGTGCATCCTGTTCCTGCTGTCTAGAGCCTTTATCCCTCAGAAGAACTTTTATTCATTCTTTAAGAATCAGCTCCAGCATAGTCTGCTCCAGAAAATCTTCAAGGGGTTCCTAGTGTGGGTTGGATGACTCTCATGTGCTCCCATGGCACCCTGTACTCACCTCTCACGTAGCACACTGAGTTATTACTGTTGCCTTACTTCTCAGTCCACTCGGTTTTATGTTCTGTGACACTGTAGTCATCTTTCTATCCTCATTGTCTGGTCTGGCATAGAGTAGATATTCAGATATTTAATAAATATTTTCTGAATAAATTGTTATATGTAAAGACTAAAGCTTCTGGCATTTACATTGTTATTATTTGCAAGTTCAAAGAAACGAGACATTATAAAAAGCTTCTGGAGGGAGAGGTGGCTTATGTGTGAATATTATGGAAGCTAAGGGGATTACTTTAGGAACTCTACCTCACTCTCCCAGGCATTTTCTTATACTACAAGACTACTCTATTCTTGATACAAACATAAAACAGATAAAATCTGACTATGGCCCCCTTCTTAGAGATACTGTCTTTCTCACAATGAATGCTTAAGCTCAAGTGGCCTCCAGTTCTTCAGAGCACTCTTCCACCATGCTGAAATGTGGCTGGCCTCCTGAGTCTTCTCTCCGTAGGCATTACTCTTATTTCTCCTGTTTTTTGTCTATTACATTATGCACAGTCCATTTCCATTCTTGTTTGAAACCTCATGCTCCTTTTTTATTTGTTTGTTTAATCAAGATTGCTCAATAAAAATTATGGTGGAATTTCAGCCCTGATACTTGGAAAGAGTGGAACTTCATGAGGTTGATAATTGAAGTATTTTGGAACCTATTGCTAATACAATTTTTAGGAATTTAACAGTTTATGGAATTGTAGTACCTTATACATCTTTGTGCTAGCCATGGTCTTTTTATTGCTGGACATCACAAACTCTAGTCTTCTAGGCTTTATTCTAGAGGACACAATGGTTGTAGCCAGAAAAGGTGCTAGGATCATATCTTTCTTGTGCCTTTTACCCATAAACTGAAAATGATCTTTTGCCTTCTTCTTGACACACATGATTTGTTTTTCTACTTGTATCCAGGCAGCCCCTATTTTTCTCTCTTTTCACACTTCTCTGTCTTTGATTCTTTCTTCCCTTCTCCCTCCGCCACCATCTCCCACAGTGGCATCCTAACGAAGAGCTCTTAAAGATTCTGATGTATCCCACTTTCTGTTGTGTGGCTCATGTTTAATAGTTTTTTCTGAAGGATGAAAAAAAACCCAACCATTATTACAATTGTTAAGAATAATAACAAAAGTAATGATTGTTAACAATAACAACAACAATAATAAATGTGTTTATTTGCCTTCTTGAAGGGATGGTGTGAATACTATAGTCCATTATTTTATAAAGTGCTCCTTTGAAGGAACACTCTCTGTAACATACAGAAATTGTCCCTAGCATTATGATTAGCATTACAGTAATGCAGTATTTGAAACAGACAGTGATGTGTGACTGTTTATTCTTTTTGTATTGAGAACATAATTCATATGAATTGATTCTAGAATAATACTGTGTTAAAAATCATATCAATGACTCAATTTTTCCCTTTAAAAATAGTTTCAAATGAAAAGCTCAAAGCCTTTGTTTTTTAGTGGTGTTTGAATGTTTCTTAAGCAACTCAATTCTCTATATTGTAAATACACTCAAAAGAACCTCATGTTGTTTTTTACGGTATTCAATGCAGGACCATCTGTCAATCCATCACTCCCACTTGTGACAGAACACAGAAAGGTCACTGGATTTTTCATTTTTATGACAAACTCAAACAATGCTCTTGCATCAATTAAATTCAGAATCTCCTCCAACTACTGAAAACATAAACTTATTTAAAGCAAGGATAAAATATACAAGAAAAATAGCTTCACTTTAGTATAGCTACATGACACATTTTTCAGGATGTTTAAAGTTGTGTAAATATGCTCCATGGAAGAATTCTATTTTCTTGAAAATACAATTGACTTCATTACAGAGATAAAAGATGACCATTTAATCTGTCCATATTCATAAATATGCAAGATCTATTTGCAGGAGTGAAATTATTTCTAATTAAGCAAGGGATAAAAAAGTGACACCAAAATAAAAGTACTTTCTTTTCCAACTTGAATTCAGAAACTGAAAAATCCTCATACATAGGATCAAGATGAAAAGGAAATAGGCTTTACCTGAACCATTGATTACTCAGCTCACTTGAAGATTAAACTGGAGATTCATATAAGGAGAAGAATCTCAATGACTAGATCAGATGAAAGGGTTTAGGAGGCCAGTGAGGTTACGAAGCTTGAGCCACAGGCAAATAGGGATGGCATGGTGTCAGGGCATAACAATAGGAGCTTGTCTAGGACAGAGAGGAAGAAATGCAGCCAGAGACATAGTTGTCTTATTGGGAACAAGCAAAATAAATTCATTAGAGGCTGGAAATACAGGTCAAGTGACAATTTAATATCAAAGGTTACCAACTCACTTGTTAAGTCTCCATCAAGTGTGCATATTTGAAGATGGGTTATTCCTAGATGGAGGTTAAATTTTATGATACATGATAGCATGTTATAGCTAATTGCATTTAATGAAAATAACATGTATGTGCTTATTCATAACACATTTAATTTTTTTAAAGTAAAAACAATCACCTGTTATATCCAGGCATTCTTCCTTTTTCATCAAAGTGTAACAGCTGAAGCTATCTTCACATAGAAATATTTATTGTGTTCTATTTTATTTATTTACTTAATTATCCTGTGGTCTTGGATTTTTTCATTGGCATTTTCTGTTTCAATGTGTAGGGGATAAATAATACCAGAAGTTTCTAAAACTTGGAAGATTTAGATTAAATCTTTAGATTTAATTTTTCCCTCCCTTGTCCTTGTTTTAAATTCGGCCCCTGGCTCCTCTCTTTGGGAATTATGTGGCCAAGCACTGAGAAACTGTGTTGCTTCTGCTCTCAGTCTTGCTTCATTCAGCCAGTACACACTGAGTGCCTATTCTGTGTCAGGTGATGCTCTAGGTTCTTGCAAAATAATAGATCAGGGAGATTCTTTTTTAAAGGGGAGAGGCCAAAAGTAAACAATGCATTTCAAACATTGCTATCTGCTGTAGAGATAGTAAAATAAAGTGATGTGTGAAAGTGACTGGATTGCAGGTAGGAAGTATTTAGATTGAGAGACTAAGATTTCTCCAAAGAAGTGACATTTGGGCTGACTTTTCCAGCTTCCCAAAGAGCAAATGTAAAGGCCTGAAGGTAGAATAAGCTGAGTATGATCAAAGACAGAAGGAAGGAATTAAACAAAGAGGTTAATATTACTGAGATGATGTCAGAAATATAGGCAGGGGTCATATCACAGAATTGCACATAGGCCATAAGGAATTTGGATTTTATTTTAACCTCAGCGGAGAAGCCATGCTTTGTTGCTATTGTAGAGATGGTGCTTAGCTTAACTAAAGTTGTGATACGTTTTATTTTCTTTCTCTTTAAAGATAGATTGGAGAAAGGCAAAAACAGAAGCAGGGAGATGTATTGGAAGTAACTGAGTGATCCAAGGAAAGGACAATGGAAGTTTATATGAAGGGGAGATAAAATTAAACCAGATAGAGTGCCCTTGAATGGGCCTCCACCAGCTGAAGGCAGAGCAGGTAGTTACCTACAAAATTTGGTTTCAGTGCTCACAGTTATGGTCAATGTGTATTTCCTTTTTTCTTTATAGATTACCGCTCATAAAACCAAAGTCTACCCTTGGTTGTTTATTGCTTGGACTAAATTCTCCCTTTTGAAATGCAGGTAATTTTCTGAGAAATCCTACATTAAGATATTAAAATAAATTCAATAGTCATAATATTTCTTGCATATCATGGAAAATCCCCTTCACCAGAGGAAAAAAGCAGCTTGTTTAGAAGAAGAAGACACGTGCAGAGGAAAACATAAGAATGTAGCATTGCCCATTCTTGATCCATTGATTTGCAGAGACCACTTACATTAGATTTTCTGTACTCTTCCATTACAGTATTATATCTTAGCTACTGAGAAAGTATTTGTGACAAATGTTGCTGCATTCTTGTCTTAGTTTAACAGTCTAATTCTGCCATGTCATAAACACACATGGCTTTTTCAAGAAGCCTGCTTTTGGATGTTTAACTTCACACATGATGAAGCACTGGATTCTTTTTCTGAAGGGTAATCAAAGACAGTGATGTTTTTGGGAGATTGGTTTAAATTGAATTCCTTTGAGTCTCAGCGTGTAATATTGGCCAACCTGCCACATTTTGAGCAAGGTGTCATATGTTTTATGAGGCACAGCTTGAAAGAACAACAAATTCCACAGTAAGAGTTGCAACCACCAGTCAAAAATAGGGATTCTATCAATGCATCAAACAGGATTTTTAAGCATCTATTGTGGGAAAGCATGCTGAGTACCCTGGAGAATACAAGGCCTTGGGGAGCCCACATATATACTTATAAAATTAAAGAAGACAATGTTACACATGATTTTGTAAAATGGGTGATACAAAATGTTGTTAGAAGTGTTCAGAGGAATTCAGGGGAGTTAGGGGTGATTATGAGAAGGTCAGACAGATTTTCCTAGAAACTGTAGCACTTTAACTGAATTCTGAAGGATCCAAGTTGTTCTCCCAGAGAAGGATGGTAAAGATGCATGACCGATGAGCTATCAGAATCAATAACTGTTGGCCCCTCCAGCTTAAACCTTAGGAAAAACAATATGGAATATCTGTAAGATATTCCTAGAAAGTTTGAGCCCCTAGGGCATTTGGGAAGGCCTACACCTGGACTTCTAGGCAGAGAATGATAGAAGCATTCTATTAACCTTCTTTTCCTTGATTAGTGACAAAGTAAGTGCATATAACATTGACAAGTTACTGCAAGCTGGAGAATGTCAAGACAAGGCCAAAGGAGAGAAAGAAACATTGAGCATTGCAGTTCTATGTCAGAAGGTATGGGTACTGACCGTAATGGTTTATCTTTGTTTTCCTTCTCTTGTTAATCATTTGGATTCTAATTTCTTCTAAAAGAAATAGATAGTCTATGTAGTTACACTATTAAGGAGAACTAAAAACTATTTTAACTTGTGACATAATTAGTCAAGCATAGGTGTAAAACACAAAAAATGTACATATTTCAAATTATCTGCTCTGATGAGTATGTTTGGTAGTAAACTTTTATTTTTAGCCTGGTATAAATTACATTTTTTTCAGGACGGGTTACTGTTGTAGTCTATAATAAAGAATGAAGTGATGAATAAGTCAGCTTATTCTATATCAGAATGAATATCTTTTATTTTGTAAGTCTTTCATAGATTTTTTTTAATTTGAAAGGGGCATGTATAGGGGTTTTTATTCTATTCTCTAAAAAACAATACATTGGTACAATTGGTACAATTATTATTATGTTGGTACAATTTAAATAAAGGAATTATATTCTGATAAAAAGAAAACACATAATAATGTTATGTGAACATTCTGGAAATAGAAATATTAATTGCATTTTAGAAAACACTTTCAGATTTCCCTATTCTAAGCCAAAAAGTAAGTGTTCCTTGGTTTTACCATGTGAGCATCAACTGAGAAGGCTATACTAGTTAACAAAAAACAACTCTTTTGATTCAGGACTTTATAAAAGCATACATTACTGTAGGAAAATGTCAAATGCATAGTCCAACAGTGGCAAGCAAGAGCAGATGAATAGATGATAGGTAGTTTATTCATTTTTATATTACTTTTTTTTGGTTTTGCCAAACCAAAATGAAATAATACTTCCTTTTTAGGAGCAACAAGTATACTTATTAAAATAAACATAAAAAGAAAATAAATTGATTGGAGAGATTTTGTAACTCCAAGGAATATAAAATATATACAAGTTTTGTTTGTTGTTTATTTGGACTTATATTTCAATAGTGAGACTTATAGAATCTAGTATATTTTATTCTTTTTTTAAAAAAAGAAACTGATTTCTCTTTTTTTTTTTTTAAGTCATGGCATGGAAAAATTTAGCCTCTTTTGAGAAACAACAATATATTTTGTTGGACATTTAATTGAATATGATCCCTACTGAATGAGTTTTGAATAATTTCTAAGTGGAACAAGTCATGGAAAAAAGAAAACACATTTTAGACTAAACATGTTTATCATTTAATATATGTATACTATCCCTATGCTCTCAAGAAAGAAAATACAAATTCTATTAAGAACCAAAGTATGCCTGATGTCAATTAATAGAATCTTCCCCTTTTTTTTTTTTTGGTATTATAATATACTTCCTGGAGGAGTATTGAAGAATAAAATAATTTCTTTTGTTCTTCCTATAAATTCTCTTCTTTCTAACTCCATTGATTCTTGTTGAAGTACCTGGTGTAAAATAATTGATGACACTGAAACAGAAATGAAATCAAAACATACTAATCCTGAGTATAGTGATGACAGCTGTGCCAAAGGGATTCTCTAAAGAGAATTCTCCCAAATATAACTGACCATCCACATTTCTGCATGATCTGGAGAGAGTTCCCTAGTGAAATGACTTAATTTGAGCTCATGGCATGGGCTCAGGTGTGAACGAAGAGTTGAAGCAGATAGTAGTAGTAGCTAACATCTAGTAAGTGTTTAATATAGTAATATGATAGGTACTGTCATAAGACACACACATACATACACATAGACACACACACTCATTTAATGTAAACAACAACCTTATGTTGTAGGTATTATTACTAACCCCACTTTACAGATGAGAAAACTAAGCAAAGCTAGATTAGATACCTTGGCCAAATTCACACAGGTACTAAGTAGCAGAGATTGAATTGAAATTCCACTCGTCTGTCTGCACAGCCAACGCTTCTAAGCGTGATGCTACTCTGACTCTGGAGGTGAGCTCCTAGGCTCGTTCTGTCTCCGAGATTATAAAACCATGATACATGCCTTCTGCTTAGAGAAGTCCATGAAGAAATGTCTCTCAACAATAAAAGGATATGTCTTTGGGAATATGTCTTATTCATGCAGGTCTGGAAACATTTATAGCTAATAAGAATTTGAAAAGCGAAAAAGAGATGATCTTACAACTTGTTTTAGTAAATTACTTTAGTTAGGATGTGTTAGTTTTTAATAACCCAAACTAAGGATGATTCATTATCACAGGCCAGGACAACCCTTGCCAAGAAAATATTTCTACGTTTCTTGGTATCTGATGTGAATCAAAATATTTATAAAATTAAATGCTCTAGGGTAAATACCTCTAAATTTAAAACTGTAAGTTTGCTTTATCATTGTGAGCATTGCTAAATTACTAGTCATATAATGAAGTTATAGATTAAAAAAAATTTTTGAGCTATAGCTGCAATAACTTTTTCATTTATTGGAGCTTGCATAACATATTCTCAGAGGCTTTAAAAAAATTTGCAAACAGCTTGGAAATGTTCTAGCATTTCAGTAAGGTAAAAAGCAAGTGTGTTTATGTGTATAAATATGTACTGATTTTGGAGATACAGAAACGATAACCAAAAAAAGATTAAATAGTATGTTCAATGTCACTGAATAAATTGGAATTAGGGTGCTGAATAACTCTTACACAAATGCTTGTCACATCACTTCTCTTGAACCGCAGGAAAAGCCTATCTCAGAACTGTGATCAAGTTAGCTTCTCTAATTCACCTTCTTAGCTAGGAAGGCATTAATTTGCATTAAAAATCGGTAGCTTGAAGAACATCCTCATTTAAATGTTGGGCAAAGAAAAATATGACACAAGGAGAATGATGAGAAGTAACTAACGAGAGAGGAGGGAGACTCTGAGATGTACTATAAAATTGGCTTTCTTAATATTGAAAGAGTCATGAAAAGAAGAAAGAAGTCAATGCCATGAAGCTTCCAAATTTTCAAGTAAGATGAAGCGGGCATTAGATTTGGAAAATAGGAAATCTTTGTCAATCTTTCTGGGAGGAGTTTTAGTTGAATAGAAGAGATGGAATCTAGATTGCCGTAGTATTTAAGAAGTGAGGAAGAAGAGACAGGGAGTATAGGTGACCTAGATTTTAATTAGTCTAATGCCCCAAAAATTGGAAATTAAACTGCATACTTCTAAGTAACTCATGAGTCAAAGCATACATCACAAGAAAAATTTGAAATTTTTTGAATGTAATAAAATAAAAACACAATGTATGAAAATTTATAGGAGATAGATGATAGTGCTTAGAGAAATTTAAAGCTTAATGCAAATATAAGCAATAAGGAAATGTTAGAATAAATACAGAATAAGTATCTAAAATCAATAATCTGTTTCTACCATCACAAATTTAAGAAAATTAAGCCAAAAACAAACAGAGTAAAGAAGTATTAAAGATCAGTGTGGAAATCAATGAAATAGAAAGGAGAAAACCAAAAGAGAAATATCAGTGAAGCTAAATCTTGGTTCTTTGAAATGTTAACAATATTGATAAACCTTTAACTAGAATGACCAAGAAAAAGTGAGAAAAAACATTTATAACACAGTATTAGCAAGCCTAATCCTGAAAAATATAAAAGTGATTATATGACATGACCAAGTAGGATTTATTGCAGGAATGCAAGATTTGTCTAACATCTAAAAATCAATTAGTGAAATATTCCATATCAATAAAATGAAGGACAAATACTGCATGATCATTTCAAAAGATATAGAAAAAGCATTTGCACTCATTCACAATTAAAAACTGTCAACAAACTAGTTGTCGAGGGGAACTTCCTCAACCTCCTAAAGGACATCTATATAAACTGTGAGCTAACATTATATGTAATGGCGAAAGACTGCATGTTTTCCCTCTAAAATGAGGAATAAGTCAAGGATATACATTATACATGTACATTTTCACCATTTTTATTCAACTTTATATAGGACCAAGTAGGAGAAGAAGGCATAAATGCATTCAAGCTAAAAAGGAAGTGGTAAAACTGTCTTGATTCACAGAAATATATTTCTATATGTACAAAATCATAAAAAATCCAAATATAATAGTAGAATTAATGAACAAGTTTAGTAAATTTGCAGGTCACAAGGTAAATATACAAAATCAATCATGTTTCTATATACCAGCAATGTACTTATTTTCTGAAAATGAAATTAAGTAAACCATCCCATTTGCAATAGCATCAGAAAGAATAACATACTGATGAATACATGTAGCCAAAGACATGCTATACTTATATATTGAAAACTAAAAATCACTGCTGAGAGTAATTAAAGATCTAAATAAAAGAAGAGGCAAGGCACTTTCTTTGACTGTTAATGCACATTCATCAGTATGTTAAGATGGCAATATTTCCCAATTGATCAATAGATTCTACACAATCCCTATCAAAGTCCCAGTAAGCTTTTGACAGAAATTGAGATGATTAGAAAATTTATATGGAAATGCAAAGACTTGGATAGCCAAAACAACTTTCAAAAAGAAGACCAAAATTTGAGCCTTAGAGTACCCAATTTCAAAACTTATTATTAAGCTTAAACAATCAGGATAGTGAGGTATTGGGATAAGAAAAATCTTATAGACCATGGATCAGCAAACTAAAGCCAAATCTGTCCCATCCCCTGTTTCCAATAAAGAAAATCTTATGGGAACACAAGTTATGTTCATTTGTTTACATTTTACACTGCAATGACAAATTTGAGTAGTTGTGATCAAGACCAAATGGTCCACAAAAACCAAAAATGTTAATTATCTGGCCCTTTAAAGAAAAGTTCACTTTTCTCTGATATAGATCAATTGAACAGAATTAAGAGTGCAGAAATAAATCTTTGTATTTATGTCAATTGATTTATAACAAAAGAGTCAAGGCAAATCAATGGGTAAAAGATAGAATTTTCAATAAATGGTTCTGGAACAACTGAATTTCTATATGTAAATACAGCAGGGGTGGGAGGACTTAGATCCTTACTTCACATCATAACAATAATTAACTCAAAATAGATCATAGACTTACATATAAAAGCTAGTATTTCTGAAAACTTGGGTTAGGTAAAGAGTTCTTACATATGTCATAAAAACATGATTCACAAAAAGAAATATTGATAACTTGGACTTCATCAACTTTAAAAATTAAAATCTTTTTCTGTTCAAGACATGGAGAAAATATTTTCAAATCATATATATGACAAAGAACTTTTATCCAGAGTATCCAGGATATATAAAGAACTCTTACAACTAAAAAATAAGGAAATGCTTGAACTATTTGAAAAAAAATGGACCAAAGACTCAGAGACATTTCATCAAAGAAGATATACAGATAGTTAATAGTATGCTAAAAATACTCATCATCATTACTCATTAGGAAAATGATAATTATGAAAATTAAAACCACAATCAGATACTATTAGACACCCATTATAATGGCTATACTCAAAATCAGAAACTACTAAGTGTTGAGAAGGATGTGGAGAAATTAGAAAATTCATACATTGTTGGTGGTTTGAAATGTTAACAATATTGATAAACCTTAACTAGAATGACCAAGAAGAAGTGAGAAAAAACATTTATAACACAGTATTAGCAAGCCTAATCCTGAAAAATATAAAAGTGATTATATTATAGGATTAGTAGTTTTCAGGTTTCCAAAGGGTAGAGTCTCTTTGGAAAACAATTTGACAATGTAAAAGTGAAACATAAACTTACACATGACCCAACAAATCTATTTCTAAGTATACAAAGATAAATAAAAACATATGCCCACACAAAGACTTGCCAATGAATGCTTATAGCATGTAGCATTATTCATAATTTTCCAAAACTAGAAATAACCCAAATGTTGACTAATTGGCAAATGGATAAGCAAAATGTGTATATCCATACAAGTTATTACTACTTAGCAATAAAGGGTAACAGACTTACTGATATAGGCTCTACATGGATAAATGTCAAAAACGTTATGATAAATGAAAGAAGTCAAAAATAAAGAACTACATATTTTATGATTCTATTTATATGAAATGTCAAGAAAAAGCAAATATGTATGAAGAAACTTTTGGAGTGACAATAATGTTTTAAAACTTGGTTATGGTGATGGTTGCAAAACTCTATACATTTAATAAAATTCACCAAACTGAACAGTTACAATGGGTGAATTTTGTGGCATAGAAATTATAAATCAATAAAGCTGTTAATAATTATTTAATCTTTCTCTAACTTTTTGAAACATATGTAGATTATTGATTTTAATCCTATTTTTATTATATGAATTTAGAGCTCTAAATGACATCTAAAGAATTTTATCCTTGTTTTTTATTGAGGTAAAACTTACACACAGTTCTGTTATAATGTGATATATGTGCTCCCCAAATCTCTGTGCTATGGAAAACTGCCCAACAAAAAAAATAGCACTTATGGGAAAAATGGATTTAGAGGAACAATACACAGTATCATGTATCAGTGACATAAAAAATGATAGGAACCTAGTAAAAATGATAGCACAATTTTAAACATATTAAATGGACATAAAAAATAAATACTACAATAAATATGACACTTTAACTTAAAAAGGACCTAATGTTTGCTTGTAGAAGTGGGCTTCAGGAGGGTTTCAGCTTACCAGTTATTCTGAAGTGGTGGAAGGTGGGTGTATTAGTTTCTTAGGGCTGTTGTAGTAAGTTACTATAAACTGGATGGTTTAAAACAACAGATATTTATTCTCTCACACTTCTGGAGGTTAGAAGTCTGAAATTAAGGTGTCAACAGGGTCTGCTTTTTCCAACGTTTCTAGGGGGGAATCTTCTGTCTTTTCTAGCTTCTCGTAGTTGCTGGAAATCCTTGGTGTTCCTTGGTTTGTAGATGTGTCCCTCCAATTTCTGCTTCTGTCTTCACATGGCCTTCTTTCCTGTGCTTCTGTGTCTCTGTGTCCAAATCTACCTTTTATAAGGACACTAATCATACTCATTTTAGGGTTCACCCTAACCTAGTATGATCTCACTTTAACTTGATCACATCTGCAAAGACCCTATTTTCAAGTAAGATCACATTTACAGGTTTGCACGGACATGAATTTTGGGGGGATACTGGAAACTGAACAGAAAGTTGAAACAGTAAATGTGCATGGGAGTGGCTTGTAACACACACAGTGAACTAAGGTAGCTGCTAGGTGTTTGAGGTGTATGCATTTTGTGCATTATTTAGCTTGTTTATTCTTGGTGCAGTTTTTGGCATGCAGCTAGTGTTTCTCATAGACCAAATCATACAAAAGCAAACACAAAATTCCATTCTGATTGTTCCCTAATATATCAGTCATGTTGAAACAAATTTACATTTTCAAAACAAGTGTTACAGTAGAAATGACTGTACAACAGGATGTATAATTCTTAATCACACTGTTTGTTCAGCTTTGAAAAATGCATAGGCTGTGTAATCCCTACCTTTCTCAAGATATAAAACAATTTCATCACCCCAGAAAGTTCTCCTGTGCTTCATATCGGTTGTTCTTCCCAATCAACCATTGCTCTAATTTCTTTCACTATAGATGTGTTTTATCTATTTTAGAACTTTGTATAAATGGGATTATACAATATGTACTCTTATGTGCCAAGCTTCCTCTACACAGTATCATATGTTTTAAGTCCATGCATGCTCTTGTATGCATCACTACTTCACTATCTATTTTTTTAATTGAGGTAAAATTTGTATAACATAAAATTTACCATTTTAACCATTTAAAAATGTACAATTTGGTAGCATTATTACATTCACAGTGTTGTGTAACCATCACCACTGTCTCATCCCAGAATATCTTCATCTCCTCAAGTCATTCCTCATTCCCTCCCATCCTCAGCCCTTGGAAACCACTAATCTACTTTCCACCTTTATGAATTTGCTTCTTCTGGATAGTTTTGGATATAAAAGGAAGAATACAATATGTGACCTTTTGTGTCTGATTTCTTTCACGTAGCATAACGTTTTCCAGATTCACCTAAGTTGTAGCTGTATCAGTACTTCATTCTTTTTTATTATTGAATAATATTCTATTGTATGGATATACCACATTTTTATTCGTTTATCAGTTGATGGACATTTGGACCGTTTCCACTTTTTGGCTACTATGAATAATGCTGCTATGAACATTTGTGTTTAATTCTTTATTGGAACAAACATTTTCAATTCTCTTTGGTATATGCTTAAGAGTAAAATTCTGAGTCATATGGTAATTCTATATTTAACTTTTTGAGGAAATGCCAACTATTTTCCCAAACAGCTGTATCTACTTTACATTCCTACCAGCAATGTATGGAGACTTTAATTTTTCCACATCCTCACCAACACTTATTTTCCTTTTATAAAAAAAAAAATATAGCCACAACAATATGTGTGAAGTGGTATCTCATTGATATTTGATTTGTATTTTCCTAATGACTAATGATATTGGGCATCTCATTGCTCATGGACATTTGTATATCTTCTTTGAAGAAATGTCTATTCAAATCATTTGCCCATTTTTTAAATTGGCTTATTTGTCTTTTTGTTGTTGAACTGTAATAAAAGTTCTTTGTGTATACTGGATACTACATCCTTATTATATATATGATTTGCAAATATTTTCTCCTATTTTGTGGGATTTTTTCATTTTGTTGATAGTGTTCTTTGAGGGACAAAAGATTTTAATTTTGATGAAGTCCAATTTATCTATTTTTTATTTTGGTGGCTGTGTATTGGGCACCATATTTTAGTGCCCATTGCAAAATCCAAGGCCATGAAAATTTATCTCTTTTTTTTCTGAAGAGTTGTATAGTTTCACTCATAGTTAGGTCTTTTATCCATTTTGGGTTATTTTTTATGTATGGTGTAAGGTAGGTATCCAACTTAATACTTTTACATATGGATGTCCAGTATTCCCAGAATTTGTTGGAAAGATTATTTTTTCCCCATTGAATAGTCTTGGCACCCTTGTCAAAAATCAATTGGCCATGGATTATGGGTTTATAATTGGACTTTCAATCCTATTTTTAATCTATATGTCACTCTTTATATCAGTGTCCCATTGTTTTGGTTACTGTAGCTTTATAATAAGTTTTAAAATTGAGAAGTGTGAGTCCTCCAACTTTGTTCTCTTTTTTCAAGGTTATTTTGGGTATTCAAGGTACTTTGCAATTCCATATGGATTTTAGGATTATTTTTCCATTTTTTAAAAAATAGCAGTTGGATTTTAATAAGGAGTGTATGGAATCTGTAGATCAGTTTGGGTATTATTGCTATCTTTAGAAAATTAAGTCTTCTAATTCATTACTACAGATTGTCTTTGCATTTATTTAGATCTTCTTTAATTTCTTTCAACAATGTTTAGTAGTTTTCAGTGTGCAAGTCTTGCACCCCCTTTATTAAATTTATTTGAAAGTATTTTATTCTTTTTAATAGTCTCATAAATGAAATTTTTAAAATTTCCTCTTGGATTTTTCATTTCTGGTATGTAGAAATACAACTTATTTTTGTATGGAGATCTTGTATCATGCAGCATTTTTGAGTTTATTCTTTCACTGTAATAGGGCTTTTTTGGTAGATTCTTTAAGATTTTCTTACTTTCCTTTTCTTTCTTTCTTTTTTCCCTCCTTCCCTCCCTCCTTTGCTTATTTCCATTCTTCCTTCCTTCTTCATTCCTTCCTATCTATTCATTCTCTCTCTCTCTCCACCCCCCCCAAGTAACCTGCAAATAATGATAACTTTACTCCTTCTTTTCTAACCTGAATTTCTTTTATTTCTTTTTCTTGCCTAATATCTCTGGCAGAACTTCCAGTATAATGTTGAATGGATGTGGTGAAAGTGGACATACCTGCCTTGTTCCTGATCTTAGGAAAAAAGGTTTCAGTCTTTCACCATTAACCATGGTGTTAGCTATGAGGTTTCACAGATGCCTTTTTATCATGTTGTAGAGGTTCCCTTCTATTCCTAGTTTGTTCAGTATTTTTATCATGGAAGTGTATTGTTTGCCTAGTTGTAAGACAAGTGCTTACCTGGTTGCTGTAAGCTTTTGATTATTTTCCATCAAAAACAGTTGATCCTGATAGTTTTTTCTAGTTTATTCACTGTTTTTGTAAATAGCAAAATGGAATTTTGAATGCCCTAACAGCACCATTGTGACTGACATTTTTATTCCATTTTCTTTCTGAGTAATATTTCATTGTATGAATGTTCTATAGCTTGTCTATTCATACTCCTGATGATATTTCAGCTATTTCAAATATTTTTTGCTATTATGAATAAAGCTACTATAAATATTCTTGTACAATATTTGTGTGTGTGTGAACCCATATTTTTAAAGATAGATGTTTGCTTACCATTTTAACAATGTAAAAAGTCATTTTCCAAAATTATTGTACCACTTTAAACTTACACTGCACTGTGTGAGTGTAAGTTTCTCCATATCCACATTGATATTAGATATTTTCAATCTTTTTAGTTTTAGTGATTCTTATTGGTATATAGTAGCTAAATACAAATTTTATATTTGATTAAACTATAATTGTGGGGTATAATATTCTCATTCCCAATCAAACCAAATTTTACGTCATTCATTTAGATTTGTTACCCCCAATAATTAAGAAAAGTAAATCTTTGATGAGACATTGGTTCTCCCAGAAGATTGCCCCCATCTGTCAAAGGAATGGCTTCCCTGTTGTCTTATCAGTCTGGGTCCTTCAATTCCAAGATAAGATCAGCTAGGGAGGGGTGGCGAATGTTTGCTTTCACCTAACTCCTTTACTTATTTTTCCCTTGACCAATTGAGGACCCTGGAATATGTACATTAATTATCATTATAACTTGAATTAATAGACATTTTCAATACTCTGGTATATAGATGATGTGTACTTAATAAAGGGTGAAAAATTTAGACAATCAAATGGAGTTTTACATCAAATAGGGAATTTTTCTTCACTTATTTACTTTACTTTTCAACAAAGCCATTGATAATTTCCACAAAAGTAACACATCAAAATATATTTCAGTTTGATATTTGAGTGATAGAAAAGTATTTAAAGAATTTTCATGTAAGTAAAACATTAAAATTATTTTTCTAAAGGAATGTTTTGGAAATTTCTCTAAAAGAAGCATTTTTCCATTTATAGTATGCGATTTAGGCATTCATAGCACTCAGAGAAAAATTAGAGCAACAATAGGAAAAATACCCCTTAAAAATGCTACAATTTCAGTTTGTCTCAAATTACTTTTGAAGGCATACTTTGCAAGAAAAAAGTCAACATTTCTGAATTTAAAATAGCCTATGGAATGTATGTCCTCTTCCGTGACAATGTTGTAGAACACCATTATTAGTACATATTGCTCAAGTAAGAGTTTCACAAAACAAAATAACAGCAAAAACATCCCGATCAAATGTGTTGATGCTGAAGAACTTTCTTATACTAAAAATTAATTTAAAGTTATATCATGTGGCTGTTTTAGATTTCAGTATAGGATATTATGATTTGTGATAATTATCTTATCTCTTAAATTTGATACAATTTTATTATTATATTCCTGTAAATTAACCACATTACAACCAAATAGAATTTACCTTTTTCATGATTATTAAATGTAAAACAGAACCCACATAGCCAAGACGTATGCTTAAATTTATTAAATAACTATTAAGGAGACAGTTTTGATGCATAAATCCTGGATGCCATCTATCAGCTTAATGAAAAGAAATATTATTATCTTGCATTTTCTTTTTTTGTTATTGATTTGTGGTGCCCCAAGACCATTTTAAAAATGATCAGTGAAGTCCTTATCTGTCATGGAAACAAATTCATTCCTTGGGTGGCTGAGCAATATGAAGGGAAATAAATTTCTCAGAAATGTATCCCCTGAAGGTTGCTATCCATTATTGTTACAAGTTTGCAATGGAAATGGCTTTAAAGTGCTACATAGAGAATATGATAAAATTTAAAGCTTGTGAAAGATGATTAGAAAACAAATATAATATATATAATATATTATCAACAATACATCACCATATATAATGCATTTATTTATTTAGACAATGTTTTGAGTATATCAAAGCAAATGTGGAACAACTCAAATCTGAATGTTAATCCAAAGAGTAATAAAAATGAAAAATTAATGCCTGCAGGGAATTGGGAATTAAAATATTCTCCCTTTTCCAACATAGAGCATTTACATTTTCTGCTTGGATGGCAGGTATGAGCTCTATAAATCAGATTTCATCATATAAATCTGTCTCACTTAACTTTACCTCTTCCACACTGCTACTAGTCTGAACTTTAGCAAGGCTTCATGAGTCTTTCTAAAAGATCATCTCAGCAGAAAAATAAAGCAAAAGTTAGTGGAACTAATTCCACCAATTGAGTTTAACCTTAATTCTGTGTTATCTTTGGCTACTTTTATATGAACACATCACAGAAGTTGGAATATATTATTTTATGTTTAAGTAAAATCTTTCTTTTTTATACAGCTACACACAGCTAAACATATATATTTGTTTTAAACAATAATATATATTTCAACTTGTGTGGACATATCAACAAGGATATTAAAGGGTTTAAATTTTTATAACAGCAAATAACTAGAACAAAGGTAATGTTCCACTAAGTATACTAATATCTTTCTCTCTTTCTGGATACTGAGACTTGGCATAATCTTAATTTAAGTTGTTTTTCTGTGTAATTTTGAATTTGCTTTTCTAAATGGCTTTGTTTTCCTTGTGTGATTGCAATTAGCAAAGCTAAATAATTGCATCTATTATATTTATTACCTACATTTTCTTATAACATTTTGCTTTATGTTTTTTCATAATATCATGATTCTTGGAGGTATGTAGATAGAAAGCAAGACAGCTTTATTAGAATAAACCAAAATTGAGGAAAATACTATATAATATTATTACAGGATTTACTGTTGCATCAACAGCTGAAGTTCTCCATAGTAGCATTCAGGTTTCTAAATCCAAATGTAAATCTGTATTTTAATATCTTGGTGCCAGAGCAGCTAACATTTGAATTCTGTTTTATAACTATCTACTATATCAAGCTTAAAAATTTCCCATTAAGGATCATTGCATTCAATAAAAATGTGGTTGTTATAAGTCTGTATCTTTTTAATATCTGGTTTCAATGACCCTGCATTGAAAAGCCAGCAACTTTAAAGTGATATTAAAGACATTGTATTATAAGATCTAAACAAGTTTCAAGTATTGTCTTGACATCTTTGAGCCTCACAGGGCCCCAAAAGCTTAACTGTGAGCTCCCCCACTCTTGCCAGATATGTGTCCCGACCCTCCCACATGCCCCCACTCCCCTAACAGGGAAGCTCCCCCTGACCTGCCCACTGACCTGGCTAGTTCTTCTATCAGCCCTACCAGTTGCACTCCACCTGCCCCTCAACCTAACTTTGCCATTCTGTGGAATTATTCAAACAAACTAATTACATTTTCCTGCAGGAACCAAAAGACATCTCATCCTATTGTTACTGCAAAGCCTGGCTCCACATCCCTGTTCACTCTTTTCTTAAGTTCAAACCCCATGTGGCCTTGCACGGCATATTATGCCCTAGATTGTGAGTATATACGACTAATAAACTGCTGTCAATTTTATCTGACCAGTGTTGAATGTCATCCCTTTGCCCATCAGGTACTATTTTGTTCTAGGGATCCCTCCTTCATCAATGGAGTGAACAGCAGGTGATCAGAACACACTGTGAATGGATAATTCATTAAATTGTTTTTCATATCTTTGTGAGATTTAAATGTCCTCCATGTAATAAAGACTTTGCTGTGGTTTAACTGTTGCGAGCCATTCCAAGAGAGTAACATAATTTTAGATTTTACCATAAAAATGCTACTTCCAAAAGAATATAAAATGGTATTTAGCAAAATCTGATGACTTTTCTTTGGAAATGATAACTTACCAACTTACATTTGCTTATTTGACTTGGGAGTAAACATCTCTTAGACATGACACATGTATGGTGTTCTTGCTTCATACATTAGTTGTAAATTTATCTAACATTGCAGCAACAATGTTTCAGAATTAAACTGAATTTGTGTTGATAGACCCACGTGTAGTCATTACTATTCACTGCATTCCATATAATTTGTAAGGCTTAGCAGAGTAGGTTTGTCTTCTCTAATTTAACTATAAGTCCTCAAAATTTACCCAGGCATTTGTATATTCACAAAAATTTTAAAGAATAGTTATTTACCTGACAATTCAAATACATCACACACATAATTTTCTATGCATAATTAAATATGAACTGATAATGAAGGATAAGGGTGGATTATTTGACAATGTAAATATAGTGTTCAGTTAGGATTCTTGGAGAAGAGGCATAGTTTAAAAATATATAGAGAGAGTCTAAAACTAAAACTTTAACTGTATCAGTAAAATCACAGGAAGATGGCATGGTTAGGGAAGAGGGAAAAGTAAAAGTATGCAAAGGGTCTTAATGGTGAAGGAAATATCTATTTTTTAAATTTTTTCTTTGAGCAGTTGATTATGTGTGAGAAGTTAGAGGATAATATGAGTGCCTTGACTTTTATTTGTGATTTTCCTGTTCTCCTCTAAGAAAATGTAGTTTAACAAAAAAGGACTTCACTCATTTCTAAGAAAATTAAACTGCAGTAAGATATTTTTCCTCTGAGAAGTACTACATCAGCCCCTTTTGCCCCCTGCCTCCCATCCTCTTAGCCTCCCTTTATGGACAGCCATTCTTGTTCCAAGCCACTGTGGGCACGTGTGACCTGCCATTCCATCATCACAACTGCATCGGGTATCCTTGCTGTCTCCTTGGGGCTTCTCTGCTGCCACCGTGTGGGTTGCCTGAAAGGACCTGAGCAATCTTTCTGCCAAGGGCATAATCCTAGAAGTGCGAGGGGATTAACATCCCATGACGCAACCCTTGCCAAATATGGTATAG
The DNA here is from genome assembly GCA_023783475.1 of Daubentonia madagascariensis. NCBI lineage: Eukaryota > Metazoa > Chordata > Mammalia > Primates > Daubentoniidae > Daubentonia > Daubentonia madagascariensis. Next base: position 42,211,971 of record JAKFHU010001569.1, on the reverse strand, counting down.
AAACATGTGGATCTCTTCAAGTCTCCCCTTTTTCTTCCCTTGGGTGGATAATTTTGAGGAAAACTTAGCTCTTCAGATGCTTCCTATCCGGATCTGGTCCTAATTGCCCACCAATTAGTGGGCAGCTTGATTGCTCACCCTTGAATTTGTCTTTCTTCCTTCCTGGTGTCATTCTTCACAGACCCCACCTCCTTTCTTTTGAGATTACCTCCTCAAATAAACCATCTTTATGTTCTTGGCAGAACCTAGGCTAAGACAAGTGGATTGTGTTACAAAAGTGAGTAAGACTTCTTTCTCTACAGTAGGAAAATATGCTAATATTATAGAAACTTTTCTCCTGCTACAAACAAACAAACAAACAAAAATATAACTGAAATAAAGTATAACCAAAAAATTCTAAAACACTTCCAGTCTCAAAAGGAAGAAAGGAAATCCTTAGTACCGTACTATAGCAGGGGACAAAGAGCTAAAGAAGAAAGCACTGATGCAGCGAGCAGTATGGAAGCCATCCAGCTACAAATCTCAATGGTCAAGATCATCACCTGACTGAATCTCTTGGCCAATTTAATACTAAATTATCACAAATAAAGATAGTTTTCCCATTGAAGTATTTGGTTGTTAACTAAGTTGACAAAATAGCTGATTCTTTTCGAGCCACACTGTCACATTTTAATACAATAGGAACACTTGTTTGTTTCCCGATAATCAACTTGAATCTACATTCTCTATCTCCTTTGCGTTAATGATAAACTATAAGGAATTTCAGCAAAGCATAACTAATAAACAATATATTACCACAAAATCCAGCATTGTTTATTATCACTTTTTTTGTTTGGCATTTTAGCCTATCTCACTGCATTTTATATTAGGTTTTCAACATTGTCAAAGATAGGGTCTCTTATTTAAGATGTCACGAGGGTATAATAGCATTTCTCTGGGTTGTTAAATATTTCCTTTGTAATTAATGAGAAATTATTTATTTAGGCTAATTGTCCTCATTTACCAGACAGACACATTAAAATCATAATGATAGCTCTCTGTACTTTATAGAATGATGAAGGAAATATCAATAGAAGAGTTTCACAGTATCTTGAATTAGAATTTAATTTTTCACAGAAGAAAATGGGTTTCTTCCATTACTGGCAGTTTATAATTATTTTTCAAGCCCAATTGCACTAGAAAAATATTCATTTGATCATGAAATCATTGTTATGAACCTTCCTTTACCATTGCATTACCAAGTCTTTCACAGTGATTATTTAAAAAGCACATATTTTTATATTATTGAATTTATGATATATTTATAATAGATTAGAATCACTTTGAAGTATAGTAGGTTTTAATAGTTAAGTACTAATATAAGAGTCAATCTAAAAATTTAAATGCTCTTTTGCATTTGGATAATGCAAATTTTATTTATTAATGTTATTTCAGTAGACAACAGTTCTGGAGATTTTTTCTTAATAATTATTTGGAATGTTCTAATTTAGTGAGTTATATTATAGTATCAATGAAACCAAAGTTTAATACTTTCATATGGGAAACTTTTCTAAGCATGGAGCAGCCAACTGCTGCCTGGACAAATGCAACATCTTTAACTTAGGACCACAATCTCCCTTGGCCATGTAAGGGGCTAGGGCTGTGGTCATGGACCTCCACTCTTGGAAATTATAATGCCATTGTACTTTTTATTGTGTTAATTCACTTATAACTTATCTCATAATGTTTTTCACATATGGATAATTTTTTTCCAAAATGATTTTTTTAATGAAATACTTTGACAACTGTAAGGTATCTTATAAATTGCAAGTGATTGTAGCACTGAGAATATAATACTTAGGAGCCAATATGTTTGGTGAGTTAATGTGAATGTAATATAACAATGTTTATACATCAGTTGCAGATAAATAGGCGTCAAGGTTGGTATTTTAGCATCTAAATATTTTTCCACCCAGTTGGGCCTTAAAACAGAGAATACGCACTATTTAGTAGTTATTAATACGCACACCATTATTGCTACATAGACTGATTCAACATTTTCTTAGTAATTTACAATGCTTGTATTTTTACTTTTGTATATATATATGTTTATTTTAAAATTCCTACCATTAGAGATTAACATCTTTGAAAACTCTGGGAATAAATAAATTTTAACATCATTGAAGAAATTATTAATAGTTTATGTGATATATCCCAACTGTCATTACTAGATGAGAGTATGGTCATTCTAGAATGTTATACAGAGTAGCTGTTTGTGTGTATGTGTGTGTGTGTGTGTGTGTGTGTTTAGGGGGAAAATTACTTGGGAGTGTAGCAGAAATGTTTAAAAGGGAGGTATAAGTTCATGTTTGGGAAAATTCTGGGATGCCTCTGGACTAACCTGGACTTAAGATATTTTATGACTACTAACCATGACCCTCCAAGGAAAGACAAGATAGAAATATAAAACCAGTAAATGGTCATGTTAGGATGAAAGCACTGAAAAGAAAATGATGTAATTAAAGTCAAAAGAAAGCATTGATGGAATGAAAGAAACCAATTTACTGACTTCAAATACCTACTTTTAGATTGAAATACATATATCCCAGTTTATGTTAACAGTCTTTTCCCCACCCCCAAATGCTGTTCTCCCAGGAGATATCTTGGAATTGACTTCTTTCAGGCCATGCATATATACTTTAATTTCCTAATAAGTCTTTAATAACAGACTTGGATGATGTGGCTCTCTTGCTTGGACTTCTACTTCTTACTAAAAACGAACCTAAGAGTACAGTTGGAGGTTAGGCTGGAGGCTAGGAGGTAGTTGTAGTGGGAAGCTGGCAGAAGAGGATAGAGAGGACAGAGGAAAATAGCCTTTTCTCCAACTGCCTGTTCTCCACTGGGTAAGTGAACTTTCAAGCTTCAGAGGTTACTGTTTGGCTGTCTTATAGATCTTGTCTACAGTCATGGAGGGAGTAACCACAGGCAAGAACTTGGAGGTAAAATTCCGTCTTCTACCTTTTAAATGATTGGGGGGCTAGTCACTCTCTATAAAAATACTTCTAAGTGATACATTCAAAGAAAAGAAAAATGATTTTGAAGGAATGGCCTGAGGTGGAAGCAGGCATGGAATACAAAATTTGGTAAATATTAGTAAATCTAAATATAACACATATGAATTATAACTATAATATTCAAACTGTATGGTTATAGAAATATAATATAGAACTAAAATCTTGGAACACCTGGGGAAAATAACATAGATAGTGAGAGAGAATTGGTTTTTAAATGTCTTTTTACTGTTCAGGAGAAGGGTAAAGATGTTGACTAACTTTAGACTTTTAAAAATATGCATGCTAAAATTTTTATGGAAAGCAATTACAAGTAGAAATAGAATGCAAAATTTATCCATACCATTATAAGGACAACTGTGGAAAGATTAAAAAGGAAGACAAATGAAAAACATTAAAATGATAAAATCCAAATATAGCAGAAAACAAATAAGAGGACTATACATTCCACTGAAAATATTATTAAGGTATTATTAGACTGGGAGCCAATAAACAAACAAATCAAGAACAATGAAAAGATATATTGTATTTATAAGAGACATGTATAACTCAAGTACAGAAAAATCAGAAGAAAACAAAACATAATATTCCAGAAAATTACTGGCTAAAAAAAGATGATATTACTATAATGTCATTAGGCAAAATAAGACAAAATTATTATTAGGGATCATTAAAAATATAACAGATCTTCAATTCTTTAAAAAGATGTACTATTTCCGAAGCTTTTATGATTCTTATAACAGGGCTTAAAATAGTTTCCTGACCAGTTGAGAACTGGCATCCTGTTTAAAACCCACTAGTCAATGATTGACTCAGTGGAGTCCATATTGTAATCTCTAAATTCCATTTCCCGTTGCAACAAATGAGGTTCCTTGAAGAAATGGCTAATTCCAGGTCTAGGAAAGAAAATGGGCTAAAAGAACCCAGGGATTTTTGTAACAGGAAGTAAGAAAGGTATCCAAGACTACTAAAGTTGTGTAAAAAGAACCCTAGAACCAAATTGCAAGGTTCTCCTACTTCATGAGCACCAAACAGAATAATAAGTGTAATGGGATGCGGTGCATCATGTATGTTAAAATCAATTAAAAATAACTCATTGTTCATTGGTCAAATATGGAAAATCTATGAAAACATCTCACAATTCTGCAAACCAGTAACTAAAATGCATTTATCTTCCTCCATTTCTCACAGAAGCTGTACATCAAGCTAACCAAAAGTAGATGCATGAGTGTCTCCCTCTATAGAAAAAACATACAGATAATAAATTACAAGGAACAAATGAATTGGAGTATTACCACTTCGCAATAGAGATTTTTCAGATCTTTGTAATTAATAGATCATTGTGATAAACATCAATGGCTTGCTGATACCAGTAAGTGGAAAGTAGATGGGAAATTTTTAATGAATGGGTGAAAGTGGCAACACCTGAACCTACTGATCAGTCACAGAAAGGGAAGCAACTAACTTGTTAGGTGCCTTCAGATATGGTGCAAAAAAAGAAAGAACAATCAGCTACATGCATTTTTGCCAGAAAAGAGTAAAAATCCTATCTGTTAATCTATCATTTCATGGGAAGTGAAAAAGAAACATACGAATGCAATCAGCAAAGTCTATAGAAAATGTTTCTTATAAAATGGTCCACATGCTTCAATAAGTAAATTGAGGGATGAAAATGAGAGAAGGAACCTACAAAAGCAAAGAAATATTATAGATTAAGTAAAAGAAATGCAACCAAACTACAGAAATTTGAATAGTAACTGAATATTTGATGGTATATAGCAGTTATTATTAGTTATTTAGGATTATAACGATATGATTATGTTTTTAAAAAGAGTAATTTCTAAAGGATACATTTTAAGGTATTCACAGAAGAAATTTTAAGATGTCTGAGATTTGTTTCCAAATAATTACAAAGTGGGAGAAACAGATAAACTATACTGGCCATTTATTGAAGCTATTTGACAGAAATATAAATGTCCATTACAATATTCTCCCTACTGTGGCATATGTTTAAAAATGTCTATAATAAAAGAGGTCAAAAATAAAATGTTAGTCATATTAATATTTGTTTAAAGTGCAATTTTATTAGGAAGAAAACCCTTTGGCTATGTTTCCAATTTCAAGGATATCTACATATACAGCCACAAATAGAACATAAAGATAAGAAAAGTAGTAAAGGAAAAGCATGTGATATTCATTTCACCTGAATATTTCACTGGAGAGAGTTATTTTATGTTTATAACTTTGGTGATAATATATAGTAAAAAATATTGTGAGGTACCTTGTAAAATATTAATCTGAACTTGAGTGATATGCAAATTATTTGTCAAGAAGAAAACACTTCATCATCAAACACAAGTTACAGTCAATTGATGGGATGACATAGTAATATATTTTCCCTTGAAGGAGATAGGCACCAAAATATTTTTGATGTATAAGGAAGTATATATACATCTGTATAAATCAATCATCCTGGCTTTGCCATTTCAGTAGTCTTTTTCTATGTTCAATTTAATAAAAAGATATATTTTTAGTTTTTTGAATACTATATACTGGCAAATACATAACAAAAACAACAGGTCAGTAGTTAGAGATAATAAGTATATGTTGAATAAAGGAAAATTATTTAAATGAATAAATGATTGCACATTTGTAGGTAAATAATGTTATGATATTTCAATAATATTACAATCTTACAGTTCATTTTATTAATTATAACTTGGTGAAGATTTAAATGATGCATATTACGTCCATTAGCTTATCTCAAATGTGTGTATGTTAATTTAATAAAAACAGAAAAAATTCAACCTGGTTGTTTGAAATTTCTTTTTCGGATTGTTGGCTGAATTGTCTTTCAATATTCACTGCCTATTAGAATTTTGTAGGCAAAGACTTAGCAGTTTTTCTTTAGGAAACAATAGTACACAACTGAGTTTTCCCACCACACATGAAACATTGAGAGTAGGCTATAAAAGTTAACTAGAGAAACATTTAGTATTTTCTGACCTGGAAATTAGGAGAGCCCAAAGACAGAAAAAAAATTGTGTGAAGCTAATCCAAACCTTCAAACAAACAACTGTTCTCAGTAGAGAGTCCCAGAAGGCATTTGTATAGCTAAAGGAAAAAATACTAAATTATAGCAAATATTAAATTTAAAAGTAGTGAAAACTGCAAATTATTTAACATGTCTGGTTCTGCCACAGTATTTTCTCTATTACAGTAAAAGTGCTTTCTTTAATCTTCTTAAGTCTCCTTTAGGAATATTAAACTGTAAGCCAGAAGAGTAGGGCTCAAGGTCTGTTTCTAACAGTAGCATTGTAACTTTGGGCAATTCACTCAAACTCCTCCTTTAGCTTCAGTTTTATTTTTATCACTATGATAAAACAATCATAATAATACTTCTTTTTTTTTCTTAGAATTCTTGTGAGATCAAACAATTATTTGCATGAAAATGCATTGTAAATCTAAAGACTATGCCACTATTAATAAATCAGTTCAGAATTACACCCTACAATTCAAATGAGTGAGGATCTTCTTGGACATATGAGACTAAGGAGTAGGTAGAAGATAATTTAATGGGCCAATCTTATCTATGGACATGGGAGAATGGCGCTATTACATTCAAGACCATACATTCAGTGAAGAAATGTTTCTCTTCTCAATACAGAACTTGGATTGAACTTCAAGCTATGTGGCCCTTAAAGGACATCAAGGAAAAAGAATCCTTCACAAGAAATTCTTATTCTTGAATGCTTTTCTGCTTCAAGGCATTTGGGGCCTAAGAGTGCCTCTTCCACACAAGTCAATTTTCCTATATTTGCCTTTAGGCTCCACCATTTTTTAGTTGTGAACTTGAATAGGTTAATTCACTTTCTAAGCTTCATTACTCCTCTAGTAATGTCAACTGCTATTGTTAAGTTGAAAGAGCAGAACTTCATGGGGCTCAATCATTAAGCAACTTTATCTCCCTGCCACTTCCATTTGAATGACCTTGGTGGATTAGTTGTTGGTTTCTCCTGGCCTGGAATTCAGACAAGACCCATGACTTTTATAGTTACTCTTAGATTTAAAAAAGAAGAAGAAGAAGTCCTCTATGCACTTCTAGTCAAAAGAATGCTCACTGTCATTTCATTAAAATATTAGTGCAGCTGCATGATCAGAATTCCAACCTTCATCTGAGGTTCAAATACTTCCTCTGCCACACTTGAGTGTTCTGCAGATTGGAAAGCAGTAGCAGAGAAGGCAGGTGTGGTCTGCCTCTTGATTTCCCTTTCTTCTGCTAATTACCCTCTCCTTCCGACCCCCTGCATCCCATCTCCCCATTCATTCATTTGTTTCTGGCTCCTCCAATATTGGGATGGGTAAGGAGGGAGGAGAGATATTAGGAAGTGTCCAGTTGTGAAATGGCATTTATGTTTTCCCAGCTTGGCAGATGTTGAATGTTGACTCTCGCCTTGGATATTTTTGGTTTCTCAGAGATTCCCCACTATGAACCTCTAACTAGACCCCCTACAATGCAGCCAATGCATCTTTTCTGAAGTGGTTGGTAACTTCAAATTCTCCCTCAGCCCCTCGTTATCATCTTCTACTAGTCCTTTCTTCCCACACTCCATTTCATGCCTTTATTTTTCTCCAAAGAACTTTTCACAATTTGACATCTTCGTTTGTTGTATGTCTTCTCACAATAGAATGTAAGATTTTAGAAGGCAAAAATTACCTATGTTATTCATTATTATGTATCCTGTACCTAGAATAATGCCTGGCATGTAGTAGATGTTCAATAAATATTTGTTGAAAGCATGAAAGAATAAATGAGCACTTGGAGGAAGATCGTCTGTACTGGAGTCCCATTGGGGTCTACACAGCCTTATTTAGTATAATCCAAAACAAGCCTTCACTAGCTCCCATCAAAACATACACAATTAGTTTCACCCAAACACTATAATGTTTGACAAGTGTAAGTGCAGCTACTTCCTATTCCCATCTCAGCCCTCTATACTCTTGGGAGCAGCTAGATAACCACAAACTTACATATTTGGACTTTTTCAGAGATCAGTCCAGCATCTGTCTCACCATCTTATATGGTACAAAGTCAAGTTCTCTGAGTCCTAAAGTGACCTCTCACTGGTTTGTTTTATTTATTTACTTTTTTAGTTTCATCTTTATTTTGTTTTCTTGGCTTGGGTCATAACATTAAATGTTGCCAAAATATATTTAGTTTTGAATTTACGTAAGGAATTTTTTTCAATAAAATAAAATCATGAATGTTCCATAATTTAAACATGCCATAAGGGAGATTAATTTCTTAACATTGTGTTATATGATTATTTTTAAGGCCTTCACCAAGTTCTGATTTTTTTAAAAGACAGTTCAAAATTACTTTTGAAAATCTGTATTCTTTTTTTTTCCCCTGAGGATTGTCTGTTTTTATTTATCTATTTATTTATTTATTTAACTTCAGAATATTACAGGAATACAAACATTTTGGTTACATCAATTACTTTTGTACAGTTTGAGTCAAAGTTATAAGTATGTCCATCACTCAGATAGTATACATTGTACTCATTATGTGTGAATTTACCCATCCCTTCCTCCCCCCTCCCACCTGCTTGATTTCTGTTGAATTTTACTACCATATGTATACATGAGTGTTGATTATTTAGTTCCAATTTAATAGTGAGTACATGTTGTGTTTGTTTTTTCCATTCTTGTGATAGTTCCCTTAGGAGGATGGTTTCCAGTTCCAACCAGGTTGTTACAAAAGATATTAGTTCACCATTTTTTTATGGCTGAGTAATACTCCATGGTATACATATCCCAAATTTTGTTAATCCACTCATGTACTGATAGACACTTGAGTTGTTTCCACATCTTTGCAATTGTGAATTGTACTGCTATAAACATTGAAGTACAAGTGTCTTTTTCATAAAATGTCTTTTTTTCCATTGGGTAAATACCCAGTAATGGGATTGCTGGATCAAATGGTACGTCTACTTTCAGTTCTTCGCGGTATCTCCATACTACTTTCCACAGAGGTTGTACTAGTTTGCAGTCCCACCAGCAGTGCTTAAGTGTTTCTTTCTCTCCGCATCCGCACCAGCATCTGTTGTTGTGGGAGTTTTTGATAAAAGCCATTCTCACTGGAGTTAGGTGACATCTCATTGTGGTTTTGATTTGCATTTCCCTGATGATTAGAGATGTTCAGCATTTTTTCATATGTTTATTGGCCATCAGTCTATCTTCTTTTGAAAAGCTTCTGTTCATGTCTTTTGCCTACTTTTTAATGGCATTGTTTGATGTTTTCTTGTTGATTTGCTTGAGTACTTTGTAGATTCTGATTATTAGCCCTTTATCGGATGTGTAGCATACAAATATTTTCTCCCATTCTGTAGGTTGTCTATTTGCTATATTGATTGTTTCCTTGGCTGTGCAGAAGCTTTTTAACTTAATCAGGTCCCATTTATTTATCTTTGTTGTTGCTGTGATTGCCTTTGGGGTCCTCTCCATAAATTCTTTTCCTAGGTCGATATCCATAAGAGTTTTTCCAACCTCTTCTTCTAGAATTCTTACAGTTTCATGTCTTAGGTTTAAGTTTGTTATGCATTGTGGATTAATTTTTGTGAGTGTTGAGAGGTGCAGATCCTGTTTCAGTCTTCTACATGTGGCTATCCAATTTTCCCGGCACCATTTATTGAATAGGGATTCTTTCCCCCTTGTAGGTTTTTGTCTACTTTGTCAAAGATCAGATGGCAATATGAGGATGGTTTTATATCTGGGTTCTCTGTTCTGATCTGTTGGTCTAGGTTTCCCTCTCATTGGTATAAAACAAGGAGTAAATATTTATCAACCCCTCATATGGATACTACCTCTCTCCAAAGCAATTCTCTCCAAAACTCCTCTTTTTCTCTTTCTTTCTCTGCCTTTACTCACTTAAATATTATTGCCATAGATATTGAGGTAAGATTTGCAAATCAGAATGCAGACTCCTCCTTTTCCAGTCCTGTGTAGATGTGGTGAAGCCACTTACTTCAGACCTATTGCTCTCTCTCTACCATCAGGGCCTCACTCAAATTTGAAACAAGAGGAGTTCTACTTTTAAATCCTGTTGTATCCATCCTGAAAAGCTGTTGTAAGCAAGTAATGAGATAAAGGAAATTAACTGTTTAACAAAATGTTTAACATAAAACACATATTTATTTCTCTCTCAGTTCTCTTCTCTTAACTCATTTCTTGCTATTCCTCCTAAAATAATAGGTAGAATCCTAGCCCATAATTGCATGTCCTTGGAAATTTTTTGAGTAGAGAAAAAAGCAAAAGGGCTAATAAATTTCTTAGAAAACACAAAGAAGGGAAAAAATATACACAAGAAAAAATCCCAAGATCACCATAAATATTTCACATGTAAGTTAGAGTTACAGTATTTATTTTTTCCTGACAAGAATATATCATTTCTTGTTACTAATTTTTAAATTTCACTTTCGATGTGCAAGCTAGGCAATTTTAAATTGTCAGAGTCACATAAATTACTGACTTAGTTTAACAGCAAAGGCTATTTTCTGGTATCCAGTTATCAGACCTGAAATACATTTTATAGCAAAGTATGAGATTAAATAGTTTCACCTCTAAATGTGGTAGACATGTGCTTCTCGTATCCTCCTTAAAAATTAACTATTCATGTTTAGTAGAGAGTGAAATTCATCAGGGACAAAGCATTGCAGATGAGCTCATTCTCCTGTTACCTTGATGTATGGAATTATTCCCTCAGGTCCAAATCTAATCAAATGTGACCACAATTCATCTAATTTTCTTCCAGATCTGTGCAGCCTTAACAGTATTGCCAACTAATGAATTCTTCTACAGAGAGACAGCTATACTAAAATTCTTCTATAACCAAGTAATTCTTAAGAGAATTATATTTTATTTGAGTCTAGGAATAGCTTTATTGAATTATCAATACTAAAGGAACCTGGCAGATTACCTGAATGTAATAGGGTGCAATGAAGGATGAATTTAAAAAAAAATTCCCAAATGCTATAAACATTTACAAAAAGTTGAAAAATAATATACATTAGAATAAAAACATAATATGACAAATTATTTGGGTATACCATTTGGGAAGTCTTTTTCTCGTTTCCAATTACAGTCTCACCACCAAGAATTGTCAACACATAAGGATCCTGTATCTAAAACACCTTTGTAACAAAGGCATTCTGAGAGGTATTCTGATTCCACGTATTTTGAGCACCTACTTGAAGACCAGAAACAAATACCTTAAGAGAGAGGTCAAGTAAATAGTTATCAAACTTCTTCCATTCCCCCCATATAAAAAAAAATACGTACCCAAAGAACTTATTAGTTGCAACAATTATGGTATATATCAAATTACAATAGTCCACACCATGTCTCACAGTATGCATTCTTTGAAACTCTTTTGGAGTCTTTGTAAAGGCTTTAGTTGAGTCAAAATTCAAACATCTATCCCCAGTCAGTCATGACCTGGGGCACATAATCCAAATAAGACTTACACCCTGCCTTCCCACCAGCTGAACTTCTTTAAGACCTCTGCTTTAATGCTGACAGTAACCAAAGTGCAGTGATGGGTCCAAGAACTAACAGGGTGTTATAGTAATTAAAAATCACTATTTTTGGGGCCAGACCAACCTGAGTTCAAGTTCTATCTCATGAATTTACTAGCTGGGTGACCCTGGGAGATTGCCATGATCTCTGTGAGCCTCAGTTGCTTGTCTGACGGGAAAAGTAAATCAGGTATTTAAAGTATTTACTATGCTTCCTGGTACATAGTATGAAATAAATGTTAGTCCTTAGTATTTCCATTGCTATTAAAATGATCAAAATACACTAATAAATCATGGTCTAGACAATCAAAGGTTTTGAGGGAGGACCAGCATGACATTAACAATGTCTTGGCAGACAGAAGAGAGGAGCAAAGTAACAGAAAAACTAAAGCCAACAGTATTCAGCAACACTAATACAAATATTCCTAAGGCAGGAGGCATTAGGAATATTTGGCAGCAGGAAACAGCTTTCTAGCCAAAGACCTGGGTTTTAGGTACAGGGCTGTCTGTGCTTTCTGTTCCAGAGGAGAGAGGGTAAAAGATTTTAATGCAAGAGAAATTGGAAGACAGTGATTTAGACACAGGGAGGCAATCTGGCAACCAGAATGGGTAGAGTGTACTAATGGGGCAGTTACTGAAGGGTGGTAGGGTTGACATGATCAATAAAAGTCCTTGAGTTTTAGATGGGGATGTGCCTGTATGTGTCACAGGAGGAAGGAGGTAGGGAGAACATTGATCATAATTTTGAGAAAAGCATGCCTGTGGGGTAGATTCTGACAGTAATCTTGTTATATTGCTTTATAGCTCCCAAGGTCTAGAATAGTGATATAGAGTGGTGCTCAATATTTTTAAAATTAAATATGTATATCAAATGTTTGCTTCCCTCACCTGTATAGGCTTGTCCTGTTCGCTTAATATAAACTCAGCCTTGATACCAATTTCCAAAAGAAATACAGTTAAACTATTAAATTTGTGATTTTCTATAGTTTTTAGGAAAGACCAAAGTATTGTAGGGTCATGGTGAAAGAAGATATCACATGGATGGATCACCCAGGAATTTCCTAGGTTTTTCTCTCCCTGGTTCTCCTTTCCAAGTATTTTTATTTTTATATTTATTTATTTTTATGGTGATAAATTACACCTAGAATAAAATTTACCATGAGTGGCATTTAGTACATTCACAAAATTGTGCAACCATTACCCCTGTCTAAATCCAGATCATTTTCATCACCGCAAAAAGGAACCACATACCCACTAAGCAGTTACACCCCATTTTTACCTCCTCTTAACTCCTGGCAATAAATAGTCTGTTTTCTGCCTTTATGAAACTGCTTACTCATGATATCATAATGGAATCACACAATATATGGCCTTTTATATCTTGGTTCTTTCACATCTTGGTTCTTTCACTTTGCACATTGTTTTCAAGGTTTATCCATGCTATCACATGTATCAGTACTTTATTCCTATTATGGCTGAATAATATTCCATTGTATATATGTACCACATTTTATTTCTCCATTCATCAATTGTTGAACATTTGGATTTTTCCATCTTTTGGCCATTATGAATAATGCTGCTATAAACATTTGTGTACAACTTTGGTGGGACACCTGATTTCAAATCTTTTGGATATATATACAGGAGTTGAATTTCTAGGTCATACAGTAATTATATATTTAACTCATCAAGGAACTACCACACTGTTTTCCACAACAGCTGCACAATTTTATATTCCCATGAGCAATGTATGAGGGCTCCAATTTCTCCACATTCTTGCCAACACACTTGTTATTTTCCATTTCTTGTTTGTTTGTATCAATATTTAACTAAAGTAATTTTAGTGGGTATAAAGTGATACCTCATTTTGGTTTTGATTTGTGTTTTCCAAATGGTGAATAATATTGAACTCATTGGCCATTTGTATATTGTACTTGGAGAAATGTTTATTCAAGTCCTTTGTCCATTTCTAAATTGGGTTATTTGTCTTTTTGTTGTTGAGTTGTAAGTGCTTTTTCTATATTCTGGATACTAGACCCTTATCAGATATATAGTTTTCAAATACTTTCTCCCACTCTGTGGGTTGTCTTTTTGCTTTCTTGATAGTGTTTTTGGATCCAGTCTTTAGTACTTTGCCTCCAATGTCTTCTTTCTCTATTCCCTCCCAGGAACAAGTATGTTCCTCTCTCATGTGTAAATGAGCAGTATTTTGCAGTTCTTCTTCACTCTTTCTAACTAAAGCACCAGTCCAAGTACTAACAGGCATTGTGAGACTTAGGCTTCATTAGGAATAGTCTATTCTCTCAACAGAGACAGATCTCCACAAAGAGAAACTTCATACCAGCAGCTAAGAAAATAAAGTCTTCTTCATATTTTTTTTCAAAACGTTGCACAAAATGATAAGTTCTGCTACTATAATATAGTTATTCCTAGCAAAGAAGTAAATGTAATGGTTGTTTGTGGGTTTTAAAAAATTTGTAACTTGTCCTGGGAGCATTAAAAACCCTGATACAGGTATGGCAAGTATAATCCTTGCAAAATCTACACTATGGATAAATCCTCTCTGCAGAAGAGCAGCCATGTTACTTCAGCCCAATTAGTCCAGAAGCATTCAACTACATGGTAGAATTAGGACAAGTGGATATCAAGACTATTGAAAACAGGAAGGAATTAAAAATGCATACTAGTTTGTACATTAACCTCAACCATAAATAAATAAAACAAAAAAAGTTGACCGTATGATTCATTTTTTTTTTGCTATCAAGACATTTCATCTAGTTTCAGAATATATTTAAGTCCATCCTTATCCCTGTGCTATATGAGAAAAGTTATTTTTGACATCTCTTTACTTTAGCACAGTCTTCCTCTCAAAACTGGTTTGGTAGTAGCATGTAAAGAACAAATATCTGATATTTCTTATGGACAGTGACAGAGCAATGAATGTAAATATAAACTCCCTTAAAAACCATCTGTTTTCAGTTGTTTTTTTATATGCATTTTATTTGATAGCCACTCCCCAACAATTGTGGGGGAATAATTCTTTACTCTTATGAAACATATTTGATTGAATGCAATGTTTTTATCAGGTGTAAAAGAATGGTTTGAAAATGTAATAATATCACATACAAGCTGAATTTTAGCATCATCAATGAAATAAACTTCAAACTTTCCAATCTTCAAAATTGTGGTCAGATTTACATAGCTACATACTTTTCTGCAATAATATGTATTCTTATATATATATGTGTATATATAGTATACACACACACATACACATGCATGTACATATAGCCCACTAGAGTAGGTTGAATGGTGGTCCCTAAAAAGATATGTTCAAATTATAACTCCTGGTAACTCTAAATGTGACCTTATTTGAAAAAAAGCATCTTTGCAGATGCAATTAACTTAATGATCTTGAGATGAGATCATTCTGGATTACCTGGTTGCACTGTAAATCAAATCACTGGTGTCTTTACGAGTCAAGTATATTATACAGATGCTCCTCAACTTACAATGGGGTTATGGCCCCATTGTAAGTTGAAAATATTGTATGTTGAAAATGCCTTTAATACACCTAACCTATGGAACATAATCGCTTAGCCTAGCCTACCTTAAAAATACTCAGATCACTTATATTAGCCTACAGTTGGGCAAAAGCATCTAACACAAAGCCTATTTTATAATAAAGTTATTATGAAGAATTTTGAATCAAAATTCAAAATCCAGTTTCCACTGAATGTGCATTGCTTTCATACCATCATAAAGTCAAAAAATTGTAAGTTGAACCACTATAAATTGGGGACCATCTGTACAGACAAAAGAGGAGAAGACATAAAGAAGACAGTGATGTAAAGACAAGTAATTACTGCAGTGATGCACCCACTAGCTAAGACATGCCAAAGATTGCTGACACCCACCAGAAGCTGGAAGAGAAAAAAGAAATTACCCCCTAGAGAATTTTCAGGGAATATGGCCCCACTGGCACCTTGATTTCAGACTTCTTGCCTCTATAATTGTGAGAGAATAAATTTCTGTTGTTTGTGGTAGTTTTTTACAGCAATTCTGAGAAACTAATACAAATTTTCATACTGGGAAGTGGGGTGCAGCTGTAAAAAATACTAAAAATGTGGAAATGGCTCTGGAATTAAGTGACGGGTAGAGGCTGGAAGAATTTTGTGGTGCATGAAAGAAAGAAGCCTTGATTTTCTTGAAGAGATTGTTGGTAGAAATATGGACATTAAAGATGCTTCCGGAGAAGTCTCAGAAGGAAATGAGGAGTATGATATTGAACACTAGAGGAAAAGTGTTCCTTATCATAAAGTGGAAGAAAACTTGGCTGAATTGTTTTCTACTGTTGAGTGGAAAGCAGAACTTGTAGGCAGTGAACTTAGTTATTTAACTGAGCAGATTTCCAAGCAAAGTGTTGTCAACCTAAAATAACAACAGAGACAGTGGTTCTTAAAAAAGATGAATTTATTTGGGAATGGATGATGGATTAAATCTGGGAATCCACTTGACATGGAAAACCACGGGGGGCCATAGGTATACCCAGGGAAGCAAAGCAAGGGAAGGGTTTTTATAGACAAAATTATAAGGGTTACTTAAGTTGTTTTGAAACATTTATTCTTGGCTACAAGGATCGCTACCGAGGGTGGTGTCAGTCCAAAGTTGAACAGGTAGTTGCTGGGCAGACATCCTTGTAGAAGTATTCTTTGTGGATGGTTGCTGTGGCCTTTGTGAAAGGTTGTGGTTTTCAGAGAATCCTTGTAATAGTTTTATCACAGGCATGTGTGCATGGTAGCCTCATGGCCTCCCGACTCTATTTTGTTAGGGTTTGGCATAAGTGACTCCATTTGATTCTCACAACTTTTACAGTGTTAAAGATGTGGCTTGGTTTCTCCTTGTCACATATAGCCAAATGTGAGAGGAAAGAGATGAACTCAGGAAAGAACTGTTTAAGCAAAGTAGAATCAGCACTTGATTGTTTGGGGGGGGTTTCTAGCCTATTCAGCCTTCAAGGGATATTAAAATCAGGTTATTAACTGTTGGGAAAGCATGCTATGGAGAGAAGTTCAAGGGTGTGGCTGGACAACTTTTGCTGAAGGGATTGGGTGTGTGACTCATGGGTCCAATCAACCATCTCAACAAAATCAGGGAATAGAGAGGCACTTATCCAGGAAGGATGTGTGGAGAACCCTCTTGTCTAAGGGTGCCTATATGGGAGACAGACAAGTTTTCAGACTGCTATTTTAGTAGAAACACTGCCACCTTGGACAGAAGAGGACAGAGACAAAATGAAATGAAGGATGGCTGTTGGGCTTTTGAGATTCTACAGGCAGAAAATGAGCTGATAGAGATCATTGATTGCAAATATATGCTGCCCTTCAAGAAAAAGAAAGAATGACTCCAAAGGCAGAGGCCGAGGCCAGAGGGGGTACAGAGGGTGATGGAGCCTGCTATTGCCAGAGCCTCTGTGAGAGAATAAACCTCTGTTGTTTTCAATTACCAAGTTTGCAGTAATTTGTTATGGCAGCCCCAGGAAACAAATGCATTCACATTTCCTGAAATTTTCAGTTATAATTGGCATTCTATTTTAGATAATAATTTAAACCATTTTCCCCAACAGGATGTGTGACTGGTGTGCACATTCTTTCTCCCTCCCTCCCTCCTCCCCTGTCCCCTCCTCCTCCCTCCCTCCACCACTCTCTCTCTCTCCCCCCACTTTCTCCTTCCCTCCTATCCTTCTTCTCCCTCCCTCCCCCTCCCTTTCTTATGTACATGTAGGAGCTAGACAAAAACAGAATAGAAGACAATATGGCATAATGGAAATCATGTTAGAATTGAAGTCAAACTAGCTTTAAAGTCTACTCCCTTACTAACTACTTGTGTAATCTTGAAAAAATGAATTAACCTCTCTCCTACTTCTTTAAACTGTAAGATGGAAACAGTATAATAAAATTGACAAGAGATTTAAGGTAGAAAATATATTATATTTAAATTGGCAGGCACAGTGCCTGATAATCCACCCCCTTCCCTTTACCCAGTGGAACATCATGAATAAGTAATAAGAGGCAGTAACCCTGTAATCATGAATTTAATGATTGCAACGTTTGAACACCTAAAATGGATTTAATCCACATTCACATGATAATTTAGAGAGACTGATCAGAAAGTTTGATCTTTTGCAGTCATTGTAAAGCCTGCAATGATATAGATGCGTATATTTATGGCCCTAGGGCATTTGTTTAAGGATTATTTTTGTGAATGGCCTCCTGTTAAACTTCCATGTAGGAAAAAAAATGCTCCAGAATCAATAAATAATCAATGGTGAGAGAAAGGCTATACCTGCTGTAGTTTTTGAGTTTTCCGTTATTTTATGAGTCCTTTCTGCTATATCTGATCTTAATTATACTGACAAACTTCCTGGACAGATAAATATCTATATTTATACTCTTTGCTGACATTTGAGGTTTCATTTCTGAAGACACTTACAGTGGATATATGCAGAGCTTTTCATCTTTCCTGAATTACATCTTCATTAGTCCAACATAAGCATGGTAAGAATACCTTGAAAGGATATATCTATTTGTATTGATTGCTTCTGAAATTTAATGTGTCTCCTCTTGTGCATGTACCAAAATCCTGAAGTTGAAAAATTGATTCCTTAAAATTACTTATAATAAAACTTAAAATAAATTTGAAATAATTGTGCAGTAAAATTTCCTGAAAGGTAAGGGAGAGGCATCTCCCACTTTATACCATGTCTTTTAAATATCTCTATTCTCAACTTAGAACTCTTTTTAAAAAGTTGATTTTATATTGTTTTCTCTTCTCCAAATATCTGAATCCTGGTTGTACATTCAAGTGAGAATGTCTGGAGTTAGAACACGGTATTAAAAATATTAAATGTGTGGAAAATTTCAAGCACATCTAAGAGTAAAGAGAATTGGAAGATGTGTTCGCATATGCCATACCAGCTTTGACAATGAATTTATGGCCAATCTTGTTTCATCTGTTCCTTGTTTGGTCTGTACCTCTATCCAACCTTGGATTATGCTGAATGAAATCTAAGCCATCATATAATTTCATCTGGTAATAGTTTATAAAAATATTTCATGTAGAAACTATTTTATATCCTTATCACACACAAAGTAACAATAATTCTTTAATATCATCAAATATAAGTGCTCACAATACCCAAATGCTTTGTAACATAATTTTGTACAATGTAATTCGGATCCAAATGACATTTATACTTTGTAATCTTTTGATACATTTCTGAGTCTTTTCTACAGGATTCCCTTCTATCTCTTTATTTATTTGCTATTAGTTATTGAAGAAATGTCTGATATGGTGTGATATAGTTGCCCTAGCCACATGTAGCTATTTAAATTTCAATTAATTAAAATTTTAAAAAGAATTTAATGTAGAATTAAATAAAATTTAAAATGTCACACTAGGCACACTCTCATATTTCAGGTGCTTCATAGGCCCATGTGGCTAGTGGCTACTCTATTGAAGAATGCAGATATGGAATAATTACATTATTGCCAAAAGTTCTGTTGGAGTGCATTGCTATAATTTCCCATAGTAAGTTTTGTTTTGTTTTGTTTTGTTTTTTCCTCATTATACCCCTATATGTCATTTTACCTGATATGGTCGCTCTATTTCCTATAAATTGATCGTTATAGCTAAATCTTGATTAGATGTATGTTCAATATTTTGCCAAAACTACTACATAGTTTCGTTGTGCACCTACATCAAGAGGTATATGACACCTGGGTGTCTCTTTTTGTGACGTTAGTAGTCACTGATGATTATTTTCTAGTTCTAATAAAATGGTATATTTTGATTACTGTGTAACTTTCATAATTTCTTCTTTGTCCCCATGCCATTCTTACCTGTAGGCTCATGGTAGGTTTATTGGAAGTGGTGCTGATTATTGTTAGACTGTTATCCTAACCTCTAGTATTGTAGACTTCTGTCTTCCTTCTGGGGAAAAAAATCGACCAACGACCTAGCATTGTTTGTAGATTGTAGTCCATATTTTGTGCTAGTTTGTTCAAGATGATAAAGATCCTACCTTTCTGAGTTGACAATTACTTCCTTCCTTCATCTTTATTCATTTATATAATATTTTTTATTATTTATACAATATAATTGTATAAAGATGACAGATTAAATATATGCATCTAATATTGATCCTTTCAAAGTTTGGTAATTATTTTTTAAAGACATAGACCCACAAAGATAAGAAAGAAAACCATTGCAACAGCATTTTGGAAGTTAGAAAGCAGATGGCCAAGGACTACTCACTTAGCAAACGCTAACCTGGAAATAGAAAAAACTGTGAAAGATCCAAAATTAAACTGTAAAATTTTCAAAAACCTCAGGAACTAGCAGTACTTATGGAACTAAAAGTGAAGCAATTTGCTGTTAAAGAAGATTTGATGATGTTAAAAAAGATTCCTAGATAATCTCTCCCACTCATGTGACTGCCCTTCAATTACTCTGGCAGTGCTCTGAAGATTTGTTTGCTGAGGAAGATTAGACTGTGCCTGGACTAGATTGTTGAGAGCAAATGTACAGTATTATAAAGAGAAGAATGAACAGGCCATTTACATATAAATGCTGATGTTTTTGGCCCTTTCCTCCACTTGGTTTCCAGGACACAAGGCAACCAGACCTTTATTCCATGGCAGGAGGCTAGAATATCTGTCTCTGGAACATTTACCTTCCTATAAAAGAAGGAAGCAAAGATATTGACACCCTGATTTTTCTAAAACCTTGAAAAATCTCCCTTCAGTGGAGTTCAAGTTTGTCATTCCCCATTAGGATGCCCAGTGCTTTCAGTCTGCTTCTGAGCCCTCTGGCCCATCTTAATCAAGAGCAGCCAAATAGATTACCAAATATCATGGGAAAACTTTAGTAAGGAAGATAGAAAGCAAAATAAGCAAATGGGAAAAAAAGCAACTTGGAGGAAAAATATTATGCAGAAAGAAAAAAAAACCCTTAACATTAGTATCCTAAGAATGCTAATAGAGGCTATTGCATTTATAAAACAAAAACAAGATGATATGATAAGAAATTTTCAGAGAACATCATAAAAATTAAAAATGATCACAGGAGGGGAAAATACCCTGTGAACGTGTTGTAATATAAAGTTGAGGGAATCTCTCAGAGATTAAAACAAAAAGACCAAAAATAAAAAAAAAGACTAAAGAGAAAATATAAAATTGAAAGACAAGTAAAGTCCTGGGAGAAAGATACAATATATAATGCCTTCAAATATCTGAAGGAAATTGGTTTCCAATTCCACGTTTGGCCCAGGTATCAATAAATTATATTTATTGATTATAACAAGAAAGGGGAAAAATTCAATTTATTCCTCTTTCTTTGAAAAGTATTGGAGGATGTATTCCACAAAAATGAGCAAGTTAACCAATAAAAATGAAAAGAAAGATGGGGTAGGAACAGGAAACAGACGATCCAACACAGGAAAAAGACAAAGAAAACCTCTAGATTGATAGCAAAAAGGAAATCCCAGCTTGATTGCTGTGCTCCAGGCGTAGATGACAGCCCATGAAGGTGGTTGCAGTTTGGAAAACTGGTGACTGAGTAAAAAGTAGAACTTCATATTCACAGCAATCCATCCCACAGAGTGAACTGAGAGGCATAACAAATGTCAACAGAGCTATCACTTTTACCAATCTGATCCACAATGTTGATGATATATGACTGAGACTAAGACAATTAAGAAGTATGTTATTACCACAAGTGGTTATATTGAAGCCTGGTCTCTCTTCACTAACATTGGGATAGGCCCTTCTGCTCCCTATGTATTACAATGCAGAAGAAAATACAGACTTAGTCAAATATGAATTCTTATGAAAAGAAAAACCTGTTTATATACACATAAAATTCCTCCCAAATTCATATCTACCTGAAATGTCAGGAAGTGACCTTATTTGGAAATAGGGTCTTTGCAGATGTAATTAGTTAAGATGAGGCTGTACTGAATTAGGATGGGTCCTAAATTCTGTGACTAGTATCTTTATACAAAGAGGAAAGAATACAGAGAAACACAGGCAGGGAGGCCATGAGAGGACAGCCAGATTGGAGTGAGGCAGGTACAAGACAAAGAATGTCAAAGATTGCCATCAGTCAATGGAGGGAAGGAGGGAAAAGACAAGAAAGGATTCTTCCCTAGAACCCTCAAAGGGAGCATGGCCTTGCCAATACCTTGATTTCAAAATTCCAACCTCCAGAACTGTGAGAGAATAAATTTCTGTTGTTTTAAGTCCTCCAGTTTGTGGTAATTTACATGCAATTAACAGGTTTATTTTTCAGAGATTCAGAATTTCAAACTGGTAAAACATGGTCGTTTTTATAAAAGTTGAGCATTGGGACTTTGGTTTGTAAGCATAATTTATTGCCATTTTTAAGGGAAAATCAAATCCACTTATTTCAACTTAAAGTTCCAAAAATGCAGTCTTGAAAGTTGTGATCTGTCCTTTTGGGCAGACTGGCCATGCTGACTGTGAAGGGATGTGTTCTCAGTGAGCATTTATCGGGGAAGATCAGTTCTGATTCACTTCCCCTGCCATAGCTCTCATGGTCCCTCCCAAACACCCCCTACATCACCAGACTTCCGTCTTCATTTTCTTTATGACTGTTCATATGAAACAACTAAGAAGGTTGCTTTACCCCTAACACTCTCCTAAAAGTTCACATCACTTGTTTCCATGTGTCCTGGAGAAGATTTTGAATTAAACATAGACAGTCTCTATTCTATGCCCTTAAAATGTTCTTGTCTTTTAAAAATGAGGGAAAATAAGCTATAAACCAACATTCTTAATGGGTCAGAATATTCATAGAAAATGGAATATTTATATTATTTTAAAATTAGAGGATTTATATGGATTGAATGATTAAATTATATTAAATATTTTTTTTTTTTTGCTTTCCCAAGAATACTTAGTAAGAAATAAAAATTTTAGGTACATAAAATGTGATGCAAAGGATTGTTCTCAGATTTTAGTCAGTTTGCTGAATGGCACCCTTTGCAGAATTGAGGAATTCATCCTAATTCACCTGTTGGCTCTTTTCATACCTACACTGTAAATATTCCTTGGGTTTCCTTTCAGGAATAAGACTATAATCTTGTTTTTCCCCTGCCTTGAGGAACATTAGGAGGTTTTGGAAGGATGATACTACATAAATTCAAAGTGGCACAAGGGGTTACTAGCAAGAAAAAACATGTTTGCCAGTTTGGAATTCCACCAAATTCTGTAATTGGTATCTGAAGATTTGCAAGCATGGATTCTCTTTGTCTTCAGTATGATTTAGATGTGACTCATTTTAGTCATGGAACTAATATGATAACATATAATTCAGGCATAGGTAAAAATAAAAGAGTAAAAGGAAATATCTTTCTATGAGATTGTGAAACCCCACAGATGGATATTCCCTTGACTTATTCCCTGTGGTTTTGGCAGACATCTTTGCCATGCAGATAGAGTTGTTTCCTTTAGCAGACAAATAGGGTTCCTGACAGCAGTTTGCCAGGAAGTCAATTTCCCTCATCAGCCAAAGGTTTTTTCTTTTTTTTTTTTTCGAGAAAGATAAATAAGCACACCTGTTATGCAGAAAAGAGATAAAGGAAGATGTCATCAGTAAAGTCAGCAGATCAATTGGCCATGTGGTAGACTAGTGTAATCTGATAATTCTCTTTAGGGACAGATGGCCCCAACAGATGCTATCTTAAAGTGAAGCGTACAAAATGGAGTGAGGAACATAAGTGAATACAGGCACATAATAGCAGTATAGAGAAATTACAGTACACAGAGGTAATTGAAAAGTAATGACCAAAGTCATAGAAGTTAATCAGAGAAGATAAGTGTCATGGAAACAGAAGAAAGAGAGAATTTCAAGAAAGAATGATTAGCAGTTATTTGTTCCAGAGATATTACATAATACGGCCCTAAGTTTTCCTATGAGATTTGGTAATAAGGGCTATTTTTGACATGGTGTAAGATAATTACTAGTGTTAATGAGAGGACTTTGGGTGTAATGAGATGGTATAGGTAGTTTGCATTAGGCTAAGGGGTGAATGAGCCATGAGAAAGTACAGAAAGTACAGTGGGACTTCTCTTTCAATAAATTTTTTATAAAGAGAAGAATAGAGCCATGATAATAAATAGATAAATAAGTTGTGGCCCTTGGCCTCTGGGGACTTACAATGTATAAGAAGGAGACAAAAACAAATTCAGATATTTTGAATACAGTCAGTACTCTGTATCTGTGGGTTCTTCATTCATGGATTCAAGTAATCATAGACTGAAAATATTTGGGAAAAAACAATAAAAAGTACCAATACCACAATAAAAATAATGCAAATAAAAATCCAGTATACCAACTATTTACATTTTATTAGTTATTATAAGTAATCTAGAGATGATTTAAAGTATACCAGAGTATGTATATAGGTTATATGTAAATACTATGCTACAATATTTTATATAAGGGACTTGAGCATCCATAGATTTTGGAATCTATGAAAAGTCTTGGAACAAATCCCCCAGAGATACCGAGAGATGACTGAACAGTGTAATGAAAGTGGTGAATGCTAGGGTAAATGTAGCCATAGGGCCTTTGATAAAACAGAGGAGAGACACTTAAACATCTTGAAGGGGAAGCCCTGATGGTCAAGGCAAGCCTCAAAGGCTTAAGAAAGAGTCAGACTGGTTGGGTGCAACTTCAGTTTCTTCTGCATAATACTGTTCTAGAAAACGTGTTTAACTTCTTGTGGCAAGGTAACTTGACAGAGTAATCTAAGCATTTCTCTACCCCTTTTGTCTCTCATATTATTTTCCTTCACCACTCCCACCCACCATAACCCACACTAAAGTAGAAGTAAAGATTAAAGGAAATTGCCAAATTAAATATGATATGATGATTCTTTTCTTGACACTTTCTTACAGAGCTGGTTTTTGGATATTACCTAGGAGCTGCCTGAGGTAAGATGAGATACAATGCTGAGTAACAACAGATTTTAAATTGGAAGAAAAATACAGTCTGGAGGGAGAAGAGAAAAATTTTATTAATTATTATATTAATATTAATATTATTATTGTTTTCTTGCAGAGAATCAACTTGAAGTGTTGGAAGGGACTCAGAGATGAGCTGGCCTCAAGCATGAATATTCCTTATCATAATTCATGTACCTGCTTCGTAGCATTTCTGGACACTTATAAGTCCCCCTGTACAATGTAAGGGCAAAGGGAACATAAATGAAATGTCACTTGAAAAAGATGAAACTAATTCATACAATCCCCCCCCCCAAATGAACAAACAAGCAAACAAACAAAACTAGACTTATTGTCAAATATTCCAGGAATAGATAATTGACATTTTATAACAATTCTTTCAGGAAATAGAAAAATATTAATTTTCTTCATCTCATTTGAGGAATTTGATATATACTAGATAATGAAAAATATAAAACCGCATCCTGCTAATTGTGTTTATTAAACCCATACAGCACTTGTTATGTGCTAAGCATTATTCTAAGTACACATCAACTCCTTTAATCCTTTTAACAAACACCTGAAGTAAGTGCTCTTCCTGTTCCCATTTTGCATGTGAGGAATTGGAGGAACAGAAAATGTCAGTAATTTGTCTGAGATAACAGAGATAGTAATTGGTACAGCATGGACTTAAATGCAAAGAACCTGGCTCTAGAATTCATGTTTTAAAGCATTCACTGTTCTTCTTTCAAAGAGAAACTAATTACAGGGCAATTTCACTTACAAATACATGTACAAATAACTTTACATTAGCTAATCAAATCTAGTAAGGTATTAAAAAAACACTTCATGATGTCATATTCCCATATTTAGAATATTTTTTTAATATTTGAAAATTATTAATGTAATACACAAATTATCATCTCAAATGAGAAAAACAATATATTCATCTTTTTATATGTGGAAAATATTTTTATATATTTCAATATTCATTCATAATTATGAAAAAAAAATTCTGTCAAACTTGAAGTTAAGTGGAAAAAAAATTTCTCCTAAAATCTCTGCAAACATTACACTTAATGATGAAAGCTAGAAGTGTTTGTTTTTTTTTTCTAAATCAGTGAAAATGACAAGGACGCCTGCTGTAGCCATTTTTATTCAACATTGTGCTCAAGGCCCTAACTAGTGGTAAAACATAATAAAAATAATAAAAGCTATAAGATTTGGAAAGTAAGAAGCAAAATTGTCAACATGCTCACTCAGTGTGTTTGTATACTTTGTAAACTCTAGAGACAAATATTTGAAATTAATAGATGGGTTCAGTAAGGTAGCTATATATAAGATCATAAGTCCATTATGTTACTATACACAATAAGAATAAATAAGAGAACATTATAAAAACAATAAAGCATTTAGTAATACAAATAAAAAAAGTCTAAGATGGTTAGGGGAATATTATACAATTTTATTGAAAAGCATTAAAGGCTTAAATAAATACAGAGGTATTTTGTGTCTGTGGCTAGAAAGTCTTAACAATACATATAGATTAATTCCATCCTAATTGATACATTAATTTAATGCAGTAGCAATCAAAATCCTATTGGAATTTTGATGGAATTAACAAGTTGATTATATCATTTATAAGATGATTGAAAGGGCCAAGAATTAGTATGAGAAGATTTAAGAAAAAGAATATGTTGGAAATATTTACTGCCTGGATCTCAAAAATAATTTATGGCATTTGTATAGGGAGATATAGGGAGATAGATAAATGGACTAATGGAGCAGAATAGAGAAATAAAAAACCAAACTCATATACATATTAAACCCTGCTTTATGATAGATGTGACACTATAGATCAATGAGGGAAAGAATTGACTGGTGAAAAAAAAATATATATATATAAAAAGATGGTTAAATTCGTTTTCCATATAATGTTACATATATATATCTCCTACCATGCCCAGAAACTAATTCTAGAGGGATTGAAAATCTAATCAATCACCTACAATGTATACCTGTGACAGCATTGAGAACATTGCATCACTCCATAAAGTTACATGGTAACCGTTTACAGTTCATCCACAGAAGAAAGGAATTTTTTAATATGACAGACAAATTGAAGAGAGAATGGGGAAGCTGCTTCAAATCGTCTCTCCAATAGAGATCATGGGCGTTTAAAGGAGGGGCCACAAGCTTTGTGGCAGGTCATGGTGTAAATAACGAGGGGCTATCCGCATTGGGGGCAGCTTGTGGGGGATAGTAAATCGTGGCTTCAGGAAGCCTGCCCAGGGGCCTTCAGAATCTCAACTCCTTTGTCTTGCAGAAAATCCACCATTTCTCGGAAACAACTCAGAAGATCAAGTAGTTAGTTAAATGAGAGGATTACAAAAAAAATATAGAGATCATTGAAATTTGTTCATGAAGCAGTCCTCAACTTTTTTGGCATCAGGAACTGGTTTCATGAAGACAATTTTTCCATGGATGTGGGGTGTTGTGGGTGATGGGGCATGTGGTGCAGAGCGCAGGTGGTGATGTGCGGCCCGTTTCCTAACAGGCCACAGACCCATAATGGACTATGGCCTGGGAGTTGGGGACCTCAGGGTTACAGGACCAGGCAGTAGGTAAATGCTAGGAGGACCTCCAGGAGACCGACAGTGAAAACTTGGAAGTAGGTTAAGGCTTGAAGGACAGTGAGGAAAGGATATTTGATGGCTGGATTAAAGATTTTCTTGTTATTTAATGGTGGAGAGTTTAGCAACACTTTTACCTATTGTATTAATAACAAAGAAGATTGGAAATATACCTAATGGCTTAATGATCTAGCTAAGGTGATTTCCAGGCAGAATTTGCAAAGGGCCAACTGGATTCTAGTGATCTTTGATATATATACTAAAGAAGAAAATGTTCAGTTTTCAAGTTGAATTCTGGGGAAATACACAGTACTGAGAACAGTCTTTCCAGCCAGCAAAGGATTATTGAATTAAGAAATAGTCTCAGATCAAAGATAAAATCCAGGGCAATAAACATGATATTGGGGAATAGATTTAAGGCTGTAACAATCTTTGGTAGGACTTCAGATCCTCTTTGCTGCATGACATCTCTTTGAAGAATCTTAGGGGAGTTTTCCACAGCAACATTGGAGGCAACCCAAGATTGAGCAGAGCCCAGCTCAGAAAAATAGTGTTGTGAAATATTCTTTTTTCCTAATGAAATAAACACCAATAAGGCTTACAGTAAAACCACAGAGTTTTTAAAAGAATTGCATTAGCAGAAGCTGATTGCATTAGCTTAGATCAAAAGGGACAGTAATATTTCAGAAGAAGGGCTCTTGGAGTTCGCAAACGTCATTGGGCAGGAAGCATACTGAAAAGGCTATTCAGGCATGAACACTGGCCATTTGTTATGGAGGAGCAAAGATGATTTAGAAGGCAGAATAGAGAGCCCAGGTATTAAAGCCAAGACTGCAGAGACTCTGTCCCAGGGAGTGGGATTGGGCTATAATCAATGAACTAGAAACAGTATATGAGTGGATTTCAGAATTCCTATAGGCTATTTCTATAGACTGTTAAGGGCTTCTTCTTTCCTTCTTTTTGAAAAGGAATGTTTATTGCAGTTCTCCCATGTCCCCCTTTACCACATTGTATGTTATGTGTGTAGGGGGGCATATAACTTATCTCTTTAATTCACAGATCTTTGGATTGAGAGAAACTTTACTTAGGGAGTCTCATCTACAATTTGTGACCAGAGAGAGGACTATGGTGTATCAAAAATGGCAAAAATTCTATGACACTCATTCCAAGGAGTGGTTATGTTGTTTTCCCCACCATTTGAATCTAGGTTAGTAAATGATGACTTTGACTAGTGGATATAACAAATAGATTGCATTATTACTTTAATTCTGGGCCTAGTCTTTAAAAGAAGTGTCTTCAAGACACTTCTCTGGAAGTCCTAAGTCTCCATGTAATAGGTCTAGGTACCCTGCTGGAGAGACCAAGAAGCGGTCCTCAGACTACATAGAGAAGAAAGGTACAGCTGTTTTCAGCCTTCCAACCTTCCTGTCCAGTTACCAGGCATATGAGTGTAGCCATCTGAGAAACTTCAGATAAACCACCAGCTTAATACTATTGAGTGACCCTAGTCAATGCCTTGCATAATAGAAAAAATGTACAGCCAACACCTACCTAATTTCATGACCCACAAAACAGTGTGATTCAAAATGGTTGTTGAACTACTAAATTTTGGGGTAGTATTTTTACACCACAACAGATAACTAGATAGACAGATAGGTAGGCAGATAGACAGATATATTGATAAACAACTCTGTATCAGAAGTCTGTTTGTTCAACTCTAAAAAGAGATGTTTGAACTACATTATTTCTAGACCTAAGCTTTCTAATTCCTAAGGTTAAGAATTTATTCCAGTTTATTCTCTTCACTTTGAAGTATCTTTTTATTTCCTTTGATTAAATCTCCAGGTCAAATAATATAGAGCAGAATAAGTAACTGAATCTTTGCTAGGCATTAACTATGGCAAAGTTATTTGGAGAACTGCCTGGTTTAAACCAATTGAACTGTTACAATGCCCATGATTTTAGAAAGACTGCTTCATCATGGTTTATGGCCTATCTTCGAAGAGCTTGGTGTCTGTCCCCTGACACTTTTTAAAATAATCACAGTGAAACAGAGACTAAGTTGCTGCGATATGTGTTACTTGCCCTGCACTAATAAGTACAAATAACTGGAGCTGAAAGTCCCTCGAGGTCAGAAAAAATTGTAAAGGGTCAGTTTCAAAACGAGTATTACTTAGGTAGGTTTGAAAACAGATTTTTTTCTTAGAGAAAACATTTAGCATTGTTTGAGCATTATGAATTGGACAGGCTGAAAGTGCTAATCATAAGCAAATTATTCAACAGAAATGTGTTTGAGTGTGTGAGTGTGATTTCTGCTCACTCGATGTTTTTTCTGGGAACTTCTATTATGAAATATAACTTTTATCCATATTTTTCTCCATGAAATACAGTGCCTAAGTTCAGCATACCAATTCTATGATGATCTATATGAGATTACCTGATGATTATCAAAGGCTTACTTCGTGTTTTAGCACAGTGCTTGTTTATGTCTGTGATTTTCCACAAAATCCTGGGCAGTATTTTAGAACAGAGAAAAACTTTAACCCAAGCTATCTATTTTTATTAACTATCACTTTTTACTGTCTTTATAAATAACAAAAGGGTCAAATGCACCATCAGTTTCTTCTCTTTGAATATTCAGTTGACACAAAAATGGTACCAAAACAGATATAAAAATGCAAGATGTCTAATATGAACTTTAATTTCTGATCTGTGAGATCAAAAACATTCACTGGGTCACAATTATAAATGCAAGACTGCAAACGACTCACTGAATTTTCTGATAACTGAAGTGATAGATTGTTGAGTTGAACAAGGATCAATGTTGTTAGTTCAGATTTTGGTATTTTCACTTGAATAAAGTTTTTCCTTTCACTCAATGTGAGCTCAAATGAAGCTGCTTTATACTTTCTTAAAAATTTACTTGTCCTTAAAATCAACCATCCCTCCTTCTTATTTAACAAAAAACCTAAATAAAAAGGTATCTATCATCTACCAAAATATTAAAAAGCTGGTAGATGCTTGAAGGCAAATATACATATATATTAGAATAAGCTTTTCATGGAGCCACAGGAGGCTTCTATTCATAAATTCTGGGTGACTTTCATGATTAATTTTCAGCCATAATTTATACCTGCAGTCAGAAATGTACTATCATTTTATTTTTTTAAAGTACTAATTGGATTAAATAGAATATTTAAGATATTTCCAATTATAGTTACTTCTTAATTTGTATAAATAAAGATATTTTCTGTTTATAGGAATATGTTGAATTATCATTGATTAATATTTTTTGAGTAGATACTACTTGAAATAGTGAATAGAAATAGTGAAGAATGTAGTGATGTGAAAGAAAAGATTCCATCACCCATAGAGCTTTAAATAAATAGTTGTTTTTAAGTTTATATGTATATTGTGTTAGTGCTTACAAATTTTACAAGTGCAGATGTCCCTAATATATGGTTTTTGAAAGAATGGGTTTGTACGTTTTTTAATTATGTTCTTTCTTTAGTTAAACAGGAAGATGGAAGAGAAAAATCACCATAATCTACACATAATGATTTTTTTACATTAATAGGAGACCCTGTAATGGATAATCTCAAATAATTAATAATCTAGTAGACATGCAAGGCATATGATATAATTTGTAAATAGGGTCATACATGCACACATTCACAAATACACTTTTTCCTCTCTAATCTAAAATAGAATTTGAATTTAATATAAATGAAACATAAACAATTATCCACAAATGGCACTAAATTATGAAACTTTAGCCAGTGAGAAATATTAGTTAGTAAGAAAATGTGCTTATATCTAATAGCTTGGATCATAGGAAGAAGTTCCTAAAGATAAATTGTAGAGTACTAACCCAATCTACAAAGTAAAATGCTGAAACCTTCACTTAAAAATGAATCCTTATAGACTGCTACTAGGTCAATGCTATTGTACCAAGACACTGTAAGGCCACAAAAAATAATCACCAGAAATAGGTTTTATAACAAGGAGCGATCTGATAGGGGAGATAAATGTAAATAAAATGTAATAATGCAACATTGAATGTGAAAGTTTTCAGTTAGAGACTTACAAAGTCTCTAGGAGCTCCCAGAAGGAAAATACTGCTTTCCTTGTGGAAGATCCTATAAACTTCCTTTCAAAAATGTGTATGAGATTTTTTTTTTTTTGAAGGAGTGGAGCAGGGGTTGGGAGGCAAAGACTGCCAGGGATCTCTGAAGCTGTTTTGGGGAAGGACACACCTGCTCTGTGGAAAAAGCTTCAGCAGGGGGCATGCATTCCAGACAGAGCTGTCTTCTGAGGCCACAAGAGCAAGACTATTGTCAATGTGAAGAAGAGCAGCATTCCTGAGCCAAACAACCTCCAAGTGCCACACCCTGGGCTGCATGATTTATAGTCAATACAAGTGTTCCTCACCATCTGGTCCCTGAGTTCAGATCATGAGAGTCTGTGCACTGTGAGTTTGAATAGGGAGGGATACTTGCACTGCATTTTTCAAATTTTAAAAGTCAGCTTTATGAGGTATAGTTTGGCCGTGATAAAAATGAAAGAAATCTGTGAAAGCATTGAGAACATTTGCATCACTCCATAAAGTTACATGGTAACCATTTACACTTCATCTCCCCTAGCCACAGAACCTGTCAACCAGTGACTTGTTTTCTGTCACTACAATGTTGCCTTGTCTAGAATTTCATATAAACAGAATAATACAGTATACACTTTTTGGTGTATCTGACTTTTTTCACTTAGCATAATACTTTTAAGATTTACCCAAGTAGTTGTGTTTCTCAGTAGTTGGTTACTTTTGATTGCTTTAATTTCTTTTTGATTAAGTCTATTGTATGGATATATTACAATTCATTTACCCACTCACCAGTTCAAAGGCTTTGAGATTGTTTTGACTTTTATCCTGTTATGAATAAAGCTACTATGATCATTCAAGTATCAATATTTGTGAAGACAAGTGTTTTTATCTCTCCTAGGAATGAAATAGCTGAGTTGTATGGTAAGCGTATAATGAACTTTATAAAACACTAACAAACTGCTTTCCAACATGGCTGTACAAGTTTGCATTCCTGTCAGGAATGTAGGAGAGTTCCAGTTTCCTCACATTCTTGTCGAAACTTGGTATTTTAATTTTTTAAAATTTTAACCATTCTAAATTTTTTGTAATGGTATCTCATTGTGGTTTTAATTTTTATTTCTCTAATGACTAATGATGTTGAGCATATTTTTATGTGCTTATTTGCCATTTGTATATATTCTTTGATGAAGTGTCTGTTGACATCTTTTGTCAAGTTTTAAATTTCTTTGGCCTATTAAGTTATAAGGGTTTTGTAAAATATATTCCATATACAAGCCCTTTGGAAAATATATGGTTTGTAAATATTTTCTTCTAGTTTGTGGCTTATCTTTTTATGTTCTTAATGGTATCTTTTGAAGTGCAAAAGGTTTAACTTTTTGAAATTTAATTTATCAGTTTTTCTTTTATTGATTGTACATTTGGTGTCATATTTAAAAAAGCATTGCCTAACCCCAGGTCATGAAGATTTTGTCCTATGTTTTCTTTTAAGAATTTTATAGTTTTAGCTCTTATGTTTCAGTCTTTAATACATTTTGAGTTAATTTTTACATATGTTGTGAGTTAAAGAGCTAGATTCATCTTTTTGCATATGGTTCTCCAAATGTCCCTGCCTCATTTATTGAAAAAATTATCCTTTACCCACTGAAATTCTTTGGCAATTTATTCAAAATCAATTGACCATAGATATAAGAGTTCATTTTTAGATTCTCAACTCTGTTCCATTGATCAATGTACTTCTTTTTGTGCTACTATTACACTTTTTTGTTATAATAGCTTTATAATAATTTTGACATTGGGAAGTAAGTCCTACAGTTTTGTTTCACTATTATTTTGGCTATTCTGGGTTATTTACCTTTCCATATGCATTTTAGAGTCAGTTTGCTAATTTCTACAAAAAAGCCTGCTGTGACTTGGAAAGGGATTGCAATAACTGTGTATTAATTTGGAGAGAATTTCCATTTTAATTTATTCTTCAATCAATCAAGTGGCATATTGTATCTCTCTATTTATTTTGATCTTTCTGAATTTCTCTCAACAATATTTTATAGTTTTCAGCCCTTTGATACATTTTGTTAAGATTATCTTTAAGTGGTATATATTTTTTGATGTTAACTAGTAGATGGTTAGCATATAGCATACATTTTTAATTTCCACTTTTTATTGTTAGTGTATAGAAATACATTGACTTTTTGCATAAAAATTACCTTGAATGTTTGACCTTCCTACACTCACTTATTTCTAATAGCTCTTTTTTTGTTTTTGCAGATTCCTTATCTTATGATACAGTTTGTGTGCTTGGCCCCTCCAAACCTCATGTTGAAATTTGATCCCTAGTGTTGGAGGTGGGGCCTAGTGGGAGGTGTTTGGGTCATGGGGGCAGATCCCTCATGAATGGCTTGGTGCCCTCCTCACAGTAATGACAGAGTTCTCTCTATTAGTTCACACAAGAGCTGGTTGTTTAAAAGAGTCTGGCATCCCCTCCTCTCTCTCTTGCTCCCTCTCTCGCCATGTGACACGCCTGATTCCCCTTCTCCTTCTGCCATGACTGGAAGCTTGCTGAAGCCCTCACCAGAAGCACATGCTGGTGCCATGCTCCTTGTACAGTCCACAGAGCCTTTTTTCTTTAAATTACCTTGCCTCAGGTATCTCCTTTATAGCAACACAAAATGGACTAATACACCTTATAATTTACTTCATGATGATCATGTTATCTGTGAATTAAGATAGTTTTATTTTTCCTTTCCAATATTTATGATTTCTTTTATTTTTATTTTTCCCCCATTTTTTCCTTTTTATTTCACTGGCTAGGACCTCCACTATTAAGGATGAATAGAGGTGGTAAGAGCAGATATCTCTGCCTTATTCTTGAAGTCAAAGGTAAGCACTCAATCTTTCAATATTAAGTATAATTTTAGCATTGTTTTTTCATAGATATTCTTAATTGGGTTGAGAAAGTTACCTTATATTACTACATTGGCAAGGGATTTTTAAAATCAGGGATAGATGTTGGATTTTGTTAAGTGCTTTCTTCAAATTTATTGAGATAGTTATGTTTTATTTTGTTTTTTTTGAGACATGGTCAGTGCAGTGGCACAATTATAGTTCATTGCAACCTCAAATCCCTAGGCTCCAGCAATCCTCCTGCTTTGGCTTTCCATAGTGCGGGCATAAAGGCACGAGCTACCGTGCCTGGCCTTCTTTTCCATTGTGAAAATATAATGACTTACATTCATTGGTCTTTGAATATTAAATTCACCTGTATTCCTGAGATGAATCTGTCTTGGTAATGGTAACATAATATTTTTAATATATTGTTGGATTTAATTTGCCAATATTTGGTTATGAAATTTTATATTTATGTTCATGAGAGATATCTAGCTGTAGTTTTCTTTTCATGCAATGTCTTTTCCTGTTTTTGATATATATATAATGAGAGGTGAACTCTTCCATCCTTTATTATTTTCTTATAGTTAGGTACAGTCTATTTGTTTGTTTTATTTTACTTTGTAAGGTTTTTTATAACATCTTCTGTTTTGTTTGCTTTGCTTTGTTTCTTTTCTTCTGTGAACTAAGATAAAATCCTAAGTCCCTTCCAGCTGACTGAGTGGACCCTCTTTTGGCCAAGGAGACCTCAGAAATACCCTAAAGCTGAGTTTCTGGCCATAACAAGGGAGGTCAGACAGGCCTTGTCATGGTCCCCTCCCTTCTTGGAGATGTCCTTTGTAACTCATTAACAGGCCTAAGGCTTTACAAGACAAAGCTTAAACCACATTGTAGGTTATCAGTTTACTTAACAGATCACTTGAGTCTGGGTACATGTCTGGTATATGCCCAGTAGCTTATCTCTCATTAACAGACTTCCTTATCTTAATGAAAAACATTCCAAGCCTTTAGACAAAGCTTCATTTCTTTAATTAATCAAAAATCAAAGAATCTTTAAACCCACCTATAACCTGTAATGCTCTACTTTGAGATGTCCTGCCTTTTTGGGTCAAACCAATGTATACCTTCCATGAATTGATTTAAGACTTTACGTATAATTCCTATCTCCCTGAAATGTATAAAACCAAACTGCAACCCAGCCATGGTGAGGCCACTTGCTTGGGTGTGGCCCAAGAAGCTTTGGGCCATGGTCTGGACCATGGTCACACATATTTGGCTCAGAATAAACCTCTTTAAATTATTTTACAGAATTTGGGTTCTTTTCCATTGACACTGCCTTTTCTTCAATTCCATTTCAGTAAGAGCTGCCCCACACTACATATTCAATTTGGTCTTCTTCCCTTGGGTTACTGAATACCCTTAAGTAAGTTGCATTTTTTTTATGTGTAAGTTGAAGATTTTGTGATTCCTTAGTGATAGGACAGCCTGGTTAACAAACTATCTAATGGAGAAAAATCAACTATCTAACAGAAAGAAAGAAGAATAAACCCACAGCACATAATTTCCCCTTTGAAGGAAAGATCACAGCACAACTGCCTCTTTGTTTGATTAACCGCCTGGGGATTAATTCGTTATCTCTAAGAATTCATTTTAACAGCCTTGAAGAGCCCTAAGCATACAGCAGGGCTGCAAATTCACTGCTTCAGTTCCTGCCAGACCAGATTACAGGACTCTGATAAGACAGCCTCACAGAGAAGAGAGAGAGAAAAAAGGAAAACCAGATGCAGTGGATTCACAGCTGTTTTCCTACTGTCAGTCTGGCACAATGAATTGTTTTTTCCTTTATAACCCCCGATAAAAGCCTAAGCCACTTGTCCTCTGGGCTGACACTTCTCCTTTCATTCTTTATGTCTTGTGCCCTTCTCAACCTTTGAGAAGTAAAATAAACTTTCTTTAAAACTATTCTAATCTTTGTGTGAAGAATTCTTTCTCCACCCACATCAGGAGTCCCCACCCTAACATTCTGGCCCATAGAGGGACTCACCTCTCTACCTCCATATGGGGAGTCACTTTACCTCCATACGGGGAACTCACTTCTCTGCCTCTGTCTTGAGACTGCTCCCTCCTCTGCTACACAGCTCTCAGGACATCCTTCTCAGTGCAAATACCATTCAAAATTTGGTAAGTCTCTAGGACTTTGGAAACAGTCATACACTCAAGAAAGAGTTGGCAGCTTCATGGTTATGGAGGATCCTGGTGCCAGGTCTGCCACTCTTGGAAAGGTGCCTTGGAGGGATACCTCATAACCACCTCCTCCCAGACTTCTTCTAAACCCAGGGAAACCTGGCTTTGGGGAAGCTCCTCTCTTTACAGTCTGGACTAGGACTCGGGTACTCCTGATGACTGATCAGCATCCTGGAGGTCATCTAGTGGGGGATGCTCCACTCAGACTGTCATTGTTCAGATGTATGACCATTCCTAAACTCCTTTCCCCCCTTTTTCTTTCTCCTCCTTGTTGCCATGGCCAATGTTCAGTTGGCCCCACCTAAAGACTCCCCATTGGGATG
This sequence comes from Daubentonia madagascariensis, assembly GCA_023783475.1. Classification (NCBI taxonomy): domain Eukaryota; kingdom Metazoa; phylum Chordata; class Mammalia; order Primates; family Daubentoniidae; genus Daubentonia; species Daubentonia madagascariensis. The sequence continues at coordinate 42,175,135 of JAKFHU010001569.1, read as the reverse complement.
TCTCCTTAAGAATTTGAAAACTTTAGAACTTACTGACCTTTGTCCCAAATGCTTAATCTTCTATTGCAACATAGCCTAGCCAAAATATAAATTAGATGACCAGGAGATTTGGCCTAAGAATGGATCTCTTAATCATAGCACCATTCTGCAACTCAACCTTTATTGCCACAGGCTTGGCAAGTGGTCTGAAGTCCCCTATGTACAGGCTTTCTTTGCACTCGCTAAACATCCTGATCTTCATTCTACCTGTCACATGTTATTTCTTACCTCTACATCTCTTCTCTCATCTTCCTCTGACCCAGATGATGTCTCCCTCTTGGCTACCCCTGTTCTCCCTCTGTATCAGCTCCCTCCTTCAGTACCACAGTCTATCCTTTAAATCCACCATCATCACTTCCCTCTACTTCACCCCCTCCTTCCTCTTCTCTATCTCCACCCCTCTTGACCGGCCACACTTGCTCCGACTGGCCATTCCAAAATCCCTCTTGACCCAGCTCCCTCTTTGGGAAGTTGCTGGCCCAGGGGCATTATCTGAGTCCATATTCCTTTTTCTATGTCTGATTTGTCTCAAATAGAAACCAAATTGGGCAGCTTCTCAGCTGATACCTCCAAGTTCTCCAAAGAATTTTAATATCTCACTCTCTCCTATGCCCTATCATGGAGAGATATCCATGTAATTTTCTTCACTTGTACAACTTCTGAGGAGAGGGGCCATATTTGGCCCAAGGTTAGGGAGTACGCAGATGATCTCAACTGAAGACAACCCGATACTTATAGTGTTGGCTTCATGGCAGTTCCAGAGCAGGACCCAAATAGGGATTGCCAACAGGGATCTCCTCAAAGAGGGTTGGGAGACCATATGCTTTCCTGTCTCATAGAAGGGATGAAAAGGGCAACTGCCAAGCCTGTTAATTATGATAGAGTTAAAGAAATTACTCAGAGCCGAGATGAAAATCCAGCCCTTTTTCTTTCATGACTATCTAAAGCCATTTGCCTCTTTACTAACTTAGATCCTGACACCAGGGAAGGACAAACTGTCTTAGTAATGCACTTCATCTCCCAGTCAGCCCCTGACATTCGGTGTAAACTCCAAAAACTTGAAAAGGGGCCTCAAACTCCACAAGTGGAACTTTTAGACCTGGCTTTCAAGGTCTTTAATAATCCAGATGATGAGAGGAGAGAGAAAAAGAGGGAAAGGGAACAGTTATGGGCCCTAGAGCAGAAAGAATCTTTCCAAATGGTGACTACTACTATAGGAGGGGCTTTTCAGAGACAGAGTTACCCAAAAACCTCAGGCAAGAAGACACCAGGACCATACCCTGTTCCAGGAATTAATCCTGCTTTCACTGCAACCAGCTGGGGCACTGGAGCAAGGACTGCCCCTGGAGGGCTCTGCCAGGACCATGCCCTCACTGCAAAAGGGAAGGGCACTGGAAGAAAGGTTGCCTCTTCTTGAGACAGGGGACTACAATCACCTTCCAGAACCAGTGGGCCCTCCTGAGTCAGCAACCCCATGTTCACAAATCTTCTGGGACTGCTAGTTTGACTGATGGACCCCAGGTCTGAACCCGGCTCCACTTTGCAATATCAAAATGGCTGAGCCTAGGGTAACTCTCTCTGTCACAGGTAAGCAAATTGATTTCTTAATAGATACCAGAGGCACTTACTCTGCTTTTCTTGAGTTTTTGGTACCTCTACTTCCCACCCCCCATCTCCGTTGTCAGAATGGAAGGCAAAATACAAACCCCCTGGGTACACAGCTCCTATGCTTGCTGGGAGATCAGGTCATTTCTCACTCCTTTTTAGTGCTTCCCAATTGCCCTACCCCCCTGTTGGGAAGAGATCTTACAGTCAGATTAGGTACTCAACTTATTCTAACCTCTCAGATCCCCTTCCTTGGGTTTTTGGGAAAAGCATTATTAGGAAATAGCAGAGCAGGTAGGGAGGCTGAATAGGCAGCGATGCTTCCTCTCCCAGCTACTCAAGCCCTTTCCTTCCAAACATTGTCCCCAAACTACTCAGCTGAAGAAACCACCCAATTTATATAAGCAGGTGCTGTTTGGAATGGACCCTGACTTTTCTAGAAAAGTAAATTTATTTTACCTGCTCATAAAGAAAACTCCATCCTTCACCACATTCACAACTCAATTCACATAGGGAGTTGACCCTTGAACAACCCTCCTGTCCTCACTCCTTTATTGTCAGCAGTTAGAAGAAAAATTAAAACGAATCACTAAGGACTATTCTATCTGTCCACAAGTCAGCCCTCAGGGCCACCTTAAGCCTCCTCCTTCTCTTCCTACTCATAAATTCTGAGGTCATCTCCCCAGACAAGATTGGCAGTTAGACTTCACACATAAGTCACCACACAAGGGATATAAATACCTTTTAACTCTGATAGATATGTTGTTGGGTTGGTTGGAAGCTTTCCCTGCTAAAACAGAAAGAAACTCTGAAGTCACCTGAGTTCTTCTCCAGGAAATAATTCCCTGCTTTAGGCTCCCAACTTCTCTCCAAAGTGATAATGGCCGTGCTTTTACATCTCAAATTACTCAACGGGTCTCTGAAGCTCTTGGGTATCTCTTTTAGGTTACATACAGCTTATCTTCCTCAATCCTCTGGAAAGATAGAAAAGGCTCACTCAATTCTCAAATAGCAGCTTACAAAACTTTCCTTAGAACTATGATAAAGCTGGCTAAACCGCCTTCCCTATGCTCTTTTCAGACACCACATCTCCCCTAGGGTGCCTTTTTTCCTTAGCCCATTTGAGCATATGTATGGGCATTCTGTTTTCCTGTCATCTTTCACCTCAACCTCCCCACCCCCACTTGGCTCTTACTTGCCAGCAATGGCAATAGCCCTCACTCGACAACTTCTTGAATATCCAGATACTCACCTTCCTCAACCTCAACCTCTTAATTTAAAGGGACCACAACATATGCAGCCTGGAGATTGGGTTTTACTTAAAGATCTCCCAGGACAAACTGAGCCCATCCAACTTTTGTGGAAAGGTCCTTTTCAAATAATGCTTACTGCTCCCACTGCAGCTAAGCTTCTGGGAATTCCATCCTGGATTCATCTCTCTTGACTCAAACCTACTGATCCTCTGGAGAAATCTACTTCCACCCACTGCAAATTCCCTGGACATCCACTGGCCTTCACCTGCCAGCCCATCACTGATACCAGGCTCTGATTCACTCAACAGAAACCTCAAAACTGTGAGCTTTGATAACATGCTGTGGTATATATGGCATCTTGTTATTCTTGTCTTCTTTCTTATACTTTTACCCACCTTACGTGCCCATGCTGGGGACCCTACTAATAATCTTTCTCTCCATATTCCCCACCACAGGTGTTTTAGAACATCCCATTTGCTTACAATCCAAGAGTCCCCCCAACTTCTCAAATCTGTGGCCCCTTCTCAATGCTACACAAACTGTTGGATATGTGCCCACATTACTCCACAAAAGGGGCTTGTCGCTATTCCTATCCCACCTCTTGAATGGAATCAGTTAGAGTCATGTAATTCTCTCTTACTCTAATCACCTTGGGTGGGCTGCAAACCCAGCAGTATGATCTGCAATAGACCGCCTTCTCCTAAGTTCTCTGTATAACAAAGCTAACCTTAATCTCCAGGGAGCAATATTCACTTCCGTTTCACTTGCACAACCAGCTTCCCTGTGCCTAATCAGTTCACCTCGCCCAGGTCCTTTCATGTGAAAGTCTTCTGATCACTCCTTGGCTTGCAATCACACTTTCCATCTATCTACTAACTATTTGGGTCAAGCTACCCACTCAACTCCCTTTTCATAACATATACTTTCCCAAACCCCACAATGTCACTTCTAGTCAGACCCAAACAAGCTATTTGGGAACCAGCGTTTGTCCCCCACCCCCTTAATCATGCCCCTTCAAAGGACATAACTTGGTTCCAGCCTAATAATATCAACTGCTAGGGATGTAAAAAACTGCACATCCCTTAGGTCTATGAGGTAGGATGGAACCCTACTATTCTTTCCTTCAACTGAGCATATAACTGCTCCACTATTCCTAAATATACCTCATGCTTACCTCTGTTGGCTGGAATGACTTTACCTTCTACTTATGAAGTCACAGAACATGATGGGACCCACCTTAGAAAATCTCATTTCAATATACCCATAGATATTTGTATAAATCCCCCAAATCAAACTTACTTTCTCTGTGGATCAAATGCTTATTTATGCCTCCTGGCAAACTGGACAGGAACTTTTACTCTGACATACGTAATTCCTAACCTTACTCTTATCAATGATGCTATGCCTTCTCGTTTATTCCTCATACCCTTGAACCCATCACAGTGTCTTTATTGTTCTTGCAATAATTGGAGAAATATCTGGACTTGTTGCTGGCAAAGCTGGCTTACTTAACTCAATATTTTCAGTATGAAGACTGTCTTTAGAAATAAACCAATTAGCCATGGAATCAGCCCAAGAAATTACTATTTTACAACAACAAATAAATTCCCTGGTGGGGGATGTTTTACAGAATAGACAACCTCTTGATCTCTTAACTGCTAGTCAGGGAGTCCCATGTGCCATGCTAAAAGAAGATTGTTGTTTCTTTGTTAACCAGTTAGAGTAAATAAAAACTAACCTTCAAGACATTTTAAAAAGGGCTAATACACTCCACAAACAGGGCAATTCTGGTGGATTTGACTGGTGGGATTTTAAAATCCATGTGTGGCCATGGTTCTCTTCATTGTCACCTCTTTTGGGACCTATAATGGCTCTCCTTTTAGGTCTCATTTTTGGACCCCACATTCTCTGCAGTTTAACAACATTCATACAAAACCAAATTCAAGCCCCAGCTGTCTCTCTCCAATGAAACCCCTACCCTGCCTCTACTCTATCTTTAAAACTGTCTGATTTCAGCTGCTGCCCCTTAATGAATCTCAACTGGGCTCTCAGGTAGGGATATCTCTACAACCCTAAGTCAGCAGGAAGAACAAACCTCTGACCAGACAGATACCCTAGTCTCCAGCCCATTAATAAGAATACTAATTCTAACCAGAGCCAAGGAGGAATGATAGGATGGCCTGGTTAACCACCTATCTAATGGAGAAAAACTAACAGAAAGAAAGAGGAATAAACCCACAGCACGTAATTGCCCCTTTGAAGGGAAAGATCACAGCACAACTGCCTCTTTGTTTGATTAACCACCTGGGGATTAACTTGTTCTCTCTAAGAGTTCATTTCACAGCCTTGAAGAGCAGTAAGCAGACAGCAGGGTGCAAACTCACTTCTTCAGTTCCTGCCAGACCAGATTCCAAGGACTCTGATAAGACAGGCTCACAGAGAAGAGAGAGAGAGAGGAAAAAAGGAAAACCAGATGCAGTGGATTCATAGCTGTTTTCCTGCTATCAGTCTGCCACAATAAATTTTTTTTTTCCTTTATAACCTCCCATAAAAGCCCAAGCCACTTGTGCCCTGGGCCAACACTTCTCCTTTCTTTCTTTACGTGTCGTACCCTTCTCTTTGAGAAGTAAAATAAACTTTCTTTCTTTAAAACTATTCTAATCTTTGTGTCCAGAACTCTTTCTCCACCCACATCATGAGTCCCCACCCTAACAATTAGAATTCATGAGGATCAGATTGTTGGCTTCTCTCCTCTAGCAGCAAAGAAGCATATGGTGGAAAACAAAGCAGCTTCTCCTCTTTTGGGCTGACAGTCACTGAGTGGAAAATCCAGTCCCTCTCTGATAACAGGTCTTCCAGTGTGTATGGCAAAAGCAGTTTGTTCTTCTACAGAATACGGGAGCCATTCCGCTCACCACAGCAGCTTCCTTCTAAATTCACAGCAAGTAGGTGGGTGCAGAGTCCTGGCTCCTCAAAGAATCCATAGCAGGCATTGTTTACTTAATTGTTTATCAAGGCAACACAAAGTAGCAGGCACTCTTCCCTGTAGTTAGTCTTTTATTCAGTCATACAATAAATATTTAGTGAAAAATCTACTATGTGTCAGGCAGTATTCTGAGCACATAGAACACACTAGGAAGCAAATACAAAAAGAGACCTGCACTCATGAGTTTATGTTTATCAGGACTTAAGTCTGATAAACCATAAAAATAATAAATTATAGAATGATATAGGATGTGTTGACCCAAGTAAATGACTGAAGCAAAAATCTCAAACGATGTAGGTTTATTAAGCCAAAGTTGAGGACAATCCCGGGAAAAACACAAATGACATACAGACCAACTGTGGGTGTTTTTTCCCTAAGGGGAAGTTGGAACCTTCAGCATTTAAGGACATAATTGAGAGCAAGGAAAGGTGGGATGCTCATGAAGCAAAATTGTTACATTCTTGTGAGGCCCAGGAAATCTACATTTTATATAAAATAAGTGGAATGTTAGAAGAGAAAAAGGGAGTAAAGGACACATGCCTCTTCTGTGTTCTGTCATCAAGAAGGAGATCCTGCTATTCCCTTGAGGATCTAGGTCTGGCCTGGTTGTTTTGTTACTCCCCAGAGGGACAATTCCTCGCCTACAAAATGTGCATTGGAGGCACTGCCCCAGGGTGAATACTAGGATATGTAGCCCAGCTTGGCACTTTACAATATTCCAAAATGAGACACAGAGAAAACTAATTAATATGTCACTGAGAGATTATTGTATATCATTTTATGATAGAGAAATCCTGATGACAAATAGTATAATACAAGCAAAATGATGATTAGCATTTGATTTGTTGCCAAAAACACTTCAGCAGAATCACTCCTTTTTTTAAAAAAAAAGTTTAAAATAGCCAAGCAGAATATCTTATCTTAATGCAAAAAACATTATTTATGATTGGCTTTCATCTACTTGAAGATTTTGAATTTTATGTTCCTGCAGTATCCTTGGGATCCATCAAGAACATTGGGAAGTAAGATAAACCTGAAGGCAGCATCATTTATAAAAGAAATATAACATTGAGACCCTGAATATTAAATGATTTATATACCTAGCATTTTCTTTATTAAAAATGCATTCCTCTAGGTTTCCTCTTTAGTATCTGATTAATATCATAAGCCAGTACTAGTGGGTTGAACTGTTTTTTTCTCTTTTGATAACAAACTGGAATAATTTGTAGCTCTTTCAAACCTTTCAAATTCAGAATATGAAGTACAAATTAGATGACATCATGAAAAATGCAGCAGCTGGTTTGACAGCTATTTTAACATTAAACCTGTATTGTCCAATAAATTTCCATACTTTTGTATATTAAGTATAATTTTTTCTTTTTTGAGTTTTAAATATAAAGATGTATGAATACATATAAACACATGAATTAAACACGTTTATATTCATGACAAAGTCATTGAATACCTGACTTTATACCTAGTCTTATTTTAGTTCTCTATAACGATAAGCATTTAAATGTTCATACATAAATTTCCAGGGCAAGAATTTTCACATTTGGAAGGGGAATTGTATTAGACTTTTTATTTTTATACATTTTTATAGTATAATAGGAAATTAATTATTTTATATGGACCTGGGCTTATTTATTGTTGACCAAAGATTTAGAGGGATGTATGTGTGTGTGTGTGCATGTATGTATGTATTACTCAGGTTCTTATTGAGCCAATTAAAATGGATTTCACATTCGGATTCAACAAGCCAGTTGGATTTACTAAAGATTTATTTACACAAAGTTCCAAGAACCATAAGAGTTTCATTTTTAGAAAGCAAATTTAAATAAAATTGCTTTGAAAAATAACTGAATAAATCAAACTAAGTGGACACGTAAAATGGTACAAAAGTCAATATAAGTGAGAAGCATCACTTTTTTTAAAGCCACCATTTAATGAAAAGATAGCAACCCAAAGAATTTTTAAAATAATTTACAATATTCTTAGTCATAATGTTGCTGTCCTCCGAGTGGAGGTTCTTTCAGGTTTTTGGTGACTGTCAGGGAACAGAATTTTAGGACCCACCACACGTAAACCAAAAACAAGCAGCTTTTATTGAAAGATAAGATTGAAATTGAAAGTGAAAGTACACTCTGGCAAGAGGACGAGAGCAGGCGGGCTGCGAAAGAGTAGCTGTACCCAAGGAAGGGGCTTTTGGCTTTTCGCAGTCTCCTAATTGAGAAGAGGAATATCGAAGGGTAAGGGGTTGATTTTTACTAAGAATTTGGGTCGTAATTCTTAGAATTGGGTTTTCTTTCATTTTTATGCTTTATATAGTTGTTTTGGAATTGTTACGGCAATTTTAAGGGTGGAGAAATTGTAAAAACACAATGTAAATGATATTGTAATTAGCCAGAGTTCATGTAAGGTGACCTAGATAGCTGACAAGCCAGTTAAATCTGGTTCTTGTCTGTGGTTATTAGCTCCCCTTAGACACCTGTACCCACTCTGTAAGCCTCTGCATTTGGCTTTTAGCCTAGTAATCTAGTTAGCTTTTGTCTGAGGGTTATTTTAACACCTACACCCACTCTGCAAGCCCCTGCATCTAGTCTCAGCCCTGTCTCCTAGTCTCCTACTTTGACACTAAGACCCTTGTATTAGTTTGCTAGGGCTGTCCTAACAAAGTACCACATATTATATGGACTAAACAACAGAAATTTATTGTCTCACAGTCTTGGAGGATAGAAGTCCCAATCAAGGAGTCAAGAGGATTGGTTCCTTCTGAGGGACAGGAGGGAAGCATCTGTTTTAAGCCACTATCCTTGGCTTACAGATAGTCATCTTCTCCTTGTGTCTCTTCACATTGTCTTCCCTCTATGTGTATCTATCTCCATGTCCAAATTTTTCCTTTTTATGTGGACACTGGTTACATTGGATTAGGACCCACATTAATTACCTCATTTTAATTTGATTTCCTCTGTAATGACCCCATCGTCAAAGGTCACATTTGGGGCTTAGGACTCTAACATATATTTTTTTTTGAGGGGACACAATTCAAACTGTAACAACTATCTTAAAAATTAAAATAAAACAAAAAATTAATATTGTACAATATCACTTAGTACAAAATTCTGAAATTAGCAATTAGCTTGAAGCAGCACTTTGCACTAATTCTGGTAGCCACAGAGGGTTACTTCATATAAGGCTAAATACCTTTGTCTAATTAGCTTGTTTGCTTCTCTGCCACAATGTCACTACCCACATCACTTATGCTCATTTAGAGCAGAGTTAGAATGCATATGATTAAACTGAGAGAATCCACTTCAATAAATTAGAAAAGATTATGTCAAATAACTGTTTCTATCTCATGGACACAGAGAAAAATATCGCCTGGCTAAACATACCACCATATATTTCTGAAGCTTGCTTAAATTTGAAGTCTTTCAAGGTGAATTAGTAGCTGCAAAATTCATAAATTGAAAATCAAGAGATCATTTTTCCCCTGCTGGCATTTATCTTTCTTACTACTATAAAAAACAATGTGTTTTTATTTACTTTATGCTATCTTACTAATGCATCTAAACATAAAAATGGCAATTACATTATTTATATCGTGAAGGTCTCAATGCAGACAGCTTATAGGGCTTTCAACCTTTATTTTTTAAGTTTTGACTAAGACATGCTTAATGTTCTCCTCAACTTGTCTAAATTTTAGACAGGCTTCTTTTTGACTGCAGGCCCCTGACCTCCATTTCCTTAGCCTTTACTTTTAAAAACTTGCAATTGTAAATTATTTCTCTGCTCCTTTGAAATGTAAATCTTCTACCACCCAGAGATGTCTTTATCAAAAACCTGGGAACCATTCCTTTTAAATATAATCATCAAGAAAGGTAGGGCCCCTGTCTCCCAATCACTGTGGAAGGGTAAAAGCCTGACTTCCATAAGTGATAATTAGCAAACATAGATGGCCTAAGCACATTGATCAACCCCCACCACACACCTGTCCTTATCCTCCATCCTCTTAGTACTTCCATTAGCTCACTCCAGCATTGAAAAATGCTCTTGCCTTTTGCTTCAAGGGAGTTGAGTTTAATCTCAACTCATACTGCAATAGTCTCTTTTCTTTATTGCAATAGTCTTGAATAAAATATTCCTTGCCTTTTTTTTTTTTTTTTGAGACAGGGTCTCACTCTGTTACCCAGGCTAAAGTGTAGTGATGTAGTCATAGTTCACTGTAACCGCAAACTCCAGGGCTCAAGTGATCCTCCTGGCTCAGCCTCCAAAGTAGCTGGGCTCTTTGTCATTTTTAACAAGTGTCTGGTGCAATCTGTCTCCTTAACAGTTTTGTCTGGTCTTGTATTTAGGGTACATATATGAATGAGTGAAGACACATGACTAAGCCTTATTCTGTACTTGAATTGACTGCATTATTACTTTTCATTTTCATGTTAAGGCTATGAAAATCCCAAAATTATTTGATATTACAAATACAGTATCTATGATCTATTTAGATATTCTGCTTTTAGTATAACACAAGCCATATTTTGATTATTTCTGTTTCATTAGAAAGCGAGGAAGATGCTTGATGTTAACTTTGAATATAAAGACTTTTGCTTACAGAAATTTGAAACTCCTATTCATTTACCATCTAAATATTTCTTAAATTCTTTCTCTCTGTTCAATTTTGAAAACTACTCATGTACTTAAGGTCTGCATCATCTTTGGTCTAGAAAAAATATATTTTACTTGAATCTGTACTTTCTACCTAATCCCACTCAAATCCATTTTCCACACTGCAAAAAAGTGATCTTTCCAAAAGGGAAATTATAATATGGAATTTTCAGGGCCACCACTGCCCTACATAGTACACTTGTGAATTAGACAAAGGGCCTTATTCTTCAAGTAAAACAGAACTTAAGTTAGTAGACCTAAATAATTATACTCGGGATAATCTGGAGAAAGTGGAAACTTGGGCAGTTCTCCCTTGCAGAGTGTGATGCCCTGGTAAAGTTTGGGAAGGGAACAGATTGCTTGTTGGTTACCATGAGAAAAGTAGAAAACTTCAATGGAGAGAGCTGGCTTTTTCTATCTTAACCAACTAGCCAATTATAGCATCACTAATAGGAGGACTGTTGGCTTTAGGTGATTTCTGACACTGTGCATATGAAATTAACAGTGTCATCCATGGAGTATTCTTGCCAAAATGATTCTAATCAAGACTTACTTTTAAGCCTAACATCTAGTTTATTGAAAATATATACAACAAAGCAATAAGTTAAATATTTTCACAAGAAAACAAGCAGGAAAATTCAAAAGGTGAGACATTCTACAGGAAAACTGGCCCTCTATCTTCAATAAAGGATGCCATGAAACAAAGAAATTTATGCTAGATTAAAATTCATTTAAAAATGACAACAAGCAAACACTAAGGATAGCTCATGATTGGTTACTAGTTTAGAGCCCAGATAGCCAAAGAAATATTAAGCAAAAAGAACACATCTGGAAGCATCACATTACCTGACTTCAAATTACACTACAAGGCTATAGTAACCAAAACAGCATGGTACTGGTATAAAGTTTCCACATAGACCAATGGAACAGAATAGAGAAACCAGAAATAAAACCATATAGCTATGACCAACTAATTTCCTGACAAAGCAAACAAAAACATACACTGGGGAAAGGATGTCTTAGAAGAAAGAAAGAGGATCCTTCTCTCTCACCATATACAAAAATTAACTCAAGATAGATTAAAGGCTTAAATATAAGATCTGAAATCATAAAAATTCTGTAAGAAAACATAGGAACTCCTCTTCTAGACATTGGTCTAGGCAAAGAATTTATGACTAAGACCCCAAATGCAATTACAGCAACAAAAAAAATAAATAAATGGGACTTAATTAAATTAAAAAGCTTCTGCACAGCAAGGGAAATATCAACAGAGTAAGCAGACAACCTACATGAGAGAAAATATTCTCAAACTATACATCTGACAAAGGGCTAATATCTAAAATCTACAAAGAACTCAAGCAAATTAGCAAGAAAAAAACAAATAACCCTGTTAAAAAGTGGGCAAAAGACATGAACAAGTTTTCTCAAAAGAAGACAGACAAATGACTAACAAACATATGAAAAAATGCTCAACATCACTAATCATCAGGGAAATGCAGATGAAAACCACGATGAGGTACCACCTCGCCCCTGTCAGAATAGCCATTATTAAAAAGTCAAAAAGTTTTTGGCGTGGATGCAGAGAGAAAGGAATATTTATACACTGTTGGTGGGACTGTAAATTAGTACAATCTCTATAGAAAACAGTATGGAGATTCCTCAAAGAACTAAAAATAGACCTACCATTCAATCCAGCAATCTCACTACTGGGTATCTACCCAAAGGAAAAAAAGTCATTATATCATAAAGACTGCGGCACCCAAATGTTTATCACAGCAGAATTCACAATTGTAAAGATATGGAATCAGCCTAAGTGCCCATCAATTCATGAGTGGATAAAGAAAATGTGATATATATATATATATATATACACACACACACACACATATATATATATATCTCCCATGGAGTACTACTAGGGCATAAAAATGAATGAAATAATGTATTTGCAGGAACTTGTATGAAACTGTTAGAACATTCTCCTAAGTGAAGTATCTCAGGAATGTAAAAACAAACACCACATTTTCACTAATAAGTAGGAGCTAAATGATGGGTACACACAGTCATATACTGGTGTAAAGAACAGTGGAAACTAAGAAGGGAGGAGGGTAGGAGGCAGGTGATGGGTAAAAACTTACCTATCAGGTACAATATATACTACTTTGGTGACAGGCACACTAAAAGCTCTGGTTTCAGCATTATACGATTCATCCATGTAACAAAAACACTTGTACCCCCTTAATATTTTGAAATTAAAAAAAATTAAAAAACTAATGAACTTGACTGGTTGGGGCTCCTGGGAAAATCTGAATAAGGAGTGGTCATTAGATACTATTTGGGGATTATTATCAGTTTTGTTAGGTTGGATAATAATATTGCCAGTATGTAACAAAATATACTTATTTAGGGGTGAAATGTCATAATAGCTACACTTTTCTTTAAAAAAATTCTGTGAAAAAAATAGTCAAATTAAATATGGCAATGCCGACACAATTGTTAAATTAAGGTGCTGCCATAGACATGTAATTATATTATACAGTTCTTTTAACTTTTTTGTATGGCTAGAAATTTTTATAGCAAGAAGTCAAAATATTATAATATTCTAAAAATGATGACTGTGAACATCCACTGTCAGCTCTGACATATAAAGAACTTGGAAGTTGTCACTCCCATCTTTGTAGCAAGAAAAATCTGGAAAAACTGAGAATCAAAGACTTTTGTCAGGGTTATCAGAGACCTGAGTTTGAAGGGAAAATAGACAACCAAATCTATACAGACAGGTATTATCCAGCTATTATCATCCAGAAACAGATGAGACTGCTTACCTGGACTAGAAGACAATGGAACTATAAACTGGTAGGAACATGTAAATAATAATTTTGGCAAACTTCTGGGGTTGAGTGTGGACTATCACAATAGTGAGTAACTCCTGCTGTCTGTAGTCTTGGTGGGGAGGGCACATTTTTGTGGGTTTTATGCCTCTAAGGACCCCCTCAGTTTCTCACAGTGAGGATCTGAAAAGATTTGCTTGTGACTCCAGCAAAGAAAATAGAGGTGTAATCATTGAAGAATACATTCCAAACTTTCTCTTTAACAAAGGTCTACACTCAGGAGAAAGGACTTAACCAGAGTCTGACCCCAGTGGAAGAAAATTTCTCCCACTCTACGCCCTCCAGCCTTTCTGTCTGATGCAATGGAAGGAAAATGGTCAATAAGGGCTGGTGATTCAAAAGAATAGATTGGGAAAGTTGCAAGCATGGAAGGGAATAGGGAGTAGGGCGGGGAGTAAGTTTTGTCACTTGTGAAACACTTCTGAAGATCACAGCCTCAAGATATAGGCCCACTAACGACTGAGATTTAATCAGAAAATTATAAAATTCTCCCCCTGCCTATTCCTTATTATCACATCAATAAGAATCTCATATAATAACTGGATTATAACTGAAAGAGCTATAAGGATCAGTCTCTAATTAAGAAGGAGTTGTTAGGGAAACCCAAAGACAACAGACGAGGAAAAAAACAAGAACATTAGAGAAATTCAAAGCCTCTGGCACCTACAGCTGCAGCCCAATCCTCAGCCAGATTAACATAAATCCTCACACTAAAAGTTTATTAACCTACGTTTCTATTTCTCAATATATCACTCCTGGATTTCAACAAAAAATTACAAGAAATGAGAAAAGCAAGAAAAAACTCAGGCTGAAGAAGGAAGCAATCATCAGAACCAGACTCAGATGTGACAAAGAAGTTGAAATTATCAGGAAATTAAAAATAACTATGATTAATGTATTTAAGGGCTACAGTGGAAAATGAAGAAACAGATAAGGACAGGTAATTTAAACATAAAAATTACAGTCTAGGAAAGAATCAAAAGGAACTAGTAGAACTAATAATAATTTTAAAAATTGTAACAAAATGCTTTGATGGGTTTACCAGTAGACTCACAAAACATAGAAAGAACGACTCTTATTTACCTGATTAATGTTCATTCATTTCTCAGCTGTCGATCAGCCATCATTTTCTCAAAAATACATTCTCTGACCCATTTTTCCCTCCATGTTTTCATACCTCATTTACTACACATCTAATAGGGCATCATAAATTATTGTTTTAGATACCAGTCTTCTCTAATAGACTGTGACCATGATGTATGCAATAGAGATCACTTTGTTGTTATTAATTTTTATGACTCAAAACTAACTCAGTTTAATGCCAAAAAAATACTGAAGAATTGTCCCCAAATTGGATGTTTTATCTGGATATTTTCCAAAAATCTAATATCCTATATTATAAAGGCCAAACAGCTGAGATATCTAACTTACTTTATAAATCACTGTTTGTCATCCAGACATCAATAACTAGAAAATTTCTCTAAAGCCATCCTAATTTATAACACATGAAATGTGGTCCAAAAAAGAATATAAAATTTGATTAGAATAATATAATGACTGAATTCTCATCTAATTATTTTCTCCAAAGAAAACAATGCTATAGAAATGTTATTTGATATGCAAAAATAGCTTTAAATGATGAACATTTATTTTCTTGCCCTGGCTTCTCAATACAATTTGAGAGACAATTCTCCATAGGTTTTCCATGTTTTCACACATCTTGTGAGCAGAGACACTGACTGTCATTGTTTCGGACTATATTTTCAAGGACATTTGTATAGTGAAGAGTTTTGGGAGATATAGCATCTCCCTCCAGAGCAAAGTGCAAATGAATTTATTGCTCATTATAAAAGAATCAGGATCCTTAAGATCAGGGTTCCTCTCCTGTAATGTAATCCATTGTGTATGCAGGTATTGCTCGGCCCTCTTTGCATTACCATGTGGGAATTTGGGCTCAGACATTCAGCTAATTGCTGACAGTCTGAATACAGCTATTGCTGTGAGTAATAAACTATCCTTTGTCTCTGTCTGAAGTCTCAAGTCTTCTGCCAGCATTCATGAACCTATTGCAGACTAACTTGTTAGCTTGCAAGTATCATAAAATATTATGTCCTTCACAGTTTTTAACACACACTAGAGAAAAAATGCCTTTATTTGGAGACTGGGGGCTGATTTTGAAGCAATAACTATTTATTAAGGGCAGGAATGGGTTCTTCTGAAACTCTGAGTAATGACATACCTTAGGAAAGAAGTAACACCACAATAACTAAAGAACAGTACTAGTTGGAAATATTGAGCATTCTATAATACTAATTTAGTCAAATGGATAAGAATGGCCTCTCCCTTCCTGTAACTCAGCCTAGAAGAGGGGGGTAAAACAATACACTATGATGTATTTCCAGTATTATTTACTATCTTGTTAGTCAAGAAGATAAGCACAGATGAATCCATTAAATTATTTAAACTCACATCTTTAGATTGTAGGTGGTGACAGGGACAGAATATGGTGGCACAGACAGTCTTGGCAGAGTTTTTATTTCTATACAGGCTGAAAATGAACCTGAGAGTGAAGAGAAGGAGAAGAGAGAGGTGAGAGAGAGGTTAGAGAGAGAGAGAGAAGTAAATAGCAGGCACATAGAAGAGAATAGAAGAACAAATCCAAATTGACAAAAATCCCCCATTTGACTGATTGGCAATGGTCAAATTCTTATTGTGAACTTGTTAAGAAAATGATGTTTTCATTCTCATTTTTCTTTCTGGTTCTATGGATCTGATTTTGAAATTATTATTCCAGTAAATTCATCTGTGAAATTATATTCAAGGTATCCGAGACCCAAAACCACAGCTTAAAATGTTAACTCTTCTTTCAGTGAATCAACAAATAGCCCTATTCCACAACTGATATATTGTATTACTGGGCTGAATCTAGAATTGCATTTTTATGCTCACTTCTGCATACTCTGTGGTAAGGTCAACCTTGAATAATGGTTGCACCTTAGGTATGCAAATCATGTGAGTATGTTGACTAAATTGTGTGGTATGGAAGGACCTAATAAGGAGTCCTGAGGAGGAAGAAAGTGAATTTTATATATATGAATATATTTACAGTTGACCTTTGAACAACACAGCAACATAGGTTTGAATTGTGCAGGTCCACTCACATGAAGATTTTTTTCAATAAACCTATTGGACGATTTTTTGGAGATTTGAGACAATTTGAAAAAGCTCACAGATGAACCACATAGCCTAGAAATATAAAAAAAAAATTAAGAAAAAATTGGGCATGCCATGAATGCATAAAATACATGTAGATATTAGTTTATCATTTATTACCATAAAAATACACAAATCTATTACAAAAATTTAAAATTTGTAACACAGATCATGCACAGTGTTATTTTCATTTGATGCTATTCCATGTAAAGATTCAGTATTAAATCAAAATTGCACAAAATTAACTGTAGTACATACTGCATAACTGCAATAGTTTTGTAGCCACCACCTGTTGCTACTGCAGTTAGCTTAAGTGTTGCTAGTATGCACTTAAAACACCATGTGCTACTAATATTCTCTGTATGAGACGTTTATCTTTCCAGTAAATTTTTCATAGCAGTAAAAAATAATCTCTCAGAGTTCTCATGTATTTTTCATCATGTTTAATGCAATATCATAAACCTTGACTAAAACTATGGAACCCATATTTAATACCACTAGCAATGCTAGAAGTGCTCCCACAAAGCAGAGAAAAGTCATGACATTACAAGCAAAAGTTGAAATGCTTGATATGTGCTGTAGACTTAAGTTTGCAGCTGTGGTTGCCTGCTATGTCAAGATAAATGAATCCAGGATAAGGAAAATTATAAAAAAGAAAAGGAAATCTGTGAAGCCCTCACTGCAACTATGCCAGGAAATATGAAAACCTTGTACTTTTTGGGAAACATCTTTTCATCTTATATTGAAAATGCAGCTTTTATGTGGGTACACAATTGCTATAAGAAAAGCATACCTACAGACTCTAATATGATTCAAGAAAAAGCAAAGTTATTATATGACAACTTAAAGCAAAAGGAAAGTGAAGGATCTAAAGTGGAGAATTTAATGCCAGCAAAGGATGGTTTGATAATTTTAGAAAGAGGTTTGGCTTAAAAAATTTTAAAATAACAGGATAAATATCTTCTGCCAACCAAAGGCAGGTTGTAAGTTCCCAAGCACATTAAGAAAATCATTGAGGAGAAAGGATATCTGCCTGACAGATTTTTGCTTAAGGTTTTTTTGTTTTTTTTTTTTTTTAAGACAAGGTCTTGTTCTGTTGCCTGGGCTGGAGTACAGTGGTGCAATTATAGCTCACTGCAACCTCCAACTCCTGGGCTCAAATGATTCTCCTACATCAGCCTCCTGAGTAACTGGGACTACAGGCATGCACCACCACACCTGGAATTTTTCTATTTTTTTGTAGAGATGAGGTCTTCCTTTGTTGTTCAGAATGGTCTCAAACTCCTGGTCTCTAACAATCCTCCTGCCTTGACCTCCCAAAGTGCTAGGATTACAGATCTGAGCCACTGTGCCCATGAACAGATTTTTAATTCAGACAAAAGTGTCCTATTCTGGAAAAAAAATACCACAAAGGACATTTATTAGTAAAGAAGAGAAGCAAGCACCAGGATTTAAGGCAGAAAGGGACAGGCTACCTCTACTCTTTTGTGCAAATGCAGTTAGGTTTATGATCAGTACTTTTCTTACCTATAAAGCTGCTAATGTTTGGGCATTACAGGGAAAAGATAAACAACAGCTGCAAGATGTTTTATTGTACAAGAAGAAGGCGTGTTCAATGAGAACCCTTTTTCTGGATTGGTCCCATCAATATTTTGTCCCTATAGTCAAGAGATACCTTGCCAATAAGGGACTGCCTTTTAAAGTTTTTTTGATATTAGACAATGCCCCTAGCCACCCAGAACCCCAATGAATTCCCACAGAAGTTGCTGGAGTGGTCTACTTGCCCCCAAACACAAAATCTCTAATTCAGCCCCTAGATAATGGGATGTTAAGGACTGTTAAGGCTCCTTAAATGTACTCTATGGAAAGGATTGTCAATGCTATGGAAAAGGACCCCAAAAGAGAAAATATACAAGTCTGTAAGTATTATATAATTGAAGATGCCATCTACAAAAGACATCAAATCTGAAACAATAATTTCCTGGTGAAGAAAAGTGTCTAGATGTTGTGTGTGACTTCACAATATTTATGACAGAGCCAATCAAGGAAATCATGAAAGAGATTGCAGATATGGCAAAAAAAAAAAAAATATATATATATACACACACGGAGGGGAAGTGAAGGATTTCAAGATATGGATCTTGGAGAAGTTCTAGAGCTAATAGACACCACACTGGAGGATTTAACAGAAGATGACTTGATCAACATGAGTTCTTCTGAACCAGTGCTGGATGATGAGGAATAAGAAGTAGAAAAAGCAGTGCCAGAAAAGAATTTGATATTAGACAATCTGGCAGAAGGGTTCTGATTATTCATGACTGCTTTTGATTTCTTTTACAACATGGACCCTTCTATGATATGGGCACCAAAATGAAAAAAAAAAAATGGCAAAGGAAGGATTGGTACCATATAGTAACATTTTTAGAGAAAGGAAAAACCAAAAATTAGACAGAAAATATAATGAATTTCCATGAAGTTATAACAAGTGTACCTTTCAATCCTGCCTCCCCTTCCACCACCTCCACCTCTTCCATGTCTGCCACTACTGAGACAGAAAGACCAACCCTCTTCTTCCTCCTTCTTCTCAGCCTACTCAATGAGAAGATGATCAGTATGAAGACCTTTGTGATGATCCATTTGCACTTAATGAATATTAACTATATTTTCTCTTCTTTATAATTTTCTTAATAATATTTTCTTTTTTCTAGCTTACTTTATTATAAGAATATAATATATAATACATATAATATACAAAACGTATGTTAATCAACTGTTTATGTTATCAGTAAAGCTTCTGGTCAATAGTAGGCTATTAGTAGTAAAGATTTTGGAGAATCAAAAGTTATACATGGATTTTTGACTCTTCAGGAGGTCAGTGTCTCTAACCTCCATGTTGTTCAAGGGTCAATTGTATACATACATGTTATATATTTATTAAATAAGACATCAGGAAATAATCAATTTATTGAATATTTGATAATGGCATGTCATAGAAATTTTGACTGGTATTGACCTATAATGAATATGATTTAGTCATTAAGAAAATAAAGATACATTGAGAGAATGATGTCAGTAAAATGGTGGAACAGGAGTTTTCTACTGCCATTTCCCCACAGATGCATCAATATTGACAACATCCCATGGGCAAGTGTACCTCTGTGGGAGTCTAGAAGTCCAGCAAAGAAGATCCAGCACACTGTTAGAGAAAAAAAAATTGAAAATAGATGTATTGAAGAGGGTAAGAAGAACAATTTCACTTTACTCGCCTTACCTCTCCCCCATGATTGCACAGCTCAGTGCCAACAAAGACTCCCTGGGCCCATGATTTCTCCCACAGGGGAAAATGAGAACATAGTAGATGAGCACCTGGCTCCTGGAGCTGTGTGGAGCACTGTCCAAGAGACCCTACTTTCTCACTCCACTCATAATACTGAGGTTATTGGCATGGGTGAGTGAATGAGAGAGGCTGGGAGCAGGGAAGATAGGTGGAGACTCACAGCACCAGGGTTTAGAACTCAAAAAAATCCATGGATCCTATAAACTGATTTGTAGACTGTATTACAAAGCCCTCCCAAGAACCACTTGGGATGTCTCACATGCAGATCCCCTCAACTGGCACACCCCCAATGCTCTGCATGCCTCTCCCCACACACACATAAACACTCCCCACTGTGGCTGACTTCTCATGCACCCCTGAAAACAGCAAGTATAGACTTCTGCAGATAGTCTGTGAGAACATGCAGGCAGTCAGCCCAAATTGGTGGGATTGGGAGAATGTACACAAACTTGAGCATTTCAGGGCACTTCCCTACAGAAAACAAAAGAAGGCTTTCAGCACCCAGCCTGAATTTGTGGGGTCAAGAGGTGGCATGCAATCATAAAAACTTCTCTCAAGAGAGAACAACGGGTGTGGAAAAGTATGGATAAAGCCACTGAATTCTTATCTGGGCTTACTGGTGAAGGTGTTTATCTCCTGAAGTTAGTCAGTAACCCTGAAGGAGGGGACTACTTCTTCAAATGAGAAGATAGCAATGCAAGACTTCAAGGAACATGAAATAAAAATCAAGGAAACATGACATTACCAAAGGAACATAATTTTCCAGTAACTCACCCAAATGAAATAGATGTCTACAAATTGCCTGACAAAGAATTCAAGTAATTATTTTAAGGAAACTCAGAGAGCTACAAGAGAACACAGACAGACAACTCAATAATATTAGGAGAACAATACATAAACAAAATGAACAGTTAAATGAAGAGATAGAAATTGTGAAAAAAAAACACCAAAAAGTAATTTTGGAACTGAAAAATACAATGAACAAGATGAAAAATGCAATAGAGAGTGTCAAAAACAGACTTGGTCAAGCAAAAGAAGGAATCTGTGAACTTAAAAAGAGGTCATTTGAAATTATCCAGTCAGAGGAGAAAAAGGAGGAATAAAAAGAAAAGGAATGAAGGAAGTTAACAAGATTTATGAGATACCATCAGGAGAACTAATACACAGAATAATTGAATTTGCAGAAGGAGAGGAGATAAACAAAGGAGCAGACAATGTATTTAAAGAAAAATAGCTGAAAACTCCCCAAATCTGGTTAGAGAGAAGGACATCCAGGTACATGAAGCTTAAAGATTCCCAAAGAGGTTCAACCCAAAGAAGACTTCACTGAGACACATTATAATCAAACTATCAAAAATAAAAAAAAATAAAAAAACAAATAGAATTTTTGAAAGCAGTAAAAGAAAAGAGACTCATCCCATAAAGGAATACACCATAAGGCTATCAGTGGATATCTCAGCAGAAAATTTGCAGACTAGGAGAGAGTGGGATGATATAGCCAATATTTTGAAAGGAAAAAACCTATCAGCCAAGAATACTTTACCCAGTGAAGCTCTCATTCAAAAATGAAGGACAGATAAAGACTTTCTAAGACACGTAAAAACTGAGGGAGTTCATCACCATTAGACATACCTTAAAAAAATGTTAAAGTGAGTTCTTCAAGCTGAAATGAAAGGACAATAATTAATAACATGAAAACATAAAATTCACTGGTAACAGTAAGTATATGGATAAATTCAAAATACTCTAATACTGTAATGGTGGTGTGTAAATCAGTTTTAACAATCCCATATATAATGTCATTAAAAAGAATAAAATGCTTAGGAATAAATTTAACCAAGGAAGTAAATGATCTGTACACTGAAAACTATAAAATATTGATGAAACAAATTTAAGATACACAAAAAAGGAAAAATATTTTGTGTTCATGGATTAAAGAGTTGATATTGTTAAAATGTCCAAATGACCCAAAGCAATCTACAGATTCAATGCAAGTCCTATCAAAATACTGATGGAATTTTTTACAGAAATAGAAAAAAATCATCCTACAATTCATATGGCACCACAAAAGACCCCTAATAGCTACAACAATCTTCAGCAAGGAGAACAAAGCTTGAAGCATCATAGTTCCTTATTTCAAATTATATTAAAAATCTCTAGTAATAAAAAAAAGGTATGGTAATGGCATAAAGATAGACAGTAGACCAATGGAACAGAACTGAGAGCCCAGAAATAAATTCATATTTTGACATCAATTAATTTTCGAAAAAGTACTCAAGAGTACACAATGGGGAAAGGATAGTGTCTTAAACAAATGGTGTGGGAAAACTGGATATTCACATGCAAAAGAATGAAATTGGACCTTTATCTGATACAATACCAAAAAATTTAACTCAAAATGAATTAAAGACTTAACTGTAAGACCTGAAACTGTAAAACTCCTAGAATAAAACAGGGAAGAAAGCTCCTTGATATAGGTCTTGGCAATGATTTTTGGATTTGACACTAAAAGTATAGGCAATGTAAGCAAAAATAAACAAGTGGAGACTACATCAGACTAAAAAGTTTCTGCTCAGCAAAGTAAACAATCAATAGAATAAAAAGGCAACCTACTGACTGGAGAAAATATCTGCAAATCATGTGTCTGATAAGGGATCCAAATCCAAAATATATAAGGAACTTATACAACTTAATAGCAGAAAACAAATAACCCAATTAAAAAATTGGCAAAGGACCTGAATAGACATTTTTCCAAATTAGACATACAAATTGCCTAGAGGTCTATGAAAAGATGCTCAGATTCAAATCACAACCACAGTGAGATGTCATCTCAGCCCTGTTATGATGACTATTATCAAAAAGTCAAAAGCTAATGAGTGTTGGCAAGGATGTGGAGAAAAGAAAACTTTTGTACATTGTTGGTAGGAATATAAATTAGTACAACTATGATGGAAAATGGTATGGCAGTTCATAAAAAAGTTAAAAATAAAAGTACCATATTATTCAGCAATTTCACTTCTGGGTATATATTCAAAGGAAATAAAATTACTGTCTCAAAGAGATATTTGCACTCCCATGTTTATTGTAGCATTATTCACAATAGCCAAGATGCAGAAATATCCTGTGTCCATCAGCAGATGAATTGATATAAAAAAATTTATGTATACACACACACACACACACACACACACACACCATGGAACACTATTCAGCCTTAAAAAAAGAAGGAAATTTTGCCACTTGCAACAACATGGATTGACCTGGAAGACAATTTGCTAAGTGAAATAGTTTAAACACAGAAAAACAAATACTTCTTAATATCACTTATATGTGTATCTAAAAAAGTCCAACTGATAGTAACAGAGAGTAGAATCTTGGGTACCAGTCATTGGGGCTAGGGGAAAAGGAGAGATATTGGTCAGAGTACAAACTTTCAGTTATAAGATGAATTAGTTCCAGAAACCTAATCTATAACATGGTACTATAGTTAATGATAGTGTATTGTCTCTTTGAAATTTGCTGAGAGAATAGATATGAAGTCTTCTCACCACAGACACACCATGCAAAGGTAACTATATGAGGTGATTGATATGTTAATTAGCTTAATTGTGGTCACCATTTCACAATGTGTATGTATATCAAAACATCACAGTGTACAACTTAAATGTATATAATTTTTATTTGCCAATCTTACATCAGTAAAGCTGGGGGGGGAAGAAAATGAAGGTGCATCACAACTGACAGTCCCATCTAGTTGGCCATGTACATTATTACGTGAATAATATTTTAAGGAAATATTCCATAGCAGATTTTCTGATGAGATTTTAGCTATGATGGAACTAATGGCAGGTAAAGAGATACCAGTGTCATCTGTTGGAAGCCTCTGGCATATTTAAAATTTAAAATGAGCTGGTTATGAATGTCAGTACACTAATATACTAATGAAGACTAACAATGGCTCAGATGAGATTGAGCAACTGAACTGGAGACATGGAATGACTTACGCAATGGCAGTATTTAAAGACCTTCTGAGAAAAGGCATCTTCCAAAGTGAAAGCCTGCAAACAAATGTGGAACACCAGAGCTTCTGCTTGAGTTGAAAAAGTGGATTTAAAGAGATATCTAGGGGAGATGAAAAACATATTATTCTAGGAGATGATAACATTATTAATGTTATTCATAATTATTAATATTATTGCTTGCCTCCTATGTTTAGGACTTAGTTGAGATGGCTATCTTTTATCTATCATCCTCATAACGCCACAGGGTAGAAATTGTTATCCATATTTTATCAAATAGAAACCAAGACAAAGAGACTCAAGGTAAGGTTGAGCTATTAATGGTATAGCAGAAATTCGTACTAAATTCCGCTGCTCTATCCACTATAGAAAGAGCAAAATATTCCTTGTCTTCAAATTAACTCCTTTCAGTGAGACAAGGGTAAAGGTAAATACCTGTATCTCGATATTAGTTTCTATCATTACATAACAAATTTACCACTCTTATCCAGCTTACCTCGAACTTAGTGGTTTAAAAAACACCTATTTTCCTACAGGGTTAGGTCTGAGGTCCCCATTTCCTTGCCTGCCATCTGCTGGGGACGGCCACCTACTCCTAAAAGAGTTAACTGAGCTGCTTCTCATGTGTGCCCTCCTCCAAACCTGCATGGGTTGAGTCCTTCTCACATTTTGAATCTCTCTTACTTTTTCTTCTCCTACCAGCTAGGGAAACATCTTGCTTTTAAATGGCGTCTGTGATTGAGTCAGGCTCAACCTCTGTTATCATAAGGACTACTGACTTGGGACTTTAGTTACAACTACAAAATCCCTTTCACAGCAGAACCTAGATTAGTGTTTGATTGAATAACCAAGGGAAGGAGATCTTGGAGGTAGACAGTCTTTAGAATTCTCCCTACTATAATCTTTTTATATTAACTGAATATTTGAAATATGCCTTACAATTTTTTAAGGCAACTGGAACTTATACTTATGTGTTTCCATCAAATGTTCCTTCAAACTTGCTCTCTGGAAAGGTCTCAAGGTTTTTGTTGTTGTTATAAAAGTTTGCATTTAATAATTAAATACTCAGTCCAGCTTACTGTAATAGCATAATTTCTAACTTATTACAAAACTAAACCTGGTCTTTTTTTCCTGGATAAGGCCTATTTTAATTTAGAAGCCCAAAGTTAGGGGTGATAGTAGGGGAGTCTCCCCTAACTTGCCAGCTGCTGCTTGTGGATCCCACTAGTGTCAGGCTAAGGGATAAAAGAGTTAGGGAAGAAAGGACACAGTCTTACATGATATGATCTTAATGCCCTCCAGGCTTACCAGTTATTCAAAGTTATTCAAAGTTGCCATTTCCTCTTGTAGAGTTTTTTGAAGATTACACAGAGATTTTCTTGCTTAATTCTGCTCTCCTTCTATTCTGTTTCTGTACTCATGGGAAAAACAGAAGGACCATACTGGGTGGGCTTACTCTGAATTCATGACCATTGTTCTCATGTGGGCACGAATGCCTGCCCAGTAATCTTATAATATCCTTAGTCTCTTAGCCCTCCTAGATAATATTTTCACATTTTATCTTCACTCCTCAAACCTCTACACCCTTGCCTCCATTTTCATTCAGAGAGGATGACCTTGCATCCTTATTTTGCAGAAAATAAAAATAGGAGCCATAAGAACAGAATTTCTATAGCTCCTTACCAGTCTACTTCTGTGTCCTGTGTGCTGCCTCGCCTCCTGTGACTGTGGAAGGTTTCTCCATGCTTCTCTATGGCCACTTTCTCTATGTGTGTTCTACATTCGAGTGCTCACACCTCCTCAAGGAGTTCCGTACCACTCTCTCTCTTTCCTGCATTATTAGTATTTCACTTTTTACTATATCCTGAATGATTTTTATCAATATACAAACATGAGTGTTTTCCTCGTACCTTAAAAAATATATAAATCCTGGCTTATTGACACTTCCTATATTAGGGTTTTCAGAGAACAGAACCAATATGAAAGGATTTATTACAGGAATATGCTTACAAGATTTTAGAGACCAAGAAGTCCCATGATGTGCTGTCTGCAAGCTAGAGAACCAGGAAAGCCAGTGTTGTAATTCAGTCTGAGTCCAAACGCCTGAGAACCAGGGGAGCTGATGGTGTAACTCTTAGTCTGGGGCCTAAAATCTGAGAATCTGGGGAACCCCTGGTGTAAATCCTGGAGTTTTCTTGTCCAAGGGTAGGAGACTACAGATATTCCAGCTCCAAAATATAGAACAAATTAGCCCTTCTTTTGCCTTTTTATTCTATCCAGGCTCTCAAAAGTTTGGATGATTGGTGAGGGAGGATCTTCTTTACTCAGCTCATCAATTCAAATGGTAATCTCTCTCAGAAACATCCTCATAGACATACCCAGACATAATGTTTTACCAGCTATTTGGGCATCACTTAGCCAAGACAAGCTGACACCTAAGGTTAAGAATCATACTTCCTCAGCTACTTTCACATGACTATCCCACTTTATAGAAAAAAATTTCTCAAGATAATCATGTGTAATCACTTCCTGCAAATCAGCATCTGTTTCTCACACTGTCCATTGCTTCCTCTGTAAATCATACTTTTTCTACCTTCACAATATGTCAAGCATTCAACCACTCTCCTTCCTTCTACCACTATCACTCTTGTCCAATGCTTCATCATCTCTAACTTGGATTACTGAATGGCCTCCTTCCTGTGTCCACAATTGGCCTGGTATGGCTTATTCTCAGCACAAGTTATTCTGATGAATGTAGACTATGTCATATCTCTTCACTTAAAATGCTCCAGAGGCTCCCGCTTTCGATCAGAGTGGGAGCTCAGAATGGCCCACAAGAGCCTACAGGTTCTAGGCTCCTTTGTCTCTTTGCACATTAAACTACTCTCCCCTCTATTTTCTCTGTTCTCACAGCTGTCCCTTTTATGGTTTTGAACTCCTGAATCCACTCCTGCCTTATGGCCTTTGTTGTTTCTCCTTCTGGAAAGTCCTTCCCCATATTTGCATATACTGCCCCGTCATCATCTCCTTTAGGTCTTCTCAGTGAGACCTTGCTTGACAGCTTATTTAAAGCTTAAACAACAACAGCAACAACAATGCTCTCCAGATTCTTTTTTCTCTGTTGTTTATTTTTCATCATAGCATTTATCACTTTCTACTTTGTGGTTGTATGCATTTTTATTTTTATTTTGTTCACATTTATTCCCCAATGAGCTCTAGGACAGGTAATGTTGTCTGTTTTGTATATTATCATATTCCCAAAGGGCCTGGAAAGCATGGTTGACTATCTATCTACCTACCTATCTGTCATCTACCTCTGTAAATTTGTTAACTGCCTGTAGTTGAAACTTCCTCAATACTGAAAGGCTTATGGATTTTAAAATATATGATATCAGTTCAACAGGTTGAATGTAGAATGATAGTTACCAGAGACTGGGAGGGGAAGATGAAAATGGTTAATGGGTACAAACATACAGTTAGATAAAAGGAATTTATTAACAGGTAACATAAATGACTCAGAGAGACAATGTGAGTGTACCAAAGCATCATAGGAAAGCACATGAAGAAGACAGACTGGAATTCCAGTCTTGGATGTTCTCACTATACCACCACTACTGTTGTTTTTAAAAAAGCATAGCTTAGGCCTTGAGTAGGAGTTTATAAGGAAGACGTTATAATAAACTAGAAATCAAAGAACAGATTTTCAACAAAGGTACCAAGAATACACATTGAGGAAAGGACACTCTCTTCAATAAATGGTACTAGGAATACTGAATATTCATACGCAGAAGAATGAAACCCACATCTCTCACCATATAAAACAATCAACTCAAAATCTATTAAAGATTTAAACATAAGACCCCAAACTATAAAACTACTAGAAGAAGACATAAGGGAAATGCTTCAGACATTGGTCTAGGGGCAAAGAATTTGTGATTAAGACCTCAAAAGCACAGGCAACAAAAATAAAAATAGACAAATGGGACTATGTTAAACTAAAAATCTTCTGGACAGTAAACAGAGTGAAGAGACAATCTGAGAATAAAGAATGGGAGAAAATGTTTGCAAACTATTCATCTGACAAGGGACTAATATTCAGAATTTATAAGGAACTCAAACAGCTCAACAGCAAAAAAAAAAAAATCTCATTAAAAAGTGGGCAAAGGATCTGAATAGACATATCTCAAAAGAAATGGCTAACAGGTGTATGAAAAAATGCTCAATATTACTAATCATCAGGAACATGTAAATCAAAGCCACAATGAGATATCATCTTATCCAGTTAGAATAACTATTACTAAATAAACAAAAAATAACAAATGAGGCAAGCATGTGGAGAAGAAGGAAATCTCATATACTGTGGGTGGGAATGTAAATTAGTACAGGTATTATGGAAAACAGCATGGGGATTTCTCAAAAAACTAAATATAGAATTATTAATAGAACAGCTCCAGCAATTCCACTACTGGTTATTTGTCCAAAGAAATGGAAATCAGTATATCAAAAGGATACCTACCCTGCCCCGCAATATTTATTGCAACGCTATTCACAATAGCCAAGTATGGAATCAACCTAGGTGACCATCAGTGGATGAACGGACACAGAAAATGTGGGATGTATATACAATGGAATAAAATTCAGCCATAAGAAACAATGAAATTCCGTCATTTGCAGCAACATGCATGGAACTGGAATTCATTATGTTAAGTGAAGTAAGCCAGGCCCAGAAAGACAAATATTGCATGTTCTCCCTCATATGTGGGAGCTAAAAATGTTGATCTCATTGAGGTAGAAAATAGCATGATAAGTAGCAGAGGCTGGGAAGGGTGGTTGGGAGGATAAAGAGAGGTTGGTTAATGAGTACAAATACATAGTAAGGTGGAATAAATTCTAGTGTTTGATAGTACAGGAGAGTGTCTGTAGTTAACAACAATATATTGTATATTTCAAAATAGCTGCAAGAGAAGATTTGAAATGTTCCCAGCACAAAGGAATGGTAAGTGTTCAAGGTGATGGATATCCTTCGTACCCTGATTCAATCATTGCATATTGTATGAATTTTTATCAAAATATCACATGTACCCTGTAAATATGTACAATTATTATGTATCAATTAAAAAATTAAAAAATATTATCAGTCCATATTATTTTGCTATAGTTAGAATTAATAGATATTCTCTGATTTTAGAATAATTGGAATCAAGATGAAAACAGCAATTACATGCTACATTTAAACTTTAAGTTTTAACTTTTTAAAACAAAGTACTTGTGGAAAGACATAATAGGCAGGTTTAAAATTTCCTTATTTAGATAATGACTTGAAATTAGTTTGAGCTTATTATATGAAGAAAACCTCTGGCTTCTCCATGAGTTTTCATGAAAGAAGGAAAATTAAAGCACCAGATATTCTAAAATGGAATGCTGTTACTACTGATATTTTCAAACATATCATCTGCTGCAGGCAAATGAATTTAATTAAAAAAACCAGGTGCCTTCTTAGAAACGGTTGCATTATTCATGCATTTACCATGGGCCTTTGGATCTAGGGGAAATAAAGGAGAAGTGACAGCATAACAGCCAAAGGGGAAAAGAACACAGATTTGGTGTCATGATCCAAAGTAATTTATTTAAACCAGTGGACAGTTAAGTGAAATTGCTGCTAAAGTTAATAAATAAAACCAATTGTTTCACTCTACTGGCATTTTTAATCATTAAAAATTGTGAGTCTGGTAGTTTCAGGTAGGAAAAAAAAATCTCATTTACTATTTCACAAAAAATTTGTAATGGACATACTTTTTGTTACATAGATGAAGTTTTGTCTAGTCTCTCCAGAATTTCCCAATAAAGTCTCTTTGGTCCTTTGCCAAAGAATAGTTTTTAAAAAATCTATTTATTCCTGTGAAGTGAGAAAAAAATAGGCAAGTTGCAGGGTCCACCTTTCTTGATTTTAGTCTAGTATTCTCTTTTATTTTTTGAATTCTACACTATGCAGAGCACAACTATTAATAATTTGTCCTCAATAGAAAATTCAATATAAAAGTGGCTATAATCCATAAATTGAAGGCTTAACCAAGGTAGGTATTAAACGAACATGAATATAACACTTTAAAACTAGCAAAAAATTTAAAGATTCTGTAATCCAATAGTGCATTTTACATGAGATAAACAAAGAAATAAGTTTTGTGACTTCTGAACAGGGGCTTATCCTACCACATTAGAATGCATCAGTATTTGGCTGTGCTTTATGAACCACACAAATTCTCTGATGAAATGATAATATTCTCTATTAATTAACAAACTTTCCAGAAGGCTCCATTTATTTCCTCCAGTTAGAGCACCCATGACTAACAGTGATTTATTTTTACAACTATCTAGTTGGCAAACTTTTTCTGTAAAGGGCCAGATAATAAATATTTTAGGGTTTGTGGGCCAGATGATATGTTATAACTACTCAACTCTACAATAGTAGCCACAGACAATACATAAGTGAATAAGCGTGGTTGTATTCCAATAAATTTTACTAACAAAAACAGGAGATGCAAGACAGATCTTGCCAGTGGTCTATAGTTAGATGATCCCTGACCTAGAGCAATGGTTACTTCTTATGTATATCATAAATCTTTACTCTGTGTATATTACTATCATATCATTAGCTAAGCTCTACCTCTTCTATTTTTGTCTGGCCAAGCATGTTGGCAAAATGATTTTTATCTATCAAATATTATAGTTCCCAAGACCTGATGGAAACAGCACAGTGAATAAGAGCATTTTCAAAAGCATGTTCAGCCAGTTCCTGGCTTCAAGTGATGCTTACACAAATATTAGTTTATTATTAAACAAGTTTCAGAAACAATTGATTTCTTCATGGCAGATACATATCATGGCTTTTACTATGTTAATACATCTTGTGACTCTCAAATGAGCTTTATATTATGCAATATCCTTCAAATTTGTTTGATAATAAAAAAAGTTTTAAATTCAGTACCTGTCATCATGTTGAATTGCACATTCCTTTTATCTCCACTTTCATATCTCCATTCACCCTTAGATAACTGTGGATGCTGGGCAGCATGCTACACTGGGTATACCAGCTTAGAACTTATTAAAGATGTCCTTGATCCAATAAACATTTTAAAAGCACATGAAATGTCTTTTTGTAAAATAGAATTTATATTTTGGAGCGGAGTTAGGTTCGCAGCAAAATTGAGTGAAAGTACGGACAGTTCCCACACACCTTGATCCCACACATACAGAGCCTGTCTTATTATCAACATCCCCCGCCAGAGTGGTGTATTTGTTACAATTGATGCACCCACATTGACACACGATTGTCACCCAAAGTCCATAGTTTATTAAGGTTCACTATTGGTGTTGTACATTCTAGGGGTTTTGAAAAATGTGTGATGACATGTTTTCACCATTATAGTAACATACAGAATAGTGTCGTTGCCCTAGAAACCCTTTGTGTTCCGCCTATTCATCCCTTCCTCTCTCTAAGCCCCTGGCAAACACTGGTATTATTCTTACCTCCATAGCTTTCCTTTTCCAAGATGTCGTATAGTTGCAATCACACACTATGTAGCCTTTTCAGATTTGCTTCTTTCACTTAGTAATATGCGTCTAAGGTTCCTCCATGTCTTTTCATGCCTTGATAGCTCATTTCTTTGTAGTGATAAATAACATCCCATTGTCTGTATGTACCACAGTTTATCCATTCACCTACTGAAGGACATGTTGGTTGCTTGAAGTTATAGCAATTATGAATAAGGCTGCTATAAACATCTGTGTGCTGATTTTTGTGTGGACATAAGTTTCCAACTCATTTGGATAAATACCAAGAAGTCCAATTACTGGATCATATGGTAAGAGTTTGTTTAGTTTTCTAAGAAACTACCAAAATGTCTTTTAAAGTGGCTGTACCATTTTGCACTCCTTCTAGAAATAAACAAAAAGTTCCTGTTACTCCATATCCTTTCTGGTATTTAGTATTGTCATAAAATGTCTTTTACAGTTCTATTTCTTGAAAAAACTATAAATGTCAGAAAAGCAATATCCTTATTTTCACTTGTACTGTGTTCAAATATCATGATCATAGATGGTTACAGAAGATTGTTTTGAGTGCTACAAAAACATCTTTGAATGGACCAGCATTTCCTGATCTACCACTTCCTTTAATTGAAGATCTGAGAAGCTGGGCCTGGGACTGACTTCCTGCTCATTATATGTCTTCTTTGTCTACTAGACAGCAAGGGTTTTGTGATATATGTTAGAGATATTCCCAAACATATGTGGCCAAGTGCAAAAACTAGCCTGCCATTATAGAAATAGAAATATTGGCAAAAAGTCTGGTAATAAAAAGATTACCAAGGGGACAGAACTCTTAGAATGTTAAAGTAAAAAGAAAAGTAAGTTAACTTTTTAAAACTATTTACCTTGGCTGAATAGTTTATTTGGTTTTGGGGGCTTATGTTAGTCTGTTTTGTGTTGCTATAAAGGAATACCTGAGATTGGGTAATTTATAAAGAAAAGAAGTTTATTTGGCTCATGGTTCTGCAAACTATACAAGCAGTGTGTCACCAGCATGTTTCTGGTGAGGGCTGCAGGGCGCTTCCAATCAAGGTGGAAGGTGAAGGGGGAGCAGGCTTGTCCCATGGTAAGAGAAGGAGCAAGAGAGGGAGGAGGTGGTACCAGGCTGTTTTAAACAACCAGCTCTCACGTGAGCTAATAAATGAGAACTCACTCATTATTGCCAGGAGGACACCAAACCATTCATGAAGGATGTGCTCCCATGACCCAAACACCTCCTACCAGGCCCCACCTCCAATACTGTGTATCAAATTTCAACATGAGATTTGGAGGGACTGGCCAAACAACCATATCAGGGCTGAAGAAAAACTGGGTTCCAATAAGACAAGATATTATGATTGGATCATCAGGTGATAGGCACTTAGCTTTCTAACCAAATTCTCTGTTCAGGACATTTTAATCTATGTGTTATAAGACCTTTCGTTAATTTCATCCTCAGTCTTGTGAACATAGGTATCAAAAAATAATTACTATTAAATACTTATATAGAACCCACTCTCAATATTACATTAAAAATCTAGAAATATATGAAATGAATATAGAAATCGCTTAATATTTATGAGGTTTAAGTATATTAGGCATCTTCCATTTGCCAAACAACACACAGTAGGTATTAGAAATACTTTTCAACTTGCTGCACCAATCCAAGGAGAGTTATAAAAATTCTGGGTACTTTTCTCCTGAACTGTGCCTAGATTTATAATTTCTTTTTTTTTTTTTTTTTTTTTTAATTTCAGAATATCATGGGGGTACAACACTTTGGCCATACACATTGCCCCTGTTCTGCCCGTGTCAGAGCCACAATCGTGGTCGTCTCCCAAACTGTGCTCCCCACATCCATTCAGTGAGAGTTTTTCCCATCCCTTCCACCCCCCTCCCGCCCACCCGCCCTCTAATGAATGTTATTGCCCTGTGTGATGTAAGTGTTCATCAGTTAGTACCAGTTTGATGGTGAGTACCAGTGATGCTTGTTTTTCCAATCCTGTGACACTTCGCTTCGAAGAATGGGTTCTAGCTCCAATCAGGATAATACCAGATGTGTTAATTCACTGTTGTTCCTTATTGCTGAGTAATACTCCATGGTATACATATACCACATTTTATTGATCCACTCGTGTATTGATGGGCACCTGGGTTGTTTCCACAACTTTGCAATTGTGAATTGTGCTGCTATGAACATTGAGAGCAGATGTCTTTATTAAAATGTCTTTTTTTCTTTTGGATAAATACCCAGTAGTGGGATTGCTAGGTCAAATGGTAATTCTACTTTTAATTCTTTGAGGTATCTCCATATTCTTTTCCATAGAGGTTGTACTAATTTGCAGTCCCACCAGCAGTGTATGAGTGTTCCTACCTGTCCACATCCCCGCCAACATTTGTTATTTGGGGATTTTTTGATATGAGCCAATCTCACTGGAGTTAAGTGATATCTCATTGTGGTTTTGATTTGCATTTCCCTGATGATTAGAGAAGTTGAGCACTTTTTTATATGTTTGCTGGCCATCATTCTGTCTTCTTTGGAAAAGTTTTTGTTCATGTCCTTTGCCCATTTTTTAATAGGGTTGTTTGATTTTTTCTTGTTGATTTTCCTAAGTTCTGTATAGATTCTGGTTATCAGCCCTTTATCAGAGGTGTAGCATGCAAATATTTTCTCCCATTCTGTAGGTTGTCTGTTCACTCTAGTGATAGTTTCCTTGGCTGTGCAGAAGCTTTTCAATTTGATCAGGTCCCATGTATTTATTTTTGTTGCTGCTGTGATTGCTTTGGGGGTCTTCTTCATAAATTCTTTGCCTAGGCCAATGTCCATAAGAGTTTTTCCAACATTTTCTTCGAGAATTCTTATGGTTTCATGTCTTAGGTTTAGATCTGTTATCCATTGTGAATTGATTTTTGTGAGAGGTGAGAGGTGTGGGTCCACTTTCAGTCTTCTACATATGGCCATCCAATTTTCCCAGCACCATTTGTTGAATAGGGAATCTTTTCCCCAGTGTACGTTTTTCTGGAATTTGTCAAAGATCAGGTGACTGTATGAGGTTGGTTTTATATTTGGGTTCTCAGTCCTGTTCCATTGGTCTATGTGTCTGTTCTTGTGCCAATACCATGCAGTTTTGGTTACTATAGCCTTGTAGTATAGTTTGAAGTCTGGTAGACAGATGCCTCCCAATTTGTTCTTTTTGCTTAAGATTGCTTTGGCTAGACGGGGTCTTCTCTGGTTCCACACGAAGCGTAGAATTATTTTTTCTAGATCGGCAAAAAATGATGTTGGTATTTTGATAGGGATTGCATTGATTCTGTAAATTAATTTAGGTAGCAGAGCCATTTTTACTATGTTGACTCTGCCTATCCAAGAGCATGGTAAGGCTTTCCATCTATTTACATCCTCTGCAATTTCCTTTCTCAGTGTTTCATAATTCTCTCTATATAGGTCTTTGATCTCCTTAGTTAGATATATTCCTAAATATTTAATTTTCTTTGTTGCTATTGCAAAAGGTATAGCATGTTTAATTTGTTTCTCGGCTTGATTGTTATTAGCATATATGAAGGCTATGGATTTGTGTGTATTAATTTTGTATCCTGAGACTTTGCTGAATTCTTTTATCAATTCCAGTAATCTCTTGGTTGAATCCTTGGGGTTTTCTATGTATAATATCATATCGTCTGCGAATAGTGAAAGTTTGACCTCTTCTGCCCCTATCTGGATGCCCCTGATTCCTCTATCTTGTCTAATTGCTGTGGCCAGAACTTCCAGCACTATGTTGAAAAGAAGTGGAGATAGTGGACACCCTTGTCTGGTGCCAGTTTTAAGGGGGAATGCCTTCAATTTTTTCCCCATTCAGTATGATATTGGCTGTGGGTTTATCGTATATGGCTTTAATAGTTTCTAGGAATGAGCCATCTATGCCTATATTGTTAAGAGTTCTTATCATAAAAGGTGTGGATTTTGTCAAAAGCCTTTTCTGCATCTATTGAAAGGATCATATAATCTTTGTTCTTGCTTTTATTTATATGGTGAATTACATTTATAGATTTGGTATGTTGAACCATCCCTGCATCTCGGGAATAAAGCCCACCTGATCATGATGGATTATTTTTTGATGTACATTTGAATTCTGTTTGCAAGGATTTTATTGAGAATTTTTGCATCTATATTCATAAGGGATATTGGTCTGTAGTTTTCTTTTTTTGTTGTGTCCTTTCCTGGCTTTGGTATCAAGGTGATATTGGCTTCGTAGAATGAGTTTGGGAGGATTCCATCCTTCTGGATATTTTCAAATAATTTCTGCAGTATAGGCACCAGTTCTTCTTTGTAGGCTTGGTAGAATTCAGGTGTGAACCCATCTGGTCCGGGACTTTTTTTGTGGGTAGATTTTTAATTACTGCTTCGATTTCGGTGCTTGATATTGGTCTGTTTAGAAATTCAGTTTCTTCCTGGTTGAGCCTAGGGAGGTAGTGTGTTTCTAAGAATTTGTCCATTTCCTCCACGTTTTCGTGTTTGTGGGCATAGAGATTTTTGTAGTATTCAAAGATGATGTTTTGTATTTCCATGGTATCAGTTGTGACTTCTCCTTTTTCATTT
Source organism: Daubentonia madagascariensis (assembly GCA_023783475.1). NCBI lineage: Eukaryota > Metazoa > Chordata > Mammalia > Primates > Daubentoniidae > Daubentonia > Daubentonia madagascariensis. Next base: position 42,138,967 of record JAKFHU010001569.1, on the reverse strand, counting down.
CTAATTGAGCTTATTAGAGTCCTTTCCTTTCTGCTTCTGGTCAACCTGGCAAGTGGCCTGTCTATTTTGTTTATCTTTTCAAAGAACCAGCTTTTCGTTTCATTGATCTTCTGTATTGTTCTTTTGTTCTCGATTTCATTTAATTCTGCTCTAATTTTGGTTATTTCTTTTCTTCTGCTGGTTTTAGGATTGCTTTGCTCTTCCTTTTCCATTTCCTTAAGATGATTCATTAGTTTACTGATTTGTGACTTTTCTGTCTTTTGGATGTGGGAATTTAGGGCGATAAGTTTTCCTCTCAGGACCGCTTTTGCTGTATCCCACAGATTTTGATAACTTGTGTCCCCATTATCGTTTAGTTCGAAGAATCTTTTGATTTCATTTTGAATCTCCTCTTTGACCCAATAATCATTCATCAATAGATTGTTTAGTTTCCAAGTTTTTGGAGGAAGATGTGATTTTCTGTTGGAATTGATATCTAATTTTATTCTGCTGTGGTCTGAAAAGGTACATGGTATGATTTCTATTTTTTTGAATTTGTTTAGATCTGTTTTGTGGCCTAGGATGTGGTCAATTTTAGAGAAAGTTCCATGAGCTGATGAGAAGAATGTATATTCAGTGTTATTTGGGTGGAGTGTTCTGTAGATATCTGTTAGGCCAAATGTTCTAGAGTCCTGTTTAGGTCTTTTATTTCTCTATTTAATTTTTGTTTGGAGGATCTGTCCAGTTCCGTCAGTGGGGTGTTGAAGTCCCCTGCAATTATGTCATTCCTGCTTATTATGTTGTCTAGATCTAGCAGCATTTGCTTATGTACCTGGGTGCTCCTGTGTTGGGTGCATAAATGTTTAGGATTGTTAAATCCTCTTGTGAAATTTTTCCCTTCACCACTATATAGTGTCCATTTTTGTCCTTCTTTACTTTTATTGCTTTAAAGTTGATGTCATCTGAAATGAGGATGGCTACTCCAGATTTCTTTTGGTTTCCATTAGCCTGAAAAATTGTATTCCATCCTTTCACCTTGAGTCTGAATGCGTCTTTGTGTGTAAGGTGTGTTTCCTGAAGACAACAGATACTTGGTTTGTATTTTTTAATCCATTCAGCCAGCCTATGTCTCTTCAATGGGCAGTTCAAGCCATTTACATTTATTGAGAGAATTGATATTTGGGGTAAATTTCTGATTATTCTGTTGGGTGGTATCTTTTGTTTTACCTCTTGCGTCATTGTGGAATCTGGTTTCTGGGGTTTTAGCCTTTGCATAGTTTTACATAGGTGGGTGTCTGTTGTGCTGGTTAGTGTATAATGCAGGTCTGAGCATTTCTTGCAAGGCCGGTCTGGATTTCGCAAATTCTATCAGTGATTGCTTATCTGGAAAGGTCTTTATTTCTCCCTCATATAAGAACTTAGTTTGGCAGGATACAGAATTCTGGGTTGACCTTTGTTTTGTTTTAGGAGATTGATGATGTCTCCCCATTCCCTTCTGGCTTGTAAGGTTTCAGCTGAGAAATCTGCAGTTAATCTGATGGGTTTCCCTTTGTAGGTTACCTCCTTTTTTTGTCTTACAGCTCTGAGGAGTGCCTCTTTTGTGTTTACTTTGGTCAGTCTAATAATTATGTGGCGTGGTGAATGCCTTTTCACGTTGACTCTCCCAGGAGTCCTGTGTGCTTCTTGTACTTGGATGTCGAGATTTCTGGCTAAGCCATGGAAATTTTCCTCTATTATTCCTTCAAATAAATTTTCCAGCCCATGCAAATTTTCTTCCTCTCCCTCAGGGATACCTATTATCCTTATGTTTGGCCTCTTTACATAATCCCACATTTCTTGTATGCTTTTTTCCTGTCTCTTGTTTTTGTGTTCTTTCTCTTCAGCTGATTTATTTAGCGCATAGGAGCTGTCTTCTAGCTCTGAAATTCTTTCCTCTGCATGGTCCAGCCTATTCTTAAGGCTTTCCACTGTGTTTTGTAGGTCCTTGAATGCTTCTTTCATTTCTAGGATTTCTATTTGATTTTTCCGTAATATTTCTATTTCTTTGGAGAATTTTTCATTCATTTCTTGCATTTTTCTTGTGGTTTCTTTGTGCTGGGATTCAATTTTCTCTTGAATTTCATTGAGCTTTCTTATAATCCATAAACGAAATTCCTCTTCTGTCATTCTACCCATTTCATTTGGGTTGGTATCCATTGCTGAGGAACTGATAATTTCTTTTGGGGGTGACTTTTCACTCTGATTTTTCATGTTCCCTGAGTTCTTTCGCTGGTTTTTTCTCATCTGGCCTCTTGGTCGAGAGCTGGGGGTGTTAGAGCTAGTTTATGGCCCTGTCACCAGGCCCACAATTATTTTTCCTTGGCAAAGCCAGGGAGAGAAGTAGTGGCCTGTATTGCCTTAGGTGTATTTTAGCAAGTTTGTTGGATCTTGAGTTAACTCTGACCTGTGGTCTTCTCCTCTTCCCAGTGGAGTGTGGTGAGAATGACCTCCCAGCTTGGGCTCTGAGCTAATGGATTGTACTTGAGAATATGAGTCCTCCGCTCCCTATTAGCTAGGTATTCTGTTATGTCCGTGGCAGACTCTGATTCCCCAGTTGGGGTATGCAAAAGCCCTGTGCTTTGGGAGGGGTCTTGTAGCTCCTAGGGGTTACCTTGACTCTGCTCTTCCTGAGGTTCTGGTAGAAACACAATTTCCTTTGGCTGCAGTGTGAGAGCTGAGTTGGGAAAATTCTACACAGCTCAGAGGTTGCTCATCTAGCCACGTGTGGCTGCCCTTCTGATGTGTGTCTCCACGTGAAACTGGTTGATAGGGGGATCTCCAATTGTGCAGCCCTTTTCCACCACTAGACCTCAAGGCGAGGCAGGTGGCCATCTCTATCCCCAGCAGTCTCCACTGGGGGGATGTTCCCACGGGGAGGGGGGAGTAGTGGCAGCTGGAAGCACTCTTGGGTGGCGCGAAATTCCCTATTGAAGTGGGCAGGATTATGGGGAGCTGCTCTGGTTCAGCCTGTGGCTCTTGAGGTATTTGGTTGTCATGGGAACCATCAGTTATACCAAATGAGTCACTATGGCCAGCAACCTTCAAAATGAGCGATCTCTGGGGTACAGGAGGGCTGGGACCTGAGGGGCGGGCACTAGGACCGACACGGAGCGGAGTTGTCGGAGGCCAGAGCCGGGGTAGCAGAACCAGATGGACGAGCTGCAAACTGTTTCCAATACTCAAAGGTCCCACCTCTACAGTTCCGGGATCTCGTCCCACCTGGAACCCACGGATGCCGCTGTCCCTGGCCACCACAGGCAAAGCCTGTCTCGCCCCAGCGGATGAGCCCTGGGCCGGGGCGGGGCGGAGCTAGAGACGCGGCTCACGGCTCCGTGCGGGCGGCTTAAAGATGGCGGCCGCCGCCAGCCTGGCGCACAGCCGGGCTCCGATCGCGCCGGGAGCGCAGTTTTTCTCCGCCGGTAGTTGTTAGCAACCTCTAAGGGCGCGTCCCGCTCTCCGATAAACTCCTGGGCCCAGTCCCGCTGACTTCTAGTGGCGCAGTGCCGGCCTGCGGGTTCCCGCGCCTTCCCGGGAAGCTGAATCTCGGTCCCCGCCCAGTTCCTCTCCAGCCCTCGGCAGTCTCTGTATATTGCAGCTGCGAGTTGTGTTTGGCTCTGGCTACTTCCTCCTCCTCTCCACAGGGCTCACCGGCCCGAGCAACCGCTCTGTCCCAACTCTGGGCTTGTCCCTGACTGCGTGTATGGGGAGGCGCGTAACCGCTTGGGGGGCAGGTCGCGCTGCGCCGACCTGGCGAGCGCGTCCTTCCCGCGCTCTGGGCTCTATTGTGCTCCCTGCGCTCTCCGATCTTTGTGAAAATTTTGTACCTATTTTCTTGGGCTGGGCGTTCGGCGTTGTTTCTCTGTCATTCACAATGCTGTTTTCGGAGTGAGCGGTCCGTGCTCGCAGGCAGCCTGCTGGCGTTCTTCACCTCCTTTCCTGGGAGCGGTACGGTGGGCGGACCCTATCACACCGCCATTTTTTGGAGAGAACTGCCTAGATTTATAATTTCTTAATGATTTCTGTTTACTTACCAAATGTTTCATTTTAGTAAACTAGGTTTGGAGGGAGAGAGTAGTGCAGCAATAAGAGCCAGCATTAAGAAGTGCTTATCTCTTCTTAACATTGGAACACTAGAGGTGCATGGGATACCCCTTAGGCTCCCACCCTTGGTTTTCCCAGCAATTTCCTTGCTTGTCTCTGGAATCTTCCTTGGTTATCAGTAAGTGACTAACTTTTAATGGTTTTAATGGTTTCTAGATTTACATTGGAGGCGGGGGATGGCTGCTGAATGGGGGAGATGTTTAGGATGTGCAACTCTCAAGTTGAAAAGTAGAACACACCCTCATTTTGCATTGACCTTTTCTGATCTAACTTCTCAGGCATTATAATTACTGTGGATTTTAGAACAGATCCTTTGAAATAGAAGCAATTTCCTAGAAATTGCTTTAAAGAGAAGATGAGATAAAAGAATTAAGGTCTAGGACTAACAGGCAATATGAAAGAAAATGAGACATAGATTATTCATCAAATCAATCCACACAGAGAAGCTTTATAGATTGTCAAGAAATAATGGCAGAAATACAGTATAAATTATGAAAGATATTGAGAATCATGAAAACTTTGAATTTGACAAGGGAGAAACAGCATGATTATAAAAATGAAGTATCATGAAGAAAATGTTAAATAAATGTCATAGACTCTTTTAATCTTGATCATTTATTTCAACTGATTATTTAAGCCTTGTAATTTATTTTGGCAGACATGTAATTATTTATTTGTTAGTGTTTCTTTGTAATGTAATCATTAATTTTCACATTTGAATATGGCCTGTGTTTCTCATTATGTGATGTGGAAAATAGCAATGTAATGGAAACTTCTCAGAGACAAGAAAGACTAGATAGAAAATACTTTTAAGTCAGACTATAAAAATTTTAATTAAGAATAATATATTTTACAGTTGAAGGTGGAAAGGAAACCATTTGGGAGAGGAAAGTTAAAGTTTCCAGTTTGAAAGAACATCTGTATTTTGACATCTCTTGTGCTAAGAGGTGCTAAATGTCTCAGAAATAAATGAACAAACACTAAGATCACACTTTTAAGGTGTGGCGAGACAAGTAAGAATTGGAAAATGTCAGTGATTCTTGGGCTGAAAGTATTTGAAGAGGAAATAGTACCTTATTTATTATTGTGCTAGTTAGTAGTCCTGTTGAACTACTTCATTTAAGGGAGCTATCAAAAGTGTATATATGCTTATTGTAGTGAAAATGTAAAAAGTGTGCTAGCTCGTTTGTGAAAGTAGCTTATTTTATATCTCCTACACCCTCACAAAGTTTCTTCAAACAATTTAATTTATCAATTATTTATTAAATCTGGAGTCCACTGATAGGCTGGCAATGGAAAAAGAACAATTTCTTTGTAATGTTCATTTGCCTAGATAAATTCTTCACCAGAAATATGAGAGTCAGATTAAAATTACGCATCACTATAGCTGACTTAAGGCCACCTAATGATTCTGAGGTTTTGACACCATTAGGTTCCCTGGCTAGTGGATTCCTTACTTCTGAGAAGCATATACAATTTAAAAATCTATTATTTCCACATGAGGTTATTGGGGAATTGGACCAATTCTCCCTTTTCCAAAAGAGTTACATACACTCAAGTGGATTGACTGCACAAGACACTGACTTTTCTTGCAGTTTCTCCAGCAATGTCTACAGAATCTCATTTGGATCACAGACTGTTTTGATAATCTGCAGAAAGCCATTATTCTCTCTCTAGGAACAGGCAACACAAGAAGATACTAAAAAAAAAAATCAGTCATACAATTTCCTGAGGTTCATAAGCTCCCTTGAATCTTATCCTTGGAACTCAATTTAACTAAATAATCTATAGGATGGGTCAGAATGAGTCCTTGGTGAGCCCTCTGGAGGCTGCAACACAAGGTGACTGCAGTGAACACTGTTAATGCTTTATCCAGATCCTCTATCTCTAATTTAACTCCCAGCCTTGCTGTGCTTTCATATCCAATACTAAGACTCTTTTTTTGATGACTGTCCTCAGCTACTGGAGCCATTTTTCCCACTACTACAGACAGCTGAAGTACCTAGGAGTAGTACCCCTAGCTATTGGATTATGAAAATCCAGCTCCCTTGCCTCTGGTTGGGGTAGACTCAGAGGTGTAATTTATATTCTGGACATCCTTGAGAAATAAAGCCAAAGCCATCTTCAGTAGGACTTTGCATGGAACTGTACCCTCCTTGGCTTCTTCCGCTTTCCTGCTCTGCTCTTCTCATTCCCTTACTGGTTTCCTCTGGGAGCATTTCCTTAATAAATCACTTAGCATACAAAGCATTCTCTCAGGGTCTGCTCTCCACCTAAAACTAACCATATAATTTACTCATACAGACCAGGAAAAATATTTGAGAGCCAATGGGGATGCTATTATTAATTATGCTGTCATAGGAGGTATAAATGCCAGTGGTCCAGGAGAAATCAGGGTACGTGGTCCTGCTAGGGCTACATGGTTCTTTGCAAAGACAACTCTTGTGAAACCCTTTTATTCAAAGCCCTTAGATATGGCACATCAATGGGTTGTGCTCATTGAACCCTGCTTAACATTTTGCTGTTTCCGATATGTCACCAATATGAGTCTCTATTAGCTCAGGGTTAATTAGTGTTCTTTCCAAGATGCTCACACCCTCAGCCCCCACACTCCAAGACTCCTCCCTCCTCCTCTCTTCCTACCCCCATCTCCCACACTGGGTTATAACCTGAAGTCTGTCTTTTCTCTTGGAAACATCCTTACTTCACTACCTTCTGGGACTTAACAACAATATCAAATTGCTCTTCACTATTCTCCTAGAGCTCAAAAGCACAGATGCAAATTGAGGTCTAGCAATAGCTGAGAACATCCCATACTTCCCAAAGGAATCCAGGCAAACTGACATTTGAAAGTGGCCATTAGTCACATGTGATTTTGTATCTGTTCTGCCTTAGTTTTGAGTAAACTTTTAATTTGCACATTGAATTTAAAGAACACATAAATTATGAGATTCAGTTGAGATTCTGATGTTTGGCCTGTTAAAATCTTATCCAAGTGGAAAAACATGACTTCTCTTAATCTGTTATCATTTCATATTGCTGAGGTTTGGCTCTTAAGAAATTATCATCACAGCTGACTGGTGACAGAAAGAAACAGGAGGGCAGATGAGGGTTTGCTGCAGAAGGCTTTGTGATATGACCACAGACCAAATTTTAACAAAATTATTGGCAAGGCTGGTCTAAAACAAAGACCAATTCCACACTTAATAAAACAATGATAAACTTTCAAACTTAGCAAACTATATAATTGACATACATCCTTTTAATAATTCTGTCAATATTCCTCACATCTCCCTTAAATATGAAAAATAAATTAAATTGGCTACAAACGGATGATCTTTTTGTTCATAGTTATTGCCTGATGATTTTGGAAAATAGGAAACAGAATATTTTCACTTCTGCTTGTCTTATTTTTCAAATGCTGATCTTATGACATGAAATCAGCATTCTTAAAGAGATGCATCTCTTGCAATTTGTGTAGAATTTTTATGTCATGTGCACATATATTGGCCACATCTAATTATAGAAAATGATACTATGTTTGCTGTCATATGTAAACAACTCGGAAAATTGTGACTTACACTTTGGATAATAACAGTAATAATGTTTAGGAGAATTCATTCCTTGCTAATTCAGCATGCTAGTAATTCTTAATGTATTAAGCATCCTATTTTCTAAGAGGCATTTTACTATGATATAAGTATCAAATCAAACAAAATACTATCCTTTTAATCTCTGTAGAAACCAGATTAAAAAGTTAATTATTTTACACACTCAATTCATTTATTTTATATTTTATATTCTCTACCTCCTGTGTTTAATTACATCATTTTGGAAAGACATCCAATTCATAAATGATATTTACTTTGGGCTGAGAAAAGAACAAAAGAGATTGTTGTAGCTGATTATGAGATTCCAATCTGTACGACAACACTTTATTGCAGTGCTCCTTTGAAATCAAACAGTATCTTTATCAGAATATCATCAAAAACTTAATGTTACTTAAATCAAATTTGTCTATTTTAAAACATGACGATTTTGATTTGATGAAATCTAAGTTCTATTTGCTGTGGGAGTAACTTTTATCCTGCAGGGACAGAAGTCTACATTTCAGTCCATTTTAGCCTCTAGAAATGACTTATAGTGACTGGGTTTAAATATCTTCACACCTGCAGCCAATTCAGTTACAATGGGTCCATTCAGGTCTATAGCTAAGAAACTATTAATTGTTTATATCATTTATGTAGTCTTCCTCTGTAGACTCAGGGGATTGGTTCCAAGAACCAAAAAATGGGGGAGATGATTCTAAGTCAGACACAGTGAATGGACGTGTGAGGCCCGTGTCCCCTACAGGGAACATACTACAACCTTGCACTGCTTTTATATTGTGAACTACTTCATTCCTCGAACTATGGGTTGCTGACTTCTGGAACCAGCAAACTTAAAACCCAGGGTTTAGAGTCATCTTTTTCAATATTTGTTCATTGCAATCATTTTGATCAATATAATTATTTTCATATTTTACTATTAAATGTTAAAATATAAATTAATTTTATGTAAATCTTATTTTAAAACTTGATTTAAAACTCATCATTTCTTTACTTTTCTCTCCTTCTTTGACTGGGCTCAGTTAAACATTCATTTCTGCTTTTTCCCCAAAGATAGTCCTTGAGATTCTTGTGAATATGATGTTAATAGGAAATTAATTTTGTGTACCTGGAGAATAACATGTTCACACAGCAGGTGTGGCATCATTTTGAAAAATGTTCTGCTAAACAGAGGTGAAGAGAAATGAATTTGCATATAGCTTAAGTCTGGTTTTGTTTCTTGGATCTTAAAGTGGTATTTCAGAGTCATCTGTTGGATTAATGTGCCAGATGCAATAAAACTCTCATACCTAATGAGTCATCCACTTAGTCATTCTTCATCATGTGATGGTTTATGATAGATGCCTGATCTGCTGTAGTTTCTTTATTGAACCTGAGTACCAACCTGATTCCATGTACCTTTCCACAGGGAGACACAAGCTAGAATGTGTTCATATTCTTCCTAACATTGGTCAGATATAATTTTAACTTTATGTAAATCTTTACAGACAGCAGACAGAAAGACACTAAAATGAACCTAAGAAATACTAAACATGCCCCAAACTCTGTATCCTGTTGTCAAAATTATCTTATAACATCGAATGTTAAATAACTTAATGTTAACTTCTCTTTCTGATATATTGCTGTTAAAGAGACACTATAGATTCATGAAAAAGACTAATTATTGCATTGATAAAACTTAGGTCCTTTCTTCCTTTCTTCCATTATGCATTTTTTCCCTTCACCCCTCTTTTTGTCCAACATTCCTTCAACAAATATTTATTCAGCACCAATTATGTGCCAGGCACTGTATTAGTTACTTGGTATTAATATTTATCATTGAACAAAATATACGAAGATTTCTGCTCCCATGAAATTCACATTGATATCATTCTCAGAGCAAAACTTCTCTAGCTAGATGTGGCCTGGGCATCAGAGCAGAAAGAAAATAGAATGATACATAGACTTCAAAAAAGAGAAGAAGTTTGCCAAGAATGGATATTAAAATAAATATTATGTGATTAGTACGTTTTATCAGTGAAGCCCCTGACCTTTGCACCAATATCACAGTGCTTTATCATAAATAATAATTGTAAGAGTTGAATCCAGCTAGAAATTCTGAAAGCTGAGTCCAGATAAAATGGCTCAGATTCAAAGAACTCATCTACAGTTTGCAAGGCTCACCAAAAGAGGACTAACCATTTGTAACATTAAAAGGCATCACGTTTCCACCTGTCTTGAGATAGATAAATCTCTCTCTAACAGTTGTAAGTTTATGTGATTTTCTGATTTGCACTGTATTGAAACATTTTTGATTCCCTCTTGGATATTTTTTAGTGGTTAAATCAGGAGTAAGAGGCAAAGCAGACTCCTGAACTGTGTCTGAAAAAGCTGAAAGAGCTGCAGTTGGGCTTTGCTTTTTAAATTGTTTGAGCTCCCTTGCCAACTGCTTGGGTGGCTTGATTCTTACTGCTAAGAACCAAAACCATTTATTTACATATCAATATGAACTTTCCAAGCAGAAGGTTGGTAGAATTTTGTGGTGTGGTTGAGGCAGAGACAGATGACACAGTGTCATCACCAGTTGTTTGCTATCATTTAAATGATCCACCATTTGATTATAATGTAATGACTTGAGCTTTCTTTAGTGTCCTGGAAATAAAAATTGTAGCACATTAATAAATTCCACTAAACATCATGCATTTTTTTCTGTAGATAAAAAACATTAGCCCAACAGCTATTTAATAATGCAGTTTTAAAATAATTAAATAATTATTAATTATTTTAATAATTAATATTTTATTTGTTTAATAATAATAGCCACTGCTATTAAATGACTTTCCAATAGAAACCAGGAAACATGCAAGGCAGTAAACACTTCAAAAATTTTTCGTTAGGGATTGATTAGGATTCAATGTTGCCTAATACCTCATAACAGTATGTTCTTATGGAAAAGGATTCTGAATTTTCTGAGAAAAGTAGGATATTTTGGGTAAACTGTGATATTTCTCAGGCAGCATGAACTTCTATGTGGCTTATTAAATTTCCATGTCCTTAACTTTTTGTGGAGATATTTTCAAAATTGGTTTCTGAAAAACAGAGAATTTTAAAGCAATTCTAGTTAGGACAGACTTGGATGTAGATAGCTCTTTGTTTTCCCTATTTCAATGCAATTTTTCCTCATGCCAAGAGAAATAAAATGAAATAATTTAGATCTTCTGAACAATATGCTTTGAAGTTATAAAAGGCTTTGTAGTTTAACACCTGTAGGGCAAGTAAGATGATTAATAGCTGTACTAACCTCATTTGAAATTAATGCCAATGTATCCATCTGAAATACCATTTTTTTCTGTTATGCTACTTAATATTCAACATTTATTGACCTCCTACTATTTGCAAAATACTGTGCCAAGGAACTTGAAAGATACAAAGTCAAAGGAGAATCAACAAAGAACCTGCTCTTGAAGCAAGCTTAAAATTTGGCAGGTGATAGAATAGGTGACAAAATTTGATTATGATTCAGGGCAGAATGCAGTAAATTCTTTACTAGAAATATACATAGAAGACAGAGAGAACCCAAAGAAAAGATTGATTAAAACACCCAATAGGTGTTTTTCTCTGGGCCTTAAAGAGAGAACATATTTTTAGGGGTGAATAATTTGGAAAGTTTATTGTATATTTTAGACAGAAGGAAAAGCATAGGAAAAGGAGCATACTTCTTGGGAGAAGAATAATCTGAAGGAATTGGGGTGTAATGAATAGTATGCTGTGGCTGTGTGTAAGGAGATGTAGTGAAAGTCAGAATGTGGAGATTCTTGAATGCCATGTATCTTACCTAAAATCCAGACAATAGCACTTGGGACAAATCCTACATGCTCAAACTTTGCTGGATATTTCAGTCCTAGGAAATTAAGAACATGGGAAAGGGCAAGTGAGACAGGCAGGATGGAAATCAAATATAAGACGTTGCATTACTGAGTTGTCAACTGTTTCACAAGAAATCACAGCTGGATGTTTGGTCAAGCAGGACATCTCCAGAGAGGCCATACAGAACCCCTGCATCTCAAAACAGTCTGTCACAAGGTGGAACGTGAGCAATTTATCTCCTGGCTGCTTCCTATCTTCTGTCTTTCATAGATCAAAATTTAACCCATGGGTGATGAAAATGTTCTAAAATTAGCGGTAACGGTTGCACAACTCTGAATATACTAAAACCTACTGAATTATACATATTAGAAGGGTGAATTTTATGGTATGTGGATTATATCTCAATAAAGTTATAAAAAATTCAACCCATAGCAAGCTAGAGTTGTTTTGGGTCCAGTTAGGTTAGACTTAAGAGTTAGAACCTCTGTGTGTTCTGCCATGAAAGGCAGCAACTCAGATAAGCCCAAGCCCAGTCCCCCCTTTTAGGGACATCTGAGACAACTGGATGTGTGAGAAGATAGAGTGAAGGCAACTGTGGCCATGGCTTTGTGGCTTAAGGAATGATCTGCTTGTCCACTCAAGCCAGGAAACAAAGCCACTGGGCAAGGCCCAGAAGAATATGTATGACTACAACATCTGGGAAGAAGCATAAACTAGATCCAATACAGCTTCACCTTATGCTATCCAGATTGGCTGCACTCTCTAATTTGAAAATAAAATGCCTTTACTTTCAAAGATGGCTTCTTGTAACCACCTTAAAAAAGCTTACAGAGAATTAGCAAATCAAACCGTGGTTTCTGTTGCTATGCTGGATCTTGAGCCCTGAGATTAAAGATAGCTATGGATTCTTTGCTCCTCCATTCACTAAGAGGTGGAATACAATTGCCTTCCTGTTGAATCTGGGCTTGTCTTAGTGATTGTCTTGATTAGTGTAAGGCAGAAGAATTGACTCTCTGGGACTTGAATTGACATCATTAAAAGTCTGGCAGCTTTCATCTTAATCTCTTGGAACACTCACTCCTGAAACATGGCGAGGAAGCACAAGAAGCCCAGTGGAGAGTACTCAGGGAAAAGAACTGAAGCACATGGGTGAAAGGCCCTAATGAGCTCCTAGCTGACAGGCAGCACCAACTTTCTGCCATCCAACAACCAGCAATAACTTGCAAGCACTGTGAGCAAGCTATCCTGTGTCAAGCTTCCCCAGTTTATGTTGTGAGGAGAATAGACAAGCTGTCCAGGCAAGCCCTTCCCAAATTCCTGACACACAAAATGATGAGAAATAATAATATTGATGTTTTTAAGTCGCAAAGTTTTGGAGGTCATTTGTACTGAAATAGAAAGCTCTAATTGACATTCACAATCTCCCTCCCCAGCCACCCATTCTCTCACCACTATTTTGCTGGTTTGAGTTATTTTCCTGTTGGCATAACATACATATATTTTCTTCCCCAAGGTATCTGAGCTTTTAGTTTCCTTTCCTTCTTTGGAGCCATGTTTGCTTTAATTGTCCATTCACCATGAATACTTGTCATGGAGGCACTGGAAGCAACTCAGTGAATGAGCTGTGTTCAAGAAATATTCCTCCTTTTCCCCAGGTCTTAGTAGCATATCCTGAATGTCATAGTTATTTTATCTTTACAGCAACTTTTTTCTTTGCCCACTGCTACACTCATGAAGAGCACAAGTGGCCATGTATTTGCTGCAGGTTCCAGTTCATTGAAAATATTTTAGTATTTCCTGACAGAAGTGTTTACCCCCTGGGAACCAGGCCTTTAAGCTGAGAGGGTCTAAGGTTTTAGGAATACAGAGAAAATTCATCAAGTGGATTACTGGCAGTGATAGTTAAGAGGGGGCAATCTTTCCTACCTTTTACTTAGTGGACCCATAAATTCTAGCTATTGGGACTCAGCCCAATATACTGGCCATTGCTTCAGTGTGTATACTGTGCCTCAGAAGAAATCTTCCCAACCCTCAAAGTGTTGTCCCTGAGCTAGAACCCTAAATTAAATTTAAACAGGCCACTCAACTATATTATCAGCTGCCTCTTTCTGGATAATGGGATCTATTGTCAGAATGGTGAATCTTGTGTCATTTCTTGCATCTCCTTTGTCATAAAATGTGTCTCCTAGTCATAGAAAATATTATGTGGTATACCATATCAATGAATGAATGGCCTATAAGCACTTGGACACTAGTGCTATCAGTCATTGCAAGCATGGAAAGTAAACCAATATTTACAGTATGAAATGACTCTAGAAAGGACAAATTGATGCCTACTGCAAGGTGGAATATATTGCAAAAATTTAAACATTGCAGCAGTTCCATGAATTTTAGAAGGTATATACCACAACACCTGTTATGCATGTGTCTAACGAGAGCATATAGAGTACTTGTTAAGTGCTGCATGATGTCATTAGCATAATGTCATTTATGTTATAGACCAGGGTGATTTTCCACTGGAATATCAAGGTGACCAAAGTTCCTGGTAAGTATATTATGACAAAGATTGTACAAGTTAGTATAGTCTTAGGGCAAGACAGAGATTTTGACTCTCTATACTATTGAAAATTGAGGGAAAAAAAAAGCCTTCCAGAATATAACCACATACAATGTGCCAGAGTCTACACTGATAAGCTTGTGTAAAGATCCCACACATGGTATGACATCCATTATACTACAGATGATGGAACAAATATGAGTCTTTCTGTTAATATCCCAATTATTAAGGTAGATCCTGGATTAATAACCACATTGTAGGTCTATTAAATACCTGTTTGCCATGAGTCCCCACTATGAACTAATGTCCATGATGATAAATTTTAGGGGGACATAAATTCCTACTGAAATGTGTTCAGTATTTATTTTTCTAATTACCTTGGAAAATGGCCTCAGTTTCATCGGAAATCTCTCTCTGTCCCTCCACCCCCATCTATCTGTCCACCATCTCCCCACAAATCAACAGACCCTCCCATTTCCAGATATAGACTCTGCTTCTCTGGGTTACAACACCATTAGGAACCATTTCCACACACATTGCCCTGGTGTCTACTGGTACATATCGGTCCTTTGTTAACTGTGTGATTTCGTTTTTGAGCAGAGATTACACTACTCAGGATACGCTCAGGCCTAATTATATAACTTATAGTTATAAGCCTGGTGGCAGTGAAGTGGTGGCAGTTGAAGAAAACAATCATTTTCTGAGACAATGGCTTCAGCTGAAGCTCCTGCACAGTCTTCAAGCAAGATTAGAACAGCTTCGTTTGCAACAAGGGTAAAGGGGTTGCTGCTTTTGGCCAGGAGAATTAAATGAGATATGGAGGTTAGGACACTACATTTTTCCACCCCATAGGTCTCAGGCTTCCATTCTTTTACCATCAGGACATTTATTTGGTGATCAGAGATCTCAATTATTGACCTCAATGAACAGAGACCTCAATCTTTGAACATCATTTTCTTTTGCAGTTCTGCATCCTTTATAAGCAGATAAATTTTTAGCACAGTGTGCCCTGTGCCTCCAAGAGAACAGTCTTCTTTAAAGTACTATTGAAATTCTCTGGTTTTATAGCCTGACATATGTTGGCTAATAGCTACCTTGAGCCCGTCATTTTCTTTTTGCAAGACTTCCCACGCTGTTTAATGTCACCACCAAATGCCAAGCACTTTATAATTATCATTGCATCATATTGATTAGAGCAGCATCACTTGATCTTCCTATTCCTTACATTCTACCTGCACATATTCTTAATTAACCATAGGCAAAAACTTTAGTAATTGTGATTCCACTAAATTTCTATGATTGTTATTGTTTCACTTAACACCAGAAATAGGGTTCCTATTGCTTTCAGACAGGTGGACAATGAATGCAATTTCAAATTGCCACCTTGATGGCTTACTTTCTCAGGTCCCTTCTGGCATCAATTATCTTGGCCTGGATTTCCTAGAAAACAGACGCTAAAATAAATCTTCCATTCATGGAATAGAAATGAGGAGAAAAGAAGCAAAACAGAAATGGAAGAAAATCAAATAAAGATGATGCATTACTGATCTGGTCACAGCTTCAATATAATAGACAGATGGTGGCTGGGTCATAAGTGATATATGTGAAGAGACCATCTGTGATTGTTACATTTTGGAATAGTCCATTTGAGGAAGGAAGTCTTGAGAACTCCATCAAAGGAAGAAAGGGAAAGCAATTTATCTGCCAGCTCTTCTCTGCCTTTCACTGGTTAAAATTTGCCCCAGAGTATGCTAATCTCACATTTTTGGACTGTGTTACACACAACCTCTGAGATGCCAGGGAAGTTTGGGCCTTACGAAAATAATTGAGTCACACCTGGGCCTTAGAGCTGTGGTGGCTTCCACTGAAGTGGGTATAATACATGTCATGCAAAAGTCTAGCTTGTTCTTAGATGAGTATGAGACAATCAGAGGTGGTAAGAAATGAGGTGATAGTGGGCGTGGAGACTATATATTCAGAAAAATACATGCCAATCTTTAGTATGTATTCATAATCAACAGGAAAAGTCAATTGTATAAAATATATTTGGACATTTCCAAATGGGGTCCACTAGAACATGGTTCTTGTTTATGTCCAACCAGGGGTGGGGAACCTGCTGCCTCAAGGCCACATGTAGCCCCCCAGAATCCCCAAGTGCGGTCCCTTGACCGAATCTAAACTTCACAGAACAAATCCCTTTATTAAAAGCATTTGTTCTGTAAAATTTGGACTCAGTCAAAAGGCTGCACTCTGGATCCAGAAGGCCACATGCGTTCCCAAGGTCACAGGTTCCCCACCCTGTGTGGTGGGAATGTTGGTTATAGGTAAGACATGAACTGGATGTATCCTCAGATATTAAGGAAAGTTTGTCCACCAGTGTTTGATTAATATTGTGGATGATTTATTCATTTTATCATGGATTATCTCATGAAGTACTTTAGTAAGTGTCCATTTGAGGTTATCTTGTGTCACCACTCAGCCAGCCTAGCTTTGTTATGACTTATCTTGCAAACCAAACATTCTTAGTATTTCATTTCAGGATTGGTGGCCAGTTTTGGGTATTCATAAATTTTTTTATCAATTTTTTTTAACTTCTTCATGGATTTTTCTTTTTGTTTTATAAGAAGTCTTTGCACAGGACTTTATCAGCAAAACTGCCTTAGCATAATAACCCGTGTAAACATTTCCTCTAGAAGCATTTATTATGTCTTTTATGGTGGATCTCTGCTTTATAATCACAATTTTATCAAGTTGCATCAAAACATCAAGAAATTAATATATTTTGGTCCAATTTTTATAGGAGTACCTGAAGAGGTTAAGAATACTCTTTGTTTCCATAGCATTTTAAAGTTGTGAACTACAAAAATCTATTGACTATCTGTGATTATATTTAGACTTTTTATAATCAAATTGACATGCCCTACAAAGGGCCATAAGTTTAGACACTTGAGCTGACTTTTTTTCTGATAAGAAGCTGAATTCTACAAGGGAATCTGGAGTAGTTGTTCATAAGCAGCGTGGTATTTTCCCTTTTCATTTGTGAGATAAGACACACCAATATACAATGTTAAATAAGGATTTCATATGAGAATGACATGTTCTGAAAATGGACAATTCTTGAATTGTAGAAGCATAATTGTTCTATTATCCATCAGGGAAAAATATTTAAAGTAATAAAATATTAAAAATATTAAACTTGCTGAATTGAGATGTATATTTAATATGAGGAGAAAGTATTAATATTTCATATTTAATCAGCTAGCAAAAAATTGTTAGATGATTAGCATCCGACAGTTAACAACAGGAATTGTACAAGACTGAAGGTGATTCTAGTACAAAAACTGAATAGTTTTGACTAATTTATCAGAGGGAGCAAATTATTTGTGACAAGGAGGATAAGTCTTTGTTATTATAGCCTACTTAATTAGACTATAAGTGATGGCCTTTGATGTGTGCCATGTTGTTAAATTAATGTCCTAGAGCATGACCTAACCATTCATGTACATACAAAAATAAACGTTTATAATGATTTGGTACACCTGCATAGATGGATGTTGAAGGGACATTTTGAGCTTACTTTGGAATTTTTTAATTTCTGTGACTCATAGGAGTGGTTCTGAGATGTTTGACTTAGTCAAACTATAAAAAGCCATTCCTATTTTAGAAAAATTTTGGTACTCATTATCTAGAATATGTTTATTCCAAGAAATTTCCTTAATTACCTTTTAGTTGTTGGTCATGAGTAATTTGGGATAATCTGGAATCTTCCCTTGGATAATGTCTTTCCTTCAATTGATAGATCATGGCTCACAATAATGAACTATTATTTTGCAGAGTTGGAATTTTTTTCCTAGAAACTTGGTGTCCCTTTTTAACTAGCCTGATGAGTATATAGATAGAGTCAGTTTTAGGATTTTCCAAAGTAAGGGAATATAATATGAGGTTATCTGCTTACTGGAGTAGAGTGAGTCCACAAAGAATCTGTATATTAAGATCTTGTTTCAAGATTCGGGAGAAGTAGGATAGATCTTCAGTAAATCCTTAGGTATGTCACTGTCTAGGTGAATTGTTGATTTTCCCAGGAGAAAGCAAATAAATATTGATTATTCTTATCATTTTAAAGACTAAATTAATAAATAAATCTGAGCATAGATATATTACTATAACGAATTCTACTATAGAAGGGACTGAGGAGAATCTGTGTTGGGTACTACTGGGAAGCAAGGAGTTACAAGGAGTTAGTATCTTGTGAATTGCTTATTGAATTTGGAAAAATCTAAATCCTTGACCACTGGGCTTTTTGATAGGTAAATTGGTATATTTCTGGGTCTGGCTAAAAGAATAATTTGTCCATTGTCCATGGGTACAACTGGTCCAAAAACTTCTTTGACTTCATCTTAAGAGGGTATTAAAAAACTTTAGGCAAAAATTTTGAAGAATAATCTGAACATATAGAGGTTTACTCTACTTATTTTGCCTATGTCTCTAGATTCTTTGCCCACAGGTTTCTGGAAATATCCATGTTTTCAGGTGTTTTTTTGAATCATATGCAGTATAGGTATATTATTAACTACATAGATATCAACTATAATCAGCTCATCACATACATAGCGTCTATAATCAGTGTGTAGAATTTTCTGGGGCTGAAGTACACTTTATCTGGAAATTCTGTTTTCAAAATAATTCTTTATCTATTGAATTTTCAGGAGTTATGACATAGAGGAGTAGTGCTGGCATCATGGGAAAACTCAACAGCTGAAATAAAAGAAGCATTTTTCTTTCTTTTACGAATGAACACAGACTTGAAATAAGGAATTTAGATAAAAATTAATTGGAATGAGAAAATGTCAATTTAGAATATCCACAACATGTGGTTTAATATTTTCTAAGAGTCCTAGAAAGTAAATAAGCTAGAAATGAACACAAACTACTATTCTCCAAATAAGCCAAACAAAAAACTAATCAGAAAGGGTTTTCTATTCTTTAAGAATAGAAATCTATGAATTGACCAACAAAGAATTTAAAATACTCATCTTTGGAAAGCTCAATGAGATATTACTATTACTGTGGTACCACTCTTCTACAAGATCAGTTAAATAATTTGTGGGACCCAGTGAAAAATGGATGTGGGGCCCCTGTTCAATAATTATTAAGAATTTCAAGATGATGACAGCAGAGCATTAAATCAAGCATGGGATCCTTGTAACCAGGACTGCACAGGTGTATATATTTTATATACACATACATACACACACACACATTGTGAAATGATTACCACAATCAAGCTAACACATCCATCACCTCCAGAGTTACTACTCTTTTTTTATGGTGTGAGCACATAATACCTACTCTCTTAGTAAATTTCACGTATAAAATATGGTATGATTTCCTATAGACACAAGACTGTACATTAGATCCCCAGAACTTATGAATCTTATAATTGAAAGTTTGTCCCCTTTTCCAACGTCTTCCCATTCTTCTACCCCTGGAAACCACCATTCTACTCTGTGGTTCTATGAGTTTGACTTTTTTAGATTCCAAATATAAGTGAGAGAAATTGGTATTTATCTTGATATGTCTGGCTTATTTCATATAGCATTATGTTCTCTAGGTTTATACATGTGTCATAAATGGCAGGATTTCCTTCCTTTTTATGGCCAAATAGTATTCTATTATATGTATATACTGCATTTTAAAAAATCATTTCATCCATTGATGGACACTTTGGTTGTTTCCATATCTAGAATAATGCTACAATAAACATGGGAGTGCAGATATCTCTTTGAGATACTGATTTCATTTCCTTTGGTTGTATACCCAGCAATGGAATTGCGGGATCATAAGGTAGTTTTATTTTTAATTTTTTGAGAAGCCTCCATACCATTTTCCATAATGAACATACCAATTTACCTTTCCATCAACAGTGTACAAGGATTCCCTTTTCTCCACATCCTCACCAACATTTGCTTTCTCTTGTCTTTTTGATTGTAGCCATTCTAACAAGTGTGAGGTAATATTCATTGTGGATTTGATTTGCATTTCCCTGATAATTAGTGATGTCAACCTCCTTTTCATATATCTTGTGGCCATTTGTATATATTCTTTGGAAAAATGTCTATTCAGGTCCTTTGCACATTTTTAATAGAATGATTTTGTATTATTTATTTTTTGCTGTTGAGTTGTAGGAGATTATTGTATACTTTGGATATTAACCCTTTATCAGATAAGATAGTTTGCAAATATTTTTTCCCACATCACAGGTTGCCTTTTTATACTCAGTTCTGTCATTGTATTTTTTAGCTCCAGGATTTTTGTTTGGTTCCTTTTTATGGTTTCTATTTCTTTACTGAACTTCTCATTTTATTCATGTATTTTCCTGATTTAGTTCAGTTGTATATTTGTGTTCTCTTATATCTCATTGAGTTTTTCAAAGATGAGTATTTTAAATTCTTTGTTAGTCAATTCATAGATTTCTAATTCCTTGGGGTGGGTTACTGAAGCTTTATTGGTTTCCTTTGGTGATGTCATCTTTGTTTGATTCTTTGTGATTCATGTAGCATTGAGATGGTGTTTGTGCATTTGGAGGAACAAGCACCTATTCTGGTCTTTACAGATGAGTTTAGCAGTTAAATATCTTCTGCCAGTTTCCCACCTTCATAAAATTCCCCTTGGGACCATAGTTGAGTGGTTTTGGAGCTGGGCCACATGGCTGCTACTGGATCCAAGGTTAGCAGGCCTGTGGCCAGGAGGTCAGGTGGTGTAGATCCTGCTTGGTTCTTCAGCACATGGGATTACCTCCAGGACCTTGGTCAGTAGGGCTGGCATTGAAACAAGTGTCCACTTCAGGGTCCTCAGTTAGCTCCGCACATGGTGGACCTGTTACTGGGTTCATGGATAGGTGTGATTCCTGCAGGTTCCCTGGAAGAGTTCCCCCTGGGTCACTGGGTGGGTCCCTAGGTGAGCAGGACTGCTCCTGATCCCAGCTGAGAGAGACTGAATCTTAATCACGGGTTACTTCAGGATTCACAGACAAGACCAAGTTTGGTGAGGCTGTTACTCAAGACATGGGTGGGTGGGACTTCTTCTGGGTCCCTTGGTTGATTGTGCTATTGGCAGTACCAAAGCCAAATGGAGCTGTAGCTTAATCCACAGGGGGTTTAGGCTGCTTCTAGGTCTGTAGTCAGAACCATGGTCAGTAAGCCTGCCATCTGGGTGCAGGCCTGCCCTTTCAAAATGGTCCTCCTCAGTCTAAGGTTCCATCATGGTTTCACAATCTCTTACCTAGATTCCAAAGCTCCCACAAGGTACTTCTTTCTGTGGATAACTGCCAAATTATTTTTGCTGTGGGGGTATTTGAACAGGGGACCTTATATTCTGCCATCTTGTAATATGATTCCCCATAAAATATACTCTAAAAAGAAAGGATTTTGTAATGGTCCTATGTAATGTATTTCCTATTTTTTCTCAGATTTTCAAGGCTAAATTTTGAAATGTGTGCAGTTGGGTTACTTAAATTTTCTCCTAATATTTCCTATTCTTCTATTTTTAACTTATAATTAATTGACTAGCTAATACAAATCTGGTAGTCCAAGACATTAAGTATTTAACAAAATATTAAATCATACAGAAAATTGTGCCTGTATTTTCGAGGCTTAGAAAAATCCTTAATTATAGTCCTTAATAACTCTAGTCTCAGGTTTATTTCCAACTCCATAGATCTGCCTTATGGTCAAACAATTTTAAGGAATTTTTAAAAATGTGATTGCTTATTTCTGAGAAATACCATGAGGAAAAGTGACTTACTTAGGAGGTCGGGGAAAGAGCAGGAGTAGAAGTGGTATAATTTGTTTGTAAAGATAAGTCTGAAAGAAAAAGCAGTGCAGTGAGGGGAAGTCTTCAGCAGTTTAGAATGAGTTTGATTTTTTCCCTTTGGTTTTGTTAAAGACTCTTTGAGGGTGTCTATCTTGAAATCAGTGTTTTGTTTTTAGTCTCAGTATACACATAAAAGAAAGTTGATCATACATTATTTGTATTTGTCTCAGTTCTTTCCTAAAGCTCCTCATAAATACCTTATTCTTGACATGTCAAAAGTTCCCCATGATGGCCATTGTCACTCTTAGTAAAATCTTCCCTTTTATCAAGATAAGTACAATTACATGGGTTATAGTAAGACATCATATAGGAAGCAGAAATTCTGATAGAGGAAGTTGCAACTTGAATGTAAAGATGAACTCATGATAAACAAGAAAGTCTGCTAAAGGCAGTCAACTGTGTGTACTTGTGTGAATAGTGTCTTGGCTTCCCCAATCAAACAGGGGTGTCTCAATATTGCTTCCACAATTTGTTTAAGCTTTATTGAGGTAAAATTGATATACAAAAAAATTTCACATGCTTAATGTGTACTTCTTGATGAGTTTAGACATATATGTATACCCATGATATCATTACTACCATCAAGATACTAAATGTATCTATCACCTCTAAAAGTTTCTTTGTGTTCTTATTTGTGTATGTTTTATGTGTGTGTGGTAAGAACATGAGCTTTATCCTCTTAACATATTTTGAAGTGCACAACACTGTATTGTTACCATAGGTCCTATGTTATGCAGAAGATTTCTAGAATTTATTTTTCTTGTGAAACTGAAATTTATACTTATTGAGCAACAATTTCTCATTTTCCCCAATGTTGGCCCCTAAAAATCACCATTCTACTCTCTGCATCTATGAGTTTGACTATTTTAGATACCTCATATAAGTGGAATCATGCAGCATTTGTCTTTTTGTGACTGGCTTATCTGACTTAGCATAATGTCCTCTAGTTTCACACATGTTGTTGCAAATGGTAGGATTTCCTCCCTTTCTAAGGCTGAATAATATTCCATTGTATACATTTACTACAATTTCTTTATTCATTTATCTATCATGGACATTTGGAATGCTTCTATGTTTTGGCTATTGTGAGTAATGTTGCAATAAACATGGGAGTGAAGATCTCTCTTCAAGGTTCTGATTTCAATTTCTTTGAATGTAAACCCTCAGGTGGAATTGTTAGATTATGCGATAGTTCTATTTTTAATCTTTTGAGGAACCTCCACACTATTTCCAATAGTGATTACACCATTCTACATTCCCACTAAAAGTGCATAAGGATTCTCATTGCCCTACATCCTTGACAACACTTTTTATCTTTTGACTTTTTGATAAGGGCCATCCTAATAAAGCTGAGATAATATCTCATTGTGGTTTTGATGTATGTTTCTCTGATGATTAGTGATGCTGAGCACCTTTCATATACCTAATGGCCATATATAAGTCTTTTTTGGAGAAACGTTTATTTAGGTCCTTTGTACACTTTTAAATCAGGTTATTTGTGTTTTTACCATTCAGTTGTAGGACATTATTATTATACAGTTTGGATATTAACTCCTTATCAGATACATAGTTTAAAAATATTTTATCCCATTCCATAAGCTGCCTTTTCACTTTGTTGATTACATACTTTACTATGCAGAGCTTTTTAGTATGATGTAGTTTCACTTGTATATTTTTGGTTTTGCTGGCTGTGCCTTTGGTGTCAAATCCAAGCAATCATTGCCAAGACCAATGTCAAGAAGATTTTCCCCTGTTTTCTTTTCAAGGATTTTCAAGGAGCTTTATAGTTTCATGCCTTATGTTTAAGTCTTTAATCCACTTTGAATTAGTTTTTGTGTATAGTATAAGGTAGGAGTCCAATTTCATTCTTTTGCATGTGGATAAACAGTTTTCTCAGCATCTTTTGTTGAAGAGTCTATCCTTTCTCCAATGTGTGTTTCTCACCGTTGAGTATGATGTTAGCTGTGGGCTGGTCATATATGGCCTTTATTATGTTGAGTACATTAACAATTGTTGAACTTAGAATATGGACTTTAGCACTTTGTCCTCATGGAGGTTATTTAGGGAAGGTGAGCAAATTTGACTAATTGCCTTTTTTACAAATTGGTCACTAGTCCAACAGACCTACAAACTTTTGGTGTGTAAAACTTTATTCCATGTGGTGTTGATTTTTGTGTATGATCACTAACACAATCTAAAAGAAATTGTAGTGAGTCTTATTTATGCATATTAAATTCCATTTATTTTATATTTCTTATTATTGTTGGTATAAGGAAATAATATTTGTGTGTGTGCACACATTGATCTTTTTTTTCCTGTCAGTTCTCCTTAACTATCTTATAAATTCTCTAATATTTATCCAATAAATGAGTCCATCTTGGGTATTATATATATATATGTGTGTGTGTGTGTGTGTGTTATATATATATATATATATATAAGTATTTTACTATTTTATATATCTCTCTGAGTCTTAGACACTTGATGTTTCAGGAAATTGTTAAGAATAGAATCTCTTGACCTTCACCCAAGAAGTTGGTATCTTTCTTGTTTACTGAACTTAACTAAGCATTTCCCTGCTAGAAAAGTGAGACCATTTTGATTGCATTATTTTTATTGGTTCCTCTCAATCTAGCTTAGGTTATTTTCATAGGAAAATGATTGAAGGGTAGCAAATGATTTTAATTATATTTGTAAATTTCTAATAATAGATATGATCTACAGTATGTATTTTTTATAGAATTCCAAAATCTTGATTCTGCTAGGACACTGCGTTTTCTAAGATTGCTTCTTAACTAAATCTTTTTCCAAACCAGAAAGACCTCAGAGGGTTCACAAATCTTCAAAGGTTCATCTGTATTAAGGCAAGGAATTTCACAGCCTTGTAGTTCTTTACATCTCAGTGGGGTGTTTCCCAATGACATTGCATCAGGCCACATTTCCAGGAGTGTTTCATTGTCCCACCTGATCAATAGGGATTCTCCTTACTTTTCTAACAACACAAGTCTAGACTGTGAGAGTATTTGACTTGCCAATAGTATATTAAGGACACAAACAGTTCACTGTTTTTCCTGGCCCATTTTTTAACTCTGATCTCTCATGTGTGAATTATGTCTGCTTAGTATATTTGAATAAAGTCACTTCAAAGATAGCTCATCTCTTCCTCAGGGAAAAAAAATTGAAGTGTCTCAGAATTATTTTTAGGGCAAAATCAGCAAAATATAATGCAATGAAATACTCTGATGTCATCAGAATCCATATATAGCCACAGCAACACTTACTTTCAGCTACCAAAAAAACATAGAATCAGACTATTCACTGATATTTTCTAGGGAAAAAAAAACCCTTAAGAACTCTTACATTATAAAGTAAAATTTGATTGTTTCATAAGTAAAAAGACTATATTTAATGCCATTTAGATATATAGTGACCTATGGTAACTAAAAGCTCACAGAACATGACATGACAAAATCTTAAAATTGTGGTTTTTATTTCAAGATTGAATGTGGGATACAGTTAATATTTGGGCTTGTATGATCTAATATTTGATCTAAGTATGTTGTAAAGTGATAATTTTCAACATAAAAAAATTACTAATTGTGTGAAAACATTAGTACCGATAAAATACTTTCTATATACGTGTGCTAATTAATGCCTAAAGATATGAATATGAATTTCCAGAGTCTTTTTTTTCTTTTTCCTTACAGAATGGGATTTCATATAACCTTTTCTCCATCACATTTTCCTCTGATTCACTCCTAAACCACTTACAACATAGCCTTTTTCTCTATCCTCTTTTGAAACTCTTTTTGCTGGGATCTCCAATACCTCTTAATTGCCCAATTTAGAGTAGAGAGTGCATTTGATGTCTTCCAAGAATTCCCAGCTGCATTTCATATTTTTGACATTATGCTCCTCATTGCAATTCTTCTTTGCTTTCTGGGACATGATACTTTGCTTGTAATCCTGCTACCACTCTGAGATTCTGTGCTTGGCTCTCTTCTCATTTATATCCTTTTCCTGAATCATTTCATCTACTCCTACGACTTCAAATACCGTAAAGAAGCTGTATTCTACTAAGTCTATACAGTTGACCCCTGAACAACACAGGTTTGAACTGCACAGGTCCACTTATATGCAAATTTTTTTCAATAAAATTTGCACCAAGTGTGCCAGCCTCTTTTCCCTGCTTCACCTTCAACCTCCTGCACCTTTTCTGCCTCCACCACCTCTGAGACAGCAAGATTAACTCCTCTTTTCCCTCTTCCTCCTCAGCCTACTCAACATGAAGACAATGAGAATGTAGACCTTTATGATGATCCACTTCCACTTATATTTTCTCTTCCTTATGATTTTCTTCATAACTTTTTTTTAGTCAAGCTTACTTTATAGGAATATTATTATATACTGCATATAATATATTATTATATACTGTATAAGAATACAGTATATAATACATAAAACATATAAAATATGTGTTGCTTGACTGCTTCTGTAATTGGTAAGGTTTCTGGTTAATAGTAGGTTATTAGTACTTAAGTTTTTGGGGAGTCAAAAGTTATGTGTGAGTTTTTGATTGTGTAGGGTTTGGCACCCCTAACCCCCATGTTGTTCAAGGGTCAACTGTACTTTCATCCCAGACATATTATCTGAATTCTGGGCCATTATTATCAACTCTAGTCCAGGACATCCTTTGCATCACTTGCTGAACCCATAAGCTTTGCTCCATAACCATTTCTTCACCTATTCCAGGGGTGGGTTGATTGATGCTAAGAAAGATCCAATTGAAATATGGAAAAATGCTGCATAATACCCAGGCTTTCAGCAACATGCCAAAAAATGCTTTTTTGCTTTTCAACCACTTATTGCTGTGAATCTACATTCTCCTACCTAACCCCAATCAAGATACCCTTAAGGTCACAAATGACTGATACCCATCTAGAGGATCAACTGAAACTGAGGACCTCTATGCTGCAACCAAATATTCAAATGCTTTCCAACAACAAGCAGACACAACAAAATCATTAAAAGATTGGTTAACTTTGAAATTAACAAATAGTTTTCATTTTTGAAATTATTAAGTACATAGTAGTTAGATTTTTACAGAATAATGCACATTTTTAAGTATATGTAATTGAAGTTTCTTGAATACGGCCTTATTTGATTACAGCTAAATTAATGTGGCCTTCCAACATGAAAAGGTTTCCCACCCCTGACCTAGTCTGACATCTTTCAGTTGAAAGAAGCTTTACATTCTAAAGTCAGAACCCTATGTATTCCAGATTTATCTCTCACTATCAAATTCTATTTCTCTGGAGTCTATTCTGTCTTTTATACCCCTTATTTGTCATTTAGTCTGCTTATTAGACTCCCAACTAGTGGTTTTCTCTCTATCTTTACCCAGTCCATTCCCCAACATCATAACAGAATAATCTTCAAAATATCAAATAAGTACTTCATCTTAAATTGAGATTGATGTATGAAATGAAACAATTGATTTTCGTAAAACTGCAAGGTAGTTGTTCCAAATCTATTTACCAAGTATTCCTCATTTGATTTATGATATCTATATTATTGTACAGTCAATTCACACACAATTAGGTCTCTTTCTGGGCACCCTTTTCCAATGCATTGGTGTTGTTGCTTATCTGGCGACCATACCCTATATCACATATTATGTCTTTATTAATATAATATACTGAGATGTTTTGTAAAACCAGATTCTTCACATTGGTCTTTTATTCTGAATTATCTTTGATACAGTCAATTATTGATTTTTTTCCAAATCATTTTGTCAGTGCCTCCCAAAAATTTCATTTGAATTACATTGAATCTATGGTATAATATGGTGAAAACTGATGTTTTTACATGTATCATTGCTTTTGAATAACATAATATACCAACTCATTTAGTCTCTCAAAGCATTATATCCTTAAATAAAAATTTGTAGTTTCTTTATATTAATAGATTTCACTTACAGAATTAGAAAGAAGAATTAAAATGTCCCCTTTTGCTACTTTCTTTTTCAAGGCAATATTGTGGCAAGAATATATACTTCTCACAATTTAGGATTGGAATGGGAAAATTAGTCATTCATTTTTACCTTTCTTCTCTACAATACAATCAAATTGTCTGTGATTCTCTCAAGTTACTCCTCCCTGAACATCTAAAGAGAGTGATTAAGTTCCAGTTTGGGCAGAGATGGCTGAAAATCCCATTTGGCATTCAATAAAAATGTGACCTTATTTTATAGTCATAACTGGTGGAATTAGGATATAATAAATATAATTTAATTTTATTAAAAGATGGAGCTGTAAATCATATTTTTACATATTTTTTGTTATGTTTTACAGCCCAAGAGATGATCAGTCTCTCTGACGGATTCAAGCTAACCAAATTCACAAAAGGCTAATCTGTAAGCCAGAATGCTAAATTGTTATTTTAAAATAGCATATACCAACTTCTAGTAATCAGAATTGCCAAACAAGAGTAGTAATATTAGTAACAATTGTTTTTATTTATTTAGAAAGTACTCTGTTCATGCACAGAGGGAGTGATATGGAGCCTTACCTTTCAGAGTTTAGGCTCTGTCAAACCTTTTAAGTTCAACTTTGGCTCTTTCAGTTAATCAGTCTGTTGCCTAAGGTGTACAATTTAACCTTTAAGTGCCTTAGTTTTATCATCTGTAAAATGCTGTGTAGAGCAGTTGTGATGATAAAATTATATATGTAAAGAATTTAGCATAGTGCCTGAAACATGCTAAATGATCAATAAATGTTAGATATCACTTATTGATCATTTAGTAAATATCATACAAGGATGGTATTCTGAAAGTTTAGATAAATTTAGTTTAAACTAATTTAATTTAATTCCCGTGTTCAAATAAATTGTATTTTCCTGCAGCCTTTCTATCGGTAAGGCTAAAATATGAGGCTTATCATTCTTGAGAATTTTCACCAAAGAATTTTTTGACCACCTATGACTATCAAAACTTTCCCTTGAAACAATAGAGCCAGGCTTTGTTGTGGGGGGGGGGAAAGGTATTTATAAATTTTCTTACAAATTAAGAGCCAGTTGTGGTGTGCTCAGATCGCCAAACTTTTACTACAAGTGAAAGGCAGAGATCACAGTATATGATATGACATGGGAGGAAGGAGAAGGTGTTCTCAGGTTGGGAGGATCAAGGAAGGTTTGGGAATTGGTCCCATTTGAAACCTGGGGATGGGTTAAGGAGAAAGCCAAAAGCAGAGGGTCTTACAGCTGGCTATCTGCCAGGAACTGTGGGAAGAGACCACTAGACAAGTGTCTCTGAAGTAGAAATGATAGTGTAGTGAGTTTAGAAGATCATAAACAAAGTACCTGGTTCTCTGTTGATTCTTAAGTCTTGAGAAACCAGAAATTTTAGCATGCCCTCAGAATTGCAACAAGAAGTTGAGTGTTGGTGTTGCTATCCTGGGGCCACTGAGGCAAAAGGGTGGGGAGACTTTCCAGCAGAGCCCATGGGGTAGATTGTCAAATGTTGATGCTGTTAGTGTTGATGGAATTTAGGACTGAGACATAGTACCTGCAGAGCTCATGAGCGCTGAGGTAGAACCTAATCAATAAAGTGGGGCTTTCCCTGGGAAGCAGATTGAAAACTGAACGTGCTGGTGTCTTCAACTGGCATGGACATTTGTCACCAGAGTATTCAGTGACCAAGAATCACTACAGCTACCACTGTGGATTCAGAGGGCTGTAAAACCACCTGCATTTATAGCAATGGCTCCTTTAACCATCACTAGGAAAAAACATGTGCCATCTGGGGGTAAAAATATGAATAACTTGGAAAGACTGAATATTTACTGAAAAGATTCCAGTTCATCCAAAAGAAACTGAATTAATTTTAATTGGCTAGTTAACCATCCACAAAAATGGGGACTTCAGAGGAATCTGAGTACAGTTTTAGAAAGTAAAGAATTACTTTCTTTTACCCCCCATTTAAGTCATGATGTATATGTGTCAACTCCCAACACATTAGCGTTACCCTATTAATACCCACATCAACTCTATGGGATAACTACTATTGCCTCCTCTGTTATGAAGATTAAAAAAACCCCAAAATCAAAAACCAAAAAAAGCCAAGCTAACTCAAAGTCACAAAATTTGTATATGGTAGAGCCAAGAACGAAACCAAAGGAGTTTATTGCTAAAATCTGTGTGCTTAAGTGCTATTGTACCATGCAGTGCTGCCTTCAGATACCATATCCAGATTGTCCTGTAATGACCCAGTATAGAGTTCTTTGATTACTCTCCCACAGTGCCATTACCACAATATGCTTCTTCCCCTGAACCACCTCACCATATTCCTCCTTCTCAAAGTCTTTTCCTTCTCTTCCTTGGAACTCTCATGTTATGGTTAGCAACTATTTGCCATGCTCTACTTTTTCACTGACCATTCATTCCACCTTTGAATTTTAAATAAAGCCTGGCTATTTCCTGAGTTTCCTTTTGAAGCTGCTCTTCCCCCAACATCCTAGTACTTGAGGGCTAATGAGTGGTTAGGGTCAGATTTCAGCTTCATACTATTAAAACTTTCTGGTCACAACTCCTTTATGTTCATGTTAAAACTCTTGTTCCTTTAAAGTTCATGAATTTCAGTGATTCTCAAGCTTCAACATTCATCAGAATCACCTTGTTAAAGCAGATAGTAGATGTCAGCTGAGGTCTCAGAATTTGAATTTTCTAACAAGTTATCATGTGATGCTGATGCTGCGGCAGTTACATATCATTTTTAGATACAAATATTAATAATGAAGTCTATAGAGATTTTAGAGATAATGCTTAATCTTGAATTGAATAGAATTATTTCACAATATTCTTTTTTATTGAATCCTGAAATAATCCTTTTATTTTTGGCAGAAATTTCCACTCCTTAATTTCACTAAATACAAATTTGACAATGCTACCCCCATATAAAACTTTGCAATTATTTTATATATTAGAAAAAACCCACAAATGGTAATTATAAATGCTTTTTTTGTGAGCAAATTAGGTAATTCATGATAAGAGTAGTCATACATGGATATAAATTTATCCTGTTTCAGAAGCATTTCTGCAGTCTATTCTCTCAGGTATCATTTTGAATTTCAGTCATTACAAAACCTTATAAAAGATTCCAATGTCCCTTTTTTCCCTCTGGTGTCTTGTATTATTTATGGTAATATATTATGAAGAATAGTATTTTCTCTTTTTCATTAATATTTATATGTCCACTATCAGACTTTTGAAACTCTCAATATATGTAATCTCAATAATTACACTTTGAATGAAACATGCAACCAACACCTATTTTTTGAATATTTTTGCAATTTTCTTTTCAATTTATTGTGTAGGCACACAAATGAATTACTGCTAACAGCATGAGTTGAGGATGGCATATATTCATGTGACAATTCTAATTAAAAGTCTGGGTTGGCTCACAGTTATTTTAAATGTCAAATGACAAGTAAAACACTGTTTTCTAGATAAATATAACATATATCTAAAAGATCTTTTAAAAGCACAGGTGTCAGCAATGGTAAAGTTATTTTTGGTAATCAAAAGAAAGAATAAAATTATCTTTACATTACTTTAGGAAATATGGATAGACAAGGTAGAAAACATTGAGGAAAAAAATTCCTCTTATTCCCCATTATTTTAGTCCACTGAAAATGAGTGATCTCCATTCCTATGTGAAAAAGTACATTTCTTTAATTCACATATACTATGGGTCTAGATCATTTAATGTCAGCTCTGTGGTTGATATAAATATCAGTATAGCATTGAAATAAACATAACTAAGATGAAAACCCCCTGATTGTCTTATCCAAAGATGCTTTTTTGCGTGGAATGGAAACCAGTGCGAATTAACTTATTTCAAGTAAGTTATATTTTAATGGTATCGGTAAACTCATGGAAACAGGAGGTTGTCATGGGAACTTGAAACTCTTTATAAAATTACTTAGCCTTTCTGGGCACAAGTTTTCTTATCTCTTCTTTCTGCATGTTGACTTGATTCCCTTGTTTCTCTCTATGGCCTGGTTCCCTCTGCTTACATATCACTCCATTCTTGGCTTATCATGGCTGTCCCATGGCAGCCTCGGCTCCCAGACTGTCAAAGCTCTCAGCTCACCTGTACACATTTGAGTAACTTATTCTGTTTCCCAAATGGAAATTGCCAGAAAAGAAATTGAACAGATGATTTTGAATCAGATACCTACCTCTAGTTAAATCAGGTATGCCTAGAAAAATTTGGTCAGTATGTGGGGGCAATATTCTAAATCTTTACTTTTTTTCCACTTCAAAAAATGCCCTGATCCCTTAAAATGTGCAGGATCCATGTAAATCACTTCCACCATTGTTGTTAGTGATCAGAAATTTGTACATCATCATCAATCATAAATGGGGTTTCAAAAGTGCCAGGCAGCCTAGCTTAGCATTTTTGTGTACTTTTACTTTATACCTCCAACTATGCCTTCATTCTCACCCTAAGTTAATGACTGCTTCTTCCTTTCTTTCTTTCTTTTTTATTTTTTTGAGACAGTCTTGCTCTGTTGCCCAGGCTAGAGTGCTGTGGCATCAGCCTAGCTCACAACAACCTCAAACTCCTGGGCTCAAGCGATCCTCCTGCCTCAGCCTCCCAAGTAGCTGGGACTACAGGCACACGCCACCATACCTGACTAATTTTTTCTATTTTAGTAGAGACAGGGTCTCATTCTTGCTCAGCCTGGTCTTGAACTCCTGAGCTTAAGCAATCCTCCTGCTTCGGCTTCCCAGTGTGCTAGGATTATAGGTGTGAGCCACTGTGACTGTGCCCAGCCTAATGACTGCTTCTTATACATCACAGAGAAACACACAAGAAGGAATTCTACAATCTTCACAACACTATAAATACACCTATATCTCCATCCATTCTTTCCTTTTAAAGTTCTCCTCTCACAGCTCCAATATACTTTCATTCACCCCTTCAATTTTTCCCAGGGACCTTACCCTCATCTCTCTCTCTGATGAATACTTCTCATCAGTATTCACACATGTTGTTGTCACTTCCATTTAAAATAATCTCCCCAAATTGTGAATAGTGCTGCTATAAACATTTGAGTGTAGGTGTCTTTTTTGAAGAATGTATTTTTTTCCTTTGGGTAAATAGGGGGATTGCTAAATCAAATGGTAGTTCTACTTTTAGTTCTTTGAGGTATCTCCATACTCCTTTCCATAGAGGTTGTACTAGTTTGTAGTCCCACCAACAGTGTATGAGTGTTCCCATCTCTCCGCATCCACACCAGCATTTGTTGTTTTGGGACTTTTTGATAAAAGCCTTTCTCACTGAAGTTAGGTGATATCTCATTATGGTTTTGATTTGCATTTCCCTGATGATTAGAGATGTTGAGTGTTTTTTCATATGTTTGGCCATTAGTCTATCTTCTTTTGAAAAGTTTCTGTTCATGTCTTTTGCCCACTTTTTAATGGGGTTGTTAGATTTTTTTCTTGCTGATTTGCCTGAGTTCTTTATAGATTCTAGTTATCAGCCTTTTATCGGATGTATAGCATGCAAATATTTTCTCCCATTCTGTAGGTTGTCTATTTGCTTTAATGATTGTTTCCTTGGCTGTGCAGAAACTTTTTAATTTGATCAGGTCCCATTTATTTATTTTTGTTGTTGCCATGTGCTGATCAATCCATGAGTGGATTAATAAAATGTGGTATATGTATACCATGGAGCACTACTCAGCCATTTTAAAAAATGGTGAACTAATACCTCTTGTGTTAACCTGGGTGGAACTGGAGACTGTTGTTCTAAGTGAAATATCACAAGAATGGAAAAACTAACAACACATGCACTCACCATTAAATTGGAACTAATCAATCAACACTTATGTGACATATGGAAATAACATTCATCGGAAATCAAGTGGGGGGGAGGGGGATGGGTAAATTCACACCTAACGGGTACAATGCACAGTATCCAGGGGATGAGCACGCCTATAACTTTGACTCAAAGGGTACAAAAGCAATTTATGTAATATAACATTTATACCCTTGTAATATTCTGAAATTAAAAAATAAAATAAAATAAAATAATCTCCCCAAACCACATGATCTCTCCAGATATTGTCTTGTTTGTATAATCATCTTTTATGGTCAAACTCCTTGAAATATTTTCCTACAGTTGTAGAAGTTCTATTCTTTCTTTCCCATTCACTTTTCATCCCACTCTGATCTGGTTTGTTCACCTACCATTCCACCAAAGCGGTTCTTGTTAAATAATCAAAATACCCGTGTTGCTTAATGTAGTAAAAACTTTTCACGAATAACTTTACTTGACATTTAACAGGTATTTGACATCATGGCATTTCCATTATTATTGAACACAATCTTCTCTTGGTTTCCACGGTGCTACATTATTCTCCTTTTCACCCTCCTTTCCGGCCTCTCCTGGTTAGCCTCTATCTGTGTCCCATTTTATTTTTCACATGTTGCACTTCTTACAATATAGTCTTGGATTTTCATCTTTTATTTGTCTCCACTATGTAAAAGTAATCCTAACCACTTGCACATCTTTAAGTGAAATTAAATGCTAAAAATCCCAGGTATATCTGTATATCTTTAGTCCCTAATTCTCTTCTGAGTCATATATATATATATATATGTATGTAATATATATATAAATGTGTATGTGAAATCTCCCTTCCTAAGTTTAACAGGAACCTCTTAAGTGTGGCATTCCCAAAACAAAAATTGTTTACTTCAAATCCTCTAGTTACCACATAATTCTCACCTTAGTAAAGACCCTTTTTCATATAGTTCTTCATGTATAAAACTTGGGAGTCACTACAGGCATCTTGCTACTCCTCATTTCTCTCATTTAATCTCGATTTCCCCTTCTCTCCAGCATCCTTAGTATAATGCTACTTCAGGCTACATCACTTCTTGTTTGCATCTCTGTAATAGCCTCTTATCCCTCTTAATTCCCTTTTTCATAGAGAATCCAGGGTAATCTTTACATTTAGTTTTTTAAACAATTTTTATGAAAGATATGCATGTATACAGTTGAAAGGGTCAAATTATTCTATAAAGCTTATAAGAAAACAGCAAAACATAAAAACAGTGAAAAACAAACACAAAAAAGAAGCAATTTTCCACTTCCAGTTTCAATTTCTATTTTATAGAGGCAGCCACTTTCAAACTTATCAGCAATATTGTTGTATTGAGTTCCATCTCTCCAGATAACATTCTTATAATAATGATTCTGGTACTATTTACTGCTTTTTCAGTTTTATCTTTTGATTTTGGTCTCTTGATTTTTCAGAAATTATCTTTTCTCCCCAAACTATGAAACATGAAGTTTTAGCTCACCTTCACTACCTTGTATCTTAAGTGACACACATACACACACACATACACACACACAGAAACACACACTCACATTTTCCATATTTCCATTTTCACAACATGGTTCTAGCAATTCTAGCATAATTTTGGAGAGAGATATTTTAGTTTTAAATTATTTTGACTGTGTAAAAACTGTTTATATTTGAGCCACATCATGTATTATTATTAATTTTGTTTTCTTGAAAAACATTTTGATTTATGTGGAAGTAAATACTTATTTCATTTAATTATTTTCTATGTAATTATTAGTTAATTATCCACACCATCTTTCTTAGCTTTTTAAACGTATATGATAGCCTGTCTATTTTGTCTTCCTAGAGAAAACTTCCCTGAAAATTTCTGATCTTCTCGTATGTGAATTGATTGCTAGCCATGCCTGTTACACAGTTGTTAACACTGTGATCTCCCTTTGTTATCATCCTGGGAATTCTTTGCTTCTTCAATGAACTGGATTCTGGTTTCTTGGATTTAATGTCTTCAGATAGTTTGGTGGTTGTTTCTACTGACGCAATATTCTCAAAGCCTTGTGGGTGTCTTGTGTATGTTAAGGGGGATATGTGTCATTAAACAAGAGGGTTCTCCATGGATCTTTCCCTGGATAACCCCATCTCTATTCCTGGCTTATGGTAGGGTGGCAGTATGGATCCATGAGTTACGTAGAAGAAAATATTGTCCAGCCACACCCTTGCCCTTCTTTTCAAAGCACATTTTCACATCTTTCTGGCAGGAAATCTAATATTAACATCTTTTGCAAAATGGATAAGCTGAGAATATTCTCAAGTCTTCAAGTGTTGGCTTTTTTTAAACAAACAGTTCTTTCCTCAACCTCTTTTCATCTTATATTTTACTATAAGCAGCAAAAAGAAACCAGGTTGTACCTTTAACACTTTGCTTAGAGATCTCATCAGTTAAATGTTTAAACTTATAATTTACAAGTTTTGTTTTCCACACAACTGTTGAACACAATTCACCCAAGTTTTCTGCAACTACATAACAAGGTTCACCTTTACTCCACTGTCCAGTACTATGTTCCTCATGTCTGCCTGAGCCCTACCAGTAGTGCACATTTTGAGTTATTTGTCACAACAGCAACCGATTTCCTAGTACCAAAATTTGTATTATATTCCTATAGGTGCTGTAACAAATTACTGTAAACTGGATGGCTTGAAATAACAGAAATTTATTTTCTCACAGTTTTTGAGGGGAGAAGTTTGAAACAAAGGTGTCAAAGAACCATGCTCACTGTGAAGGCTCTAGGAAAGAATCCATTCTTTGCCTCTTCCAGTTTCTGGTAGCTGGCAGTATGCCTGACAGTGGTTGTATCAGTCCAATCTCTCCTCTGGTTAAATTGCCTTTTTTTTTTTTTTTTTTTTTTTACTGTCTGCATCCAATCACCTTGTGCTTTACTCTGATAAGGACACATGGAATTTAGGGCCCACCCAGATAATCAAGGATGAGCTCTTTATCTCAATGCCCTTAACTGAGTTACATTTGCAAAGACCTATTTTCCCAATAAGGTAACATTTACAGGTTCCAGAAACTAGAATGTGGACATATATTCTTAAGAGCCAACATTCAACCTACAAAAGTCTACCTTCTGCCCTTTGCCCTCAAATTTACATTCCTCCCACTTTCAAAATACTCTATTCCAACATTTTCAAAAGTCTCAACTTATTATAACTCCACTCTAAGTCCAAAATCTTATTTAAACATCATCGACTCAAGTGTGCCAAATCTTATCGTCTAAATCACCTACATTCAAGTATGAGTCAGACTCTTGAGAATGATATATCCTGTGAAAAAATTCCCCTCTATCTGTGGACCTGTGAAATTTAAAATAAGTTATCTGTTTTCATACTAGAATGGTGGGACAGGCATAGGTTAGACATTCCCCTTCCACAAAGGAAATTGGAAGTAATAAAGGGGACACATTACATTAGGTTTCCAAGATCTGAGAATCATGCTCTGTGGCTTGATGCTTCACTCTCTGGGCCTGTGGATTCACTCTTGGTGCCGATGACTCTGGCAGCCTTTTGTCTTTGTACCCATGGATCCAAGCTCCAGCTCAAGGCTGTGCCCTCATAGTCACTTTTCCTTTTTCTTGAAAGTTGGCACATGTTTGCAGTTGAGTAGTTTTATCCACCTCCCTGTAGAACTTTACAAGTCTAACAGCCTTCTTCTACTTCCTATCTCTGTCTTTTTCAGTCAAATCTGATATCTGATAGACACCAAGAATTCTGGCTTCCAGGATAGTGAGAGAATAAATGTCTGTTATTTTAAGCTACACAGGTTGTGGGAATTTGTTACAGAAGCACAGAAAATGAAAACAATATTGCACTTCACTTGGTAGTACGTATCTTTCCATATCTACCTGAGAAATGCTAAAAAGAAGGTAACTTTTTGAGATATCACATGTCTAAAAATGACCTTAGTCTCTCCATACACCTGGCTTATAGTTTGGGTATAGATTCTATTAATAGTTTGCTCAGAAATTTCAAAGCATTGTTTTCCTAGTTGCGGTAGGCAGAATTCTGAGATGTACCCCTAAGCTCTTTGGCCATTGGTGTATACACATTATCTTCTAGTTATTTAATTAACACCAAAAAAAAGTACTGCTATAAAAGAAATTTTCAGATGTAATTAACATCTCAAATCAGTTTTAAGACTGAGAAATTATCTGGTAGTACTGATCCAATTAGATGAGCCCTTTAAGAGTGAAGAGTTTTCTTTGGAAGGTCACAGAAGAGGAAAGGCCAATATGTGAAAAATGAGAAGGTTTCAACGTACTGTTGCTACTTTGAATACAGAGAAGGCCATGTGGCAAGGAACGGAGTGGCCTCTAGAAATTAAGAGTGGTCTCTGGATGACAGCTGCCAAGGAAATGGGGACCTCAGTACTACAACCACAAAAATTGAATTCTACCAACAATGAGATTGGAAGCAGATTTTCCCCATTGCCTCCAGATGAGAACTCAGCCCAGCTGACACCTTGATTTCAGCCTGGGCAGAGAACTCAGACATGCTTTAGTGGAATTCTGACCTACAGATCCATGAGCTAATGAACGGGTATTGTTTTCAGCTGCTAAATTTTGGTAATTTGTTACGAAACAATAGAAAACTAATATAGTAGTTTTCTATACTCACATGTTTTTGAGAACCATTCTAATCCAAAGTATGATATGTAATTTTATCCTCCTTAGTAAGATTTTTAGAATCTTTTTTTTGACACACTGTTTTGAAGATTCTAAATTATACATATTTAACAAGAATCTATTTCCATTCTTTCCTCTGGGTACATGGTGAACTCTTTTAATGAGGAAAATTTTTTTGCCTCTGGAAAATTTGATTGAAGCCTTAATTAATTTTTTCCTTTGTTTTCCCTGAAATGTCTTTATAGGACTCCAATTATTCATATATTGAATAACCTTGTTTAATGTACCAATTTTTAAATATTTTCTCCAATTTTTCATTTCCTAGTCTTAATGCTCTTCTCCTTTGTTATTGAATCAGCTCTATTTTTACCACTTCAATTGAGTTTCTCCTTTCTGTTATCATATTATTCATTGGCATGAACTCTTTCTTTCTCTCATTTTTAATTTGTATACCATTTAGCTGTTTTGTGGACACTGTTATTTTTACTCACAGAGGATATTAATAAGATTTTTTGTGTGTGTGATTTTCAACTTTTCTCACAAGCTTCTATTTCTCCTAAATTGTTTTTCTGTTTGCGGTGTTTTGTCTGTGTGTTTCATGTTATAGGCTTTCTTAAGATGTCTAGTGCTCCTTTACTTTCTGGTCATGCTTGAAAGTACAGTACTCAGTACTGACAGGAGGGTATTGCATGTAGGAAAGTTGTCATCTGAATGTTTCACAATAGGGTGATCCAGCAGGGCTATCTTATTGGAAAGCCCCCGATATCCTAACCTATAAATCTTTTCTCTGAACCCACAAAGAACCTGTCAATCACTTGGATTAGAAGAGTATAAACTTTACCCTTATAATTCTGGTAAACAAATCACCTGGCCAGTGCTCAGGAAACAAAATGAAGGAAGAAAGGCGTAGTCTTGATGTTCAGTACATAACAGTTCTTTTAGTTTTCCTGTTTTCAGCATGGTACCTCTGCCTGTTTGCTCCCAGTTCAGAGACTCTGTTTTAGTTTCTCCAGAGAATGAAAATCCTGTTTCTTAGGACATGAGGTAGGCCAGTGGCCTGGCTGTACAAAGTGGAGAAGGGGAGCCATGGCAGGGATCTGGGGTGTGGGCAACTGCAACAAAAATATTTTTTCAACCTCTTTTCCTGTTTTTGGCCCTATTCTCAAACTTTTTCCAGAGGTATTAGAGTTTAGGGGGGATTCTGAAATACAAATCAAATTGCTTCTTGGTTTTCACCTCTTCTGACTTGAAATTAGCTGTCTATTGCTCAATATCAGCTATCACTTATCCTTCTGATTTCCAGTTTCCAGATTTTGCTGCCATCATCTTTCCTACTGTTCTTTGTCCTTATAGGTTTGTGGATTTTGAAAGCATATTTTATTGCTCTTTTCCTAGACATTAGAGATAAACATCTGCCATATTTTTAGAGTAATCTTTATAAATCATATCATGACACACCTAAACCTATCAATGGCCTCCTTTCCTATTGGAATGGAGCACAAAATTCTGTGTGGACCTTGCTGCATACTTCTTTGCCAAATTTTGTACCACTCTGCTGTAATCAATATTATTTAAATATAGATCTCTTTTAAATTTTTCTATCATGCTAGATTATTCCTACTTCAGCATCTTTATACATTCAATTTCCTGTATTTGGATTGTTTCTTCTACCCCTCCTTAACCCCTTCCCTACATTCTTCACCAAGTTAACTACTGCTCATCCAGTTTAGCCACAGTTTTCTCTAGGAGGCCTTCCCTAAACCCCTAGTCTTAAGAAGGGCTTTCTTTTACATTATGTGAGAACACCCTATGTATTTTTGTTCTTCCTGTTGCCTGACACAGTTAGTAATTATATTATATCTTAGTGTGATTACTTCTTGAATATCTGACTCCCTTGGTATTTAACTCCATGAAGAGAGGAAAAATGTATTTTTTACTTGCCAGTATATCAGTTAGGGCCTGTTGCAGTTACAGATACATAACTAGTATTGATTAAATTTTGTTAACTATATAAATAAGTTGATGAATATGTACAGATGCCTCTTTCAGGCTATAGGTTTTCTAAGGAGAAGAGAACAATATAATGCTGAGAGGAAGTGCTTGACTGAAAAAGAGAGATGCAAGAGAGAACTTGCAATAGTTTCTGAAAAATATGACTGAATTAAGGGCTCTACCATACCCCTTTCTTTGTATACTATGGTTTTTCTTTAGAGAATTTAAGTTATCCTTTATTAGCTGTGTAATTTTGAGCATGATGCATACATTCTTCAATTCTTCATTTTCTCATTTGTAAAATTGGCATAATGATGTCTTATACATTGGCTTTTTCAAGGGTTACTTATTATACATATGTAAAGCCATTAGTACACTGTTTACCTTGGAATATTGAATGTAATTATTAAAATGTAATTTATTTCCCTCCTTACTGTATGTCCTACATTGATTAGATACAAGGAATATATCTTTTCTAGGTAGTGAAAGCCTTAAAACAAAATAAGTTACCCTGGGACACTGTGAAATTTGCTTTAATAGCTGCCTTAAATATTAAGATAGATTTATCTGTCAGATCTTGATTGACTAAGCCAGGCTGTGGATTAAATGAACTCTCAAGGTCTCTTTCAGGCTTGCTGATTCTAAAGTAGAAGAATAGTGTAACTAGCACTAGGGATATCATTCATAATGTAGAACAATCCTACTTACCAATAGCAATGGGGCAGTAATTGTTCTAAAAACTGGACTCATCTTTCAAGGCTTAGGGTATATCGGGAAGAAATATTCAGTATAGCTAAGGGTCAAAGTTGTATATATAATGTCCTTAATGGCAGGGGACTCTATCTTATGTATTTTAGACTCATCAGTATATAGTACATACCTTGACATGGAATATTGGCTAAAGTAGCTATTTTAGCTAAGTAACAATTAATTAGTTGGCTAAAAAGAGAACTGCAGCACTTTCTTGTATGGCAGACAAGAAACATCTAAATACTCAAGTGTCCTGACAAACTTTTGGTTAGCAATCATTCTTTGGTCAATCTTATTTATTTACTAAACAAATATTAGTTGAGAACCTATTACATACAGAAAACAATTAACTAAATTAATTTTTATTTATTTTGTATAATATTGGAGAGAAATATTACTCCAGGCTCATTGCGTGCTTTCTTTGAAGCTTGACTTCATAAGTAGTGATTTCTTATGATATGTTAAAATTGCCAAAAATGAGCACAGAGAGGCAACATTGAACTGAAAAAAGTCAGCTAATACTTTCTAGAGAAGGTGGTGTTAGAGCTGCATATTGAAAACTGCTCAGAAATTTGATAGCTGTCCATATCATCAGTAGAGGCACAAAGGATACTTAAGCAATACCAAATAACTGGCTTGATGGTATAATTGAGTTCATGTAGTTGTTGGAGTTAAGGGCAAAAAAGTAATTTCTAGGCAGCATCCCTATGTCCCTATTTTCTCTGCTCAGCTTAGAAAACTCATATTTCTTCTACCAATATCAGTTTATTTGTCATCTCCTTGGGATATCTTATTGTGACTCCCTGTACTACATTGAGTCTCCCTGTGACCATTGTCTATAGGCTTCCTTTTAAAATGTTCAAAACTTGCTGAGGGGCTAAAGCTGCATAGATTTGGACCTAGTAGCTATAACAAGTTGGCGTAGTGTATTAGGTTTGGATTGTAATTCATGATCTACAGAAAGACTGTCTCAATCATATGATCAAAGTTGGTTTTGCCACACACAGCCTAATCAATTGCTAGGACTCTTTGAATATTCATAGGGTTGGGTCAGTTTCTGAGTCATTCTATTGAAAATAGGTAGTAGTAAGAATGACATTGATTTTTCAACAGTTGCTTGAGAATGGAGTTCAAATACTCAGAGTCAAAATAGGCATTGGCGTTTCAGCTTGTGTGGGAAATTTTCCAGGCACTCAGTTAAATCATTCTCTGTGTACAGTGGTGGGTAAGAGATATCAGGCACTGGTAATAGAGCCATGAAAGCCATTGCACAGACTGGGAATCTTTGACATTTAGCAAATACAAAGACTTATAAATTCTGAGCAGAAAGTAAAACAAGTTTCTTTTAAATTAACTCTTCTAGTCTACAAGCAAATCAAGTGAGTTGAGAACTTTCTTAAAGTCTCTCTGATGAGCAGGAGCTGGGAGCTGCAGCTTTCCTGGAAGTCTGTTATGCTGAGTCAAGCTCACCAGGTCAGCTTTGCCAGTGGTCAGAAATAGGAGAGAGATTGTGGCCACTTAGAAGAAAGAATAATGGCTTTCAGAGAAGATCACCCTCAGACTTATGTATTGGGCTATTTTTCTTTCAAGTTTTTGAATTGTGTTTATAAATATCAATTAAATTTATTTGTTTAAACTTTTAATAAGCTGGTGAGGAAATGTTGAAAATTTTGTCCCTTTGGTAGAGGCTAGACTGAAATTATTATAGTTTAGATGTTTCAGATTTCTTATTTGCTCACAGAATCCTATCTTTAGAGAATTTTAACGTGTGTATAATCCGGGTAGAAGATGGTATGGCCTGTATGTTTTGAAAGCGGGCAAATTCTATATTCTGTTCAGCTATGGGAAAGAAATGTCCTGGTTTTCAAGGTTACAATGTTTGTCATATTTATCTTCATTTCAGTTTGTTGTGTTTCCCTTCTGGTAATACAAGCACGTGAAGAGACTCCATAATTTTCAATATACAGTAACTTTATGACTCATTTTAAATAAATATTTACTTCTAATTAC
The DNA here is from genome assembly GCA_023783475.1 of Daubentonia madagascariensis. Taxonomy (NCBI): domain Eukaryota; kingdom Metazoa; phylum Chordata; class Mammalia; order Primates; family Daubentoniidae; genus Daubentonia; species Daubentonia madagascariensis. Next base: position 42,095,652 of record JAKFHU010001569.1, on the reverse strand, counting down.
ATGAATTGTTTCCATTGGCAAAATTTTGTTTCTAAAACAGAAAGGTATCTCTTATATCTTACCTATTTATGTAAAGAGGCTAAGACATTCTCTTCTATGATGTCAAAAAACTCAATTTGAGGTTGTTGACTAATGATTTTAGGGGACTGGAAAAGCAAAAGCTGATACCGCTAACTACTTTATAAGGAAATGCATCTTGGAAGATTTTTACTTTCTGGGAAAATTTCTATCCCATAGTAGAAATGGAAATAGCTTATCTCTAGGGGCTTACTTATTTTGGAAACTTTGTTTTGTATTGTTTTTTATCTTAAAGAAATTTTTAATCTGGAGAATGTTTTTTCTCTAAGATATTAAATGAATGAAGTAACTATTGAAGTCATTGGGGAAAAGATCCACTGAAAATTGTGAAGAAACTATTTGATCAACATTTCTTACCATAAAAAGATTGATGAAGATTAAACTTTTTTTAAAGAAACTTTGCACTTAATGCTGCTAGTATCAGGAATTTTTCTACCTGATAATCCTAATTAGAATTAGCTGTATGTAGAAGCCCTGGTTAGAGACCTGGTCTATAGAAGTGAGGGCAATGCATATTCCATTTCCTGCTCTATAAAACTATATTGGCCTTTAACATGGCCTTCCAGTGTGTGACTCCAGCCAACTATGTACTCCTCAGGAATATTTTCATAAGGTCAAAAGGTTCTCTGTAGCAATTGATTGAGATCAAGTTAAAGGACTATTTTTGAGTGAAAAAAAAAGAGTCATGGAAAAAATAAGCTTATTTATATATCTATATTTCCAAAAAAATAAAAAATAAAACAAGATATGCTCTCCTTGCTTCTGGCATTTTCCCTAAAACTTTACTAAACAATGGGGAGGGGCGATTTTTTCCTTTTCTAAAATAGAAATAGACATTCTCCTAACTCAATTTTATTTATATACTGCCATGCAAATGTATTTATTTAAAGGGCATAGAAGTACAATAATAGTTTCTAAAACATTGCACATTGCTAAGACCTGAAAAATGTTACCTGTTCTTGATTAGTTTTATATAAACATTGTATTTGATTGTTTACCAAGGAGATATTTTTAGTTTTATATCACCTTTCTTTTTCCTCTCAATACTTGGTTGAACTAGCTGCCTGGTAAGAGATCTCAGGAAGGGTGAACTCAATTTAGCATTAGTTTAAGAAAAATTTAATTAGAAATATGATACGTTGATTGCATAATAAATCATATAATAAATTCCTGAGCTCATTGTGAAGGATTGTGAGTTATGGGCTAATTTGAATAATCCAGCTCAATTGGGAATTGCCTCTCATTGTCATTTGTGTGAATAGAAAAGCAACCTTATAGCTGCTGATATATTTTTACTGGCACTTGAAGTCATTCTTAAATAAAAGGAAAGAAAGAGTTGCTGAGAGCTTAGAATGAAAGATTTTTCAAAAATGTTTTTCTCTTTGAGATTTCTTTGTTTATTTTCATAACCCCTCTAGTATTACAAATTATGTGCTCCAGGCCCATCAGCATTAACTGTCATATGTCTTTTGTGTAGACAGACATTCAGGGTGCCATAAACTCTATTCCTATGGTTATAGTCACGGTGGGAACTTCAGGGAGGGGAAAATGGGAAGTGGGTGGGATGGAATTTTGCCAAATAAGATAACATGCGGCATATACTTCAAGAGTCACAGGCTTAAATGCCTTCAGGACTGTGTGAGCCTTCTAGTGAGTTGAAGAGAACATACCTCATTTGAGGAGTCTCATCTTCAGAAATTATTACTCTGTTGTAATGACTGGATCCAGTCTCAGTGTTCCTAGAGTATGGGATCCACCAATAAATAAATTATCTCCCATATAAAGCTCAACATTCTTCCACAACATTCTTCCACAGTAAACAACAAAATATAGACACTCAAAAACATAACATTTACTAAAGCCTTGCAACAAAAAAAAATTACTAGACAAACAAATAAGCAGGAAAACATCACTCATAATCAGGAAAAAATAGTCAATAGAAATAGATTCATAAATGAAAGATGATGAAATAAGAAGGCAGAGATTTTAAAATAGTTTTCATAAATATGTCCAAAATAAATATTAAGTATTACAAATAGGGAGTTGACCAAGGGAATCTAATTAGAAATAACACCTTCAATAAGGAAGTTAAATGATTTGTTGCCTAATAATGCCACTCAAAATAAAATGCATGAGTTTTGATGTGTGTATGTGTGTGTGCATAATTGGAAATATTGATACAAACTGTCTAAAAAACAGAGTGTATTATTTTGAACCTCCTGGCTTAGCTATGAAACATATGTGTACAAATTATCAGATAGAGCAGCTGTATTTTAGAGGAAGCATAGGGTTTCTTTAACATTTCACTAGTGGTTGTATGGCATACACATACACACATATATACACACATAGATTTAACTCTTTCTAGAGGCATTGAATTAGTATATATGGAATATATTTGTTTGAGTCTAAATATAGCATCCCTGCTGTAGAATTATCTAAGTGAAAAAGGTGGTCATTAAAAAGATAGAGGAAGAACAATATTTCATTTTTATTACTTTGCTCTTCTAGTAAGAACTTTTGAAAGTTAAAGCTTTTTTTTTTTCTTCTGAGAGTTGGAGAGGTAAGAAGAAAAGGTTTGTTGAGCCAAATCCTATGGACAAGTCATTAACTCTCATAGAGACTAAGCTCTTGGGTTAAATGGATAGCTTCTCCAACTTACCCAAGTGACTTTAATTTAGAAAGAACTGTGTTTTGTAGATACTGGTAAGGGAGAAGATTTAATACTTCCTTTCAGTACTGAATAATAGTTGGAATAGTTTATAAATCATTAATTATTATTTTAATGATCATGATCCAAAATATTTGCAAATGTACTTCAGATTAACCAAACCAAGTAGGTTGCATCATACTTGTGAGCACAATTAAGGTCTGAATTTAGTATCAGCTATTGACATATTATCAAATAATTCCATTTTAAATATTTCCCAGAAGGAATGTCCTGTGTTTTACTATATTTTCTTGGGTTGTGCAAAATTTCCTGGCTCTCATCCTTTAATTCTCTTTTTCCTTAGGCCCATGGAAGAATTTGATTTTAAGTTTATGGTTTTGTTCTGTTTGTTTTTGATGTGCTGATAGTATCATCTCTCTCCCTTTCTCCATCAAGTTACTTCGCTGATTTTAGTTCTAACAGATTTTATGACGTAGAGTAACTATTCTTTGAGTCATAAGAACACTTTCTTACTAAATGTTACATAGAAAATCAATCTGTAAAGCAGAGAAACATTTAGCTGTTCTGAAAAGTCTCCTTATCCTGAGCCAACTCCATGGACTCTTAGATTTTGTGAACTTTAGTTTTCTCATCAATAAAATTGGAATTACATCTATTCTATCTACATAGTGTACTTGTTAGGAGGATCAAATGAGGTTTTTATGTTAATCCTATGGTAAAATGTATCCTGGCCTTTGATGATATTTAATGAAATTGTTATTGTTGTTTCCATAATAAACTCTACAAACAGAAAATGGGGAATTACAAACTTCTAGGCCTAACTTTTATAGATAATACAGTATGCTGTTATATATTGAGGATATAGGGTTCTTGAGATGGCTAGAGAGACAGACCAGTTAAGTTGTCCACTGACCAGAGTCAAAATACCTTTTCCCATTTCATGTCTGTGCATCACAAACAACTGAATGTCTTCAGACCAGTTTTAAACAATTATTGTAAAGATTGTACAAAGAATTCCTGTATACTACACACCAACTTTCTCCTATTGTTAAAATCTTACATTAGTTTGGTACATTTATTATCATGAACAAAGTGATATTGATAAATTATTAACTAAAGTATATAATTTATTTATATTTCTTTAGTTTCTACCTAACATCCTTTTTTTCCTGCTCCAAGACCCTATCCAGAATACCACATTGCATTTTTTTAAGATGTCTTCTTTTTTTTTTTAAATAACCAACATTTTATTTTATCTTATTTTATTTTTTCCTTTTATTTCAGAATATTATGGGGGGTACAACACTTTGGTTATATACATTGCCCATGCACTGCCCATGTCAGAGCTACAATTGTGGACATTCCCCAAACTGTGAGCCCCACACTCATTCAGTGAGAGTTTTCCCATCCCCTTCACCCGCCTGCCCACCCCCTCATGAATATTATTGCCATGTGTGATATAACTATTGATCAGTTAGTACCAATTTGATGGTGAGTACCAGTGGTGCTTGTTTTCCCATTTTTGTGATACTTCGCTTTGAAGAATGGGCTCTAGCTCTGTCCAGGATAATACCAGAAGTGTTAATTCACCGTTGTTTTTTACTGCTGAGTAATACTCCATGGTATACATACACCACATTTTATTAATCCACTCATGCATTGATGGGCATTTGGGTTGTTTCCACATCTTTGAAATTGTGAATTGTGCTGCTATAAACATTCGCGTGCAGATGTCTTTATTATAGAATGTCTTTTTTTCCTTTGGGTAAACACTCAGTAGTGGGATTGCTGGATCAAATGGTAGTTCTACTTTTAGTTCTTTGAAGTATCTCCAAAGCATGTTTTCTTAGACTCCTCTTAACTGACAGTTTCTCAGACTTTCCTTGTTTTGGAGGACCTTGACTGTTTTGAGGAATATTGGGTCAGGCAATTTGTAGAATATACTTTGCTGAGATTTTTCTTTCCCCCCTTGATGATACTGGTATATTGTCTCTCCCACAGAGGTAAAGTGCCATTTTTATCATATCATATAAAGGGTACATATTATCAACATAATTTATCTCTGTTGATGCTAACCTTGGTCACCTGGCTTGAGGCAATGTTTGTCAGATTTCCCCACTGTAAAATTACTTTTTTCCCCTCCTTTCTATTCTGTACTGTTTGGAAGTAAAGTCACTATGTGCAGTCCACACTTAAGGACTGGGGAGCTATGCTCCCTTGAGGGCAAAGCATCTATATTAATCTTTTGGAATTCTTACACATAGGAGATTTCTCTATTCTTTCCCATTTATTTATTCAACCACTTATTTAATCTCAGGATGTACTATTGATTTTATACTTTCAGTTGTAAATCCAATACTATTTTATTTACTTTTGCTCAATATTTTCCAGCTTAGTCCATTTGGAGTCTTTTCATTTGGCTCTTAAAATGCTCCAGGATTATCTTCTATGTATTCTGTTCCAGTCCTAGTATTAGGCATTTCTCCAAGTTCTTACTCCTTTAATTGCAGAATGGTATTAGAAAGCAAGATCTTGTGCTAGGTGTACTCATTGCTGCTGATATGTCATTGTTTCTAGATCTTTTCAAGCTGACAGTGCTGGAGATATGTGCATATATACTAATCTATGTATTAATATATTCATATATGGATAAGTATTTCTACATGTAGCCATCTATATTTATATTATATTAGTTTAAACATTACTTCATACTGATGTCTCTAACTCTAACTCATTATCACATGAGTCATTTTAGCCTTTTCCCCTATTTGTAACCTCCCACTCCAACAATGAGAAATATGGATCCCACCAGCGACCATTGTAAGAGGTTCCTATTGCTGCTATAACAAATTACCACAAATATAGTGGCTTAAACCAACATAAATTTATTATCTAACAGTTCTGTAGATCAGAGATATGATACAGTCTCACTGGAGTAAAATGAAAGTGTCAGTAGGGCTGCTATGTTCTTTCTGAAGGCTTTAATGGGAGAATCTATTTCCTTGTCTTTTCCAGCTTCTAAAATCTGTATCTGAATGTTTACAACCTCTTTATTATAATCACCTAAAACTAGAAGCCCCTATAAACATTTGAATGTAGAGGTTATTTTTTGACTTGGTTGGGTAAGTACCTAAGAACACAATTGCTGGATAGTAAATGAAGACTAAGTTTAGTTTTCAAATAAATTAACAAATTGTCTTCCTAAGTGGCTGCATTATTTTGCATTTCCACCAACTACGAATTAGCATTCGTGTTAATCCACATCCTCATAAGCAGTTGATATTGTCAGTTTTTTTTAATGTTAGCCATTCTAATAGGTATGAAGTTGTATAAAATTATTGTCTTAATTTACAGTACACTCATGACAAATACTGTTGAACGTATTTTCACATGCTTATTTAGTAGTAAGTGTTCTTATCAAATTAAGGAAGTTCATCTCTATTCCTAGTTGCAGGGAGTTTTTGTCATGAATAGGTGTTGGATATTGTCAGTTGCTTTTCCTGAGACAATTGATTTGATTATATGATTTTTCCTTCTTTAGTCTGATGATGTGACTAGTTGCATTAATTGAATTTTGAATGGTGAAAAAATCTTATTTATGCTGAATAAATCCCACTTGGTTGTTGTGTATAATTTTTTTCATACACTATTGGATTTGACTAGCTAATATTTTGTTGAGGATTTTTGCAGTTATATTCATGAGAATTGTTAATCTGCAGTTTTCCTTTCTTGTATTGTCTTTTTTTGGTTTTAGTGTTTGGATATGAGGTGCTGGCCTCATAGAATGATTTAGAAAGTGTTAAGTGTTTCCTCTGCTTTTGTTATCTGGAGAAGACTTTGGTGAATTGGTATCATTTTTTTTCTTATTTGTTTGGTAGAATTCACTGGTGAAACCATCTGGATCTGATGACTTCTTTTTAGGAAGAATAATAATTATTGATTCAATTTCTTTACTAGATATAAGTCTATTTAGATTGCATACTTTTCCTTGTGTGAGTATTGATAGTTTATGTCACTCAAGGAATTATTTCTTTTCATCCACATTATCAAATTTGTGTACATAATGTTTTTTTGATATTTTATGCTAGATTTTTATTTTGTTTTAACTTGTTTTTTTTAATAAAATGGCATAAAGGCCTGAATAATGTAGTGACTTTAGGTAATTCCTTTAAGAAATTATATTGATTGCCAAATGTCAATCAAGCACTATGCTGAGAGATGGTGGTGATACAAATTAATCTTTGTATAAGCAGACATAGTGCCTGACTTTTTGAACTCTATAGAACCAAATGTTTAGCAAAATTCCTGAAAATAGGAGATATTCAATAGATATTTGTAGGTTTACAAAATGACGCAATGAATTGTTTATTTGACAATCCCTGCTTTCAAGAGTTTAGTGTTTTGTACTTAAATCCTAGTGAATTCTAGACTATTTATAAACACATTTTTCTTCAAAAATGCATCCTCCTGGGAAATTTTTGTTATTTTAATAGACCCATTAATACATGAAAAAGATAAACTGGGTCAAAAGTTGGTTTATTATTTGTTTAAAAAAAGACTAAAGAAGTTAATCAAACAAATTTGCTATTGTAGTCAAAGATATTCTTGTCTCTGAAATAAGCATGCAACAAACTTTGCTAGTTAGAAAATCACATTGAAAGCTGAATTGGTAGACAAAACTTTCTAATTTTGACTAATATATTTCTCATATTAGGAATTTTTCTGCTGTGTATGAATAGACTTTTCCCAAAAAGAAAAAAATTATGGTATTTTTCTCCACAACAGGCAAGATATCCTTCTGTCCCTCCAATAGTTTAAATGAAGAATAAAAGCATATAAATGTAAAATAACAACATCGACAGAAGAAACCAAAGTTAAGTCATTAAGTTTAAATTGAAATACAATAGAGAAGAGTGGAGAAAATCAACTAAAATAGTAATGTACTTCAATAATTTGAAGACTAGGAATGTTGAATTTTGAACAATCTGACACATTCAAATTTTGCCTTTAATTTTATGCTTTCTAAGAGAAAACACAACCTGTTAAGAAATAAGAATTTTATAGTAAAATACATAATGAAATTAAAGAAATAGAGTTTACCATAAAAACTCTTTATCGTTAAGCAATTGATAAATTAGATACAAATCTTAGCAATTAGTGATTAAAGCTGCTGTTGCAGTACTCCTTTGTAGTATCAACTAGATATTTTAACTATACTATGTATAACAAAACATAGACTTTTTTTCCATAAACTGAAAGTGACTATAGATATAATCCAAAACGACTGGGTCTTTTAAACAACTAACAAAATCAAAGTTCATTTATTGGGAGGAAATGACTTGTTTTCAGCCACACAATAGCAGAGTTAAGGCTAAATGGGATATCTCCAGGCTACTAGCTAAAGATGTTTTTCACTATCATTAACCACTGCATGGGAGCACAGTATCATTTCTAAAACCATTTAAATCAGATGGAAATAGCCTTTTCCCCTCTGAATTAGTAGGCCTAAAATAATGAATTATCTGTGAACCATTAAAAGTCTGGAGAATATTTTCCTAGAGCTAGGCTCTGTAGTTAGAACATACTTCCTCAAGAATGTAGTTCTCAAGTTAGACCTATACGGAATATATCCCAATTGTCAGACAATAGATGACTCCCCAACATATGGTTCAGACAGCAAGAAAATAAATTCTTAATTTGAAAATTCATTCAAGTATTGTAATTTTGATTAGTTATAGAGAAAGTATTTTCATATATTATGCTTCCAACAAGATCCAAGAAAAAGAAAATAAAGAGAATCACCAATACATTGCCCTTCTTTTCTTTATTTACTTCTGCAAATGTAAACCCAAAATGGCAAGTGACTGTTATAACTTGAGCTAAGATTAGCTTGGTCGGCATAAGGAATAAAATTCTTAATATTTTAGATTACTCATTGACAAATTATTTAGAAATATGCAAATATGTACATGACAGAGTAGTAAACTCAGCCAGGAGTCCTACAGTAACTAACACTCAGTTTAGTCACTGATATCTTTCTCCTGAATTGTACTGCAGAAAATTCCAAACTGATTCCTGGATGCTTAATTTAGTTACTTGTGAAACTACTTCTTTCGGGTAGTTTCTGCATTTCAGCACCCTATAATAAATATACCTTGCAATCTTATGTTTATTTTAATTAAGTGTTCATAAAAGGTGTATTGATAGCATCAAGTTATTTCTTATAATCTTCCCATGAAATAGGCAGGTCATCATTATATTTAGACACATTATATCATGTCAAAATGAAGACCAACTAGTTAAAAAAATAGTTCTGAAATTTGAGTTGTTTAAATTTCAGTAAAATATTTCAGTGATTCTTTAGAACATTCTTATATTCAAAATGTAACAAAATATACAATGATAATTAACTATAGGAAACCAAAACATGTTTGAGGGAATGATACCACCAAGACGGCAAAATAGAAGGCAACCTGCTCATATTTCCTCACAACAATAAGAATTCTGCAAATATTTGTGTTATTGGAGTTAAAGAGGGAACTGAGAAAGACAAATGAGTAGAAAGATTATTCAAAGAAATAATAACAGAAAACTTTCCAAGCCAGGAGAAAGATACAAATATCCAGGTATAGAAAAGTCAAAACTCACCAATCAGATTAAACCCAAATAAGAATACCCCCAAGACATATTATAATCAAACTCATGAAGGTCAAAGCCGAAGAGAGGATCCTGAAAGCAGTGAGAGAAAGGGAGCAAATAATGTGTAAGGAAGATCCGATATGACGGCTGCAGACCAGAGACCACATAGGCCAGGAGGGAGTGGGACTATATATTCCGAGTGTTGATGAAAAAAATTGGCAACCAAGAATACTGTACCCAGCAGTTATCATTCATAAAAAAGAGAGATGAACTTTCCTAGACAAACAAAACTGGAGGAAATTTATCACTACCAGACCTGTCCTACAAAAAATGCTACAGGGAGTTCTTCAAACTGAAGGAAAGGAATGTTAACCTGATAATTATACTAATATTGTAAGTGTGGTGTTTAAACCACTTATATCTTTAGTAAGAAGAGTAAAAGACAAAACTATTAAAAATAATAATAATTACAACAGTTTGTTAAGAAATAGACAATATAAAAATGTAAATTGTGATATCAAAATTTCAAAATGTAGTGTGAGAAGGGAGAAGGAGGCTTTTTTGGTTTGTTCATTCTTTTTCTTGTAATCAAAGGTAAGTTGTTATCATTTTTAAATACTTGTTATGACTATAGGATTTTTTGTAAGCCCCATGGTAACTGAAAAGCAAACAGCAACAACTTAAAACATAACACCAGAGAAAATTACTTAACCACAAAAGAAGACAATAGGAAATGAAGAGAGAATTTACAAAATCCTGAAAACAAGTAATAAAATAGCAGTAATAAAATTTTACTTATCAATAATAACATTGAATGTAAGTGGAATAATTCTTCAATTAAAAGACATAGAGTGGTTAAATGGATTAAAAAACAAGACCCAACTATACAATCCTTACCAGGAACTCACTTCACCTATAAAGACACACATAGGCCAGGGACAGTGGCTCATGCCTATAATCTTAGCACTTTGGGAGGCAGAGGTGGGAGGATCACTTGAGGCCAGGAGTTTAAGAACAGCCTGGGCAATAGTGAGACCCCATCTCTATTAAAAAAATAAATAAATAAAGACACCCATAGACTGAAAGTGAAGGGATAGAAAAAGATATTACATGCAAAGAGAAACCAAAAAAGAGCAAGAGTAGCTATAGTTACATCAGATAAAATAGGCTCTAGGTCAAGCACTAAAAAGGAATAAGGAAGGCCATTATATTTAATGATAAAAGGGTCAATTCAGCAATAGGATGTAACAATAGTAAATATATATGCACTCAACCCTGGAGTACCCAAATATATATAGCAAATGTTAATAGATTTTAAAGGGAGAGATAGACTGCAATGAAATAATAGGGCACTTCAACCCCCCACTTTTGGCAATGGACAGATAATCCATTTAGAAAATTGACACAGAAACATCAGAGTTAAATCATACTCCAAACCAAATGTACCTAACAGGCATTTAAAGAACAGTTTATCCAACTGATGCAGAATACACATTCTTCTCATTAGCACATGGAACATTCTCCATGATGGACCATATGTTAGGACACAAACCAAGTCTCAAGAAATTTTTAAAAAGTTAAAATCATATCAAGTATCTTTTCTTACCACAATGGAATAATATAATATTAGAAATCAATAATAAGAGGAACTCTGGAAATTGTACAAATACATGGAAATTAAATAATATGTTCCTGAATGAATAGCAAGTCAATGAAGGAATTAAGAAGTAATTTAAAAAATTTCTTGAAACAAATGAAAATGGCAACACAACATACCAGAACCTCTGGGATGCAGAAAAAGCTATCCTAAGAGGAAAATTTATAGCAATAAACACCTGAATCAAAAAAATAGAAAGACTTCAAACAGACAACCTAATGATTCACCTCAAGGAACTAGAAAAGCAAGACAAAGCAAAAACTCAGAATTAGTAGAAGGAAAAAATAATAAAGATCAAAGCAGAAGTAAATGAAATTTAAAAAAAAATACAAAAGATCAACAAAGTGAAGTTAATTTTTTAAAAAGATAAACAAAATTGACTAACCAAGAAAAAAAGGAGAGAAGGCCCATATAAATAAAATCAGGGATGAAAAAGGGAGCATGACAAGTGTTATAATACCACAGAAACACAAAGAATAAATAGAAACTATCATGAAAAACTATATGTCAGCAAATTGAAAAACACAGAATTGTATATATTCCTAGACATGTACAACCTAACAAGATTGAACTATGAAGAAATAAAAATTGGAATAATATCCTATGCTCATGGATTGGAAGAATTATATTGTTAAATGTCTGCACTACCCAAAATGATCTACAGATTCAATGCAATCTTAACGAAAATATCTATGAGCTTCCCCACGGAAAAGAGAAAACAATCCTAAAGTTTGTATGGAACCACAGAAGACCTTGAATAGCTAAGGCAATACTGAGCAAGAAGACCAAAGCTGAAGGCATTATATTACCTGATTTCAAATTGTACTACAATGTGGTAGTAATCAAAACAGCATGGTACTGACACAAAAACAGACACATAGGCCAACAGGACAGAACATAGAACCAAAAAACAAATCCATGCATTTACAGCCAACTCATTTTTGACAAAGGCACCAAGATCATACATTGGGGAAAAGACAGTTTTTTAAAAATATGGTGCTATGAAAACTGGGTATCCATATGCAGAAGAATGAAACTAGACCCCCATCTTCCACCATATACAAAAATAAACTAAAAATCGCTTAAAGACTTATATATAAGATTGGAAACTATGAAACTACTAGATGAAACACTATAAGTGGGGAAACACTATAAGATGCTTGTCTGGGCAGACATTTTTCGGGGAAGACCTCAAAAACACATGTAACCAAAGCAAACATAGCCAAAGGGAATTACATCAAGCTAAAAAACTTCTGCACACAAAGGAAACAATTAACAAAGTGAAGAAACAACCTACAGAATGACATAAAATATTTTCAAGCTATCCATCCAACAAGGGATTAATAACCAGAATATATAAGAAACTCAACAACTCAATAGCAAAAACCAAATAATCCAATTAAAAAACAAGCAAAAGACCTGAATAGGTATTTCTCAAAAGAAGACATGCAAATGACCAACAGGTATATGAAAAAACGCTCAATATCACTAATCATCAGAAAAATGCAAATCAAAACCACAATAAGATATCATCTAACCCCAGTTAGAATGGCTACCATCAAAAAGACAAAAAATAACAAATGCTGGTGAGGATGCAAAGAAAAGGGAATGCTCATACACTGTTGGCGGGAATGTAAATTAGTACAGCCATTATGGAAAACAGTATGGAGGTTCCTCAAAAAACTAAAAATAGAACTACCATATGATCCAGCAAACCCACTGCTGAGTATGTATCCAACAGAAAGAAAATAAGTATATTGAAGAGATATCTGCACTTCCATGTTTATGGCAGCATTATTTACAATAGCCAAGATATGGAATCAACAAGTGTCCAGCAACAGATAAATGGATAAAGAAATGTGGTGTATACATACACAAAATGGAATATTATTCACCTATAAAAAAGAATGAAATCCAGTCATTTGCAGCGTCATGGAGGTCATTATGTTGAGTGAAATAAGCCAGGCACAGAAAGACAAACATTGTACGTTCCCACTCCTATATGGAAGCTATAAAAATGAATCTCATGGAGATAAGGAGTAGAATGGTGGTTACCAAAGGCTGGAAAAGAAAGGGGGGAGGGAGAAGGAAGAGAAGTTGGTTAAGGGGTACAAAAATAGTTAGATAGAGTAAGTTCTAGTATCCCATAATACAATAGAAAAATGATAGTTAATTATAGTTAACAATTTATTGTATATTTCAATACACAATAGCTAGCAGAGAAGAATTGTAAAGTTCTCAGCATGAAGAACAGATAAATATTTGAGGTGATGCATATCCCGATTATCCTGATTTGATCATTACATACTGTACACAGGTATCAAATATCACTTGCACTCCAAAAATATGTACAACTATGATATATCAATAAAAAATACAAAACAAAACAGAACAAAAGCATGCTTGATTTTCTTCTACATAAATTAATAAGAAATGAGATAAGGGTCTTATTCTTCTTTGCTTTTCTTAATTTTGATGCCATGTAAAAAGTACAAGGAATTTTCTTCTTAACTTGAAGTTCCTACTCATCAGCTCGTCCATTTAGCAATATCAGCTGACACATATTTAAGCGACATGTTCAAAGTATTGTGCTGCTGATGTTTATAAGTGTGAGTTGATTGGGAAAAGTCATAATTCAGCTTCCTCTGAAAATCACCTCTCAAGATGCAAACATCTAAAGCTTTCCCTCAGGGAACTCATCTAAATTCCATCTTTTGCCTGTCATTTTTCCTCAGCTCCTGGCATTAAAATATATAGTAGCTATTGATCATTCTGTCATATTTTTAGAGTGCTTTTGCAACTGGAAATCTGTGAACTTAATTTTCCAATTTGGACTGTTTTGAAAAAAGTCTTCATCAGCTTTGCTAGATGTACATAGAACTTACCTTTAAAGGGAGAACCAACCTTCTAATAGGTAAAGTAGGTGGATTAGGGGTCACTTGCTTGGCATGATTTGCAGAGTTCTTGGAAGTCTCACCTTCCCCAACCAATATTGCAGCTTGCTAAAGCCTGGAATTTAATTCCTAGAGTTCCAAATTTTTTGGTTTTGTAGATAAGACTTTATAAACAGTGCTCCTGGGAGAAATAACAGAATACCTAATGGTCATTTATCTTTCATAGAAACATAAAAATTCCTTTCCAGACAGCAAATTTTTAAGGGGAAAAAAAAGATGAGAAACTAAAAAGACTGAGACTAGAGGACAGGACGGAAAAAATGGTATCCCCAAGCATATAGAGAAGGAATGGTTCTAGAATATTGCAATGTTACCAAATTTACCTATTTTACAAATTTGCTTTATATTAACTTCAGAAAAGAGCTATTTCCCCAGAAGTGTGCCATTTTCTCTGAAAGCCTATATTAATAAAATTTTTGGAATTGTAAAGGTGTATGTTTTAAGAAAATAGTCATTTTAAGATGTTATATCCTGGTTTAATTAGCCAGCTAGAAGGGACACGATCTTTAGGTAATACTTAAACTTTCAGGCTGAATGTGTCCTTTAGGACAGCACAAACACTCTTACTGACAGAGTCAAGGCAAGTCCTATCCAGCCAATGATAAGGAAACAAACAAACAAACACAACTTGGAATTACACTCTATTTTATAATAGCATTTAGCATCACGGGAAAAATTCTGCAAAACAATTTTCTCTTACCTTTGGCTACTTGTTTAGGATTCTGTCAGGCTGCTATGACAAAATATTGTAAACTGGGTAGCTTATAAACAGTAGGGATTTATTTCTCATAGTTCTGGAGGATAAGAAGTCCAAGATCAAGGCATTGGCAGATTCAGTGTCTTGTGACAGCCTGCTTTTCCGACCACGCCTTCTTGCAGTGGCCTCAGGTGATAGAAGGGGCAAACAAGCTCCCTCAGGCCACTTTTACAAGGGCAGCAATCCCATTTATGAGGTCTCTACCCTCATGATCTAATCACTTCCCAGGGGCCCTACCTCTAAATACCACCACTTTGGGGTTTAAGATTTTAGCATATGAATTTTGGGGGGATCCAAACATTCAGATCATAACAGGTGCCAATTCTGATTGTGAATTATCAAATAGAGCTGGGGTTACTCTGTTTGCTTACTAAACTCAGCTAAACTTTAGCCAACCATTTCATAACTCTATTCTGTCAATAACAAGATGGAATAATAAAAAAGAATGGATTAAGCAATATAAACTAATAAATAAAATGAGACTCTGCACACCTGAATTTTTTGTTGGATTACAACTCATTGGATGACTTTGAAAAAGTCTTTCAACCTTTCTAGATCTCATTTGTGCTCTGAAGTGAAAGAATAGTGTTGCTCTCAATGATCTCTATTATTAGGATGACATATATCATCTAAGGCAGAACTCTTTTGAGAGACAAAGGGGGCAGTATTTTAGCTATTATTATACCTAAAACACAGGCACAAACCAGGAATGGCTCAGGAAAACTAGTGTGTATGACTACCCCACCTAAAATGGACAGAAACTTCTTGGAAGTTCTTATCAGTGCCACATCCTAGGAACTTCCCACATCCTTCTCGTTAACAGTGATATGTGCTCAGCAGCCATTCTACAAAATGTCACTCTTATGTCTAGCATAATTGAGTGCTCGAATAGCAAACATTTGAACTAAGCTGAACCTATTAACAGTTCTTCACCCAGGAATCTAGAATTGAAAATTAAACCTTATAGTTTTAGTATGCTTGTTAACTTTAAAGGAGAAGATTTAACATGGGAAGTAAGTATTCAGAAACCAAAAAAGTCATTCTGCAGTGCGACAGCAGAATGAAGCAGATAGAACATTCATCTCTGTCACATTTACTCAGCACAGTGGCCATCATAAAATAGGAACTAAGTTAAACTCTTTTAAATAAGTCCTCTGTTTCTTAGCTGATAATTAAATAGTATTTGACAGATCTCAAACCGTATTTTCACTCTTTGATTGTTACAAGTAATCCAGAATGTATAACCTATTTCCAATGAGGATTCAAGGTGACTAATATTATTAACATATCTATTAATCAAAAGCAAAATAAAAAAATTTAAAGTGCTGGTGAGCCTTTTGGTGGTAGAGAAATAAACGAATCAGGAGTTTTGTTTCAATGACTTGTGGATTTTGAACATTAAACATTTTTTTCCTAGTGCTAGAAGGGATGAGAGAGGCATTTCATGCAACAGAAAACAAGTTTCGGAGGGGGATTTATTCAACAGTGGCATCAGATCTGAAGGGAAGGCACTCAGCCTTGGAAAGAAAGAAAACAGGGACAGCTCTGGGAACCTCAGCAGAAGAGTTTATGGATCTTCTCTCTAGGACACTGCTATTAACATTTCCCAGCCAGTCCAGCCCTTGTGGCTCTTATTTCAAGTTTTATTTCCTGGAAGAGATAGGATTCACCCAACCTTGTTCAGATGCTTCTATTACTATACCAGTCAGCTATAGTAGGGAGAGAAGAATCATGTATCACAGATATGACCAATAAAGGATTTGTTGTGAAGCATGTAGCCATCCAAATATATGTGCCAAATACAATGTTGCATTTCAAATTTTAAAAAATTAAAATATGGGGGAAATTGGGCATCTTAAAGACAAGTATCTTCTCAGGCACAGACTCTGAGAAAAGTATCTGAGTACCAGAAATTTATTTGGAAGATAATCCCTGAAAATGCCAGTAAAGAAGTGCGGAAATGTAATAGCAAAGGAAAGGAGGCCACTAAAGAGTATTGTATCAAGCCGGTTAATGCTGTGAGCACAGACCTCACTGTCACTGAAAAACTCTGAGAAATGAGGTAGAACATAAACCAACTCACCTGAGTTATCAGTTGCGCCATGCTGCTGGGGAGCATTTGTTCCCTTGTACTTCTGTCCTGATAGTTCAAGGAAAGTGAATATCAGCAGTCAGTGAAAATGGGTTGGGCAAAGACATATTGTGCTGTCAGTTTCCTGAGGTCAAGGAAATGGTAAATTGCTGAGGGAGGAGCTATTGGCCCAACAGGAATAGCATGTGCCAGGTCAAGAAAATGCAACAATTCATATATGTTCTTTTCTGGTAAACTATTTTAATATAGTTATAGGGTTTGTAATCCCAACAGGAATGGAGAATTAATGTCATTAGACAAACTCTTACAAACATTAAATTTTTAAAAGCAAAATTTACATATCTTTTCAACTGTTGAGCGATGGGGTAATTAATGGTTTTGATATTTTGATAAATGAGATCTCCTTGGAGGCTTTTAAGAATGATCTAGTGGCAAAATATACAAATGTGAGAAAATTTGGAAGGAAGGTTTCATTATCCAAAACATGGTAGAATTATATTCTATCCGAAGAAAGCTATTTCAAAGTTGAGGTTTTTATTTATGTTCCTTTTATATTTCTTTTATTTGTCTTATGTGCTAGGAATGCCTTTATTTTCTCATTATGGAGAGATAATTTCCAAAACACTATCAGAGTATTAACACATGGGATGGTTTGAAACTATTACCATAGTTACTGACTCTACGTTCCCTGCTGGACAGGCTAATGTATGAGTACTGCGATTGGGGGAGATAATGGCTTCCTGTAGGGCAGTGTTACCCACTGGTCAGCTCGGTTCATCTGACAGGCAAAGTGGGACTCAAGAAGTCATATAGATGCAGAAAATATCATCCTTTGCCTGATTTGGGGATTGCATTGTATATGGATAAATCAAGGGCACAAAGGTAATATTTGGAAGCTAAGCATACTGAGGAAACCATTGTTGGTCAGTGAACTTGTGGTCATTCTGGATTCTGCAAAGGAGTAAAAATCCAATCAAGTGAGAACTGAGTAGAGATAATATTTCATTATGATATTTGATTGAAACATTCATCAAATTAGAGAGCATTAATCTATGCCTAAACTGCATACATTGATCATTTTCCTTTGAAGAGTATACAACAGATTATTGAAAACCTCTTACTTGCTCATATGCAAACAGTCAAAACAATTAAAGAACATTTTCCAAATTAACTATTGGTACTTAAGAATGTCCCTTAGTAGTTTTTGTTAGTCAGTTCACTCAAATAGAGGAAATTCACCATATCACTAAATAGAAATGCAATTATTTTTAAAATATAAAATTTTTCTTAATTCATTTATAAATTTGCAATAATGTCAATTAAAATCACAATCAGATTTTTAATCTAAATAATTTTAATTTAGAAAGATAAACATGGAAAAATAAACTAGAAAATTCTGGAAAGAAAAGTATTGGGAGAAAGAACAAAAATAACCTAAATATTGTGATACTGGCACATAACAACATAGCCAGGCAAGCAGGAGAGAATATTTAATATCTGTGTGTCTCTGTGTGTGTGGGGGTGTGTGTGTGTATGTATGTATGTACGATAAATGAAAAAAATTAGAAAACTTAGATGATGCTTTGGAAAAGTTTGGAAAAAATAAAGTTAGATTTTTTCCTCAGATATTTTATTCAAAGAAAATATATGTGGTTCAATGAGTAAAACATGAAAATAAAGCTATAAAGGTCTTACAATAAGATATATCAGGATAAAGCAATCTACAGATTCAGTTCAATCTCTATCAAGATACCAATATCATTTTTCACAGAGTTAGAAAAAACAATCCTAAATTTCACATGGAACCAGAAAAGAGCCTGCATAGCCAAAGCAATCCTACTTAAAAAGAACAAAGCTGGAGGCATCACATTATCTGACCTCAAATTATACTACAAGACTATAGTAACCAAAACAGCATGGTACTGGTATGAAAATAGACAGATCAATGGAATAGAATAGAGAACCCAGAAATAAAGCCCCATATCTATAGCCAACTCATATTTGACAAAGTTGACAAAAATATACATTGGGGAAAGGACAGCCTTTTCAATAAATGGTGTTTGGAAATTGTATTTTCATAAACACAACAATGAAACTAGATTCCTATCTTTCTCCATGTCCAAAAATCAACTCAAATTGGAGCAGACTTAAATATAAGGCCTGAAACTATAAAAATGCTAGGGGAAAACCTAGGGAAAAGAACTTTATTTTATAAAGTTCTGCTTTCCTGCATATTTTCTACAATTGCTTCTGCAATAAGCAAATGGCAAGGTCTCTTTATTTTAGGAGACAAATTGGACTGTGGAGGCTGTGAAATCCAGAAAAAGGCAACTGGTTATCAGTTCATCATCAGACTGTTTCTTTATTTGTCATCAGACTCCGTGGAAAGAAATTATACAATGAAAGTAGTTTGCAGGAAAAAAACATTTTGGCAGTGATTTGGAAGATGATTTGTCATGGAGAGAACCAAAAAAAAGGTCACCTAGGAGAGTGGCTCAGAGTGATGGAAGTGAGACTTGAAGGCAATAATTGTCAGAGAGAGAAGGAAAGTTGTTTAAAAAGAAAATGTCTATATGAATTACTTGAAGATATAGGATATATGAGGGAAACCAATTAGTGCTAAAAATGACTATGATTGTAAAATCTAGATTTAGAATATGTCAGTAAATTGATGACATTAATGAGGATAGGCATCATTCTGGAATGAACATGTTCCTTCTTAAATAGCTCCAAAAGTATGGAGATAAAGTACAGAAAAACTCTGGGTGAGCCAAACAGATGTCAGAGAAAAACCACTTTTTTTTCCTTTATGTACAGAATTTTCTCAGGACATAGGCCTAAAGTCATAAGGATAGAATGGTTTGTCTTCTACATTCCTCCCATGTACAAAAATGCTGATATTCATGTTTTTAAATATGATCTGTAAACAAAGACTGACCTAAAGCTCAAAATACTTAAAGACAAAATTTACTTAAGGGATTTTTTTGGAAGTTTTTTTTTTTATTAAATGAACAATGTATAATTTGTAATTTTTAAAGCAGTCTAGTTTTTAAGATACTAGGGATCCAACTCTGCTGAAATAAATACATTGTGAAAGTATGATTACAATGCAAAATAAGAATGAATATAAATAAAATTTTGTATGGTTGTGAAAATCATTGATAATAATGAAAGTAATATCTTGTGAAAACATATGGCATTGGAAAGTGCATTTTAACATCAGTTGTGCAGTCATCAACTTTCTCAGTATACTCTTTTAAAATGTATTTTAAGAAATGCCAAAGCTTGACATTATTGTTCAATATTCCAGAACATCTGTATTTTTTAAGCAGGACTCTAATTTCAGTCACCTAAGAGGCAGACAGGCAGTATCAGCAATCAAGGAAGGGTAGAAACGAGGAAGAGTAAGGAGCTTCATAGAATAAGAAAACAACACAAGGCACCAAAAACAAGAACAATCTGTGGCACTTTTAAATACGTTGCTCTGAAAATCAAATGGTTACCAATAAGATATTAAATAATTTAATATATCTATTGATGTATTTAATGATGAAGAGAATAGTTCTTACATTTTTAAATAAATGTAAGACATAGTTTGCTTCAAACTAAAGACTAGTTTCCAAAGGAGGAAGGAGATTTTCTCAAATGCTGACTCTATGACTAACCCATGTGTATATTATTCTTATAAACACTTTTTTCTCTATATTACAATAAGTGACAATTTTTTAAGCTGGTTCACCCCTCTGTAGTGGTTGTCAGGTGATCTCTGGATGTCAGCATGAACCTTGGCTAGACTGCCTGTTTTAAAATCACCCCCAGAAAGGAATCTTAATGAAGTCATGACCAGTTCAAATGTGTTGAAACTAGATAGACAGATAGATAAGTGGGTAGATAGAGAGAAGTAAATAATAAATACTTAGATGGGTAGATGAGAGAGAGAGAGGGAGAGAGAAGGATGGATTGAGAAGGATGAAATTCAGCAAGAGAAGGAGATAAAGTATGGTACAGTTGTACAGAATCTGATCAATTAAAAGGTTAATAGGAGAAAGAAATTACAGCTGTCTTTTTAAAATAGTACTCCATTAAATTAGGTAACTCCTCCAACTTTCTTACTACTTTTTCAGTTCTCTTTGTTGACCTGTAGATTCCTATGTGCCTGTGACTTGACTATTAGCATCCCAATCACATATTAAAAAGTCAACCGATAGTATCTTTCACATTATCAATGTATTTTAATGTCATTTCTTAAGAAATGAGTATTTACACAGAGGCATATCTCGGGAATATTTGAGTTTGGTTGCAGACCACCTCAATAAAGCAAATATCACAGTAATGCAAATCACACAACTTTTTTGGTTTCCCAGGGCATATGAAAGTTATGTTTCCACCATCCTGTAGTCTATTAAGTGTGCAATAGTATTATGTCTAAAAAATAATGTACGTACCTTAATTAAAAGAAGCTTTGTTGCTAAAAAATGTTAACAATTATCTGAGCCTTCAGTGAGTCATAATCTTTTCTGGTGGAGGGTCTTGCCTCAATGTCGATGGCTGCTGACAGATCAGGATGGTGGTTGCTAAAGGTTGGGGCATCTTTGACAATTTCTTAAAATAAGACAACAATAAACTTTGTCACATCAATTAATTCTTTCTCTCATGAAAGATTTTTGTGTATAATAGGTAAGCATAAGTAGATATAGTTTTGTGATAGTTGTTTTTTTTTTCAGTAACTAGCTTTGAGTGAGAAGAAAAGGATCCCTAGACATCCAACATCAATGCCATCTTTGGAGTTAACAAACTTTCCATTGGGGATTATTTAAATCTCTTTGTGTTCTATGGAGATTAGCTTCAGTAAATGAGAGATTTTTGTTCGTTTCTTTTTATTTTGAATAATTCTTTTTATTTTATTAGAAGGAAGAGTTAGATAGCATGGGAATTTTGGAATGAAGGCTGGATGTGATGACTTTAGATAATGGAGTCTTTGAAGACAAGGAAAGAAAGGAGTTAGAGGATCCTGAAGAGGGACTTTGCCTAAATTGGGCTATGACCCTGAGTGGAAAAAGAAAAATGTGTAGCATAGTTATGAATTGTTGGAGTTAGGATGTATGGTTTATTTCTATGGTGGGTATGCTCTATCAATTTTTGGCTCATACTATTCTTTAATTCCAAATTCTGTTTAGTGTCTACCATTTCTGTCTAGTGTTTGTATAATATTGATGTCAGGGCTTTTAGTACGTCCATCACCAGAATAGTGTACATTGTACCTGACAGGTAAGTTTTTATCCCTCATCTCCCTCTCACCTTACCCCCTTCTTAGTTTCAAATGTCTTTTATACCACTCTATGACCATGTGTACCCATCATTCAGCTCCCACTTATGAGTGAGAACATGTGGTGTTTGTTTTTCCATTCTTGAGATACTTCACTTAGAATAATGTTCTCCAGTTCCATCCAAGTTGCTGCAAAAGACATTATTTCATTCCTTGTTATGGCTGAGTAGTATTTCATGGTATATATATACACCACGTTTTCTTAATCAACTCATGAATTGACGGGTACTTAGGTTGATTCCATGTCTTTGCAATAGTAACCTGTGATGCAATAAACATCACATACAAGTGTCTTTTTGACATAATGACTTCTTTTCCTTGGGTAGTTACCCAGTAGTAGGATTGCTAGATCAAATGGTAGGTCTACTTTTAGCTTTTGAGGAATCTCTATACTGTTTTCCATAGAGGTTGTACTAATTGACAACCCTACCAACAGTGTATAAGAGTTCATTTTTCACTGCATCCACACCAACATTTTATTGTTTTTTGATTTTTTGGTAATAGCCATTCTGATAGGGATAAGGTGGTATTTCAAATAGCTGTTTTTTAAAACGTAGGTTACTTCTTAGCAAAGTGCTAAGATAGGTATTTAAATATGTAAATTAGCTTATGCTTTGTATATTTAATTTCTACCACCCTTTCCTTCTCTCTCCTGGACATTTGTTTTTTCTTGCAAACAGACATATTTGTAATCTCTCCCTTATAAATATTTACAGCTTCCTATGTACATAAAACCACAATAGATATAAGTATTCCTTCCATTTGTGGTGGGAGGGGGGCATATAGCAGAGGCCAGCAAAGAACTTGAATCTGTAGTTAGCAGAATCAGCCAGGAAGCTTATGAACAAGATGGACTTAAAAAGGTCATGAGCAAACTGGTCTACACTGATCTATAGTATATCCAGTTTTTTCCTTTTTTTGTTTGAAATTACATTGTATATAATAGCTAATGTTTCATAAGTGTTTAATATGTTTGAAGTTAGTATTAAAGTTTCTAGTGAATATGGAAAAATTGTTGTTGCCTTTACCCGTGATTGTTTTTGCTTCTTGAGAATGAACTTATAGTTATAAATTATAACTGCTTCAGAGCTATAAATTGAAAAATTTTATAGATTACAAATTTGCTAAAGGGCTTTTTATCCTTAAAATGTATGAGTATGTTAATATTCTAATGAGAAATTGCTGAGGAGTCAAATTCATAATTATAAATGACTTAACTTAATAAAAATGTTGATTCAAGTAATATTTACTTAAAGCTTAAGTTTGCTGGAAAGCTTCTAGCAAATTTTTTATTAACATCACATAATAAAGTAATTGTGGTACTTTTAATTAAATTCTCAGTGAGGCGACAGTGTACTAATATGATTTTTCTTTCTTCTAGGCTTTTGAAAAAAATTAGCTCATCTAATCTTTTCATCCAAGATGTCAGAGGATGAAGCATTTAGAAATATGTGCTATTCATCTATCTATCAATGCTGCAGTTGGGAAAATTTGGTTCATGCTTTCAAGGTGCTGGAAAAATTTAGGGGAGGAGAATTAAGAAATATATCTTCAGGACTGAATAATTTCTGGAGGATACAATTTTCCAAGAATATATTTTTTACCCCTTGATTGAGAATTCTCTGGTGAGAAACAAGACAGTTAGATACTTGGATATATTATCAATAGATTGAAAATAGGTAATTAATTAAAAAATTTTAAAAACTATTAAATATCGTATTCTCATATGATCTTAATGGATGTTTCCAATAATTTATACATTCACCATTTACAGAGTATTTCTGAACATCCCTATCCTTCAACATGAGATTTCTATTTAACCTTCTAAGGAAGAGTGGAATAGACTGGTTCTCTATACTTTAAGAATCTGCATACTTAGGAACTCATAAAATGATATGCAGATACTTATATCTATTATACTTATGCAGATACTTATATCTGCATTATACTTATATCTATTCAACCACCATCAAAAAGTAAAGTTACAATATGCTTTATCAAAAGTGGTGATTTTAAACACATTTAAGACTAAGAAATGTTTGTTTAAACAAAAGTACATAAAGGAAATAAACATGAAATTGGGATAAAGTTGAGCTGCCCTCCTTAGATTTGGCCCTCTCTCTGATGTTCTCTCCTTCCCACGCATGCAGGAACCTCTAAAGGAACCTTGTGGAACAAAGTTTATAAAACACTGGTCTAGAGGACTGTTTAGAAATGAGTTAGAAATCCTGCCATTGCAAAAGGCATTATTAATTTTCCTCTTAGAAAATAATCCACGAACAACAGCCCTGTCACAGTCCCCTCCCCCCATTTCTGTCACTGCTCACCTGCATTATTTATAATAGCATGATGTTACATAAAAAAAAGATACCCTAGGTAAATAATTTTTCTCATTTATGTTTTTTAAATATCTCTAAAATTGTCTCCTAGAACATAAAATGAGATAATTCATACTTCGCAAGAATATTGCAGAGTTTACATAAAATCACATTTGAGTGACTGCTTTTGTAATGTTTTTAGTATTATTTTTTTGATTGTAATTGCATAGTTGGGCCAGAACTCAAACCTTCTACCTCTTGATTTTCTGCCCTTTCCCTTAGAGCAGGCTGCTGAGAATTCCACCACTTTGTTTAACAATGTCTGCAGACTACATGGCAAGAACAAGTTTAGTTCTGGGAGAAAATACGGCAGTGTCTGGAAATACTAAAGCAATCACCATCTTGGGTAATGGAAACAAAGAGTGGCTTTCTGGTGTATTTACTTATGATCCTGTATATTTCATATTTGCTAGGAAAGCTTATAACCCAAGGATTATGATATGGCTTTATTTTTTAATTATGTTGTAATGTCATGCAGGAGTTTTAAATTTAAATTCTAGATCCAAACACCAATTTTGAAGTTATTTTAGAAACGCCATTTGGGCTTCACGGAAGAGATGGCTTGTCAGCAGTTACTATTAACACTTTGCCCACTTTTCCTTGTCTCCTGTATTCTCGTCAGAGAGCTGCGTTAGACTGATGTTTCTCACTCACTTTCCATCAGGCACCTCATAAAAGCTGCATGGAAAGTTTTTATACTTGTAGAAAACTGAAAAGAACTTAAATATAGCTCTTAATAGTTGAAGAATTCATTCTATAGCCATGTGAGAGGACACCCTTCAGAAATTAAATATGATGTTACAGTTTAACATTTATCAACAAGAAAAGATAATCAGGTAGAACTGCCAATTGAAGAACAGATTATTTCTTTAAAATTATTTATTTACTTACCTATCTGATCTATCTCAGTCTCAAATAACAAAAGCCAATACCCTAGTGGATAGGGTAATTCTTTTCTTTCTGTTTTTTGTTTGTTTGTTTCTTTGCTCCTCCCTCCCTCTTTTCTTCCTTCCTTTTTACCTTCCTCTTACCCCATCTGTCTTTCATTCTGCCTGTCTTTCTTTCTTGCTTACTTTCTCTTTCTTTTCTCCTTCTTCTTTTTCGATGACCTACATCATTATAATTGTTCTGCAATGAATTGATGTCCTATGTATACAAAATACTATACCATAAATATTTTTAATAGAAACAATATTTTATACTTGTTCACAGGGCAAAATTGGTGAAATACGGACTAAGACCAGGCCGCTCATACATGATCATTGAATGTTTGCCAGTCTCATTGGCTTTATATTTCTTCTTCATTTATGAAAGGGATGGTGCTTCAGAGATTAATCAGTATTAACAGCTGTATGACAGGTTATTTACTTGTCTGACACTTTTACTAATTCTTAGGCCTGAGAATAGCTTTTCTCCCTTATGACACAGAACAATTTCTAAATGATTGACACTAAATATTATTACAGTGTTAGTGGACTCAGAATTAATTTTAATCAAATATTGAAGCGAGGGCTTTAATTATGAATCAAGAGCAGTGCCTAAATATTGAACCATAGTTTTTGTAATACAATAAACTAGTCATTTAAATTTCATTGTATAATCATTATTGTGTTCAGTTACATATCCCACACAGAAAGAGATAAATTAAGCTTATTGCATTTCAAAAAGCAGTTCATAATACTAAGTATAAATGTTTAAGAACATCAAATAACTCCAAATATAAAACTAATGGAAATTTCAGAACTTTTCCAATAGTATCCCTCCTGTCCTTCTCCTCCTTGTCTGTTGTTACATAATAATCACCAGGACAGGGATTGTCTAGACTTAAGAAATATATATCTACAGGTGTGAATTTATTCCAAGTTTTGACATGTATTAAAACTCGTGCACATATTTCTCATGCTTATTGTGTTATCAATATACATTTCTCTTAGAAAGTACTTTTTAAAATTGTACTACAATAATTCTTTGATTTATTATTTTATTTCGCTTAGAGTTTACAAAAAATAAGTATGATTTGCTTTTATTATTTTATGCCGAAGTCAGAGATTTTTGTCTTCTTTATACGATAATTTTACTAGAAATAATGAAATTAATAAGAAAGACTAAAATAACACAATTTCACCTTGCATAACTAATAATAAGTAATACTACTTGTTATAAAGTTACTGTAGGGAAGCCCAGAGTCTCTTAAAATCCTAGAAATGAAATAACAGAGGCTTATATTTATTTTAATTTAGTATTGATTTATCTAAAACTCTTCATTTCTTTTATGTAGCTTATAGCACTCTAAGATAAATTTAAACATATTTTTAG
This sequence comes from Daubentonia madagascariensis, assembly GCA_023783475.1. Lineage (NCBI taxonomy): Eukaryota > Metazoa > Chordata > Mammalia > Primates > Daubentoniidae > Daubentonia > Daubentonia madagascariensis. Next base: position 42,068,784 of record JAKFHU010001569.1, on the reverse strand, counting down.
TGTTGGAAAGAAAGTACAAATGTCAAATATCAATTTATTGTATTTAAAATAATTTCTATGTTGAAATCAAGTGAGTAGTGGAATTCAATATGAAGATATCAATACTCAATATTAATCTTTAGTTCTAAATCAACAGGAACATAACAGGCAGCATATACAATATTTACAAATTTAGAAAAAGCAAATTTGCTTAAGCAATATCTTCAAGACTATTTACTCTGGTTAATCAAATTTTAACCAGAAAAATTCCAACCCAAACTCAATATCCTTTGAAGTTGTCACAGAAAATGGATTTTTATGTTATTCTTTTTCTTAAAATTTGCTTATAATTAGCTTAAAATAAGTTTATTTTCTGCAGATATATTTCTGTAGTACTATAATTTTGGGTTATTTTTATATTATTTCTGCTGAACCTGACTAGAGTAAGCATTTGGATTATTTGCTTTGAGTTTAGTTCTGTGCAAATAGATGAATCACTTTTCAGGATTTTACAATAATGCCAATAAATCAGACAAAAAGATTGTTTGAGCCCTGCAAGTGAGTTAAAAGCTAAGTTGAAGTGAAGGTGTATCAAAGCTTAATATGTCCAAATTAAGGTGCTTTGGACTCCTATTTCAGTTTACTCAGCTATACTCTTTAGAATGGTAATGCCAATAGGAGTAGCCCATGCCTATTGTTTGTAGGCTGAAAATTATTTCTTTCCTTTTTTTTTAAAATTTCTTTGACTCTCAAAATATGTTCATGACAGTTGCTTCTTTTTCTTCTGGCTGAGAAATATTATAGAACTTGACAATTAAATATTTCAGACACCTTTAATAAGTTCATTTACATGGTATGAAAAAGAACACAGTGTAAATAAAACAAAAAGAGAGAATCAAGCTTTGCCCAATCATATACTAAGTGGACAAAAATTAAAATTTCTGAAATATGAAGTTAATAATTCAATGCCATCAGTTTCCTAACTTGCTTTCATAGTACTTCTAATCACTTTTAAATCATTTGTTATATATTGTTCTGTATTGTAATTATAAATATATGTTATCTTCTCTCCCTTGTTTTAGAGAAGAATTGCATTCTATTATTTCCATGAGACCCTCTAGTGCCTAGCACACTTGCACAAAGAGGGAGATTTTAATACAGGCTTGTTTACTTAAGGTGATTAATGACATATTCAATCAAGAGCATTTGAAAAATGAATTATGAGTGGTACAATTTTAGTGAATTACTGGCTGAATTTTAATGGAATGTGTTGGTTGTTTGCAACGAGAGAGAGAGAACACAAAAAGCAGGAGAAAGGGAGTAAGAGAGGGATAGAAAACAAGTAAGAATGAGAAGCAGAGAAACTAAGATTTCCTGTACCCAGAGAGAATATATACAGGCTTTCTTTTCTCTTTTCTCTATCAATTTTAAGATTGCTCCAGGAAAATAATAAAAGCTGTGTTCATAAAACTGAAAAAAAACCATTAAATTTATTTTTATTACTTTGTATTTAAAGATTTACTGAGTATTGCAAAGCAATTATTGAGAAATATTGTGCTTTGTCTAAAAGAACTTGGACACATTGAGACAATACCAAATGATACCTGATAATATTTTTAAGTCTTGTCCAGAGAGCCTTCTGCAACCACATGGATGATAGGCCTCAGCTTTATCCTCTCTAAGGACTTCTGGGATTTAAAATTCTATTCCATGAAACTATGTTAAAGCTGACACGTCTTTTAGCAAATAACTTTTCCTCTTTTGAGGGTAGGTGTCAAGTATTTTATCTATGGCTGGCTAATTTACTACTTCACTGATCTTATTAGCTAATCAAACTACATTTCTTAAACATATCATTCATAGTCCTGGTAGTCATTAGAAATGATTTTTAAAAAGTACAAACAAACATAAGACTTACTGATAAAATAAAAACATAGAAGATACACAGAGACATAGACTTTTTCAAGTCAGAGCCTTTAAACTAATTGAGATGAACAAATATTTCTAATAATATTGCATTATAATTATCCATTCATAGACATTAAGGTAAGTAAGCTAAATGGATGCTCCAGGATATAGGGAAAAAAATCAGGGAACACACTTTGTCAAGAAATTACCTAATCCTGGCTGAGTGTGGTGGCTCATACCTGCAACCCTAGCACATTGGGAGGCCAAGATAGGAGGATCACTTGAGCCCAGGAGTTTTAGCTTGCAGTGAGCTATGATGACATCACTGCACTCCAGTCTGGGCAACAGCGTGAGACCTTGTCTCAAAAACAAACAAACAAACAAAAAACCTAAAACACACAAAGAACTTACCTTATCCAAAAGGCTTCTTCAGAGCTAGAAAATAAAAGGTTGAGTGCATGATTTGGGAGCACACTGAGAGAGAGGGAGGCGGGACAAGGGGAACATTATACTATTATAGGTAAGAGAATATCATGAAGTTGGGGGGGGGTCAGGACTTACAGAAGGTACAAAAGAAGAAAAAAGAAAAAGGAGTTGAGCGAAAAAGAACAAGACTTGATCTTTCAGGCAGAAGAAATGACATACTGCAGGCAGGTTATTTAGCTTCTCTGAGTCTCACTTTACTCTTCTAAAAATGGAATTAATAATATCTAATTTCCAAGAAATATTTTTAATATTAAAAAAATGCTCATAAAGCATCTGGAATATTACTTGTCACATAATAAATGCTTACTGTATTTTAGCTGCCAAAAAGGCATACTAATAATAATGAAGCAAGCATATGTTTGCAACATTGGTGATGAAAATACTACTAATAACAATAAATCCACATCTTTTTATTTTCAACTATATTCCATAAAAATGGAATCTTGCAAGTTTTCCACTTTAGCTGATCTGAAAGTCATTCAAGGCCTAAATTCCTTTTACATTAGTTAAAATTAACAATTCCCAGATAAGAACATTTTCAAACTGAGTATAACACTGAGGGAATTAGTCAAGACCAGACCTGTCCTGCATGAAATACTCAGAACTGCATTATACATGGATCAACATGATGGTCAACCAGCAGTGTAAAACCACCCAAAAGCTAAAGCTCAGAGCTCATATAAAAAAACAGTACAAGAGGTTAAAAAAAGCAAGAAAGTATTATCCAACCAGATGAACAGAACAACATCCCACATCTCAATTCTATCAGTCAACGTGAATGGTTTGAATTCTCCACTCAAGAAACATAAGCTCGCTGAATGGATTAAAAAAAAATATAAGACAAATATCTGCTGTCTCCAGGAAACACATCTAACCAACAAGGACTCTTACAGACTCAGATAAAATTGACTTTAAATCAAGAATAGTAAAGAAAGACAAAGACAGACATTATATAATGGTCAAGGGAACAATTCAACAAGAAGACACAACAATCCTAAATATTTATGCACCTAAAACAGGAGTGCCCAGATTCATAAAGCAAATCCTACTAGAGCTATGCAAAGAAATAAATAGCAGCATTGTAATTGCTGGGGACTTCAACACCACACTGACAGAACTGGACAGATCATCCAAGCAGAAAATAAATAAAGAAACACTGGACATAAATGGGATTTAGAACAAATGGGCCAAACAAATATTTACAGAACATTTTACCCCAAAGCTACTGATTATACATTCTTCTCATCAGCACATGGAATGTTCTCCAAGATTGATCATATTTTATGCCACAAATCATGGCTCAACAAATTCAAAAAAATTGAAATCATACCATGTATTTTCTCAGATCACAGTAAAATAAAAGTAGAAATCAACAAAAGAAACACCCAATTTTACACAGTCATGGAAATTAAACAACCTGGCTGAACAATTATTGGATCAATGATGAAATTAAGATGGAAATAAAAAGATACCTCAAACTGACTGACAAAGGGCACACAAGCTATCATAGCCTTAAGTGCCTACAACAAAAAGACAGAAAGATTACAAATTACCAATTTAATGGCACATCTCAAGAAACTAGAAAAGGAAGAGCAAACTAAACCCAAAGCCAGCAGAAGAAAAGAGATAACTAAGGTCATAGCAGAACTAAATGAAATAAAAAACAAGAAAATAATACAGAAGATCAATGAAACAAAAAGATGGCTCTTTGAAAAGATAAACAAAATTGATAGATCTCTTGCTAGATTAACCAAGAATAGAAGGGAAAGGACCCTAATAAGCACAATCAGAAATGAAAAAGGAGATATTACAACAGATGCCACAGAAATACAAAATATCATCTGTGAATAATATGAAAATCTCTATGCACATAAACTCAAAAACATAGAGGAAATGGACAAATTTCTGGTATCACACAACCTCCCAAGACTCAATCAGGAAGAAATAGAATTCCTGAACAGACCAATAACAAGCAACAAGATTGAAGCAGCAATATAAATTCTTCCAACAAAAAAAGCCCTCAACCAGATAGATTCACAGCCAAATTTTATCGTATCAACAAAGAAGAGTTTGTACCCATTCTGCAGAAATTATTCCATGACATCAAGAAGGAGGGAATCCTCCCCAAATCATTCTACAAAGCCAATATCACCTTGATACCAAAGCCAGGAAAGGACACTACAAGAAAAGAAAACTACAGACCAATATCCCTTATGAATATACATGCAAAAATCCTCAATAAAATGCTAGCAAACTGAATTCAACTGCATATAAAGAAAAATAATCCACAATGACCAAGTGAGCTTCATCCCAGAGATACAGGGATGGTTCAACATATGCAAATCTATAAATGTAATTCACCACATAAATAGAAGCAAAAACAAAGACCATATGATCCTCTCAATTGACGCAGAAATAGCATTTGACAAAATTCAGCACTCTTTATGATAAGAATGCTTAACAAAAAGGCATGGATGGGACATACCCCCAAATTATAAAAGACATCTATGACAAACCCACAACCAATATCATACTGAATGGGGAAAAATTGAAAGATTTCTTCTTAGAACTGGAACCAGACAAGGTTGTCCACTGTCACCAATTCTGTTCAAATATAGTGCTGCAAGTCATAGCTAGAGCAATCAGGCAAGAGAAGGAAATCAAGGGTATCCAAATCGGGAAAGAGTAAGTCAAACTATCGTTTTTTGCTGATGATATGATCTTATATCTGGAAAACCCCAAAGACTGCACCAAGAGACTCTTGGAATTTATAAATAAATTCAGCAAAGTCTCAGGGTACAAAATCAATGTCCAAAAATCAGTAGCATTCCTATACACCAATACTGGTCAAGCTGAGAGTCTAATTAAAAAGTCAATACCATTCAAGATATCTACAAAGAAAATAAAATACCTAGAAATATACTTAACCAAGGAGGTGCAAGATCTCTCCAAAAAGAACTATGAAACACTGAGTTGAGGAAAGAAATTGCAGATGATACAAACAAATGAAAAAACATATCTTGCTCATGGATCAGTAGCATCAACATTGTTAAAATCTCCATACTAACCAAAGTGATTTACAGATTCAATGCAATCTCCATCAAAATACCAATGTCGTTTTTATTTAACAGATCTAGTAAAACTAATTCTATGCTTCATTTGGAACCAGGTAAGAGCCTGAATAGCCAAAGCAATCTTAAGCAAAAGAAAAAATCTGGAGGCATCACACTACCAGACTTCAAACTATACAAGGCTATAGTAACCGAAACAGGATGGTACTGGCACCAAAATAGAGACATAGACCAATGGAACATAACAGAAAACTGAGATATAAAACCATCCATATATAGTCCACTGATCTTTGACAAAGCAGACGATAATATAGACTGGGGAAAAGAATCCCTATTCAATAAATGGTGTTGGAAAAATTGGATAGCCACATGCAGAGGAATGAAACAGACCTCTCACCCCCCCAAAAATTAATTCAAAATGGATAAAAGTCTTAAATATAAGGCATGAAATCATAAGAATACTAGAAGAAAATGTTGGAAAAACTCTTCTAGATATCAGCTTAGGCAAAGAATTTATGAAGAAGAACACAATGGCAATCACAACAACAACAAAAATAAATAAATGAGACTTGATTAAATTAAAAAGTTTCGGCACAGCCAAGGAAATAGTCAACAGAGCAAATAGACAACCTACGAAATGGAGAAAATATTTGCAAACTATACAGCCAATAAAGGGCTAATAACCAGACTCTACAAAGAACTCAAGCAAATCAGTAAGAACAAACAAATGACCCCATTAAAAATTGGGCAAAAGACATGAACAGAAGCTTTTCAAAAGAAGGTAGACAAATGACAAATAAACATACAAAAAATGCTCAACTTCACTAATCCTCAGGTACATTCAAATCAAAACCACCATGAGGTATCATCACTTTACCCCTGCCGGAATGGCTTTTATTAAAAAGTTCAAACAGATTAGTTGCCCCTCCTCCCATAGATAGGGAAGTGTAAAATTGATAGTGGGGAATATGTAACAGAAGGAATGGCCTGAAAAAAAAAATGGCAAAAATATTTTCTGTCTCTTTAAAACTTCCCCCACCCTTTTTGGGAACTGTGGCCTGGCCTGCATCCCTGTCTTGGGCAGGTGATCAGGAGAGGCAAGGGAATATCTCTTGTTCTTTGTGTTACAGAAGAAACCTCAGCTGAATTGTGGGCCCCATCCGAGGCCTGGCTCCATCCCAGCCCTGGCATCTTGCTGGCGGAGGTCTGGGTGGGCCTCCCAGGTGGGTGGAGGTCACAGGCCTTGTCTTAGGCAGAGATGGGATGATTAGAATCATTAACAATAGCCTAAACTGAGGGTCCTCCTTTAAAAGCTCTATTTCTGCTTATGTACAGGGAAATTTGGATTTTGAGATGAGAGTCTGTCATTTTTCCTTCTTTGCTGGAAAAGCAATAAACTTCTCTTTCCTTCTTCTCAAAAATAAATAAATAAATAAATAAAAAGTCCAAAAATAATAGATGCTGGTGTGGATGCAGAGAAAAAGGAATGCTTATACTCTGTTGGTAGGACTGTAAATTAGGACAACCTTTATGCAAAACAGTGTGGAGATTCCTCAAAGAATGAGAAGTTGACCTACCATTTGATCCAACATTCCCACTACTGGGTATTTACCCCCCACCAAAAAAAAAGAATTCATTTTATCAAAAGATAACTGCACTTGAATGTTTATTGCAGCACCATTCACAATTGCAAAGATGTGTATCAACTAAGTGCCCATCAATCTATGAGTGGATTAACAAAATGTGGTATGTGTATGTATACCATGGAATACTACTCAGCCACGAGGAAGGATGACTTAATGCCTTTTGTAACAATTTGGATGGAACTGGGGACCATTATCCTAAATGAAATATCTAAAGAAAAACAAACCCCACATGTACTCACTATTAAATTGGAACTAACCAATGATCACACGTGCATAGAGGGAAGTATAACTCAACAGAAATCAAGCAGGGGGTATGCGGGAGGAGGGGATGGGTGATAAACTACTTAACAGATACAATGAACACTATCTGTGTGATGGGCACACTTATAACCATGACTCAAGTGTTATAAAAGTGATCCATGTAAACAAAAATATTTGTAACCACTGTAATGTTTAGAAATGATAAAAAAAAAAACCCTTGGAATATGTACAGAGGTATTTTACACATTAAGTAGTTTTCCAGGCCATGATTCCAACCCTCTTCATTGTCTGGAATACTTAATAAAAATCTGATATATATAGTTTTGGGCCAGTGTTATTTTGGAGGTTGAAAGAATTCAATATGAGGTGACATAAAAAAATAGGACAGTAGAATTATAATGGCAAGATGATATAACGGCCAACTTTGTGTGTGGAAAGAATATAAGTTAAAATTGAAAGAATAAATTAACTTTAAAGATACACTATAATATTACTTATGTAGATTTTTACTCTTCTTCTTGTCCCCATCAATAACTGTCAGAATTTTAATGTGTATGCACATTGATGCAAACGGATCATAAATGTGTCTCCAGCCTTCACCTTTCATGCTATTTAGCCACATCTCAGTTCTCTTTGTTTAGTAGTCCTCTGAAGCCTGATTAATCTTGTCAAAGCTTTTGTTAATGGAACACCAAAATAGATACCTGAAGTTTGCATTTTTAGATTCTGATCTCCCTAATTCACCTTTCATTCTCTTATATTCCTTTATAGTTGAGCATCTTTCCTCTTCTGTTTCATCCTACTGCCTTCTGCCCCCCCCAAAAAACCTAGATCTCATCTTCACTTTTTGTTTACACTCTCACTTGTCTAATCTAAAGCATGGATTTGATATCTTCTAATTTCTAATTCTGACATGATTTTATGATTAATAATCAAATCATTCTTCATCTAGACAAAAATGAGATATTTGTATAAACCCACTGTTTTGACTAAATCCTCCAATGATTATTGTATTGGGGTCCATCTCTCTCTTTAGCTCTGATAATATTTGCTTTATATATCAGGGTGCTCTAGTGTTGGGTGCATATATATTTAGAATTGTTATATCCTCTTGCTGAATTGACCCATTATCATTATATAATGACCTTCTTTGTCTCTTTTTGCAGTTTTTGTCTTGAAATCTAATTTATCTGATAGAAATATAGCTACTATTGCTCTTTTTTGTTTCCATTTGCATGGAATATCTTTTTCCATCCCTTTATTTTCAGTCTATGTGTGTTTTCATAGGTGAAACGGGTTTCTTGCAGACAATATATAGTTGGCTCTTGTTTTATCCATTAAGCCACTCTATGTCTTTTGATTGGTGAGTTTAATCCATTCACATTTAATGTTATTATTGATAGGTAAACACTCACTACTGCCTTGTTTTTATTTGATCTCTGGTTGTTTTGTGGTCTTCTCTTTCTTTCTTCCTTCCTTCCTGTCTTCCTTTTTTAAAAGTGATTTTTTCTGGTATTGTGTTTTAATTTATTGCTTTTTATTTTTTGTGTATCTGTTGTAGGTTTTTGATTTGAGGTCATATGAGGCTTGCAAAGAACATTTTATAATCAGTTATTTTAAGCATGTGACAACTCTACTTACAAACAAACAAACAAACAAAAAACAAGCCTAACAGAAACCTAACAGAATTTTGCCCTTCACCTCCATCTTCCCCTGCTTTTTAAGTTTTTGTTGTTTTCATCCATATCTTTTTATACCACCTATCTCTCAAAAAGTTGTTATTATTTTGATTGGTTTGTCTTTTAGTCTTCCTACTCAAGATATAAGTGGTTTATACACCACAATTACAGCAATAGAGTATTCTATATTTGTGTTCTTACTGTTACCAGTGAGTTGTACATATTCAGATGAATTCCTTATTGTTCATTAACGTCCTTTTCTTTCAGATTGAAGAACTCCTTTTAGCATTTCTTGTAGAAAAGCTCTGGTGTTAATGAAATTCCTCACCTTTTGTTTGTCTGGGAAAGGCTTTATTTTTCCTTCATGTTTGAAGGATATTTTTGCAGGATATAATATTCTGGGGTTAAGGTTTTTTCCTTAAGCACTTTGAATATGTCATGCCACTCTCTCCTGGCCTGTACAGTTTTCACTGAAAAGTGTGCTGCCAGACATATTGGAGCTCCTTTATATGTTATTTTTTCTTTTTCCTGCTTCCCTTAGGACCTTTTCTTTATCTGACCTTTGGGAGCTTAATCATTAAATGCCTTGAGGTAGCCTTGTTTGGATTAAATCTGCTTGGTGTTCTATGACCATCTTGTACCTGAATATTGATATTTTTCTCCAGGTTTGGAAAGGTCTCTGTTATTATTTCTTTGAATAAACTTTCTACCTCAATCTCTCTCTCTACCTCCTCTTTAAGGCCAATAACTCTTAAATTTGCTGTTTTGAGGCTATTTTATAGCTCTTGTAGGTATGTTTCATTCTTAATTTTTTCTTTCTTTTTTCTCTTCTGACTGTGTATTTCAAATAGCCTATCTTCAAGCTCACAATTCTTTAATCTTCTTGGTCAATTCTGCTGTTGAGAGACTTTGATTCATTTCTCAATTTGTCAATTGAATTGTTAAGTTCTAGAATTTCTGCTTCATTTTTTTCATTATATCAATCTCTTTGTTAAATTTCTTTAATGGGCTTCTGAATTCCTTCTGAGTGTTGTCTTGAAATTCACTGAGCTTCTCCAGGACAGCTATTTTGAATTCTTTGTCTGAAAGATCAACTATCTCCATCACTCCAGGATTGGTCACTGGTACCTTATTTAGTTCATTTGGTGAGATCATGTTTTCCTGGATGTTCTTGCTGCTTGTGGATATTTGTCAATGTCTGGGCATTGAAGAATTAGGCATTTATTTTAATCTTCACAGTCTGGGCTTGTTTGAACCCGTCCTTCTTGAGAAGCCTTTCCAGACACTCAAATGGAACTGAGTGTTGTGATCTATGTCTTTGGTCACTGCAGCCATATCAGCACTGGGAGTGCCACAAGCCCACCAATGATGTGACTCTTACAGACTCCTGGTTGTGCCTCCTTGGTGGCTGTGGGTAAGATACAGGAGAATTCCATGGATTACCAGGCAAAGTCCTTCACTCTCTTCCCTTGATTTCTGTGCTGGGCTGTAGGAGTTGGGGGAGGTGTGATTTGGGCACTCCCTTGTGGCCACCAGTGCCAGGTCACACCTGAAGTCAGCCCAGTCTAACCCAAAGCCAGTGGTGACTGTTGCCTGGCTACCTCTGATGTTTATTCAAAGGCCAAGGGCTCTTTAGTCAGCAGGTGGTGAATCCTGCCAGGACTGGGTCATTCCCTTCAGGGCAGCATGTTTCCTTCTGGCCTATGGTGGGTCCAGAAATACCATCAGGAACTAAGACCTGGACTCAGAGGATTAAGGAGTCTGCAAGATACTTTATTTTAATGTGGCTAAGCTGGTCCCCACTTTGCAAAACAAAGTTCTCTGAGCTCTTCCCTTTCCATTCCCCAAGTGGAAGAAGATTCTCCCTGAGTGGAGCTGTCTATAGTTGGGAGAGGGGTGACACAGGCATTGGTTTGGCTACAGCTGCTAGTGTCTCACTGGGTTATGTGCACCCCTAGTCCACTGGCTCTGAACTAGCACAGCCACAGGAATTGCCCAAGGACTGCAGCCTTTGTGGCCTAACTGCCTTATGAATTTATTCCAGGCCCCAACCTGCTTTTTGTCAGCCTGTGGTCAGACTAGCCGGAACTCATGTTTTGGGGCAGAGGATTTTCCTCTGGCTGGGGTGGTCAAAATGCTCCCTCCATGGACACCAGCAGAATTCTGCCTATTCTGTGTTCCCCTGTGCCAGGGAGGCCCTGTGTTTCAATACAATGCCCCACAATCACTTCACTCTCCCTCCCTTAGACACACAGAGTCTCTCTCCACTGGGCATGCTGGCATGGCACTGCCAAAGGATGGGGGAGGTTTGGTGTAGGCAATGCAAGATTGTCTTTTCTGCCCTCCTCACTGCCTCTTTCCTTGATACAATGTTAAAAGCAGGTAGTATGATTACTCAACTGACTTTTGGTTCTTCTTAAGGTGCTTGCTTGCACGGATAGTTGTTGAATTTGGTGATCATGGAGAGGTAGGATCACTGGAGGTTTCTGTTCAACCATCGTGCCCTCTGTTTCTATCTTCTTAAAGAGATTGTATAGAATTGGTATAAATTTTTCCTTAAATGTTTGGTAGAATTCACCAGTGAACCCTTCTGTGTCTGGTTCTTACTGTTTTGGAAGGTTATTGATTATCAATTTGATTTATTGAAAGACTATAAAAAATGTGTAGAGGCGATATCAGAAATAAATCAGAAACATAGGTTTTTATGGTTATACAACCGTGAACTATTCTCAAGGATTAGACAGAACCAAAATTTAAGCTATACTTAGAAATACAGATTGACATTATGTTGTTGATTTTCACTGATGTACTATCATATTCTGTTTCAGCACTTAAAGCAGCTTCTTAATAATTTAGTTAATGAATTTTATAAAACAATGTAATAAGCTAATGTATCTTTTTTACACTTGAAGAATGATATATAGTTCCCATATTTTGATTATTGCTTATTTGTATTTTTTCCTAGTCATAGTATCAGATGTGAAATTTTAAATTTCCTTTTAAGCACAATAGGAATACTTTCTCTAACTTCAACTGCTACATTGCCATTAGATTGGCAATCTTGGTGGTTCACATTGAGTATGAATATTCACAGTAAACGTGCTTAAAGTGCTTGTTTCTCATGTAACCTTAGCAGTTATGACTGCCTATGTTTTAGAAATTTATGGTTAAATAAGGGAATAAAGTATAGTGTAATTATGAAAATGAAGAAATAATAGCTATGTACTAGATCCTTAATAACTTCCTAAAGATAAGATTTAAATTTCAAGAAGAGGCCAATATATCTTAATAAATCGAACAGTGACACACATGAGAATAGTATAAGAAAACAACTTAGGTTTTGCAGGTAGGAAGTCAACATACAGTTTAGGAAAATGTAAATTTTGCAAATTTTGTTAGCTACTAAGAATGATCTCAAAAAGTATAAATACATGGTGAAGCGGGGCATTCTTTTAAATACATTTCTTTATTTTTTTTTTCTTCTATTTCTCAGGGAAGACAGTGTTCAGCATTAAAAAGAAAATGAATTAATGTTTAGACATAATCCCAATTGTGGACATTACTTAGCAATAAAATAACTTACCATTTTTATATTTTATAAATGAGATTGTTTTTATTTGCTAGAAAAATGATCAATCAAGGGATCATAAATTTGTAGAATTGCAAGAAAATTTGCACATTATTTATTCATTAGATTCTAGTCCAATACTACATTTTATCATAATTCAGTGAAAAGGACAACAAAACCAAACAAGAATATAGTAGATAAATTCATTTTTCTTTTAGGTGTAAAATCAACTAATTAACTAACAAAATTGTTTTATATTAATTTTACTTTACTGCCCACATTTTCTTTTGTCATTAAATATTAAAAAAGTAATACAATAATTTTTTTATTGTGAGCCATGATATCATTTGTTCTCAATTGCTAAACTAAATTGTGCTATCGTCCAAACTTCGTTTTTTTCCCCAAGTGATGCCTCTCTCTGTAAAATCAGAAAGATAGAACTGGTAAATAATTCCCAAATACTCTGAAGGTCATTAAAGTAGTCACTTTCTCCTGTTGAAGGATGAATCCTTAGGGCAAATAAGTCATTCTTCCCACCTCTTTAGTTCATTCCTAGTATACTTGTCTCTTCCCTAAGCCTCAATTTTGCTCAGTATTTCTGCTACTGATTTTGCTTGGCCAATTTTCATTTATGTAGTGTTGGAATTATTTGAGTTTCTGCCTCTGTGAACTATCAGAAAGTCTGAAAATTGAAGCTATTCTCAAATAATGTTGAAAAAATCTGGAATCATGATTTTAAAAGTTTCTCACTGAAAGTAACTATGAAACTACGATTAGTCTGAAAGAAAACGAAAGAACAAAACCCCCCAAATCCATTGAGTTAAAGTTCTCTCTGATTGAAGGAATGCATTTTTTTCTTAAAAAAAAAATGGAGATCATTAACATTGAGGTGGCAAGTAATGGAGAACTCTTTAGTCATAGTCATTTTTTACTATTATGTCTGTGGCTGACTGTCACAGTGTCTAAATAAATGACCAGAAAATTGGTTCACAAAATGTCTCAAAGCTGATAGTTGATGTTGGCTAATATTGACCTTCCTGATATTGGCTTATCTCTGTAGGAAGAACAACACATAAAAGCAGTTACATCTGATGAGCACTTGTTTTCTATCATTTTCCTTGTGAATACATAAAATTGTGAATACATACACATTTTGTGTTCTATTCTCAATGCAATATATTAGTAAATTTGAAAATGTATTTTGTTGATGATGATGACAAGATTACATCTTTTAGGTTTCTTTGACCATATTTAGGTGCTGAAAGGTATGAGAGAAAGTATCTAAGAAGATTTTAAAGCCATAATTAGTTCAGTTTAGGGCAAAGAATCTGTAAATCAAAAGTACCACTAAAAGACAAATATTTTCTTTTGATTTAATCCTTGTGAAATGTCAACTAACCTGTGCAATTGTGCCTTCAAACCATCCTTCAAAGAAACTTCTCTTTACAAGACAAGGAGACATTCATGAATAAGAAATTTTGAAACCAATTCAATTGTTTGTATACATACACACACATACCTATAGACACACATATAAGCATATCATACTTTAAGACATATTGATTACTTGATTCTTCTAATTTTTTTAATGTTTCTTATACACCTATAGGTATAGAAAATTCATATATGTGAAAATAAGTTTCCACATTTCTTAAATGATCTTTGAAAGGATTTTAATCACTATAATGAGTATGGTCCTTATTCCCTTTATAGAATCACTCCTACACAATGCAAAGAATCACTCCTACACAATGCACTTCCAATGTCTCCAAAATGGCTCTACTCTCATACACAACTGTTTGTTAAAGTAGAAAAAATATACAGTATAAAATATACATAGACTTATTTTTAAATAATTTTGAGATTTGATTTTCATATTAAGCTCTACTTTTAGCTTGTCACAAATTATAAATACTGCATGCTTTTACAGATTTTTTTATGATTCTATACATAAACATGAAAAATTACTTTTTTATGATTCAACGGAGCTTTATCTATCTGACCCAGCCTTTCTTGGCTTCAAGATACACATTGATTTTGTTGGCTTTCATTGGATTAGAATGGTAGACTGTTGTAGTAGACAGCAGCAAGTGGATATGAGTATTTCTGGTAATTATGGATTCTGCCTACAAACCATTCTTTACCCTTTGATTTGGACGTCACATCCTGTGCTTGATCTGAAACATCTTGGACTGCCTTGGCTGCATGCCATGTACTTCTTTCATGAATGTACTTCTCTAGCCCTCTGACTCTAAGACTTTGTCTATCTTTTGCTGCCTCAATTACTCTCTGTTTTTCTCCTTGCCTTTCTAAAACTTCTTTTTACTTTTACCTTCTTGTTTTAAATCCCTTCCTTGCCTCCTTTCCAAAAACCCACCCAAAAGGTTTGGGGTTTCATAAAGGTTTGCCATCCCCTTCCCATAAGTGTCTTATGATCCTCTTTGATGACATGCATTCCTGCATTGTGCTTTCTTTAATACCACTATTATACACAATAAATTTAACCTACGCTTTACGTGCTGTGATCAAAAACTCAAATTTATAGGATCATTCTAAATCTCTGTATTCCAAGTTTATATATGGTTATATCTGTATCTCCAGTCATTTTCCACCAAAATTCCAATATGTGGATGCTCTAAGGTCTTTGAAGGTCCGTAAGCTTCATAAGGCTAGAGAGCCTGATTTTTTCATACAAAAATGGCTGTATCATCAGTGCTCACCAGATTTCTACTTTTTGTGATTGCTCAACAAATACCCATGAATGAATCAGCACGTGTTTGTATTTCGAGGGTATCAGCTACGTGGGTGGCCTCTGCAGCTGGAGTGCAGAACAACCCAGTATGTATGAGCATTCCTTGCCTCTGAGATACATTGCCATCTGCTGCTCACACTGTTGCCTTTCATGGTGGCAAACAGATGAAGCTCCTTGTGTGTGTATGTGTGAGTGTGTGTGTGTGAGAGAGAGAGAGAGAAACACCTTGTTGACTCTTATCTATACGTTTTATCCACGTCCTCTCTACCTCCATGCTTTTGTTTTGTTTTGTTAATGTATGTCCCTCTAGCACCCATTGCCATCCCATCAATTTCTTCCTCTGGCCTTTGATCTCCAATGATCATATTGCAAAAAATACAAATTTTATTGTGCTGTTTGAAAAAGAAATCTTTAAAACATATGGTGGAGTGAAACACTGTTCAGAAATTTGAAAGTATTTGGCCAAAGCTGCCAATCAAAAGTTAAATGTTTTACTATTCGAATTTCTTCCATTCAAATCCATCTCTTCCTTAAATTAAGGTGCTTTAAGGTTCTATGAATTTTAGTGCCACTATTCTGTCAGAAAGAGGATATCATTACAAATAAAATCATGTATTTTCAAAATTCTAACTTGCTTTTAAGTCAAGGTCTAGGAGGTGAATATGACCTGCTTTTCTTTTCTAACTATGAATTGACTGGTTCCAGGTCCTTGTTGTATTGTATTCCCTCCTGTATTTGCCACATCTATGACCTTTTCAGATTCTCACAACTATTTGCTTGATCATCTCCACTTTTACATTCCTGTCATCCACAGACGCCTCAACTGTGTTCCCATTATTTACTAGTCACCGAGGCCAAGAAAGTGACCAGAAAAGATATGGCTTTGAAAGTACCTTTATTTGGAAAAAATATCCAGATGACTAAATAGGTTATTAAATTTTTGGTACTGCCGATTTAGAGGACGTATGTACAGGTGTGCCTTTCCTTATTTTAAAAACACTGCTTAAAAAGAGGGCCACACAATGAAAATACTTTATGCACTTCAGTTTTGATGGTGTGTACTTATTTTAGAAATGAAATGAATAATAAATAATCTTCATGTCTGAAATGCATTTAAAAGGTGAAAGCCCTTGTTTAAGGAATTAGAAGCATACCATTTTTTCATATTAATGATTCTATAATGAGTATATTTAAATGCAAGTATTCTGATGTTTATTAATTTTTTACTGTTAAAACAATGTTACTTGTTGAAGTGAGCAAATGACTGAAAATTCGGAAAGAATGCAATAGATTTATATATAACAAAACAATTTAAAATACCCTTTGAACTGATAAGATGTTTCAGTTTATTTTCTGACCATTTTGTATAGTTTTATTCAAATACTGGAGTTATATTACTACCAAAAAAATTACAAAATAATAAGAAGTTATATTTTATTCTGAGAGTGAATCACAGGTTGAAGTAATATGTTTCTAATAAATTCTATATTGTAATGTTAATCTCTTGGTTCCAAAGAATATTCTAATTGTACCCTGTGAGGTTTATAAAGTAAACATTCTCAGTTATATAATCTTCATATAACATTGTTAAGTTTATATATGTGTGTGTATATGTACACCTCTATCATCTTATTTTAATTTCTTATAACCAATCACTTAAACCGGTCAGCTTTGGCTATGCCTTAGAATCACTTAAGCTTTTCAAAGCACTAACATTTGGGTCTCATCCCAGAATAATTGAATCCAAATCTCTAAGTGTAGGATCCAGGCGTCAGTGTTTTTAAAGTACTCTGAGATGATTATAGTATGAAGCCAGAACACTGAACAAATAAGTGGAGACACAACCCAGTGAGTTCTTGGGTATGTTAATTTCTAGATTTCTGTGCCTGCAGGGTGGCAATCATTATATGACATGAAGAAACTAGAGAGGAAAGGACATGAGTAATTGTCAGCCCTAGAGTTGGTTCTCTCATCATCTACCACATATGCACCCCTCATTCAAAGGACCATAAATACCTTCCTTTCACAAGTGCAGCAAAGGAAGTCAATTAGAAAACTATCCTTTTATTACTTCCAATACGTGTGTATCTCTTATGCAAATGTCTGGGTTTCCAGGAGTAGTTTGTGGTCTCACCCCATGGGGAGACAAGATTTTGCTTGAAGTGAGAAGCTATTTTCAATGTAGAACAGAGAATAGGTTTCCCCAAATATGAAACCAGAATATAAATCTTAAGTGGACAAAAGAGAGGAAGAGATCTATCTTGAATAACCATGGATAAGTTGTCTTAGTTAGGAATGTTAATGCAGAATATAGTCCCTTATTAATATAAATATATGTAAAGATTCTTTACCTAACTAAAGATTCTTTATATAACTCCTTCTTCATACAACTACTTTGTTTCCAAATAAATATGGGAAAGAATCAGTTATATTCTATACCAGTATTCCCTGAACCTCTGAAAGACAAGGGAATGGCAGAGACAATGGAATTAATGTATCCTGGACTGTAAGAATGTGGGAAGAGGTAATTCGAAAGGCAAAGCGTATCTCATTTAAGCAGATTCTCCTTTAGCTTAATGTGAATATAGTTTTACTCCCATTATCAGAACATGGATGTAGGAAGATCAAAAGTAAATTTTAACTAGAAAGTTTTCAAAAGTTTGAATTTACTTGTCTCATGGGCAGATGCAATGGGGGAATCCATCGCTAGAGAAGTTGAGGAATTCTGTAACACTTCATTTTAATATTAATATTTTATTAGGTATAAAGATGAATTTTTAATATATTAGGCTACATTGTGCTTTTTCATATTCTTTCTTTTTCTGTATATTTTGTCTTTTTATGATACATTTAACAAGAAAGAAATGTTTATTTAATTAAATGCTAACCTTTTGTCAGGTTTCTACATGATAACTGTCAGGTTTGAGATAGGCATGATTCTGGATCCTACTTCAAGTTAAAAGAAATATGTCTTTTAAAATTATTAAGATTTTCAGTTTTTACGTTAGCAAAGAAGAATGAGTAAATCAGCTCATTCAAACCAGGGCTATAACATCACACGTGTTTTCTTCTGCATTAATGCATAACTTCAGTTCAGCATTAACGTGCCTTCTATATAAACTTTGCTCACTTTTAAGGAGAGATGGTACTAGAGTTGATTTTGGATGGCTTTAATTTTTTCTCCAAAAATTTATTAGAAGTCTGGTGGGACCCTTTGGAATCACAAAAATCTATTTGTGAATGGGAATGTTTGCAGATATGGGCTGTAACATTACAATGGAAAATAGAGGGAAAGTCTTTTGCCTCCAGGGCATTAGCTTACCTTCAGTAGGGAATTATCATCTGGAAGCAGCAATAGGGTAAAAGAGCTCCAACACTTACCTTGTTGAAGTCAGTTTCCAAAGAAAATGTTCATTTTTGCCTACAAAGTATTTAATACTTGTGTGGGTAAAATGTTTTAAAATGGTGTGTAAAATGCTGTCTCTTTTAAATTTTACTATCAGAGCTATTAATATATTCAATGTAAATAAAGATTTGTGACTTAGGTCATATTAGTTTACAATGTTGCAGTTTTGGCTAAAGACCATCAAAGAAGTGTTTGTACAAAGTAAGTATACTGTATTCCCAGAGGGGAAAACATTAATGATAAAGCAGAGCAGAATGAACACTTTGTGAGTATATGAATATTTAGCTTGGTTAAATTGGAATAGAGGGTGGATTGGTTTCAAAGTTTCTATTTAGGCTTGTCTTAAATTTAAAGGATATATTATGGGGGGGCTCTTGCTTTAAGTAAGAAGTGTAAAGTGCTAATGTGTTAACTACATGTCAAACACTACAACGAAAAACTTCCAAAGCAAAGAAGTTGAGTTGTTAAAATTAAAATTCATTTAAAAAATAGCTTAAACAACAGCAGATTTAGCATTAGGATAAAAAATCATTTACATTTTTACAAATTTAGGTTGAATATTTAGGTTTTCCAGAGATTATTTTGTAAGTATCTCTATCTCTATATATCTATCTATCATCTATCTATCTGATTATGACATTTATTCTGAAGCTAAATGTGTTAGTTATTCTGAAGACAGACATTACAATAATTATGTGAGTGGAGGAGAAGGGTGTTGCTAAGATGAGCCAGAATATAAGTTCCAAATTTTCTTATTAAGTTAAATGGATAATATATATAAAAATCATGCTGAATTTGCTTATAAAATTAATGATTATGTGACTATATTTAGGTGCCAATAATTCAAAAAAGTAAATAGTTTTAGATCATTCTAGAACTTTTCATTTCTACTTTTTTATTGGAAATTTTCTATAGTCCTCTTTAAAAATAAATAAGATTCTGTAATTTGGATGTTCACTAGGTTCTTTGGACATATAAGGTATGTACATTATAGCTAGGAATACTAAGTTTTACTGTATTGCTCAGTGTTAATGCAAGAACAGTGTAGTTTACTCCAGGCATAAAAGAGTTTATCATACACACACACACACACACACACACACACACGTATATGACATATATATTTAAATATATATTTAAAAATTTGTTTATAGATATATTTGTTTTACATACTTATATTATATAAAACATACACATATATAAAAACTTATTTTTTATTCTTTAAAAAAAGAATAAAAAGTACTCCTTTGATAGGAGTACTTTTGAGAACATTATTATAATTAAACCTTACAACAACATTTACAAAGCATGAATGCACCTGACCTGCTATGATTTCCTTAGGGAAAAATTTAATGTATATATATTTTCTCAGTTTTAAGTTATATTCTGTTGTATTCATTATTCATAAAAAACATTTAAATTTTTCAGTACCAAAGAGAGAAGTAGACATCAAATGCCTTATGATGGAAATATAATTTATTATAATGGTTTTGAGTAATTCCTAAGAATAAATAGCTCCTGCTATTTGTAAATCTACTCAGTTAAGGGTCATCTTTGAATTTTATTGTGGAGAGGTTTTCAGATGCCAAGATAGGAAACACAGTGTAGATGAAGGCTATATTAATGATTGCACTGGGCTATTTTGCAGAAGTCACATTAATAATTTGCACCTTGTTCTCTGACCCTTATCATCCATATATCACATTAAAATTTTCCTTTTTCCTGCTTTTAATCTATAGATTAGAAATCAGATATATTTGTAGCTATTGTATTTCAGGTTGAAATCTACTCACAGAGTCTTAAATGTATACTATATATTAATATTTATATCCTGATCTTATTTTTTAACAAATATGTTTCTAATGCTATTCTTGGAATTCAAAACCTAATATAGTATTGGAATAAGATTTATAATCCTTATTTTAAAATATTTTTTATAAAATATATAATGTCAATCTAGTTCTGGAGATAATCTGTTAAGTTTTTATTGCATATTTATGACTTTAATAATAAAAGTTATTTATTAAACACTAGTTAATAGGAGTACTTTTGAGAACATTATAATTAAACCTTACAACAAAGTATTAGTGTTTTTAATCCCTATTTTTCAGATGACAAAAGTGAAACTTAAACTCAGTTTTCCAAGGTTATGTACATAGGGAACAAAAGTTGGATTTAAAACCAAGTTTTCTTGACTTTTAAGATCTGTGGCTTTAATTAGTATACCATATGGTCCTGTACTGTGTTATATGTGTAAAGCTTCTTTCTTTCAATACCAAATTTTCTGGTTATCTATGTTGTTGCATATGAATAGTACATTCCTTTTAATTACTGAGTTTTATTCTGTAGTAACAATATATCATAGTTTATCTATACATTATTTTGTTAATATTTAAGTTGCTTCTAGTTTATGGCTATTGTAAATAAGATTGTTGTGAGTGTTGCTGTTCAAGGCATTTGGTAGATACAAGTTTACAATTCTCTTGAGTAAACACTCACAAGTGGAATTGATAGCTTTGAGATTAGAAGAACTTTTAATTTTATAAAAAAATTGCCAAACACTTATCCAAAGTGATTTACCATTTTGCATTCCCAGCAATGATATATAAAATATCAGGTGTTCCACACCATCAGCAAAATTTGATGTTGTTGGTCTTTTTAATTTTAGCAGTTCTAGTGGGTGCAAAATTATAATTGATCACGTTTTTAATTTTCATTTCTCTGAGGACTAATGATTTTGAGTGCTTTATCAGTTGATTATTAGTATTTTTTGGAAAAGTGTCTGTTAAAGTCTTTTTTCTTATCTTTAATTGTTATTATTTTTATTATGTACTTATTTGTGTTCTTTATGTAAGCTGTGAGTCTTTTTTCAGTGCATATACTACAAATATATATTTTCTAGTTTGTGGATTACCTATTTATTTCCTTAATAAAGTTTTTTAATGAGAAGAGATTTTTAAATTTGCTAAGGTCCAATTTATCATATTTTTTTCCATTAGTGCTTTTTTCTATCATGTTGAAGAAATTTCCCTGGGCCAAGCCACAACTAAAAAAGGTTGTTGTATTTTAGCCAGCTGTATGATTCTGAGTGTTATGTGTAGGTATTTGATATCCCTCTCAAATGTAATTGTTTTGGAGGGGGTGCTATGAAGGGATGAGTTTCTTGTTTTTTTACTTGGTTTTGTGTTTTGTTTTGTTTTTACAATATATATCTGGTGTTTCCAGCACCATTTGTTAAAAAAAAGAACTTATCTTTTCTGGCTGAATTGATTTGACACGTTGATCAAAATATCAGCTGGCCAGGCGTGGTACTGAAAACTTGTAGTCCTAGCTATTTGTGAGTCTGAGACAGGAGGATTGCTTGAGCCCAGGAGTTTGGGGCTATAGTGTGCTGTAGTTGTTCTTGTGAATAGTCACTTCACTCCATCCTGGGCAACATAAAAAGATCTCATTTCTAAAAAAAAAAAATGTAAATATCAAAAAACAAAACAAAACAAAACAAATATCAACTGACCATATATGTCTTATTTGTAGACTTTCTGTTATATTTTGTTGATTTTTTGATCTATCATTATGCCAATATTTCAGTCTTTGATTCCTGCCTGTAGAACAAAAACGTAATTTTTGACATCAGGACATGTAAATCCTGTACATTTTTTCTTCATTTTCAAGTTAATTTGGGCTGTCTTAGATCTTTGAATCTCTGTATGCATTTTACACTCAATTTGAAATTTCTTTGTAAAACCCTCCTGGGATGTTGACAATGATCTCATTAAATGTATAGATCAATTTGGGGAGAATAGACAAAATAATAATCTTGCATCTTCTAATTCAAGAACATAGTATGTCTTTTCATTTATTATATTTCCGTTTGTTTAGGTCTTTTAAAATGTGTCTCAAACATGTTTTATATTTTCAGTGTGAAGTCTGGTACATCCTTCGTTAGATTTAATACTAAGTATATAATATGTTTTGGTGCTCTTTTAAATGGTATAGTTTTAATTGCATTTTCTAATTGTTTATTGCTAATATGGAGAAATACAATTGATTTTTGTAATATAACATTTTTTCATGCAACCTGACTAAATCCACTTGTTATAAAAATTTTTTGAAAGATTCCATAGGGTTTCCATATGCACAATTATTTTGTGTGAAAATAATGGCGGGTTTATTTATAATTATTATGCTCTTTAATATTTTTTTGTGCCTTAATGAAGTGGCTAGTACTTCTGTTATAAGGTTGTATAGATGTAATGCAGACATCCTTCCTTCGTTCTTAACATTAGGAGGGAAAGTTTTAATTTTAGACCATAAAGTAAGATGGTAACTATAGTTTTGTGTGGTTTTTGTTTGTTTACTTTTGTTTGTTTGTTTTGTTTTGCTGAAGCCCTTAGTCATCTGAAGGGAGTTTTTGTCTATTTCTAGTTTGTTGTCATTTTATGTAATGAATTAGAGTTCAATCTTATTGAATTCCATTTCTGCATCCATTTTTTTCTTCCTTTAATTAATATGGTAAATTATAGTGATTGACTGTACAAAGTTAAATTAGCTTTGCATTCCTGGTATAAACATAGTCTCATTTTTATATTGCTGAATTCAATTTGGTAATATATTGTTAAGGATTATTGTGTCTAAACTCATGAGAGATTGAAATGTAAATTTCTTTCCTTCCTTCTTTTTTCTCTTTTCTATTGTGTTATTTCTTTCTAAAGACTTATAAGAATATTTCTTTTTTGTAAAAGGATATTAGTAAAATCAACTTTGATTATTTAAACCTAAATTCGTATTTCCTCATACTAATATTAAAAATCCTCTCATGCCTTGGAGAATTTGTAACCTTTAGCCAATTGTTAAACTTTATGAGGTTAACAAAGCAGACTTTGGTAGAAATATTTTCCTTCTTTTTTTTTAACAAAATGAAAGGATTTTGAGATGTTGAGAGAAATTATTTGAGGGGATATATATGATATGTGTGTTTGCGTGTGTGTATGTAGAGGAGGGCAAGTCAGGCGAGCATGATTCTTTAAGGAAAGCTAAGCTATAGTTTTGTTCCTGCTTTGCCTTTTATTCATAACTCTCCAACGTTGACATAAGAGTGAGGTAGAGAACTCCCTTACAGAAATATCAGAAATAATTTCCTACATTTGCAAGGAAAGACATATGGGAATGAGTTCTTCTATTTCAGAAGACATTCTGGAGGACTCCCCACTCTGCAATACATCACTGAAAACCCCAATTTTCTGCTGAAACAAGGAAGGGAAGATGATTCAGAAAGACTCCTTGTGTAAAGGATGTGGACTTTGGATGAGAAAAATCAGAGTTTTGCTATTTTCTAGTTTTACAATCTTGGTATGGTGATTTATTTCTATACATTGCTATTTCTAATATACAAAGAGAAAATTATAATACTTCCTAAAAAAGTCAATGGAAAGGTAGGTAAAATTATGTATAAAATTCCCTAAATAAAACCTGGCAGGTCCCTTTTACTCAGAAATAAAGCCCTTGATTAAATAAATATAAAAAATAGGGATGACCAAATGGAATTTCAAAAAAGTATGTGGTAATTCCCAGAAATTCTGTCCATTGGTCAAGTAACATATCAACAGGAAGGGACAGCTTGATCATGTTACTTATAATTAAATAACACAAACTTTTAAAATGCTGGTCAAATATCAAATACTCTTAATTTCATATTTATATTTTGAATAGTGTGCTCTAGTCTGCATTTCTACTCTCAAAATTCTTACACTTAATAGCTTCCATGAGTTTTCAAGTTTCTCACAAGAGTTTTGTTAACATGACAAATATATATTTAGCATCTAAAAGTAAATTTAAAATATCAATTCTAAGTTAAAGACCTTACAAATATAGCTTTCAAAAAATAGTATTAGTACCTTATTTTTTTGTTTTGAATAAAAATAAGAAGATTTTAAATTATATATTTATATTATGTCCATGAAAGTTATTAAGATCTCTAAAATAACAAGACTTATTTTGTAGCCCAATTGGTCAGCCACTGTCGGTTTTGCTTATAATGATCTCAGGAAACGTGTATGTTTTTGAGAGTGGGAAAAATGAACTCTTCAGTTTATTTTTTAAAGCCCAAATTCAAGTGGCTAATGCTCTGCTTACTCTCTTCTGATTATTGCCCTCCAGGATTCCCATATAATCCTTAAAAACTGTTACTAGTTAGCATTTTGTACTTAGAGAAAATATTTTCTTTTCTCCACCGAACTCCAGAAATAAGTCATTTTTAACTCTGAAGGAGAGATAACTGTTTTGAAGATAAAACTAATCACATTAGGTCTTCAACAATCTCTTTACCATTCCACAGTTATATTTATATCTTCAAAAGGTCTAATCCAGTTCAAGGAAAAGGAAAAGATGTATGAAATCTGTTTGATTCCCTAAGGCAAACCCAGAGAGAATCTTATATTTATTTCTTTAGTAAACTTATGGCTGCTGTCTAAGCCAAAATTAAAAGCATAAATAACAAATAGGAATGGACCAAGAAGCCAGATAAATTGACTTCACAATTAGATTTACATGTTGGATCATCAAAATCTTCCCCGGCCCAACCCTTAATTTATGAAAGTCATCTTCAGTTTGAGCCTTCCTATCCTTTCTTATTGTTCCCAGCCTTCTGCATTAAAGTACCTTGACTTTCCCCTGACATATAAATTCTCCTCTGACACTAATTTAATGAATAGAAAGGCACAATTTATTACATTTCTTCTGCTAAAAATCTCTGGTGTGTACCCTTTCCACCCTCCTCAAGCACACTCTACAAAACCCTCCTTAGCCCTAATGATGAGAAAAAATAACTACATATTTAGTCTCACATACACCCTTATGTCAAACAACATTTAACACTATATATATACACATATGTGTGTATATATATATACACACACACACACACACACATATATGTGTGTGTGTATATATATATATTTTTTTTTTTTGAAATTGACATGGTGCTATGGTTTGAATGTGTCCCCTAAAGTTCATGTGTTGGAAACTTAATCCCCAATGTAACTGTGTTGAGAGGTGGGACGTTTAAGACGTAGTTAGGTCATGGATTAATGCTGTTATCACGGAGTGGCATCCTTATTAAAAAATGAATTCAGCCCCCTTTCCTTTCCCTCTTGTATGCACTCTCTTGCCCTTATGCCTTTGGCCAAGGGATGACTCAGCATGAAGGCCCTTACCAGATGCCAGCCCCTCAATCTTAGACAACCCAGCTTCCAGAACCATAAGAAATAGATTTCTGTTTATTATAAATTACCCAGTCTGTGGTACTCTGTTGTAGCAGCACAAAATGAACTAAGACGTGTAATATTAAGCTTTTCCTATGATTTAAGAATGATGATAAGTTCTTTAAATTGATTTCATCTTCACAGCCACCTATTTTAACTATATATATATATATATACACACACACACACACACACAATAATATGAATATTTCATTGTAAAAATATTTCATATGTACCTGTACTTCTTATGAGGTTCATAAAGACTCTTAAAATATTGCTAATGTCTCATTTTCAACAGTTTCTTTCCACCAAGGTTTTTCAAGAAAACCAATATTTTTTTTAAAAAAATTGGTGTTTCTTTCATGATGATATTGGCACTCTATATCAACGTCCTGGTTGTTTCTTGAATCAAAATGGCTATTTGTTCTAAATAGTTTCCTGTTGGTAACAAAGAAATACCAAAATTAAAATTAACTTTTGGGTAAACACTAAGATAAATCTCTCAAGCAGTTTTTAAAAAAATCTCATTTATATAGTCTCTCTCAGATTCTCTCTTTCTCCCTTTCTGTGTCATCTCTCCTCTCTCTCTTTTTCTCTCTTCCTGGGTTCCTATTGGGTATTAGAACTCAATACCCAATATTAGAACTCAACTATTGCTAAATTGATTTAGAGCAGTCTAACCTTGAGCAAGTCACAAAATGTACTTGGGATTCTACATTTTTGTCTTTTAAAATGGCAACATAAAAGTAGATGATGTCTAGTGTTACTTTTAGACCTAAAATTCTGTGATTCAAAGACACCACCTGAGATTATATTACATGGACAATGGTAAATTTCAAATGAAGAATTTTTAAAGTACTACATTTGCTTGAAGAAGTGCATTTTACTTTGAGCTAAAATGTCACATCAACCATGTGTCTTACTTAGATTTTTTTGTTCCAGGGGATAGAGGAGTAATGAAGCTAGGTTTAACCAAGTGTTATCTATTGTAAGGAGAAAAGTGGAAAATAACAGAAATTCAAGAGGAGGCTGTGAGACAAATTCTAATGAGGCTTAGACTGGATAATAATGCTTGACTCTGAGTTGTGCTAGGGACTCAGCCAAAGCAGTCTCAACTCTGGCACCCCACCGTGGACATGACTCAGGTGTGTGCCACATGAGCTCTTCTTCCTAATTTATTTTCTTCCTCTTCTTCCTTATAGTTTTTGTTCTCTTATGTCTTCAGTGTGTACATGGCTTTGGCTTACCGCAGCCCTCACTCTACCTTCAAGACATTCTCTTATCTCTGATACCCATTACTAATCAGCTGATTTGTTTTCTCTCAGTTCAGATTAATGAGAGTGAACCTGATAAGCCTAGCTCGTTTTTTCATCCAGGCCTTTTTGGAAGGAATGAAACCCCTAGCCCAATTAGCTGGGGTAGGGGTTGCAGGTAGGTCCGTGTAGTAAAAAGTATGATCACGAAGTACACATCTTTCAGCAAGGAATGTGCATTGCACACTTCTTCTTGAAATAGTTATAACCAGGCAAGCAATATGAAACATGTTTACACATCATAATCTGGGCATAAGATTAAAAACAACAATAGCCACTTTTGGCCATAGGCACTAGTGTAAGAGACATTTACATCCTGCTTTAAGGTTAAATCATCTTATAGGACATCTAGAAGTTATACTGAACAAGGAATGGTTAAGGAGATTTAATATGTCTCCAATCTAAAACAACGTGGACATTGACTTTCCTTAACTAAGACAGTTACTATAAAGGAAACGGAATGACAAATTAAAATTCCTATATCTCTCTGCCAGTTTATGTAATATCATAAATCCTCAAAGCTTATATGAAAGCAAAGGCTAATTGTAAGATTTAAGTCAAGAAATTTTTCAAAGTTATGTTTTAAAAAATTATTTATTCACTTTCTACCTCCCTTCCTCTTTTTTTTTCCACAGTAAAAGTAAAAATTCGAAAATTAAAACTTTTGACCTATGAATGTGACAGAGGAGAACAGACACATTTGAAGACAACTAAGCATTGGCTATACTTGGGTTTCTATCCTAGTAGTGATGACTATGTCAAAATTATCTTATGTGAATAACACAATGAATATGTAAAGCATTCTGAAACAGCTACTAATAATAATTATTTTATGTTAATATTTTGTTTATAAATGGAGACTTTTAACTGGTAGGAAACAATAACCAATTTTTATATCCCATAAAGTGTATACAGTATTACCAAATGCTGAAATTGGGCTGAAATTTATAACTCATTTATCTGAGGCACTTTTTTAGTACATACAGTGTATAAAGACATGTATTATTCATCTAAGTTGCTAGCTTATTTGCATTTTCATTAAACTGTAAAGATTATATCACTATAATGTGAGTAGAATTTTAACTTTATTCTGCTTTGTACATTCAAACGCAAATTTCTAGGTTTAAAAGTCAAAGTGAATATTAATAGGCATCTATACATGTATGTATATAAGCACAGTTAATATATGTGTATATGCCTGTAATTGAGAACAAAGGGTATGAGAATAAAATACCTAACACTCAGTTTATCTGTTTTTATTTGAAATAAGTTATTGTCCCATATAAGTGGAACTTCCAGATAAATGAAACCTTTTTAAGCACTGAAACTCTTTAAAAATTATATTTTGAAACACATTACAACTTTTCTTCTTTTAAAACCAAATATATTGAATATATGCCTATTTTTAATGAACTAATGACATACTTTTCATAAGCTATTAACACTGTAAGGATTTTTTCTAAAAATAAATAATCACTAAGGCATGCTTTCATATATATAGGTATAGATAGCTTTATGGACTCTAATAGGTTGAAAAAAAGAAAGAAGAGGAAATGGCTCCTTTTTAATTATGTTTGCCATCTTCTTATTTGGTTCTTCAAGCTTATTTAGCCACTCAGTAAACAAATATTTATTAATGTTTATTAATAGGCACTTGAAATATAGAGAGGGAGAAACAGGCAGAACTTTGTTAAGGAAGAAGACATAATAAACTGGTGGACATTAAAGTGAATAGAGATGATTTCTTATATTACTAGAAATTATATTATACTGTTATAACAAAAACAACACTTAATAATTATCAAACTTTCAATGTGCAAATATTCTTCTTTAAAGATGTAATTTGTATGTCTCTCTAAAAAAATTGTGAGTTTTTACTACCCCTGATTTTTCATATGAAGAAAATGAGGTAGAAATTTTAAGTAACTTGCTAGTTCACAGTTAGTAAGTGTTGTTGGAAATGTAATGAAAAACAAAATCTCTTGCCAACCAAGAAAACCTGTCCACAAAGATAGAAGAGAAAGGAAACAGTTTTATTATTGAATAAGCATTAAACCAGAATGTGATGGACGTCACAGGCAATCTGCTAAGAGATGAATAACCAAGCAGATACAACCTACTACATACATGCTCTTAAGACAAATAATGAATAGTCCTCAAGTAAGAGAACTTGTCAGCATCATTTGTCAGATGAACTGAATGACAAGTTCCTTTCAGATTCAGCTGGTAATTGCAGTGACAATTGTGTTAGCTAATTGGCTTTATCCAAAGGAAAAATAAACTTCTTATACTTTAATGACAGGAGGTAGTTTTGCAACTTGTAGTGAGGCACCCATCAAAGTTGGGCTCCTTCCCTCCCTTCAAAACTGGGAGACAGAGATACTACCTTCCTTTATAAATTACATACCAAACAGATGGTTCCCAGCTTTTAGAGAAAGACATTCCTGTGTTGTGAAGTTGGCATAAGATTTATTTAGCCTTGAAAAATATTTACACACACATATACATATTTTATTTATTTAAAAGTATTACAGGGTATAAATATTTTTGGTTACACAGATAGCCTTTATAATTCTTAAGTCCATGGTTATAAGAGTGCCTGTCACCCTGATATTGTTCATTGTACCTGTTAGGTAGGTTTTCACCTATCCCCTCCTCCCCAATACCCCCTGATTGATTTCTGTTGAGTTTTCCTTTCCTCTATGCACATGTGTACTCATTGGTTAGTTCCAATTTAATAGTGAGTACATGTGGCATTTGTTTTTCCATTCGTTAGATACTTCACTTAGGATAATGGTCTCCAGTTCCATCCAAATTGTTGCAAAATGTATTAAGTCATCCTTCTTTATGGCTGAGTAATATTCCATGGTGTACATCTACCACATTTTGTTAATCCACTCATGAATTGATGGGCATTTGGGTTAATTCCACATCTTTGCAATTGTGAATTGTGCTGCAATAAACACTCAAGCGCAGGTGTCTTTTTGATAAAATGACTTCTTATCCTTTGGGTAAATACCCAGTAGTGGGATTGCTGGATCAAATGGTAGGTCGACTTTTAGTTCTTTGAGGACTCTCCATACTGTGTCCCATAGAGGTTGTATTAATTTGTAGTCCAACTACAATGTATAAGCATTCCTTTCTCTCTGCATCCATGCCAGAATCTATTGTTTTTGGACTTTTTAATAAAGGTCGTTCTGACTCAGGTAAGGTGATATCTCACTGTGGTTTTAATTTGCATTTCTCTGATAATTAGTGATGTTGAACATTTTTTCATATGTTTGTTGGCCATTGTCTATTTTCTTTTGAAAAGCTTCTGATCATTCTTTTGCCCACTTTTTAGTGTGGTTGTATGATATTTTTATTGCTGATTTGCTTGAGTTTGCTGTAGATTCTGGCTATTAGTCCTTTATCACATGAATAGCTCATGAATATTCTCCACCTTCTGTAGGTTGTCTATTTGCTCTGTTAATTATTTCCTTGGCTGTGCAGAAGCTTTTTAATTTAATCAAGTACCATTTATTTATTTTTATTGTTGCTGTGATTGACATTGGGGTCTTGTACTTAAATTCTTTGCCTAGGCCAATTTCCAGAAGAGTTTTCCAACATTTTCTTCTAGCATTCTTATGGTTTCATGCCTTACATTTAAGTCCTTTATCCATATTGAATTAATTTTTGTAAGTGGTGAGAGATATGGATCCTATTTTATTCTGCATGTAGCTAACAAATTTTCCCAAAACCGTTTATTCAATAGGGCTTCTGTTCCCTAGTGTATATTGTTGTCTGCTTTGTAAAAATCAGTTGGATGTATGTGGATGGTTTTATGTCTGAGTTTTCTGTCCTGTTCCATTGGTCTATGTTTCTATTTTTGTGCCAACATCATGCTGATTTAGCTACTATATCCTTGTAGTATTGTTTGAAGTCTGTTAATGTGATGCCTCCCTATTTGTTCCTTTTACTTAAGATTGCTCTGGCTATTCGGGTTCTTTTCTGGTTCTACATGAAGTGTAGAACTATTTTTTCTATATCTGATAAATATGACATTAGTATTTTGATAGGAATTGCACTGAATCAGTAAATCAATCTGGGTAGTATGGACATTATAATAATGTTGATTCTACTGACTCATGAGCATGACATGTTTTTCCACTTGTTTGTATCATCTGTGATTTCTTTCCTTATTGTGTCATAGTTCTCTCTGTATAGACCTTTCGCCTCCTTGGTTAAGTATATTCCTAGGTACATTTTTTTTTATAGCAATTGTTAATGGTATTCAGTCTTTGATTTGACTCTCAGCTTGATTGTTATTGGTGTATAGGAGTCCGACTGATTTGTGTATGTTGATTTGTAACCAGAGATTTTGCTGAGTTTATTTATCAATTCCAGGAGTCTCTTGGTGGAATTTTTGGGGTTTTCTAGGTATAAGATTATATCATCTGCAAAAAGCGATAGTTTGACCTTCTACTTTCCAATTTGGATACACTTAATTTTTTTCTCTTGCCTGATTTGTCTGGCTAGGACTTCCAGTACTATGTCAAATAGAAGTGGTGACATTGGGCATTCTTGTCTTGTTCCAGTTCTTATTGGGAATGCTTTCAACTTTTCCCCATTCAGTATGATGCTGGCTGTTTGTTTGCCCTATATGGCTTTTACAATTTTG
Source organism: Daubentonia madagascariensis (assembly GCA_023783475.1). Classification (NCBI taxonomy): domain Eukaryota; kingdom Metazoa; phylum Chordata; class Mammalia; order Primates; family Daubentoniidae; genus Daubentonia; species Daubentonia madagascariensis. Next base: position 42,036,796 of record JAKFHU010001569.1, on the reverse strand, counting down.
AGAATGTTCCTGCTATGCCTAGTTTGTGGAGAGTTTTTATCATGAAAGGGTGCTGAATTTTGTCAAATGTGTTTTCTGCATCTATCTGAAATAAAAATAAATAAATAAATAAATAAATAAAAAGAGAGGATCATATGATCTTTGTTTTTGCTTCTGTTTATATGGTGAATCATATTTATCAATTTACATAGTTGAACCATCTTTGGATGCCTGGGATGAAGCCCACTTGGTCATAGTGAATTATTTTTTTGATAAACTGTTGAATTCGGTTTGCTAGTATTTTATTAAAGATTTTTTTGTCTATATTCATAAGGGATATTGGTCTGTAGTTTTCTTTTTTTGCTGTGTCTTTTCCTGGCTTTGGTATCAAGGTGATATTGGCTTTGTAGAATGAATTGGGGAGGATTCCCTCCTTCTTGATGTCATGGAATAATTTTTGTCATGGAATAATTTTTGCAGAATGGGTACGAACTCTTCTTTGTAGGTCTGGTAAAATTCGGCTGTGAATCCATCTGGTCCAGGCCTTTTTTCATTGTTGAAAGGTTTTTTTTCTTCCTGCTTCACTCTCATTGCTCATTATTGGTGTATTCAGGTCTATATCTTCCTGATTGAGTCTTGGGAGGTTGTGTGTTTCAGAAATTTGTCCATATCCTCTGTTTTTGAGTTTATATGCATAGAGATTTTCATAGTATTCATAGATGATATTTTGTATTTCTGTGGTATCTATTGTAATATCTCCTTTTCATTTCTAATTGAGCTTATCTGAGTCTTTTCTCTTTTATCGCTGGTTAGTCTAGCAAAAGGTCTATCAATTTAGTTTATGTTTTCAAAGAACAAATTTTTTGTTTTGTTGATCTTCTGTATGATTTTCTTGTTTGATTTCATTTAGCTCTGTTCTGACCTTAGTTATTCTTTTCTTCTTCTGGCTTTGGGGTGGTTTGGTCTTCCTTTTCTAGTTCCTTGAGTTGTGTCAGTAGATTATTAATTTGTGATCTTTCTGTCTTTGTGTTGTAGGCATTTAAGGATATGAATTTTCCCTTTATGAGTGCTTTTTCTGTATCCCATAGATTTTGATAGCTTATGTCCACTTTTTATTCAGTTCAAGGAATCTTTAAATTTCCATCTTAATTTCCTCTTTGTTCCAATAATCATTGAGCAGCAGGTTGTTTAATTTCCATGACTTGTGTAGAATTGGATGGTTATCTTGGACTTGATTTCTGCTTTTATTCTGCTGTGGTCTGAGAAGATACATGGTAGGATTTCAATTTTTTTGAATTTTTTAAGCCATGATTTGTGGCATAAAATATGATCAATCTTGGAGAATGTTCCATGTGCTGATGAATAGAATGTATATTCAGTAGTTTTTGGGTAACATGTTCTGTAAATGTCTGTTGGGCCCAATTGTTCTGTAGTCCCTTTTAAGTCCAGTGTTTCTTCATTTAATTTCTATTTGGATGATCTGTCCAGTTCTGGCAGTGGGGTATTAAAATCCCTGGTAATTACAATGTTGCTGTTTATCTGTCTACTTAGATCTAGTAGGGTTTGCTTTATGAATCTGGGCACTCCTGTGTTAGATGCATAAATATTTATGATTCTTATGCCTTTTTATAGGATTTCTTCCTTTACCATTATATAATGACCATCTTTGTCTTTCTTTACTATTGCTGATTTTAAGTCAATTTTATCTGATATAAGAATGGCTATATCTGCTTTCTTTGGTTTCCATTTGCAAGGAATATTTTTTCCATCCCTTGGTCTTGAGTCTGTAAGAGTCCTTTTGGATTAGTTGTATTTCCTGTAGACAGCAGATTGTATTTTTTTTTTATCCATTCAGCCAGCCTATGTTTCTTGAGTAGGCAATTCAAACCTTTTACGTTGATTGTTATAACTGATATGTGGGATGCTCTTCTGTTCATCCTGTTGGTTAGTACCTTATTGCTTTTTTTCTTACATCTCTTGTACTATTGCTTTATTTGAGCTATGACCTTTAGCTTTTGGATGGTTTTAAACTGGAGTATGACCATTGTGTTGCTCCATGGGTAATGCAGTTCTGAGTATATCCTGCAGGTCGTGTTTGGTCTTGAAAAATTCCCTCAGTGTTTGCTTGTCTGAAAAAGCCTTTATTTCTCCTTTGTTTATGAAACTTAGTTTTGCAGGATACAAAATTATAGGCTCACAGTTGTTCTGTTTGAGAAGACTGAAGATGGGGCCCCAATCCCTTCTGGCTTGTAAGGTCTCAGCTGAGAAATCTGCAGTTAGTCTGATGGTTTTTCCTTTGTAAGTTACTTGATATTTTTCCCTTATGGCTCACAGAAATTCCTCATTCATGTTATCTTTGGTCAGTCTGATGACTGTGTGTCTTGGTGATTGCCTCTTTGTGAAGAATCTCACAGGTGTTCATTGCACTTCTTGTACCTGAATGTCTAAATCTCTAGCAAGACCAGGGACAATTTCCTCAATTATTCCCTCAAATAGGTTTTCCAGTGCTTGTGTATTTTCTTCTTTACTCTCTGGGATGCCTATGATTCTTATATCTCATGATTTTACATAGTGCCATATTTCTTTAGGCTTTGTTCGTTCCTCTTAATTCTTTTTTTCATTATTTTTGACTTACTGATTTAATTCAAAAGAGTTTTCTTCAAGCTCTGAGATTCTTTCTTCTGCCTGGCCTCATCTATTTTTTAAAAATTTCCACTGTGTTTTTTATCTCCTTAAATGAATTTTTCATTTCCAGAACTTCTATTCGGTTTTTCTTTAGTATGTCGATGTCTTTAGTGAATTTTTCATTCATTTCCTGAATTGTTTTTCTGGTTTCTTTGAGTTGGTTTTCCATTTTCTCTCAGATTTCATTAAGCTTCCTTATAATCCATATTTGGAATTTTTTATCTGTCATTTCAGTATTTTCATTTTGGTTAGTATCCATTGCTAGAGGGCTGGTGTTGCCTTTTGGGGGAGGCCTTTCTTTTTGATTCTTCATACTTCCAGAATTTTTACACTGATTCCTTCTCATCTGGAAAAGATTTACGTATATTTTAAAGAGACAGAGGAACAACACATGATTACAAGTTTTCTAAAATCAATGCTTCCTTCTATTAAACAGGGAAAATTAAGACTTTTATTTTTAACTTGTATTTGATTTTACTTAAGTAAATAATAGAATTAAGATTTGAGCCCAGGCAATATGGGCAGAGCTCATGCCCTTAACTTCTGATATATGTTTCACTGTGATAAGTATGTGCTTAGCATGGAGATGACTGTCCTCATTTGATTTGAGACTTACATGGTGAGAAGAATGCAGCCATATAAGCTCCAGGGAAAGAAAATTCTAAGTAGAATAAATGACAATCCAAAAGTCCTTAAGATTAAAAAAAAAAGGTTGATGTTTTCAATGGAAAAAATAAAAACTGGTGTGTCTTGACACAGTGGTTAGTGGAACAACAAGTATGGACACTTAGGTAGGGATCAAATTTTATAGCCCTTGCAGTCCCTAGTAAGAAGTTTGGGTTTTATTTTGGTGGCAATGGAGAGTCTTTTGAAGGCTTTCTTAAACACAGAGGTGTTAGCGTATCATTTCTAATTTAGAGAAATTATTTTTGAAATCATGTGAAGAAGTTGTGCTGTGTTCTGTTGGGAGTTGAAGATGGAGGCAAAGTAGTTAACCAGAAGCCATTACAGTAGTCCAGGTCTTTGATTACATCAATAGAGATTTGAGTTAAATTTTGCCTATTTTTGGAGCTAAAGATAAGGGGCTTTGCTAATAGTTTGGGTGTGAAGTATAAGGAAAGAGAACAATCATGATTGATTCCAAGTTTTTTGTCCTAAGTAAAAATGATGGTTTAATTTACTGGGATAAGGAAGGTTTCAAGCCTAGAGCAGATTTAAGGATGAGGTGGGAGACTAGGAACAGTTTTAGCCATATTAAGGTGATGCCTCTTAGATGTAGGTACAAATAGAAATGTCAAATTAGCAGTTGGTTATTGGAGTCTGTGATTCAGGGTGTGGTCTGAGCTCCAGATGCAAATTTGAGGGTTGTCAGCATGTGGACAGTATGTACATAACCATGGGATTAGGAATAAATAAAACTACTTCTCTTATGAGGGAAGATAGAGAAGAATGCTGAGGACATGAAGTTGCTTGGATGTATCTGTAAACTAAAGTAATAAACTCTGAAGGAGCATTTGGCTTCAGCATTAATTCTTGGCAAATTGAAGGAAAAAAAATCTACACAGAAATATAAAAAGAGACTGAAGAAAGCCAAGAAATACCATCATTATGGAAGTGAAAGAAGGAGATAAGACCTACAGGAAAGTCAAATTTGATAAAAATGAATAATCTTCACTGGGTTTAAGAACTAATATATACTGAGTACTTGCCATGTTTCAGAGACCTGTCTAAATGTTTTACATATATTTACTCATTTAATCCTCACAACTACTATCACCTCACAGAAATAGGGATAAGTACCATTGAAATTTCACAGATAAGGTCATAAGTTAATTAACTTAAACACGTTTAAAAAACTTTAGACAAAATAAATTTAATGGTGTTTATTTGAGCATTAAAGGATTCATGAATTGGGCATCACTCAAACCCAGAAGAGAGTCAGAGAGCTCTACTGAAGCTGTGTCAGTGGCAAGATTTTATAGGCTGGAAGCAGAAGTAAGATAAACAAAATATATCTGATTGATAAGAATGGAAAGACCTTAGAAGTTAGTTGGTGGTTTCTGATTGGCAAAATCTCTAGTTTCATTTTACTGTTAACTTTGGGCTTTTAGTTTGCTTACATAAAAATCTAAAATGTGAGAGCCATCTAAGAATGGCCTCCAAATTAAAGTTGTTTTGTCAAAGAGCATACATCTTGAAAGTAATGTAGTTAGGTTCAAATTCAGAAAGTGGGACTCAACAGCCTCTGTTCCCAATAATTGTGCTCATTGGTGAAAGCAATTACACTGGAGCAGTAGAGGAATTTACATTTCTCTCTGCCTGGGAAGCTCTTCCCCAATATGTGCACATGCCTCTCTTGCACACTTCTTTAAGGCCTCTATACAAGGTCACATTATGAGAGATCGTTTCCCTAAAACTCAACCCAATCACTGTCTCCTTATCCTACTTAAATTTTTCTTAGGACTTACTGATTCCTGAAATTAATATATATCTGTCTGAGGAATATACATATCTGGGAGCAGGGACCTCATTTCTTCCCCATAATATAAGCAGTGCTTAGTCCATGGTTTGACTCAATGGGGACTTATTGGCTGGGCATGGTGGCTCATGCCTGTAGTCCTAGCACTTTGGGAAGCTGAGGCAGGAAGATCTCTGTAGGCCAGGAGTTTGAGACCAGCCTGAGCCAGAGCAAGACCCCATCTCTACAAAAATAAATACATAAAAAAATAAATAAATAAAAATTAAAATGAAAAAGTTTTAAAAAATTTTAAAAAAGATTTATTGACCAAGGAACTGAATGGTGAGTTAATGAATAAATGATTGAACATACTCTTGGTTGCAATTTAGAGCATCTTGACGCATGAGAGATTATGGATCTTTAGTTTCAGTGATCCTGAACATCATGTGACTTCCTCCAACAGAGCTCATTCACAAAAAAGGAAAAAAGATTGTAGGAGTGAGTCAGAATTGGAGTAGCCAGAAAAGAAAGAGGATTTGGGAATCTTAAATAAAGGGTTGGAAGGATAACCTTTGGTATAGTGAGTGAACAGGGGATAAGTAAATCTCAGAGAAGGTTGTATAATTGGGGAGGAAAAGTCAGAGATCAAAACATGGGAAGAATTCAAGAAAAAATTTGAGTAGCATAAGGGATATCAATAATTGGAACAATGGAAAGTTATAGTCAGATTGTAGAATGTTAGGTTTTTAGATTTTTGTAAATTGTTATATATAATTATGCCAAGGAGAAAAGGAATAAAAAATAAACTATCTCATTAGAATTTTCCATCAATGTTTACATTAATATAATTTTAATTTTATTAAAATATCTCCTTAGGAACACAATAACAGCTACTCTTTAAATTAAATATCTTCTAAATTTAACAAAATATGCATATGTGCATGTAATCTTTGACATTTTACAACTTAAACTTTAGATTTTAATATCATAGTAATTATTTAAGAATTTTAATTAGAGCTATCTCTCTAGTTGCAGACCACCAGATATAGGACATTCCGTTTGAATTATTTTTTCATAACTGATCCTTTGAAAATCCCTATTCACTATATCTCCTTCTAATCAACAGAATTATTCTATTAACTAGCTAGCTGGAGCTATGGCTAAAATCTATGCTATTGATACCTGCTTTTCTCTGTGTGAATCTATTATAAACAGGCCTTTAGTAAAAGGCCTATGCAATGACCAGCAACAAAAAACAGAACAAAACAAACAAATGTCTTGAGCTTTAGTATCAATGTGAACAATTCAGCACTACAAACTAGTGCTGAAGCATGCATATACACAATTTCAAAATAATTAATATAATTGCATTTGATGCAAGGACTCAGAGACAATATAATAAAAGGAAACCATTTAGTGGTCCTGGCAATGGTTGATTTTTGTATTTGAAAATACATATTTTTTCAATGATATTTTTCTATGATGGAAAAAGGTAGAAAACTTATCTTTAATGCCTCAGATTGAGAGGGCATTTTAGAAGCAATTTTATAATGTTAATAAATAGGAAAACCCATGAAAATCTGATTTACTAGGGTGGTCAAGATTTGTATTATAGCATGGTTTATTGCAGTTCACTTAGCACATAAGGCGTGCATATTGTTTTCAATTTCCTTATGCTCCCAGCTGAGTAGTAAAACTATTCTAAGTAGTATATTAGTAACAATAACAGAGTAAAAGCTGGAGGGGTTTCTGAAATATCTTAAGAAATTTATTTCCACTTCTGCCATAACAACCACTCAAGGCATAAAGTTCTTAATATGGCACTTACAGGCTTCAAGGATCATTTAAAATGAAATCTAAAGCAATAAAACATTAGCATCATTGTAAAGCAGAAAATCACAATAAAAATCTACATTCCTGTATATTTAGATATTTGCATGTATCACTCTCCCCTGCCATAACCATCCCCTTCTCGTCTCGAATGGGAATATTTCCTTGAAATCAGAAGGAATTCACAGTAAAAATAGTGTGATTTTTATATTTAAGTTATATTTTAAAGGTTTTAATTCAGTAATGTTCATGTTTTAACTGGGTCCTTACAAGAATAGTGATCTGAGAGCTTTATTCCATGTCACAAGAGGATTCACTTGCTATTTATCCTGCCAGCCTGGCCTTTGAGCTCTCCATAGGTCCACATAGACCTAGGGAAGCAGCTTAACTTAACAGATATGGCAATGGATCCTGATAAGAAAGATTATATATTCCTTTTCTGTCATAGAATAATGTGGGAACAGAGATAATTTACTTGTGTCATCCCTGATACAGATTCTTAAACCATTAATTCTGGGCCAAAAAAAAAAGTCCTGAAATAATATGGTTAAAACATTCTGAGAGTCAAAATGGGTAAGGAATTGCAGCTTTTATTCATCCACTTAACTACTTTTTATTGGTATCTGTCTGAGCTAAGATCCGTGCTGGGCTCAGGGATCTCACTGCTGTACAAGACAGACCTGGTTTCTTCATTCCTGGTACTCACATTGTAGTATGGAGAATGGACAAACATAGGAGGGGAAACAAACACAAATCCATTGTGTTGACTTTTATAAAGGAAGTGGACAGAGACTGAGATAGTGACCCATGGAAGTGCTACAACAGTTGCTGTCAAGGTCAGGGAAGGCCTTCTTGAAGAAAAAACATTGTATTTGAAAAGAAATATGAGAAGAATATAGCCATCACAGTAACAGGAAAAGAGTAGTTAAAACAAAAGCAAAAGCAGATCAAGAACAGCAAAAGCAAAATTTCTTAGGCAAGAGTTGTTTGAGTTATGGAAAGGAAAGCAATTTGACTATGGTATGATTAGGGTAGTATGCAGGGAACAGTGTGCTGAAAAGTTAGAGAAGGAGACAAAACAACCTTATGGAAGGACCTTATAGGCCCAGAATTTCTGATTTGAGAATAAATGCGGTGGGAAGCCATTAGACTGTTTTGACCAAAGAAGTATGGTGATGTGATTCACATTTTTTGGTCAATGAACTGTAGAAGGTGGCAGTGGACTCAGGAAGACAAGCTAAGAGCTAGTTGCAGTTTTTCAGGAGACTGATAATAGTATCTTGGTCCAGATGCTCTAATAAAAATGGATCAAAGAGTAAAATTTTGATATATATTTTGGAGATGAAACCTGCATGAGCAACTGGTACATTTATTGGGGAGATAAATGAAAAGGAAAGAATCGTGTGTGAATACCTAAGTCTTTGGCTCAAACAACAGGGTGGGTGGGGGTATATTGGTGCCCCTTATTTAGTTGGAAAATATTGGAGGAGTGAAGCCAGTTGAGAACACAGTAAATATTTTAAGGACTTTTTTCTCAATTCCCAGGCTTTCTTTGAAATGCTAGTACAGTCCAGTGGTTAACAGTAGAGATACTGGGAGTCAGGGAAAAACTCCTAGTCACTAACTTTGTGACTTTCTACAATTTAGTACATCTCTCTGAGCCCCAGTTTATTAATCTGTAACACAGGGATCATAATAATATACCTACCTCTTGGGATTATAATCTCAATAAATATCGTCAGAGACACATCATGGCGTCTGGGATACCATGATCTATTTTTTTTCTGTTCCTTGCTTGCAGTTGCTTGTTTATACTAGTCTGTTTGCAGGGACTATGATATTTGCAAATTATTTCTATAGCACTTGTGAAATTCTTTATATATCTGTCCAGAAACTTTGACAGCTTATGGCAAATCCATAGGGGAGAAAAGAATGTTTATCTGTCCAAGTGTCATTAGTAAAAATTCAGCTCAATAATATGTCTGTGAAGTACTATTAGCCAGATGAACACTAGTGAATATGACCTTATCTCTATTTCATTTGGGGATTTGATCTACTTTAAAAAAGTAAGAAATCCCCTTTTCCTTCTTTCTAAACTCAAAGTGTATTTTAATCATTAGGGCTTTTATGAGATTTGGTCACATTTATATTTTCATTTAATAAAATTCATTCCTTTTCATGTTTAGTTCCATGAGTTCAGACAAATAAATACAGTTGTGTTAAGTACCATTATAGTCAAGATATGGAATAGTATTATTACCCAAAAAACTCCTTCGTACTGCCTCTTTCACACCACTAAACCCTCGTAACAATTGATTTGTTTTTTGTTCTTAAAATTTTGCCTTTTCCAGAATTGTCATATAAATGGAATCATTCAGTAGCTTTATGATTTTGATTCATCCTCTTATTGCATGTATCAATAATTTTTTTTTTTTTTTTTTGCTGACTAGCATCCATTGGTTGAATATGTTAGTCACCTGTTAAAGGATATCTGGATTGTTCCCAGATTTGGTGATTATGAATAAAGCTGCTATAAATATAACTTTTCATTTCTCCTGGGTAATACCTAGAGTGGGATTGCTGGGTCATATGGAAAGTATATATTTAACTCTATAAAAAACTGCCAAATGGTTTTCCAAAGTGCCTGTACCATTTTGTATTCTCACCAACAATGTAGGACAATTCCGGTTCCTCCATATCCTCACCAGTCCTTGGTATTACCACATGTTTGTTTAGCTATCTTAGTAAGTGTCAAATGGTATCTTTTGTGCTTTTAATTTGCATTTCACTAATGACTAATTTTATTGAGAATCTTTTAATGTTTTTACCTGCTATTTGTATATCCTCGGTAAAGCCTCACGTATGTTGTATCAGTCCTGGCTTCCAGCTCCAGTTCCATACCCTTCCCCCACTCCACGCACACACAGCCCACACCTGACTGCTACTTACCATGGTACTGAAATTTCTGCATTTTTCTGTTTTGCTTAACCAGTTACCAATGTTCCATTTCAGCTTCCAAAAATGTATTTGTGCCTCCCATCCAGAGAGAATACACATACATACATGCGTTCAATCTACTGGATTTAACCAAAATGTCAGGGTTTTTTTCTTCTAATGAGTTTTTAACAGGAGATAAAAATGACACAGAGAAGAGAATAACAGAGTAGATACTGCACAGTAACTGAAGATGCCAGAGACACTGGAGAGCACACATGAGATACCTTCATGGAAACACAGACATAACTGGGAAATACTTTGCAAGATTTAGACCTGGCCATTTTCAGAGTGGTAGCTTAGTTCACTGCTTCCTGAGCAATAAAAATTAAGTATAATGAAGCATTAAAGAGATAGCTCTAGGATTATGTTACTAGGCTCAAATTGTATTTGTGCTATTTACTAGGTGGATGAGGTTGAGCAGCATTATTTACCATTTGAACTTTGATTTACTCAGCTATAAAATAGAGATTAAAATAGTCTCAATTTCATAAAAATATTGTAAAAATTAAACAAAATGAGTATAAAAATACTTAGAAGAATGCTTGGGCTATGGAAAGGATTCAACACTTACTAGTGATTATCATTAATTATTATTATTAATGTGTGTTGTGTGTTTGCTGGGTGGTGATGGAAAGACAAACAGCACATAAGGATGATTAAATAAAGTAAAATTGAAAAACATTATTCACTTTACTTAAATCAAATGGAAAAAAAATCCATGAGATCACCTTAATGCTCAAATATATAAGAAATAAGGTAAATTTCAACATCCCTTTTGATGATATGTGTAAAGAGACAAGTTATATACATGCTTTGTAAACAGGGCATAAAGACAGGTGATTAAAACAACTATTTCAAAATAAGAATGAGCATCACACTCTGTGAAAAATTGGAGTCATCATAATTAAAATCAGGAATAAAACAAGTATTATGAAGTTTTACTTATAAAGTAAACAGTGTTATGAAGTTTTACTTATTTAAATATCTAGAAGAAAGAAATAAGACTTGTGAGAATTGGAAAGAAGACTATAATTATTTTCATAGTGTGTAATTACTTGTGAAGGAAACTTTAGGAATTCAATAATAAAACAATTACAATAATAGAGTTCAAGAATGTTGCTAATTGTAAAATACATATATTTTCTATATATCAGAAATAAACACTTTGAAAATGGATTGTTAAGGGTCAAGTACTTTTCACAATAGTGACAAAATTTGAAACTGTCCAAGAACCAAAATATATAAAAGAAGAAATATAATGGCAAGTGGTTAAGTACAAGAATTTGGCATCATTATAGACCTGGACTTGAATCTGAAATATACCACCAATAGATAACATTTATTAATGTTCTCTCTGAGGCAGATGCTACTATAAGCACTTATCATGTAAATGATTTAATCTTCTCAACAACTCTATGAGTTGGGTAATAAAATGTCTGTTTTAAAAATGAAGAAACTTAAGTACGGAGAAGTCAAAAATAATATTCATAATATAACAGCTAGTAACTTGTGGAGCCTGTAACACAAACAAATACAAGCATACCTTATTTCATTGTGGTTCGTTTTATTGTGCTTTGCAGACATTTTGCTTTTCACAAATTGAAGGTTTGTGGCAACTCTACATCAAGCAAGTTTATCAGTGCTGTTTTTCCAACAGCATATGCTCACTTTGTGTCTTTGTGTCACATTTTGGTAATTCTTGAAATTTAGTGTTTTGAAACAATGCAAATTTGTTTTATTATAGATCTGAAGGTCAGTCTACAATCAAGGTAAGGAGTCTACAGTGGAGGCCAAAAGTCTATAATTAGAAGTTTAAATTGGGAATGGCTACATTTTTTCTCAAGACTTTAAGGAAAAATCCATTTCCTTACCTTTACCAGCTTATAGAGACCATCTGCATTCCTTGGCTTGTGGTTCCTTACTCCATGTTCAAAGCCAGCTGCATAGCATCTTCTCTTTTATCTGACTTGTGACCTCTATTCTGTAATAACATTTGTGGTTATCTTGGGCCTACTCAAGATAATTTCCCCAAGTCAATATTATGTACATGTGTGAAGTCTGTTTTGCCATATAAGGTGGCATATTCACAGGTTTTGGGGATTAGGGGATAGACATCATTGGAAGACATTATTCCACCTAACATAAATGGTTTCTGGTATATTATTTCTGGGATATTATTTCTCTCCATCTGAATTTATCTCAATGAAAAGACATACTTCTAAAATACAATGGTGATACAAGGATAGGATAAATGCAATAGTTATTCATTTCCAAGAATAGTAGGAATGATAGCAAATAACAATAATCTGTCCATAGCAATTCCCAAATCTAACCAGATACACATCACCACTTCTCTGATTAGATCTCAGTGCTGTTCCTTGAATGTGGCTCTCCATGTCTCTTAGCCAGGTGTTACCCACATCTAGGCTCTTAGTTCTACCATCTGGAGTCTTTGCTCTACTTTCCTAATCAATCTTCCTTTTTTGTGGTTATTTTTTTTAGACAATAACTCAACTACATTTGCATATGAGTAGCTTCCTCAGCATGATTCCAACTCATAAATGGGTTGGGGTCTAAAAAAATTTGTTTAATTTTGAACTCTTTGTCCATTTTACTGCAAGCTAACAGTATTTCTTTAAATACTATACTCTTAAAAATTCTTATGGTTTTCTGACGAATGTCATAGAATTGACTCATTAGACAAAAGCATGGCTACAAATCTCTTTAAGATAGGGCGCTTTCTTGCCAGGATGTGTTGGAGCAATGCTTTAAAAATTCTTAGAAGCATTTTTGTCTATTAGAGTCTGTGAAATGGTCTTTAAATCTTTCCAAAACGTTAACAAAAGGTTCTACAGTCACACTGTTGAAATGGTCTTTAATGTAAGGATATTTCTTACTTTGAGAGCCTTTTGACATCTAGAAACTTAAGTACAGAGAAGTTAAAAATAATATTCATAATATAACAGCTGGTAACTTGTGGAGCCTGGAACACACACAGATACAATCTAGAGAGGCTGAGAATATGATGTGGTTTTGTTTTAATAAAGGAACTCCTTATTTCTTTTTATTTCCTTCAAATTTTGCTTGAAAATAGAGCGATTTATTTTTAGCTTATTTCTTGCTATCCAAACATTATCATATACCACTATTGAAAACCAGTTGGCACTTGCAACTTTTGTGTGGAAATCTCCTTGGTCGATTGTACCAGTTTATTTAGTAAATTTTCTATTTTCCATGTTATCACAGGCAGCAGTTTCACTAAACTTTCCACCATTATATCACAGAGGTCATCTTTCCTCCAGCCTCCAAGAAAATTTTCCTTACTGTCCTTCTAATTTCCATTAATAATCTTTTTGATACTTTTCAGGCCTCCAGTAACCATCCCACCCTAAGGCTAATGTGATAGAGTTTAAGTTTGTTTGTTTTTTTTCAATTGTAGCCCCCCCCATTCTAGGCACCAATTTATCCTTTAGTTATTTCTGCTCCATAACAAATCACCTGAAATTTTATAGCTAAAAATATTTGGAAAGCAATTTCTGTTATGATTTTGTGGCTTGACTGGGATCAGGTAAGCAGTTCTTGCTTGGCTTTTCTTATGAAGTTGCCATCAGATAGCCAGTGGGGACATCAAAGACTCGATTAACTTGAATGTCCAAAATGTATAACTCACATATTGGTTGTTGGCTCTGATCTCAGTGACTCCACATGGTATATGGACGATGTAACTTCTCTGTGTGGTCTGGACTTTGCACAGAATTGTGACTGGGTTTTGAGAGGCTGCAAGTGTTCCAAGAGACCCACTTAGAAGCTGCAAGACTTCTTATGACATAGCTTCACTGTGTTCTATTGATCAAAAGCAATTCTCAGGATCAGCCCAGACTGTAGTGGAGAAGGGTACACAAGGACATGATCATTAGGAAGTGTGGTCACTGAAGGACCATATTGGGAAACTAGCTACCACATGAAAATCATTAGCAACTAATGTTGTTGATGATAAATATGCCTCATTAAGTGACTTAAAATTCTCCAGAGATAGATGTATGAGTTTTGATGTAATTTATTGAGTGGTTTTAAGTTTTCTAGAAATAAGAACATACATTTTGTCATAATTTCCTTATGAATATTGTTGATATTTTCTTTGATCAGAAAGTCATGTCAACTTTGTTTTTTTTTATTTTCAACCATAGTTTTAAAAATGATAAGTGGTATTATTATTTGTTTCAGAGTCTTCTTAAAATAATATAGTCAATTTGCTTAAGATTCTCTCAGATAATATTTATGCTTACATTTTGTTAAATAAAGGCATATATAAAATAAAGTAACATATATGAAAGCATGTAGCATGATTAGGTACATAGTAAGATCAACAATTTTTAGCTGAAGTAAATTATATTTTGTCTATTTCCTAAATTTTTTATACTTTTTTCTTTTTTTCTCTAACATTCACTGTTACTTCATAAGAATGTTATAAAGATTAATAACTTAACAGGCATATAGAAGGCATTTTTAAATTCTCAAAAAAATACTATTTAAATGATAATGATAGTGGTGTAATGATTATTTTCAAAGGGAATAGACCTTTTTGAGGTAACTGATTAATTGTGCCTAAAATTAGTCATTTATATTTCCTTCTGAAAGGTAATTCCATTCTTAATAGTATCAAGGTTTATCTGATCCATACCTTCTTAGAAACTTTTTATTTCACTGGGAGTCTTAGTTCATTTGTGCTGCTACAACAAAATACCTGACATTGGGTAATTTATAAAGAAATGAAACTTATTTCTCATAGTTCTGGAGGCTGGTAGTCCAAGGTCAGTGTCTGGTGATGGCTGGCCCTCTCTGCTTCCAAGATCATGACTTATTGCTGTATCCTCTGGTGAGGACAAATGCTGTGTCCTCACATGGCAGAAGTGACAGAAGGGAAAAACGGCCTACGCTAGTTTCCTCCAGCCCTTTCACAGGGCCCTAATCTATTCATGATAAGAGTCTCATGCTCTACTGACTGAGCTAGCCGGGCGACACTAATCTATTAATGAAGGCTCTGTCCTCATGATTTAATCATCTCCCAAAAGGCCCCACCTCCTAATACTACCACAATGGGGATTAAGTTTCAACACATGAATTTTGGGGACATCCAGATCATAGCACTGCATTTTTGATGAAATCTTGCTGGTTTTCAAAGTTTTCTTTTCTGAGGTCTAAACTAACGAGAAATAGGCTGAGGAGTAATGCAAATGGAAGACAACATATCAGCTTTATTAAACCACATGGTCTTTTCATTCTTCATGTATAAATTTAAATTACCCACTCACTGCTGCATGCTTTTCATCTTGTAGATGAAGGCTCTCTCATGGTAGACTTATAAAACGAAGGAGCAGAGAATGCTATTGTCCTGGGTACAGAGTCTCTAAAAGAGAGAGAAGACTGAGCCACACATTCTCAATTTTTTTTCCCAAAAATAAACAGCTAAGTTACAAATCTTTGCAAGATCATGAGAGAGTGAGAAAGTGGAGAAAGTCTAGAAGATATTCTTAACAGTATTTACAAAAGGGAAAATGCCCATATGTGATAGGCAAAGTAGGAATGGGGGAGAGGAAGAAAATAATTTCCTCTGCCAGAGTTATGTAGAGACTTTCACATGATCTGTTTAAAATTTATAGATATTTAATTGTAATTAATTCACCAGTAGCTAAAAAACCCAAAGAGAGAACAACACGTGTAAAACTAAAATATATTTTATATATATAAAGTATTAGGTTAAATGCTATCAGTGAAAAAAAATTGGCATGTGTAATAGATCAATTAAAATATTTATAATGCTAAACATCCTAAGCCTCCTATTATAGAAAAGCTAATGGTTTTATCAGGTTCAGATTGTTCTTATATTTCTGTAGAGATTGACAAAATATCCTTGAATATAAAGTCAATTCATAATTTGGAAAATCAAAACTAGATAAAATTCTCTCATGATTGCATTTAAAGTAGTGATATTCGGGCTTTCTAAAACATTTTTCCTACATAAGTTGTCATATTGCTTATAAGTCTAACTTGCTCTTACTATAACTATGTCAAAACCTGAAGGGAATATATGCAGGAGAATTTTACAATCATTGTAATTAAAATTACTTTATAACAATGGAAACCTTTCCTTTTTATATGATTTGCGTTGTGATTAAAAGAAACAATTCGGCTAAGATACAAAACCAAAGAGGATTCATAAGAATTTCGTTATCCTTAAGCATTATTTTTGCTTGTAGAAGGATTTTTTTCCACAATAATTTTCTAAACAAAAAACAAAATAGTCAAAGTAAACTAAGAATTTTTTTAACCATAATCACTACTTGCTTGTAAATATTTTATTTCACTACATGCATTTTATAACCCTTTGGAATAAAAGAGTTTTAAAGAGAGTTTATAGCAAACAAACTGATTAGTTCTGGGTCAGAAAATGTTCATGTTCCTTTAGTAAATTTATGCCTGAAGAATTTAGATACAGTACGTTTTTCTACTTGGTTTATTTCCAAAAATATACCGAATTTTAGAGATCTAAATTCAATCTAATGGTCATATGTTATTTGTGTAGATTTATAAATTATTTGGATTTAGATCTTTGAACTATCTTATTTGGCATGATAAATTTCATTATTTAACATAATAAATATAATAAGAAAGTAAGTCATAATATCTTTAATGTTGATAGTATCTTAGAAATCATTTAGGACACTCCCTTCACTTTGCAAAACTTAAGTGATTTTTCCAATATCACATGGGCATTTATTAAGAGAATAAAGGTTCAAAACCACATGTTTCAGTTGAGGGTTTTTCCCCACCTCTGTACAGTGGTCCTTTGACCAAGGCACTGAGCATGAAGGACTTACCAAGTACTTTAAATGTGCATTGCAGGAGAAGAGGTATAGAGATCAAGCTGAAAGGCAAAAACATGGATTACTCATCTATGATTTAGGAAATACATGCTCATTCAATTTCTCATGAATTGTGGATGTTAATAGTTTCCAAAAGATGAATGTTAGGTTTTCATTAAGATTCTCAGCATATTTTTGATTATTTGGACTTTGAAACTTAATGACACAATTAAAAAAGAAAATTAGCTAAACTTCAGCTTAAATGTTCTTTTTTCTAATTTGACCTTCATCACAAATATAAAAAAACTCATGATGCTCTGAGGATCTGGAAACCTGTACCTATGAGGGCAGGTTTCAGTTTAAAAGGATTATGCTCCCAAATGCCAGAGCTGCCAGCAGCTATCTATGGGAAGCTGTTTTGGGACATTGTTCCTAAAATTATTGCTTCTAGCAGATGGCTTATCCACAAGTGAGGATGATTCAATACTTAAAATGATGAAAAAGATAGGACTTTTGGGGGTAAAAGACATTCACAACACCCAGCTTGTTGAAAACCTTATATTGATGTAAAATCTCAACAGTTAAGACACTAATGGGAAAATACTTTCTCACCTCTTTTCACAAAATGCTTTTATTTCAAGTGTGGTATATACTATTAATAGAAATCATTGAGGGTATTGTGAACCATGATTAAAATAATTTTCAATATTTTTCAAATGCCACACTTTATGTTCTTATATGGGCGCTAATTTATTAATTTGAGATTGTAATATATTCCATGACAAATGGTTTTCAGATAATGGTTTGTTCTCTGATGAATGCTGGGTAGCTTATTGAGACAGTATCACCCTAATTGTAATGCACCTAGGAAAGTATCACTCTGGTCAGGACTTCAAAGATGGTTAAGATAAATTAATATTGTTGAACCCAAGAGATATATTATAAATTCCTCTTTATGCTTCCTTTACTTCTTTCAAGGACAATTTACCCCCTACAGACATAACTGATCTTTTGTTTCTTATTGTCTCATCCTGAAAAGTACTTTAATTCATTGCTTAAAAACTTCACTTACTTTTTGCTGCATTATAATTTTTAAACCCAGACAGCAATGACACAGCATCAATTTCCAAAATTATATTGGACATTAGAAATTAGGATTTTAACGGAGATAAGTTGTAATTGAGAAAAATGTGGTGAGCAAACCAAAATCATGACTTTTGATCGTTACATTTGTCAAATGAATTTCAAAAAAATTACTTATAAATACAATTACTTAGATCAGAAACAATCATCTGAGGAAATGGCTAACTATTGAAAGAGGGCAATTCAAGGTTTAAATGTACTATTTCTTGTTTTTTTATTGGTATTCTTAACTACTTTTTATGTTTAATATAAGTATAAGGAGGTTATAAAATTTTGAGTTAATATTTTTTATTCTTTGGAAAAATACAGCAGATAATAAATACATGTTTCTTACTCTCATAACTTGTCATGCAGAGTAGTTCATAGTCCCAGATTTGAATAAAGTATATAAATGACAAAGAAAAGATAATAAGTTAAAAATTGGACTATAAAAGAATGTGCTTGTGTTAATTCAAATAAGTGAGGAAATGCTTTTTAATGGCTATATGTGCATATCTGGAATCAGACTCCCTTGCTCTCTCTACCCTCTTCAGATGAGCAACCATGGGTTTAGTAGTTAATTGCCTTAAGACTCAGCTTCCCAGTTGTGCAGTAGAGAATATGACAGTAACTGACTTATAGGGTTGTCTGGGGATTAAGTAAAATAAATTATATAAAGGGTTTAATTAAGTGCCTGGCACCAAATAAAGGCTTAGTAAACCTTTGCTTTGTTACAAATAATCAAGAGTGATTTTTTTATTACTGATATTCTTTCATTTGGCCATGATAAATTTTCCTGAAGGCTATATCTTATTTAATTATTCTCTTCAGAAAATTAATTTTGAAGGCTTTTCATTAAGCAAACTGAACATGAAAATCATGTAAATATTGATAATCTGAAGACTAAATATTGTATTTTTCATATATGGTGGACTACAGATCTGTAAGAGTGAAATGCTACAACAAGTCATTTTTGTAACAACTAATGCCCTAGCGAGTGTACTGGAAAGAATTTACATGGAAGGCCTGGTTGTTAGAATGGCTCGCTTTCAGCCTTGGCTAGGCTGGCTTTTGAATTGTTCCCTGAGTGATAAGGTTGTTTTATGCACTTGTAAATTTTCTTTTCCAACCTGTCTAGACTGTATGCAAACAATGTGATTAATAGTGAACATTTACTTTCCTTCTGAGAGTCTGGGATATTGATAATTGTGGCTGACCACCCAGGCAGAATGTGGCTGAGTGATCATCCCACAATAAAAACTTTGAATTCTGATTTTCAAGTGGGCTTACTAGGGCAGAAACACTGCACAAGTGCTGCAACATTTTGATGCTAGAGGAAGGAGGACATAGGAAGCTGGGGCATGGCTTCCTCATCTAGACTGTACCTAATGTTAATATGTCTTTTTCCCCTGCTGATTGCTATAATAAACTATAGCTATGACTACAACTGCCTTTGAGTCTTTGGACTCCTTCTAGCCAATCACCAAATCTATATTGGGTCATGGGGACTCCAAAAAAGATGTATTCAATTACATTGTATAAAATATCATGCAGTTGGGGATTGTGTTAGGAAAGATTATCAGAATTTTTATAGGACAAGGTCAAAATTATCAGTTGGATAGGAGTGTCAGAAGGTAGTAGCAGTTTCTCTGGGTTTAGCCATAAAAAGGGAGTAAGAGATAAAGTGGATGTTGGGCATGAAGTTTATGAGGCACATTTTTTATTGTTTCCTTATCCTGTGTCATCCAACATGATAGCCCATATCCATATGTGGCTACTTGCTACCATATTTAACCATGAAGATCTAGACGTTATTAATGTTTCCTGGTAGACATGTTGGAAACAATGATTGTGTATTAGCTGCCAACTGAGAATGAGATTTTCTTGTTATTTTGGTGAGGGACATCATGCCTAAATTTTTTTTGTAAGCTAATAGCATTTTTGCTATGTTCAAAAGTAGTGTTCTACGACATTTTTTTGGTTAAGAACTTGAATCAGTAAGTCTTTTAGCATGACCACCAATATATGTTTTGTTTCTCCATTATACACATGCATGATTGCACTGATAATGTATTATATACATTAGAAATCATATGGTAAAGTGAATTTTTAAGGAATAAAATAAAATAAATGTGTTCTAATTTTATTCTGCTTATTCCAATGGTTATTCTGCGCACTTCAGAGATGTGTAAACTTCCATTTAGAGACTTTGATATTGGTGTTTTAAATCCCATTGCCCTCTGAAAGGAACTAAATAGTTCATTGGAGAAATGTCTGATTCTATTACTGGTCAGGGAAAATACAAGCTGATTTTGGAACATGTTTTGGTACCAGAAAGCAGGCAGTGCTCAAAGAATGATGGGGGGACATATCCAAACGATAATAGAACCAGTTTGAATAGGCCCCCCAAGTCTGAGAAAAATTGAACATCAAAATAAAATGTTAGATAACTCTCAATTTTAAGTCTTTTAAGCATGATAGGAAACCATGAGCTTTGACTTCTATAAATGAACAATGAACATCAAATAACACTGGTAGAAGGAAAGCTTTCCCAGTATCTCCACATAAAACAATTATTATTCACTGATTATGAGTATAAAACATATTAAGTTTTCAGTGGAGAAACTTTGCAGACATCATCTTATCCAAGTAATAAAATTTAATATCACCAGTAATGAGACATAGCAATATCACGTGACCTCCAATATGATGTGCTGAGAAGAAAACAATATAATATCTTTGGTCTTACTTCCAAAAAATAATGAACAAACTTATTCATCAGGAAAATCAGACAAACCATAAATGAGAGAATTTCTACAAAATTACTAACTTGTATTTAATAAAAAAGTGAAAGTTATAAAAGACAAAGAATAACTGAGAAGCTGTTCCAATTTTAAGAAAACTAACAGGATATGGCAACTAAATTCAATATGTGATTCTGGATATATAATAAACCTTGCTAGGATAATTGGCAAAATTTGAGTGGGATGTATAAAATAGATGATACTCTAATGTGTCAGTGTTAATTTCCTGATTTTGTGGTTGTATAGGAAAATTTTTAAGAGATATTAGGAGTTAATGAGGTCATTATATTTTAAATTTATTCCCAAGTGGTAGAAAATATACACTATATATACATATACAGACATGTACATTTTTACACAGAGAGAGAGAGAAATAAAGCAAATGGTAACATGTGAATGCAGCGTATACTAGAGTTCTTTTTACTATTTTTGTACTATATCTGAAAATTGAAGTAATTTCAAAATAAGAAGTTCAGAAAAAAGAAATCTTTATCTTAGAATTTAAGGAAATGTTGTATTTGCCTTACTAAAAGGTTTTATTACCTTGGCTAGGAATCATAAACTGGCACCTCCAGTATTGAAAAATCATATAGATATATTTTATTAAACAGTGTTTTTAAAAATAATGTATGAACTTAAATATCTTTAAGTGATAGTGAATTCTCCAGTTCCAACACAATCTATCTTTCCCTATTGCCATAAAGCCAGCCTTAACCTTAGATAATGAAATCTAATGAATAGTGCTTACCATATCTAAGCACTGTTCTAAGTACTTTACATATATTAGCTCACTGAACTTCCAAAAAACTGTGTAAGGCAGTATGTAAGGCAGCATCTAAGATGGCCCTAGTCATCCCCAGCTCCTGACATTTACTCTTTTGTGTTATCTCCATTTCTTGAGTGTAGACTGGAGCTAGTCATTCAATTGTAACATATGGAATACTGCAACAGTGATGAGATTTTTGTTCCAACATTAGGTTACATAAGACTGTGACCTCCTTTTCACTTGTTCCCTTTCACTGGCTTATTTGAAAGAAACTAGTTGCCATGTTGGGAGCTGTCCTGTGGAGAGATTCATGGCTCAAGAAATTGAGGGCAGCCTTGGACTAATGGGCTGGGAGTAACTGAGGTCCTCAGTCCAATAATCCATGAGGAGCTGAATTCTACCAGCAACCACGTGAGTGAGCTCAGAAGCAGATCCTTTCTCAGGCAAGCCCCAGCCAACACTTTGATTGCAGCCTTGGGTGAAAGACTGAATCAGAGGCTGGAGGATCCAACTAAGACACACCCAGGATCCTGACCCACCAGAACTGTGAGATGATAAATTTTGTCATAAGCCACTAAGTCTTGGGGTAATTTGTTACTCCACAGTAGATAACTATTATAGGTAGGTACTAGCGTAATTCCCATATTAAAGATGAGGAAACAAATTAAGCTTCTAGCCCACTTGTTGGAAGATTCTTTGGGTTACACACTCACAGTAAGTATAATGCCAGTTAATTCCCTACCTAACTCACGTAGGCCTTTGTTTTGTAATCCACATAGTTTCATCTTTGGCAGGTTAGTTTCTCTTTAAGAATATTGCAAACAATTCAGGATGCAAAGTACGTTCTTGTACCCAAGAGGGTTTTTCAACATAAGTAATTGAAATTAGAAGATCAAGTCACATTAAAACACATTTCAGAGGGGCAAAAGTTTCACCAGTAAAATATAACTTTCTTAATGAAAATAGAAAACATGGACACAATAGGTAGCTGCATAGATAGATGATAGATAGATAGATGATATATGGATAGATGACAGACAGACAAAGCAAGATTAAAGGAAAGATGATATCTACATCCAAATACGGCCTTTCTATTTGGGTACTGAGTTATTCACTGTGATAACAATCCTCATTTATCCTACATGCTCAAATCAGTGATATTTTGGGTCTTCCTTTATTCAGATGAGAAATAAGTCCTCACTGCTTTGTTGTGAGATTTTTTTGGCTTAAATAAAAGAAAACCACTGCTATCTCCTTTCTCTCCTTAGTGTACAGTTTAATTTACATGTTATGTTCCTGCTGCACAGAACGATCTATATTTTAGGTCAGAAAATTTGCATTTGTACTAGGCTTTGAAGAAAAGACTATTCTCTGAACATATTTGAATTTGTCATAACAGTTTTATTGATACATAGTTCACATGCCATAAAATTCACCCTTTTAAAATTCACTAGTTTTCAGTATATTTACAGAGTTATGCAATCATCACCACTATCTAATTTTAGAACAGTTTTATCATCCCCAAAAGAAACTCCATACCCATTAGCAGTTCTTCCTATATTCCTTCAACTGAAGTCCTAGCAAGCAATAATCTACTCACTGTCTTAATGGATTTCTATATTCTGGCCATTTCATATGAATGGAATCATATAAGATGTGGTCTTTTGTGAAAAGCTTCTTTCACTTAGCATTATGTTTTCAAGGTTCATCCCTACTGTAGCATGTATTAGTGTTTCATTTCTTTTTATTGCTGAATAATATTCCATTGTATGGATATGCCACATTTTATTTGTCCATCTGTGAGTATATGGACATTTGGATTGTTTCTAATTTTTTGCTATTGTGAATAATGTTACTAACATTTGTGTTTAAGTTTTTGTATTTTCAATTGTCTAGGGTACATATGCTGGGCCATATGATAACTTTATGTTTTTACATTTTGAGGAACTGCCAAACTGTTTTCCAAAATGATTGTACTATTTTACATTCCCACCTTGAGGGTTCCAATTTCTCAACATTCTCACCAATATGTGTTAATGTCTGTCTTTTTTTATTTTAGCAATCCTAGTGGGTGTGAAGAGATATCTCATTGTGATTTTGCTTTACATTTCCCTAATGACTAATGATGTTGAACTTCTTTTCTTGTGCTATTGGCCATTTGTATATGTTCTTTAGAGGAATATCTATTCAGATCCTTTGCTTATTTTCAAATGGTGCTTTTTTATTATTGAATTATAATGGTTCTTCATATATTCTGGATACAAGTCCCTTATCATATGTATAATTTTCAAATATTTTCTACAATTTTGTAGGTTGCCTTTTCACTTTCTTGATGATATTTGATGAAATATAAAAGTTTTAAATTTTGATAAGTCATTTTTAGTTTTTTCTTGTGTTGCTTTTAGTTTTATTTCTGTATCTAAGAAACCCTTGCTTAATCCAAGATCATAAGGATTTACTCCTATGCTTTACTAAAAAGAGTTTCATAGTTTTAGCATTTATATTCTTTTCTGTGATTCATTTTGAATTAAGTTTTGTGTGCAGTAGGAGGTCAGGGTCAGCTGAATATCCATGTGTATAACCATATGGAAATCCAGTTCCCCAGCAACATTGAATAGATATTTAATTTTAATAAAAGTGTTAAAATCACATGTAAATAATATACACTATCAATACTGAATTTTTATTAAGCTCTAATTTTTCTATTTTTTTCTCTGATCTAATCTTAGCAACTCTTATTATCATCCCCCAAAATGTCTTTAGCTTGTGACAAGGAAAATCCCAGAACAAAAGTTTTTAGGGATTGTATTTTAAGAATATGCTAATCAAACACTTCAGGCAAATCTTCTATGCTAATCAAACACTTCAGGCAAATCTTCTATGTAGGAAAAATATACATGTTAGTTGAGAATATTGTATGTTCAATAGCAATGTTTTAAACTCAGACTTTTCTAACTTTCTAGACAACTGTCTAGAAACTCTAGACAAATTCCCAAATTTCATAGATTTTAAAAATAAGTCCTTGGTGAGACTATACTAGTTTATATTATACCTGGATCTACAGTTTGCTGGATTCTATGCACTAAATACTTTAGATTAGAAGTTCTTATTGGAATAGCCCTAAGTAGTTAAAGGTCCCAGGAGAGTGCTTAATGCTAATCTATTTACATAGATATCAATAAAATGGTCTCCCTGGATTGTGTGTGTGTGTGTGTGTGTGTGATGCTTTCTAAACTGGATACTCTTTATAGTTTTCTTTCTAATACTTGTAAAATCTGTTCAAATTTTGTATAAGTAAAGGTTTTTGCAGAGTTTATTTTTCATTATTCAACAAATAAAAATAAGAGATAGGAGGAAGGATAAAATTGCAATAATGAAAAGGTTGTCTCCTCAACCCGCATGTAAGTTGTGTAGACTCACCTCCCTCCCAACCTGACTGCCACTATCAGATATGACTAGCTTTGCTCACAATCTGTCCGCAATACAAATTTTAATATTGTGTTGGGTCTTGCCAAAAAAGAGGCAAGTGGAAGCTTAGTAATATCTTTAATAATGAACCTTTATTCTCATCACCCTCCCCATTGTGCCCTCTTTCTCTCTCTTCTTTTTATTTTAAAAATTAATTATTTAAAAGATTATAACCTAGTGCTGACTGATCTTGCAGCTGGATACAGACACCACACCAACAATACCACGGATACCACTAATGCCATTTGTCCTTAGATTCTGGATGCTGCATCAAGGAGTTCTCAACTCTCTCACAGAGAAAGAGGATACACCTGCCATTGCGACTATCTCCCCTGGAATGGATGCTGTGTGATTCTCACTTCTTCACATCACTAGCTTAAAGCTCAGGAGCAAGTGTTTAGATCCAAGCTTCAAGAGAGGCTTGGCACATAATATCTTCAATATTTGGCTTCTGTGTGGGAGGATCTTTTGTTTCCTGAGATAGGGGAGCCCCTACATGTAGGACTTTTGTTTACATTTAGAGTCACCTGAAAAAATGGCAAATGTCCCTTCAACCAGCCATTGCCATGAATCCATTCAAGAAAAGAGCAAAAATAAGTCATTTAAGAATGAATTTACATTATAGAAAACTAGCAAAATATATTTAAAGTTGTTTCTGAAGAAGATCACAAACTGCTAATGCATATAAGTAAAACTTAATCTGTTCTAAAGCCAATCTTTTGAACCAAGTTCCGATAGTTCTAAATTTGGAAAGACATCTAGGATTATCGACTTTAGTAATTTGGAGACTCACTTGCTATTACGGGGTTACAACTAGGTGTTGTTTCAAATTTCTTCATGATGGTAGGAAAAAAATCAAAGTGAATTAAATCAGACCAATTAAATAAGACTTTTTCTGCCCTCATTTCGTCATTCTCTAGGCATACCTGTATCTATGAATTATTGTTTTGTTTACCACACATTTAACACAGGAGTTCTATTTTAGTCATTTAATTCAATTCACATGTAAATACAGATCATCTAAAGGAATGCAATGAGGAATTTGACTTTGGTATCTAAGTAATAAAATACTATGCTCTAGAAAAGTCACTATTCCTACACTTTCAGAGCAATGCATGGTTATAGGTTAAAAACGTTTTTTGAGGGGGATCAATGTACATCATGGGATAGCAGTATTTTATAGAAACCTGTAATCAGTGAGTTGTAAATTGAATGATTCAACCAATGTGCCTTGGAATTTCCCTGTAATCTCGGTTGTTACCTGTGGCTGGATGTATCTTGTACTACAGCCCTGTTCTAGTGCATCAGGCTGTCAAAATCTTCTTAAAAAACTTTATCTTATATTCAATGATTACTTGTAAAAACTTAACGATAAAATATTCTAAACTTATCTTTCACCATTTTTCCCTACTGCACCTGCACCTCCCCCACACAAAACCAGGACCTAGAAGAGTGAAAGCCTCATTTTACCGTCAATTCTCTCACAGTGAATTCTTTGAAGGACCAGACTTCAAAAAGAAGGAAATCCAAACGCAACATGAATCTACAGCTGAGCTCAAGTCCTGAGCAGTAGACAGGTGAGTTTATAATCATTTTTAATCAGTTTTTGTCACCAGCCAATCCCATGATAAGAACTGGATATATAAGAAACAACGTACAAGTAGGTAATGGATGGGTGGTAAGGAGTGGTCAGTGAGAGCAATTACCTTGTCAAATGGCATAATTTATTTCTTTTATTTGGTTTTAAAAAAAACATTTTAGGATCTATTTTTTTACATAAGTTTTCAACTCTGGCCTCTAAAATTTATTCCAAACGTTTTTATTTTATCTGTGTTGGCACTTCTCTTGCCATTAAGGCATGTGTAATCTTAAATAATACTGAGAGTTGTGCAGCTAGAGGATATAGAAATAAAAGAATAAAAACTGAATTAATACACAAGTAACAAATATACTGTACCCATTAGAACAGAAAACATTTCTCTCCCCTAATGCAGAATCTTTTTCTTGTGGCCTGGATATTACTGTAGAGAAACAGAACATTGTCTAATGGTAGTTATAGCTTTTTCAATTTTAAGAAAAGAAACCTAAATTATTGGATAACAATTATCAAAAAAGTTGGTCTATTCT
This sequence comes from Daubentonia madagascariensis, assembly GCA_023783475.1. Taxonomy (NCBI): domain Eukaryota; kingdom Metazoa; phylum Chordata; class Mammalia; order Primates; family Daubentoniidae; genus Daubentonia; species Daubentonia madagascariensis. The sequence goes on along the minus strand of JAKFHU010001569.1, from coordinate 42,009,697 downwards.
TTGGTCTTTTCACACCCTAACAAAGTATACTTTGTAATCATTTTCAAACTCTTCTGGTTCATACTGACGAGACAAAGTGTGATACTCTCTTATAAGCGTATGTGGTGTAGGCTGTTAACACAGTGACAGGAAGGTTAGGGTGATTAACCAGGAGTGAGGATAGATGGCACTTGCAGAATGTAACATTTTCATAAATGCATGTTATCCAAGGAGCTGCTTATTATGGCTCCTTCAATACCAATCCTATCATTTCTTGTGGAACATGCCACATTCCAAATTAGTGCTCCATTCCCAAGGCAACTCTCCGCAATGCGGCCCCCCTTTGCTGTGCCATGTATTCTTCAGACAAACTATTTTACTATTTAACTATTGTCTTCTAATTCCTCCTTTATCTCATCATAGTCTTGCATATGAATTTTAAGTTCATGTTCTCTTAGTATGGGGGAGAAATTCTAGAACAGTTAGACCACTGTTAACTGGACAAGTGCTTAATTCCAACTCTGCCATCCAACAAGTCTTTCAAGGTTTTAATGTTTTTTCCCTACCTTTCTTCATATGGCAATACTCAAACCTATGTTATTTCTATGATTTTACCTAAACACTATTAAAATAGTCATGCTATGAATAACTCTGGTCTCAATACTTTTGTGGAAAGAAGTTTTGTATAAATTAATATCGTCTGACTTCTACTTTCAGAGGTGTGACATTCCAGGGAGAAGCCTGGGCTGGGGTGGAGGCCACAAACAGAAAGTGCCTATGGGCTATTGCACATGTTAATAAAGTGAGGACGATGGAGTTAGCATCTTGCTGAGAAACCAAAACTGAATGCCAAGGAGAACAAAAAACAGCAAAAATCCATATACTGTCAAGGAAATAAATGGATAACTCTGCTAAGAGTCATCATCCAAGGAAAGGATAGTCTGGAGGAACTCGGTGTGTTAGAGGAATTTGGTCAGATATGCTCTTTGCAGGTTTATATACTCTGTAATTTTGGCAAAAACTGAACTCTAATCGATCAACACTTACGTGCACATATGGAAATAACATTCACCAGAAATCAAGCAGGAGTGGGGGGGGAGGGGGTGTGGGTAAATTCACACCTAACGGATATAATACACACTGTCTGGGTGATGGGCACACTTATAACTTTGACTCAAATGGTACAAAAGCAATTCATGCAACCAAAATGTTTGTACCCCTGTAATATTCTGAAATTTTTTTAAAAAGGGGGGAAAAGTGATCTCTTAGGGGCAAAGAGCTGATTTTGAAATGCTGCCTCCCCTTTAGAAACCCCTAATCCCAAGTAGAGTGGGGGTGGTTTTCTTTAGGCTTTCCCAGTGGGTGCTTTAAATATGTCTTTGCATTTTCTACAGTGGAGAAATGAGTTCTGACCAGTGCTCCTCTAGGGATAGAATTTCCAGTCACATAGGAGTGGATTTGCCAAATAATGACAGCCTATCTCTCCACTCACTTTGTTTGCCACTTTCTTCAAAATTAAAAATAATAATAATAATAAAATGAGTGATCATCAAATGCCAAGGGGTGTACTATATCTTGGAGATAAGTTAAAATAGATACAGTCCTTGTTATCATGTAGATCATAGGCTGGACATCTTACACACTCACCTCCATCCAATCCCGGTTCATCGATTTAGAGTTTGATGAGCTAGGTGGCAGGCAAGTATCCATTTGCTGCACAGGCAGAGAGCAGAGTAAGACAGGTGGAATATGCACAGGCCAGATCTTTAGGAAGTAGCGGTTTTTGTAGAGATCCTCAGAGGAACTTATAGGAGTTGTGGTCTTCCTCAAAAGAAAGTAATGAGCAGGAAATAAATTCATGAAATCTATGAAAGCATATATTCTTGATGAGGGTGGGCCACAAATCAGTATAAGAGGATGTTGCTGTGGAATATGGGGAGCAAGAATCATGTTGTTGGTGTCAGGCATAACAGCAGTTTATTACCCATTTGATAAATATGTGCTGATTGCCCACTCTCTGAAAGGCACTGGAGATACATCCAGCAAGATGCAAATGTGGTTCTTTCTTCCATAAAGCTCACATATTAACTGGAGATACAAAATTTAAGAACATTATTCCACAATTACATGGTTTATTATAATATTGCAATTGTCAATATTACTATGAAGAGCAGCTTCAGGATGTAAAAAGGGCACATAACAGGGGTTTCCTAACTTGGTTTAGGGCATTTGGAAATATATCTTTAAGGAAATTATACAAAGAGTAAGTAAAAGTTTCTTGAAAATGGGTAGGGAAGGGCAAACAAATCTTACAGTCAGAAGGAGCAGTCTTTGTGGGGCTCTGTGGCAGAGTAGATCATGGTGAGCAGGAGTAGCTGAATTGAGGGACTGAGCCTATGTAACTAGAATGCAGAAAGTGGTAGGCAGGGCTCAATTCCTGCAAGCTCTAGGCAGCCATATTAAAGATGCTACTAGAATGGGCATCTATTGAAGGTCTTTGGTCAGTGAAATGTCATGAATAGATTAGTTTTTAAAGAATCACTCTGTACTGTGGAGACTGTGTCAGGGTGAGGACAAGAGTGAATTTAGGAAACTTGTTAGGAGACTCTTTTGATACCCAGGAAAGTGGTGGTGTAGATTTAGATTGGGGTGGTGGCAGAATTTGGTGTTTGGATGGATATAGGGAGTAAGTAAGAGACAGAAATCTAATTTCTGTCTTATATAAATGGATAATAATGATGCTAATAGCCAAAATGGGAGGCATAAAATTATTTCCCTTTTCAGGGATAAATTGTTATTTAAGTTTTATATGCAGAGTGATAGAGGTGCCTTTACAAATAGAGATGCCAAATGGAGAGCAGGCTATGAGGTTCTGCAGCTCAGAGATGAGGTCAAGCCTAAAGGCATCAATGTATATGAGTCAGTATTTTTCAAAGAGTAACTGAAATTATGGAAGTGGATGAGCTTGCCCAGGAGAAAGTATAGACAGAACACAAGGCAGCACATAGGATCAAGCTTGGAAGAACTACAACATGTAAATACCAGATGAACTGGAGCCCATTCTTCTAAATGAAGTATCTCAAGAATGGAAAAACAAGTACCACATGTATTCACCATCAAGTTGATACCAATTGATCAACTTTTATGTGCACATATGGAAGTAACATTCATGGGGTGTCGGGCAGGTGGGAGGGGAGGGGATGGGTAAATTCACACCTAAGGGGTGCAGAGCTCACTGTCTGGGAGATGGGCATGCTTGAAGCTCTGACTCAGGCAGAGTAAAGGCAATACATGTAACCTAAACATCTGTGCCCCCGTAATACTCTCAAAATAAATAAATACATACATACATACCAGATGAAAAAAAGAGTCTGCAAAGGAGACTGAGATCTGACTGGATATATGGAAGGAAAAGGAGACTATCTTGAGAACTTTGTCCTTAAGCATCTCACTGGGCTTCAGAAATCAGGCTTCTTATCAGGACACTGCCACTTTGAACCCTTTAGGAATGTACTTTATGAACCTGCTGTGTTTCGATTTCCTCATCTATAAAATGGGGAGTAAGAATATTTACCTACCTGTCTTAGGAGGTATTGACAATCAAATACAATGATGTCTGAAAGGTCTTTGGATACCAAAACTGCTATTTAACATAACATAAATTATAATTATGTTCCATTGCTTTCCTTCTTAAACATTTCATTAGCTTCCTTTGTGTTTCTGAGGGTCAACGTACAGGAAATTATGTCCCTGCCACAAGGCCTTTGCTTGGCTTGCCCACTCACTTACCTCTTTAAATAAAAGTTCTACTCATTTTTCAAACCTCAGCTCAAAACTCACTTCCTCAGAAATGCTTGGCCTCAACGTCCAACATAGGCCAGACTCTTTTGATATATTCCTGAATTTCCTTCCTTTCACTTACCTTGGATTTTAATTAAACATAACTTTATGATTATTTGTCTAATATCTGTCTCCAACACTAAAATATATGCTTCATGAAAACACAAACCACCATGTCTTTGTTGATAACTGCTTTATTTCCATTGCCTAAAATACTGTCTGTATAAGTTAGACACTCAAAAATATTAGTAGAACAAACTGAATAAGTGAGTGAATAAATATTCTTATCCTGTTCAAGACAAGAAAGAGGGATTGATGATAGAAAAATGACATTTGATCTAACAACATGCAACTCATGTGTGAAATTAGGAAGAGCTAACTCAGTAGAACATTTGCGATAAAAGATGAATTAAAGACACTGAAGAATTAATAGGAGATGAAATGCAGGAATAGAGAATAGATAGTTGTTCAAGAATTCTGGCTGTAAAAATGTGGGAAAGAAAGAATGGAGGTATTCTTACAAAACTTAGTGGATATACCCTATTTCATGGGCACTAGATAAGTGAAATCAATATTAGAGGGCTATAAAGAACATACTCAAAAACCTGAAAATAATTTGGAGAGAGAAGTCAGACATGAGGTGGTTTGGCATTCATGGAGATAGTGTAGTTTATAGACATATAGGGGACAGTTGCTTTAATGGAAACAGGACCAGCACAAAGGATGAAGATCAAGTGCATCAACTCTTGGAAAATATCTGTCTTTGCCTTGTTAGTATATCATTAAAATGGGCATTCTTGAACATTTTTTAGTGCAGCATGCAAGATGTCCCTCAGTGAGCCTGCTACAGTAGAGTCTGGGTAGGAGGCCAGTTAGTGTCCAAAGATGCAGGGCTCAAAAAGAGGTATAATACAGTGGTCCCTCAGGCTCCTTAGTGCAGGCACTAAGAAAGTACTCGTATATGACATATACAAAGTCCTTGAAGAGCCTGTGTGTTGCTTTGAACAGGCTCCATTAGCAAGTGAAGGTACCACAGCACCTCGCCAGTCTAGATAAACTGGTTCCCACACTCATTATATACCAGGTCTTCTCTTTTCAACAATCTCAGATGTTCACTTTGATCATCTGAGTTAGTTTTTGGCTAGATTAGATCACTACAAATTTCCCAACAATAACATAATTTTCAAGGGTGGTGTCCTATTATACTTCATATACTTCAAACTCTAGGGTAAAATATCTTCCCTCAAATTTTTCTGTTTGATCCATAATGAGTAGAATTGTAAAAGTCCTGAAAAAGGGCTGCCCCTCTATCCACAGCTTGGCGGACATAGAATTTTCATGTTTTTCTCTAGACTGCTGTCATCTGTTGCCAGACATCTTGCCCTTTAGATAAAGTCTCTAAGGCTTGGAGGACAATTTGATGGTTAGACACTCCCCTTTCCAGGAGAAAAGTTGGTCTCCAGCTTTCAGAAGACCCAAGGGAGGCAGACTTTGGAGGTAAGGTCATTTAAGGCTTCTTTTATATGTTATAGAAAAGGAAGGAAGGGCATTTTAAAATGTAAAGTTCCATCTCAATGCTAGTTAGATGTCTGTTGTAATCAAAATAAAGTCAAATCTCCACACTGCCCATTCTTCACCCAGTGTTGCATTCTAAGAAATTTCGTATCTGTGTCTAAAACTAAAATCATTTAGATCTTAAATACTCCTTGATATTTAGTCTCTTGAGAAAACAATACAAAGAGATTATTTTTCTAATGCAAAGAAAAAAATTCTTAAAAATCCTATTTCCCGAAATCTTTCACTCAGAGTTTTATAGAAACTTCTCTGAAACCTTTCTTCTTTCTTTCCAAATGCACAGAAAATTCTTCATCTACTCAGCCTGAGCCAAATCTTCCCTTTTCCCTTATCCCAGTCCCCTCTCAGGCACCATTCCTACCAGTGACTTTTCATCCTTTCCAAAATAAACGTGATAAAGTCAATTTGGGGCTTCATAGTTTTCCCATTCAATCATCACCCCAATGAAGAGACAAATGAAGCACAGAATCAGAATAATTCTTAATCAAGAAAGAGGGGAAGTATGAATTTTTTTGGTATTCTTGTCACACAAGCTAACCCCCAGATTTCTCATTTCTCAAGTAAATGAATATATTGTATACTTATTGACTCCAAAGTTGTAGTAGCCTCATTTGAATTCAAAGCTGCTGATACTAGATGTTTGACTTTGGGCAAGTCAGACAATTTTCTCCTCTCTCAGAGGAGTTATTAATAGCTACCACACAAGGATGTTGAGAGGATTACATAGACAATATTAAGTTTCTGACTTGCAGACAGTAAGTTTGCAAGAAGAGCAAGGTCTCTACTTGCAACAATAATAACTGTCACAATAATAATTATTACTATGATTAATTTTAATACTTGGACATTTGTGTGGCATATAAGGTAAGTTCAAAAATTTGTTCAAAGAGAATGGTCTCTTTTACATTTGACCTTGAATTGTATGATGCTCATGCTGTAAATAATTCTTAAATGCTCAGTATTCAAATAACAGGGAAAAAATTGAAGGGAATAGATTTTAACATAGTTGTTGGCAAATTGCTTAATGACCATATATAAAGCTGGATATTTTGAGGAGATATTTTCTCTTGTCTCATCACAATTACTTACACTGACAAAAATCCTGTGAACAAAAATCCTGTGAACATGATCGATGCTAACATCTCACTTTGGATACTATTTAATATTCTCACCTTCTAAAATTAAAAAATTACCTCTATTCCTACTGACTTTCACTTGCCTTTGCCTCTTTTTGTAGTTAATTGTGAAAGAGTGATCTCATAAATATGACATTACCATTAAGATTATTTCAAAACATTTTTGATTGGTGTTTACCTTTGCTTCAAAGGAGACAGCCAACTAATTTTAGTGTTAGCCTAATCCTCAAGTAGAGCAATTCCAGTGTACTTTGCACTAATGTGTTTATATCCAAAAATGAAACAACAACGCTATGCTGAATGAGTATGAAGAGAAGGAATCTTAAGCCTTTGGAAGTTTTATTTTCACTGAACTGAAAAATTTCCTTTCATTGAATCAGGGTTTCACTTGAATAACTAACTGAATATATAACTTAGAAATTCTTTTAAATCAAAATGTTTGTATTTATTTTAAAGAGTCATAGTGTGTGTTAAGGTAACTCTAAATTATACTGGATAAACAATTGGGGTCAAATGGATTGATTGAATCAGTTTTAATATATGTTTTATCCAAAAAGAACTGGGGCATTGTTTCACTCAAGGACAAGAGAATAAAGTCATTTGCTTACCAAAACAAATAAAAAAATAGCAAACATATCTCAGAATAAATACAATCTAACCTGAAAAGGAGCCTTTATATTTGAAAGTGGAAAGTCACTAATCACTTTTTTGGAATAATGTGAAGGGCCAGCAGGAGTGACTGTTATACCCAGGGATTTGAGAAGTGGAGAGGAAATCAGCAGGCAGCTTATCATCTGTTTGAAATTTATTCTCAGTGGTAGCTTCAGGATGGGCAGACAGGGACAAGGAAGGTTGTATAATGTATTTGAGTATGTTTGTAAGGTAAAGGGAAGAAAGAGAAACTAATATTGACTGATCCATGTAGGTTAAATACCTGACTGATGTTTGACACTGGAATCAAAGCAACAATTTAAACCTAATTCCCTTTGATTGCAAGGTCTACATGGTTATCCATCCTTCCCCAAACCCCCGGCCTGCCCACAGGTGAAGGAGTAAGGGGAGAGCAAAGGGAGAAACCAGAGACAACTCTGGTGGCTGGACAAGGTGCCGCTGTTAGTCCTAAAGTGATACACCTTCCTCTGTGCCAGGAAAAGTGAGAGATGCATTGGTAAAGTTAGAGATAAGATTGAAGAGGAAAACGCTTTTGGCAAGTGCTAACAGAAGAATAACTATAAACTCTTATCACTCTTCTTTCTATTCATTCTCCATTCATTTTCTGTTATTCTCTTTTTTTGCCTTCAAAAATGGATTTTGGCCAATTTACAATGGAAGGCACAGTCAGAGAGCATTTCTTTTATTTGTGTGTTTCAGACTTCTGCAAATCATCTCAGCTAAGTTATATGTCTTTTCTTACCTGGCTGATGTAATTCACCCAGGGGTTCATCTTGGGAAAATTGCCCACTAAATAATGTTTCTGTAGCAGTCCTGGATAAAACTGTGATTCCTAAACAAATGTTCTTATTTTTTTAAAAAGTGGACTTTTTTTTTTACTATAAATTCAATGTAATCTATATGTTATATTCTTTACTTTTTGACATTTACATTTCCTGTGTCATTACTAATATTATTACATTTTAATATAAATTAGTGAATTCTAATTCCATCCATGATATAGTAACATGATCAGATTTATTAAACCTATCTAGAAAACTGGACAAAGGTTTGCAAACAAAACAACACAAAACTCTTTTCAGACATTTTATAAGGGGCAGCACAGGACGCTGAGCTGTACAAGAAGGGGAGTAAACGAGGTGAGTCCTGAGAACCCTGCTCCCTGCTCCAGACAGGCTTGGTGCTTAAGGCACATTCTGGACCATGGAGCAGAAAAGGGCATATCAAGAAAAAACAAAAATCTCTCCAAGTTGAAGAAATAGAAATAAAAACTTTTTTTCCCAGACAAACTAAAACAGAGGTAATTCATTGCCAACAGACTTTCACTGGATGCCTTGTTAAAGGGAGTTTTTCACAATGAAAGAAATTGAAAACAGACAGAAATTAGGGCTACACGAATGAAGATAACCAGAAAGTTAAAAACATGTATAAACATTTTTGTCACTTAAAATACTTCTCTAAAGGAACACTGACTGTTTAAAGAAAAGAAATAATGTATTGTGGAGTTTATAACACAAGTAGAAGTAAAATCTATGACAATAGCACAAAGGACATAATGAGGGAAATGGAAGCAAATTGTAGTGTGTTACTGTATATGAAGAGGTATAATATCATTTGAAAGTAGACTAATATGTTAAAGATGTATATTTTAAACACTAGAAAAATTCCTTAAAGAAAACAGAGGTATAGCTAATGAACCAAGAATGGAGATTAAATTGAATTATAGAATCTATAAAGTCCTGAAAGAAAAAGAACAAAACAACAAAGGACAGAAAGGACAAACAGAAAATAAATAGCAAAATGGTAGAAAGAAATACAATTGTATCAATTAATTGCATTAAATGTATAGTATATGTTACTAAATTCTCCAAATAAAATACAGAGATTGTCAGACTGGAAAAAAAGCAAACCCTGACTACATATAAGGTACAAGAAACATACTGTAAATACAATAAGTCCTCACTTATCATCAGTAGGTTCTTGGAAACTGTGACTTTAAGGGAAACAACACAGCAGGTCCTCAAATAACAGTTTTATTCAATGTCATTTCATTATAACATTAATGAGAAAAAAATTTGTTTTGTTATACGTCCTTTTACTTAAAGTCACAGTTTCCAAGAACCTATCCACGATGTTAAGTGATGGCTTATTGTATAAAGAAACAGTTTAAAAGTTGAACGGAAAAATATGTACAATATAAAGTCTGAGCATAAAAAAGGAGTAATTGCATCAATATTGGACAAGATAGACCTCAGAATAAGTAACATTACCAGAAATATAGATGGATGTTTCATGAGAAAGTGATCTATAGATCAAGAAGACAAAAAATCCTAAATGTGTATGTACATAACAACAGAGCATTAAAATAAAGTGAAAACTAATAGAACTGAAAGGAGAAGTAGCTTCACAATAATAATTTGAGACTCCAACACTCCTCTGCCAGTAATTGATAGAAAATGTAGACAGAAATATTTATGAGTATATAATAGATCTGAGAAATTAGATCAAACAACTGGACCTAATTGATATTTATACAACACTCCTCCCCAAGGAGTACAATGCATACTCTTTTCAATGAAGCATGGGACACTCCCCAAGATAGGCCGTATTTCTGGCCATAAAACAAGCCTCAATAAACTAAAAAAAACCTGAAATTATATGTAGTATGTTCTCTGGTTACAACAGAAATAAACTAGAAACCAATAACAGAAACATATACAGAAAGGATCCAAATAACTGTTAATTCAATTAGATCTTAATAACCCATGGGTCAAAGAGGAGATCACAAAAGAAATTAGAAAACATTTAGAACTGAATGGAAATTAAAAACAAAACATATTAAATTTTGTGAGTTGTAATTAAAGGAGTTCTTAGAGAGATATTTTAAACTTTAAATATTGGTATCAGAAAAGAAGTATCTTAAACCAAAGATTTAAGTTTGTACTTGAAGAAAGGAAGAGAGAAAACAAATTAAATCCAAAATAATTAAAAGAAAAAATCTTATAAATGTGGAAATCAGTGAAGTTTAGTACATGCAGATGAATAACTGAGACAATGAAATCAAAAGTTACTCTTTTTTTTGAAGATCAAAATATTGGGAAAAAATACCTAGCTATATTAATCAAGAAAAAAGGAAAAAGACACAAATAATCAATATTTAGAATAAGATAGAGGCACACTCTAACTTCTTTAGACATTTAAAAAAGATATTATAATATAAAAATATAAATATAATATGAATTAGCATATTAAGCATTTCCTAAGCAATGCAGAACTCTTAGACCACCTTATCTCCAATTATTCTCCTCAATTATTTTGCATTCTTATTTATAAACTCTTTATTTATAAATACATTTTAAATCCCATAATACCTTATTATAATTCCTTGATACTGTTGATATTTATGAACCATTACTCTTTTCATTTACTTTTTTTCCCCCAGCATATTCATTCTTCCTTGTGGGTTCATTTTCCTACTATCTGATGAATTCCCTTTTGTATTTCTTTTAGCACTGCTCTGTGGATGATTAATTATCTTAGCTCATGATTAATAGCCTGTATTTATTGGCTATTCCTTCCAAGAGCTATAACGCTTAACTAGCATTGTGAAGATATCTTGCTTAAAATACACAGCCCCCCAATTTTAAACTGAGATGATCCAGTGTGATGTCTTTGCAACAAAAATTTAGATTTGACCCAGTCCATGAGAAAATAGGATAGGTAATGACCCCTCTCTCCAGGAGTTCATGCTCAATCTCATTTATTAGTAATTATAAAATAATGTATTTAAAAATTTTTTATTTTAAAACAGTTTTAGTTTTATACAATTATCACAAAGATATTACAAAAAGTTCCTATATATGCCAAACCCAGTTTTCTCTATTATTAAAATGTTAGTATGGTAAATTTGTTACAACTAATACAACATTATTGATATATTATTATTAATTAAAATTGTTCCAAGATCCCATACAAAATGCCCCATTACAGTAGTCATGTCTTCTTAGGCTCCTCTGGGTTCTGAATTTCCCAGATTTTCCTTGTTTCCTGGTTTCCTTGGTTCCTGGTTAGGTATTTTGCATAATGTCCCTCAATTGGAATTTATTGGATATTTTTCTCATGATTAGAGTAGGCTAATGTATTTCTTGGGAGGAGAACAAAGAAGTAAAGCATCATTCTTATTACATCATATCAAGGGTAAGTCTCCACAAGTGATAACAATTGATGATTACCCTGGCTTGAGGTAGGCTTGAGGTAGTATTTGTCAGGTCTCATCACTGTAAAGTGACTATTTTTCTTTCATTTTTCATGTGATAGTCTTTGGGAAAAAGTCACTACATAAAGCCCATATTTAAGAAATTCGGGTAATATGCTCCACTACCTGAATGATGGAGAAACTTAATTAATTATTTAGAATTTTCTGCATGGGAGATTTGTATCTTCTCCCAGATTTATTTATTTATTTGATTAATCACATATTTATATCAGTATGGACTCATGGATATTTATTTTGGGTTATACACTTTGGGTTATAATCCAACACTGCTTTATTTTGTTGCTCTAATATTTTCTGTGTTGGTTAGTTCTTTCAGTTGGCTGCTGTGTTTCTTTGACATATCCCTATCACTGCAGACTATTTTGAGCACTTCCTTACTTTTTGGAAGTGCAAGATGTTCCAGGATTATCTTCTGTATTTCCTTCCTTGTTTTAGAATCATCTATTTCTTCAAGGAGCCATGGTTTCTATTTTGAAGAATGACATCAGAAACTAAGATCTTGATGCTAAGTATACTCCTTGTTTCTGGTTTTCATTCCTGCTAGTTCGCCTCCATTGACAGAGCGACACAATATGTGTGTATACACTAACCTGTCTGTTCACACAGATCTACAGATATTTCTATATGTAACTATCTTTTTCAATAAAGGCAAACATAAGTTCACATCGTGGTATCAAACTTTAATCCATTGCTACGTGTATGCCTCATTTCCTTCTCTTATCTATCTGTAAACTCCCACTCAAAAAATTAGAAAGCCAGCTCCCACAATCCATTAATCTATGTGTCTATTCTTTCACCAATACCAAACTATCTTGATTACTGTAGCCTTGTAGTAACCCTTGAAATTGGGTATTGTGAGTCTTCCAACTCTGTGCATCTTCTAGGGTACTATATTGGCTATTCTAAGTTCTCTTCCTTTCCATATAAACTTTAGAATTTGTTTATCAGTATCCACAAAATAGTTTCCTTATATTTTAATTGGGATTATGTTGAATTAATAGATCAATTTCAAAAGAATTGACATGTTAACAATATTGAATCTTCAGTCCATGACCACAGAATCTCTCTTCATTTATTTAGATAGTCAGATAGTCTTTGTTTGCTTTTTTTTTTCTTTTTTGAGACAGGATCTCACTCTGTTACCCAGGCTAGAGTGAAGTGGCCTCATCATAGCTCACTGCAGCCTCCAACTCCTGGGCTCATGCAATTCATGCAATTCTCCCCCCTCGGCCTCCCAAAGTGCCAGGATCATAGGCATGAGCCAACGTGACTGGCCTGTTTGTTTTTCATCAGTAATTTGAAGTTTTCTGTGTACAGATCCAGCATATATTTTGTTAGATTTATACCAAAGTATTTTATTTTTTTTAGTTGATACTAAAATGGTATTTTTTAAAATTTCAAGTTCCAATTGCTCATGAATAGTATATAGGAAAGCAATTGACTTTTGTGTATTATCTTTGTATCTTGCAGTCTTGATATACTTGATTTTTAGTTCTGGGAGGTTTTGTTTTTGGTCAATTCTGTGAGAGTCTATATATAGGCAATCATATCATCTGTAAATGAGACAGTTTTACTGCTTTTTTTTTCCAATTTGCACATCTTTTGTTTCTTTTTCTTGTTGTCTTATTTATTTTTTGTCCTATTGTTTTATTGACTTCAAGTACAATGCTTAATAGAAGGGGACAGAGGACATCCTTGTTTTTTTCCTGATCATAGGAAGAAAGCATCCAGTTTCTCATGATTTAATATATTAGCTGTAGGTTTTACACAGTTTTTTATAATCTAATTGAAGAAGTCTCCGAGATTCCTAGTTTGGTAAGAGTTTTTATCGTAAAAGGATGTTGGATTTTGTTAAATGCTTTCCTGAATCAATTGATGCAATCGTACAATTTTTCTGTTTATGTCGGTTATATTGATTGATTTTCAAATGTTGAGCCAGCCTTGAATTCCTGAAGTGGATCTCATTGTTTATGGTATATTATTCTTATACATTTTTGAACTTAATGTGTTGATTTTTTTTAAAGGATTTTTGTGTCTATGTTCATGAGCAATATTGGTTTGTAGTTTTCTTTTCTTGTAATGTCTCTGTCTGCTTTGATGTTGGGGTAATGTCATTCCCAGAGAATGAGTTAGGAAGTGTTCCCTCTGCATCTTTTTCTGGAAGAGATTTTGGAGAATTTGTATTATTTTTTCCCCTTAATTGTGTGCTAGAATTCACTGGTGAAATCACCTGGATCTGGTGATTTATTATTTTTTCAAAGGCTGTTCATTATGATTCAATTTTTAAAAATATACATAGTGTTTTCTGTTTTATAGGTTACCCTGGCTAGATGTTTATAAATTTTATGGCTGTTTTGAAAGAACTACTGTTTGTTTTTTTTTGATATTCTCTATTTTTTCTTGCTTTTGGTTTTGTCACTTAATGCTCTAATTTTAATTATCTCTTTCCCTCTTCTTACTTTACAGGTAAATTGATCATAATTGATCATCGTATTTGAGTCTTTAAAGGTGAAAGCTTAGGTTACTGATTTTAGACTTTTTTTTCTTTTATGTTCATTAACTATTATTCGTTTTCCTTAGGGACTGTGCTGTTTTAACAGCATGACAGTAAATTTTATAAGTTGGTTTTTTAAATTTTAATTTACTCAAAAATATGTTTCAATTCATCTTAAGACATCTTATTTGACCCAAATGTCATTTAATTCCAAATATTTAGTGATTTTCTAGCTTATTTTCTGTTACCAATTTCTAGTTTAATTCCATTGCTTTGTGAGAACCTACTTTGTATGATTTCTATTCTTTTAAATTTGTTAAGGTATGTGTTATGGCCTAGTATGTGGTTTATCTTAGTGCATGCTCCATGTGAACTTGAGAAGAATGAATGAGTATTCATCTTTATGGAAGAGAACATTCTGTAATTGTCAATTAAACCAAGACAATTGATAGTGCTGATCAGCTCCACTCTATCATTACTGATTTTCTGCCTACTTGATGCATCAATTATTGATAAGGAGGGTGTTTTAATCTCCAAGTATAATAGTGGATTTACCTATTCCTTATTTAAGTTCTATCTGTTTTTTGCATCACATAATTTAATGCTCTGTTGTTAGGTGTGTCCCCCTTTAAGATTATTATGCCTTCTTTGAGAATTGACCCCTTTATAATTATGTAATGCCCTCTTGATCACTGAAAATTTTCTTTATTCTGAAGTCTGTTTTGTCTGAAATTCGTGTTGCTCCTCCAGCTTTCTTTTGATTAGTACTGGCATTGTGTATCCTCCTCCTCTCCTTTACATTTATCCTATCTGAATTTTTATATTTGAACTGGTTAATTTTAGATGGCAAATAGTTGGGTTTTGTTTTATTATCCATTCTAAAAGTCTTTATCTTTTAATTGATGACTTTTATTTGATGTATTTATAACATTCCCTTTTAAGATGTTTAGTGGTATTTTTGCATCATTATCAATCATGTTTGTAATTTTTAAAAAATTTCTTTTCAGAGGTCTCTGCCTCTGGTCTGTGACCTTCATAAGACTTTCTTCTCATATAATTTCCAGGTAATGATACCTAGCCTGAACAGCCACCCATCATATTTCCCATAAAATATCTGAACAAGTAATTATACTGTCCTCAAATAATCTAGTCCATATTACATAAGGCAATAGATAATAATAGGTAGCACTTGTATAACTCTTGCTATGTGTCAGGCACTGGTCTCAGCACCTTATATATATTTACTTATTTGTTCCTCATAAATAGCCTATAAAGAAGTACTATTATTACCTGCATTTTATAGTTGAGGAATCTGAGAGACAGGTTAAATAATTTGCCCAAAATAAGTGACAAGTCAGGATTTTGTGGTTTGGAAGACTACATTTTAAGTAACTAAATATCAGGATGGATGACTGTTGGATAAATGAGGCTTTGTTTTGCCAGATAAAAACATGATTTTAGCTTGTTATCACTTTCTAACATCACTATGAAAGGGTAATAGCAGAGTGTTTATACAACCACTTAGTATATTGTTTATCAGCCAATTCTGTGATTGCTACTGACAGCAAGTCAATACTTGTTACTTGTAAATGTTTTCATTTGTTTAGTGATCCCCAAATTAACATTACTCCAATGCCAATTGTTGAGGTATAATCCAGTCTTCATTAGTAAATGAATTAGCTAGATGGATCTGTAAATGTTTCTGATGAAATTAGGTTCCATTTTCTGTGGAGTCTGTGGAGGAAATTATGACATTTAATTCAGTGAATTATGAGGGCACAGATTGGGCTTAATTGATTTATTCACCATTTTTCCTTTAGTGTGTGGACTTTGGAAACATAGTTATAACTATTATACATCCAATAAAAAAGAAAACATTGACTTTTCACTGCTGGAATGGTGGCATAAATTTAGGTTAGTTTCTTTGTAAATATTACAATATTTTATATTTAAAATTGCTTATATGCAAATAACTTGCTTTGTATATTTATTGAAATAATCAAATATATCTTAGACTTTAGACGAAAAACTTGGGGCACCAAGCTGCCAAACATTCCCTCATCCTGCTCAAACTATATTGACCCTTATTATATAAATTTTAAACATTTTATTAAATTTGAAAAGAGAAAGAACTAGTGCTCAAGAGGCATCTTCTTTAAACTTAAACTGTGGATTTACCAGGGTTAACTTTATTCCCTATAAAGCATAAATATGAGAATTTAATTTTTTAAAAAGTCTTTTTTATGAAGATAGTCAATTCAGTCAAACAATTATAGTGTCCCTTGTTATTACTTTTTTACCATATTCTCTCCTTACAGATTTTTCTTACAAAAAATCTAACATTTTCTGTTAAAAATGAGAAACTAAAACTTTGGGTAATAATAATTGAAGAAAGATGAGTAAAGAATGTTAATCTTATTTTGTGTGGAAAGAAGATAGAATTTATGAAAATTTTTAGGCTTTGTTTAAAAATATATAGTTAAAGGAATTCTCACAGCTCATTTATGAATTTAGTATAATTTTGATGCCCAAACTGAACAAGGTCAGTTAAAAATTATATATTAATCTCATTTATTGATGCAAAATTGATAAATTAAATACTTTAAAAATTATATATTATGCATAAAAATAATTATTTTGGCAAAATAGGGGCTATCCTAGGAGACCAGATAGTTCAACTTTAAAAGTATCATGTAATTTGTATCAATATGATTCACTGTAATACCAGATTAAAGAAAAAGTAACACAAGGTATCTCAAAAACTGCAGAAAATCATATGATTGAATTCCACACTCATAACAAAATCTCTTAGGAAATAGAAAACAGAAGTAGATAGGACCTTCCTTAATGTGATGAAAAACATCTACCAAAATATTTAGCAAATATCATAGTTGATGGTGTGCATAGCATGGCTTAAAATAGCTGATTTGGAAAGATCTCATGTTTATCTCCAGAGCTATTGATGAATGCTATAGAATATATTAGCTAAAGATAAATGATGTTCTGAAACCATGAGTCTGTGAATTGTTTTCAGGCTGGATACATTTTGCTGTCAGCATTTGGTTTGGGTGGAACATGATTTGTAGCCTTGGTGTGGGGCATTCAACACTTAAGTCTGGAATTTGCTGCCTGACCAGGTCATCATAGGAGACTTCCATCACAAGCACATTTTAGGGTCTCCTGATACCAAGGTGTTTTGAATGTACGTGGGTAGTAGCTGGGGACTTGAAGACAAACTATGTCCCATGTGATGCAGTAGCAGGGACAAAGTTCTCAGGACCCCTTTTAATGGATAACCTTCTTATGCTATTGCTGTATAGTGTCCTTTGCTGTGCTATATCTGTTCAATGAATGGAAAAAAATGAAAAATAAAACAAAAACACAAAAATGAAAAGAAATAAACAAAATCCCTACAAACCTTTGAGTTTTGTGAGTCTTTTCAGCAATCAAACACTTAAGGTGGTTAATACATAGTGAAAGTATAGAAATATTTTATATATATATATATAATTTTCCATAATATAGGATGTAAACTTTCATCTAAGTCTTGAAAATGTATAACATTGTGCTTTATTTGTATCAATCCTGAAGGGAAATACAAATATCACAACTTTTATCACATTACCCCCTGTTTATAAAGTGATATCCATCAGAATTACTCTTGGTTATGAATATCTGAAACCTACAGACAAACAAGAATGACAGTTTAAAGAAAACGGGGTCATAGTGGGCAAAGATTTGTCAGACTGCTGGAGAAGATGTTCTTGAAAAAGGTGAAAAAAAAGTTTCTAGGAGAAACCTAAAAATGAAATCTAACATTATTAAGCATTTTACAAACTCAGTTTAATATTATAAATACTAGATTTGACTCTTTGAAGCAACCTCTCTTTATATTCATGTTTTAAAACAAGAGGACTAGGTTAAAGTATTGTATGACTCCTTACACTACATTGTCAACTTTACATTGTTTCAGCTATGCATTCTTTCAGTAAGCATTTATTGTTTGTTACTACATTCATAAGCATTTAGGTTTCAGGAGGAATCTATTCCAATTAGTGAATTTATTCAGCTTTCCACTATTGTGATTCACATGTATAAGTGGGGTCTGTACATGTGATATGCTGAGTCACCAAAAATGAAAGTTAGGAGATTTCTGTTTCTTTGCTGTTTATGAAAGTTCACAGGGGAAATAATGCAGTCACCTCAGTCATACCTTTTTGCCTGGGTGTGAAAGGGAGAGAGCATTATGGGTGATGACTGGGTCCCTTCCCATTTAGCCAAATGTGAAAGTAGCAGGCACAGAGCTGGAAGGTGGGCAGAAAGAAGCTCTGTTTCCTTAACCTCCCAGAAGAATTTGTGATCTGCTAAAAATTGAGTTAATTGGTTTCATGTAATTATAATTCAAACCACTCTACAAAACTGTTTGCATTTTAATGATGATGGAAAACTAAAGGTATTATTATTTGTAAAAGACATCATAACCATAATTAACTCATGCTAAACTGCCTTTTTGTTAGCAACTTAGCCAAAAGTCACACTTAGATGTATCTGGCTCCTTTTAATGAGCAGCAGATGATGGAAAAAACCCTTTAAAAGATTATTACTGGGTATAATTTAATACAGAGTTTGCTACAAATTAGTAACAATGATGGCATCATTATTGATTATAACATTTATTTTTATATAGTTTTTAAAAAAATTAAAATTAAGGGGAAATGGTCTGTGGATACAGAGTAAACTATTACTACATAGGTTCTAGAGAAAGAAGACTGAATAAAAGGCAGATTACTCACTCTTCAAATGAATTATTATGTTGTAGTTTTTATTATACGGCACTGCAAATTGCTACAAGAAGAGGGTAAAACTTTTAATAATTCAGCACCTATGGGTCTCTCTCTCTATACACACACACACACACACACACACATATATATATCATGATATATATGATAAATATGTATGTATGATGCAGGAGGTGTCTCAATGAAGAGAGGAAGGCTCCCTGAAGTTGCCAAGAGGGTTCTTGGCTTCTGTTGGGAATAAAGCAAGCCAACTAGTGACAGTTTATCGAGAGAGAGAGACAGACAACAGATATTCTTCCACAGAATAGGGTTCCTTTCCTGAGTAGGGGAGGGGGAAAAACTTATGGGGTAATGGTAACCTTTTTAAATGTTGAAAAGCCCCAAACATGAACAGCATTGTCTTGAGGTCAGGTCATAAAGGTTAATCATAAACTGTTGCACAGAAAATGCAAACAGTTTGTAAGGCGTCCAGCTTAGTATTAGGTCATTAAATATGAAATGTCCGATTTTGAATCAAAAGTGTGATTTATTATATCTCAAACAAGAAGCAGTACAATTGGTCAAAGTATGTGTCAAAACTATCAACACAGTTTTGCCATCTTAACAGTAGCTTATTTATTCCAGCAGCGAAGAAGCCTGGAGAGCGAGTGACAATGAAATCACAAAAGGCGTTTTCCACAGCTTGTTGAGAATGGAATATTTTTTCCTTGAAAGAAGTGGTCCAAATCCTGGAAGAAGTGACAGTCAGTTGGTGTAAGGTCTGGCGAAAATGTTGGATGACAGAGAGTTTCCAGTCTAGCTGCTGACATTTGAGCAGCATTGTTTGTCTGACATGTGGTCGAGCGTTGTCTTGCAAGAGGATTGGCCTGTCTCTATTAACCAATCTCAGCTGCTTAATCACAAGCATCCTCATCATTTCATCCAATTGGTTGCAGTAGACATCTGTTGTAATTTATTGGCCAAGTTTCATGAAGCTGTAGTGGATAATACCAGCGCTGGACCACAAACAGACACCATTAGGTTTTTTGGTGAATATTCAGTTTTGGACTGTGTTTCAGCACTTCATTTTTATCCAATCATTGTGCCGAATGCTTGCAATTGTCAAGAAGAATCCATTTTTCATCACACGTCACGATACGGTGTAGAAATGGTTCGCCTTTATGTCGTGACAGCAAAGAAAGGCAAGCTTCGAGACAATTTCTCTTCTTATGCTTGTTTAATTCATGTGGAACCCATCTATCCAGCTTCTTTACCTTGCTTATTTGTTTCAAATGGTCCAATATTGTTGGACTAGTAACATCAAACCTTGCTGCTAATTCACGCATAGGTTGAGATGGATTTCTTTCCACTACAGCTTTCAGCTCATCATTATCTACCTTGGTCTCAGGTCTCCCATGTGGCATATTTTCAAGATTAAAATCACCAGAAAAGAACTTCTCAAACCATCTACATACTGTGTGTTCATTAGCCACATCCTTCTCAAGCAGTTTGATATTTCAAGCTGTCTGCTCTGCATTGGTTCCACGACAGAACTCATATTCGAAAATATCATGAATTTTTTACTTATCCGTGGTTTCACAAGAATTGCTTTAAAAAAAAAATTTGAACTATAATCACAAGCCAAAACATGCGTTTGAAAGACTGAGGATGTACCTTCACAATAAAAATAAAACAAGAAGTGTCAAAATGAAATGTCAGAGACATCAACTGTCAAACTTAGTACTTAAGGAAATAAGACATTTCATACTTAATAACCTAATAATTCATTAATCTTCAGGTGGTTCCTGGCCGGCGACTTGCTGGTGACTTCCTTGTTCAGGGTGGTTAGGGTTTGGTATCGGCTAAAATGGTTGCACTTAGACTTTCTTGACCTTCCTTTTCTGCCTTATTCGTATATATATATATATATATATATAAAATAATGTGTTTGGATAAATTGTTAGCCATATGATATTGGGAATCCATGGCTAAGCTATAACCTTGTTTATATAACCATGAAATTAATGAATTCTCTGTAAAAACAAATATGTTGAAAGATTAAACATTTGCTAGATTCAAAATATCAAGAGATAACAAGTGTTGGCAAGGATGTGGGGAGAAGGGAACACTTATACACTGCTGGTAGAGGCGTAAATTAGTACATCCATTATGGAAAACTGTATGGAAGTTCAATAAAAAAATAAAAACAGAACTACCGTGTGATCCCACTTCTGGGTACATATTCAAAAGATGTGCTATCAGTATGTTGAAGAGATATCTGCACTCCCATGTTCATTGCAGCACTATTTGTAATGACCAAGATATGGAATTAACATACCTCCATGATGGATGAATGGATAAAGAAGATGTGGCACATATGTATACATATGCACATACACACAGTGGAATACTATTCAGCCTTTTAAAAAGGAAATCCTGTCATTTGCAACAAAATGGATGACCTTTTTCTAAGTGAAATAAATGGGGACAGAAGGACAAATACTGCATAATCTCACTTACATGTGGAACCTTAAAAAGTCGAACTAATAGAAGCAGAGAGTAGAATGGGTTGTCATGGGCTGGGGAGGGGGACATGTTGGTCAAAGGCTACAAAGTTTCAGTTAGACAGGATGAATAAGCTCTGGAGATACATTGCATAGCATAGTGACTATAATTAATAATGTATTATATATTTAAAAATTGCTAAGACAGTAGATCTGAAATGTTCTCACCACAACGTATGTGAGGTGATGAAAAAGTTCATCCACCTGATTTAATCATTTTATAATGTATACATATATCAAAACATCACACTGTACACAGTAAATACACACACTTTTTATTTGTCAATTATACATTACTAAAGCTAGGAAAAAAGAAAAAAATCTTCTAGAGACTTGATAATAATTAGGCATAAGTAATATAATGATTGCAGGGTCAAGTAAGAAAGGCATTATTTTCTGGAATTTCTAGAGATTATTTAAGTACAAATCTGCAAGGTATTTTTCCCAAATGTAATGAGAAAATTGCTGAACACTAAGGTGAGCCATTAGAAAATATTTGTTTATCCTCCAAAGGGCTCACGTTTTCTCCAAACTTGGGGGAAAAATAAAGCTGAGTCTTTCGCCTCCTTTCTGTATCTTTAAGGCTAGACTTAAGACAACACAAGGCCTGGAAATTGAGGGCCGTCTCAGTGTAAGAGCACAATGATGCTGGACCAGGAATACTATGCCAGATGCCAGCTCAAGTTCTGTTTGGCTTTAGAACAACACAGAAACTCTTTCCCAAAGAACAGTTTAATCTTAAATGATCATTGCTTGGAGGAGAAGAGGTTGAGATGACTGTTGGAACAACAATTTTCTAACTCACCTCCTCCCAAAAGACACCCAAAGAACCCACCATGGGGATTGCTGTCATAGACCAGAAAGATAGAGGCACCAGAGTTTGAACAATAATTTCTTACTGCAAATCTGAGACAGAGATGAGAAGGATCAACCTAAGTTACTCTGAGACAGCAAATACATCAGTGAGAAATCGCAGTGCTATCAGTAACAGGAATCTGACCATAGTTTATATAATAAAATATAAGATTATTCTCTTTTATATAAAAGAAGTATGGGTGTAGGCATCCATGGCGACTCTACAGGGTTTTTAGGGACTTATTCTGCTTCTGTTTCCAAAGTTATTCTATGGCCCAATATAGCTTCTGATGCTGCAGCTATTATGTCTGCAACCTAAGCAGAAAGAATGAAGATGGAAGGAGGAAAGGTCACATAACTCAGGGGGTCTGTTGCCTTTAGGCAACTTTCTCAGAAGTCACATGCAGCATCCTCACTTACATACCATTAGTGTGTAAGAACTTAGTGATATGGACATACCTGGTGGGAGGCTAAGAAATTGGTCTTGGCTAGGAACTTGATGTCTTGAATAAAAATTAAGGTCTTTTATCCAGGAAGAGGTAGGCGGATAACTGGTAGTCAACTAGAGGCTCTGCTACAGAAAGTAAGATGTGGACAAGGGATAGAGGGTGTGTAGAGCTTGGGGTAGCTAAGAATAATGTTGAGAAATCCAATAGGTAATCTGGGCCAAAATGATCCTGACTCTTTCATGTCAGGAAACAAGGAGTTCTGTATGAGAAAGATAAAACATTAATAAATATGGAGGCAATAGCATATTGTTGAAATCCAATTGGGAGGTAGAATAGATTTCCTGTCTAGACTTGATGATTTTATAGCATTCCTCCTTAAGAAAAATCTAATTCCTACATGATTAAAAACTGGACTTTTGGACAATCTGGCCAGAAAACAGAATGAGAATAAAACGAAATTCAGATACAGAGACAAAAAAGTTATTCATTACTTCCATTTCTTGAAACAATGCTCAATGATCTGTCTTGGTGAATTTAGTTATCCAGTCATGAGAACAATGAGTGTCTTCATTTTGTTAAGGGAAGTGGTCAAAAAATACCTCATATCACCTCAGGAACTTAATACTAGATTTAATAATGCTATTTCCTAAGCCTCACTCCTGGAAGTTCTGAGACAGTACAACTGTGATATGGTCCAGAACTCTCTCTGTTAGAAAAACCTCAAGGAGGTTCCACTGACATATCTCGGTTATTGGGTTTTCTTTGGGGGTGGGGAAGGGGAAGAGGACAGGTGACTGTGGGAGAGTAGGCACACTATAAGAGTGAAAAGGAGCACTGGAAAAGTCTATTATCACGGAGATAATTTGTTTCACTTAAAGAAACATGAACTTAGTAATGGCCTGAGAAAGTTGGAAACCACATAACTTTATAACCACTTGTTACTCAGTTGTAATTTTTACTATTCATGTTTTCCTTTTGCCCTACTTTCTTCCTTCATTCAAAAGTTTGTTTTTTGGTTTTTTTTAAGTTGCATGAGTTTCTAAGTATTTTATAATGACGTGGTAAAAAATAAAAGTTTACCCATTAAAAAAAGTATTTTGGATTTGCTAATTCTCCTACGTGCTGTATTTAATTTTTCTTTTCCTTTGCCAATTAAATGTTTTCCACTTCTGGACTTGTTAATGAAAATCTCCATTTTCTGTGATTTATTGATGCACCTGTTCTAATTATTGGGACATTCAGTCACAATTAACAGCTTTGATTTAAGTATTATCATCATCCCACATCCAGTCTGTTCTACTTATTTATTTGTTTGTTGTCTCTCCCAACTACCTCCTCCCGTGTAAACACACCCTTGGTGGAATGTAAGTCACATGAAGACAAAAATTTACATCCATGTAATGCGTTTCTTTTACATATAATAGTATTTTGTTATTTTGGAAAATTAGGTGGAAAACACATCTTAAAAATAGTTGAATTTTATTTTTGCAATAAGTTAAGTAATAATTTTTAGCTATTACTCACAATGGCCTTAAAAGATTATTTGCTATTTATGTTAGCTATCTTTCCCTCACAGATGATATTTCAAAGCAAAGGGCAGATGCTTAAGTTAAAATTGTGTTTCATGATAAAAAGCATAGGGTTCATATGATTGTTTTGCTATAATAAGTATTGCTGCATTTTATTTCATTTCTCTGGTTATGAAGTAAATAGCAACTAAACTTTCTTGTTTATTTATACTTACCATAATTCAAGAAGCTTATGAAGTTGAAAATTATGAGCTATTTTTCTCTGAGTCCAACAATATACATTTTTAGTAGAAATGGGATAAGGAAACTCAAAATATGAGAACCCTAAAAGACAACAAACAGTAAAGTGAACTGTTGTTAAAGGTTCCTGTTACTATGGAACTAAAAGCCAACTTAGTTGTAGGTTAGCAAGATGGGTTATTTTTAAAACAAATTTACTCTTAACTGATGAAAGTGTATGTAATTACAAAATTACTAAGTTAATGTTTATACAATGAGTAAGCTTATTGATTATATATCATTTTAGAAATACGCTCAAAAGGAAAAAATTTTCTTTCCTTTTCAAAAATATATATTTCTTTCTCTCAAAATGACCCCCAACCTCTGTTGAATTTGTGGTTATATCTTTAAACCTTTTATGAGAACTACTCTGAGATTTTGATAAATATCAAGTATGCATTTTTTGTTCCTTCTTTTTTTTGACCTAAGCCATTCATTAAAAAGAAAGAAATTCATTTACATGAGATTCTATTACCCAAGCTTAGAATTATTCCGTTTATTTACTGATATATGTTCAATTTCAGGTCCAATTAGAACATAAGGCACAATAAAAGCAATTCCCAAAAAAACATACATTTAGATTCTGTAGCTTCCCAAGTGAGATACAGAAATTTCATAAACCCCACATTCTGTTATTAATGGTAAATCTGTGGACCAAAGGACATCCTGTAATCCATACAACTGTTAAATGCAGGAGGTATTCCAATTCCATTTGGATTGAAGCAACACAAATGTCCTTCAACTGGTGAATAAATAAATTTTGGTACATCCATACAATAAAATGCTTCATAGCTATATATATGTAAAATATATAATTATAATTATATTATATATACACACATATATTATAATTATATTATATATAATACTATAGTATAGAGTGTATATATAGTATATATATACTATACTTTAGTATAGTGTGTATATATAGTATATATATAATACTATACTATATATTTATAGATATGCATATATAGTCGAATTTTATATATTAGTTGAATTTTATATATTGAATGTATATTTTAATAATATACATTATATATATGCATATATATAATGTATATTATTATAAATTATGCAATGTATATAATGTGTATTATACATTATATAGCTATATATAGTGTATATCTAATAACATAAAACATTCGGCACAATAATTGGATAAAAATGAAGTGCCGAAACACAGTCCAAAACTGAATATTCACCAAAAAACCTAATGTTGTCTGTTTGTGGTCCAGTGCTGGTATTATCCACTACAGCTTCATGAAACTTGGCCAGTCAATTACAGCGGATGTCTACTGCAACTGATTGGATGAAATGATGAGGATGCTTGTGATTAACAGCCGAGATTGGTTAATAGAGACAGGGCAATCCTCTTGCAAGACAATGCTAGGCCACATGTCACACATACAACGCTGCTCAAAATACAGCAGTTGGACTTGGAAACTCTCTGTCATCCAACGTATTCACCAGACCTTGCACCAACTGACTATCACTTCTTCCAGGATTTGGACCACTTCTTGCAAGGAAAAAATATTCCATTCTCAACAAGCTGTGGAAAACGCCTTTTGCAATTTCATCGCCACTCGCTCTCCACACTTCTTCGCTGCTGGCATAAACAGCTACCATTAAGATGGCAAAACTGTGTCGATAGTTTTGACACATACTTTGATTAATTGTACTGCTTCTTGTTTGATATAATAAATCACACTTTTGATTCAAAATCGGACATTTCATAGTTAATGACCTAACACTAAGCCAGATGCCTTACAAACTGTTTGCACTTTCTGTGCAACAGTTTATGATTAACCTTTATGACCTGACCTCAAGACTATGCTGTTCATGTTTGGGGCTTTTCAACATTTGAAAATGTTACCATTGCCCCATTAGTTGTTCCCCCACCCCTACTCAGGAAAGGACCCCTACTCTGTCAGTGGAGTAATATCTGTTGTCTGTCTCTCTCTCTCAATAAACTGTCACTAGTTGGCTTGCTTTCAAATTTATTCCCAACAGAAGCCAAGAACCCACTTGGCAACTTCAGGGAGCCTTCCTCCCTTCATTGAGACACCCCCTGCATCATACATACATATTTATCATATATATCATGATATATATGTGTGTGTGTGTGTGTGTATATATATATAGAGAAAGAGATCCATAGGTGCTGAATTATTTTATATATATATTCAATTGTAGTTGTAATTGTAATATACTATATATACTATATATTGTAATATACTATATAATATACATATACATATTGTAATATACTATATATATTACATATATAGCTGTGAAGTGTTTTATTGTATGGAGGTATTTATTATATAAACTCTAAAGGCTACATATAGTATGATTCCATTTATATTGCTATGGTGTTCTGGAGATAGAAAACAGATCAGTCAGAGGTTGCCAGAGGCTAGGGCTGGAGGAAGAGATTGGTTAGAAAGGAACGTAAAGAATTTTTTGAAATGCTCTGTACCTTGATTGTGGAAGGTGACTACACTAAAAAGAATGAATTTTACATCATGTAAATTATACCTTAAAAAAAGCTCTAAACAAGAAAAAAACAAAAATAAAAAGTTTTGATCCCACATTGTTAATATGCAAGTAAAGGTATGGCATTTATAAAACATATCACATAATAGTATTCAGAACATATAAATAACTACAAATCAATATGGATAAGCAAGAAAGAACCATCCAATTAAGACTGTGTCAACAATGTTAATAGAAAATTCACAAAAAATGAGAATCAGGATGGCCAATAAACAAATGAAAATATGCTCAACTTCACTTATAATCATTACAAAATATAGAAATAATGTACTTTTTTCTGCCAGAATGGCAAAAATTAAAGAAGCAAATAATAATATGTGTTAGTGATAATGTGGCAGAAAAGATACTAGAGAAAAATGCATTCTTACATACAGGGGCAAGTTTCAAAACTGATACAATCCTTTTGGAGAGGTATTTGTCAGTCTCCAGTAAAACTTAAAATAAGCATACCCTATGACTGTGAAATTCTGCTAAGTATGTATTCAAGAGAAATTGTTACACTTGTACAAAAGGAGATGTGTATACAAAATATTCATCAAAGTATTATGTATATTACTTATAAAAGGAAAAATTAGAAGCAATAAGAGAAAAAACTGGAAGCACTAAATCTAGTGCTATTGAAAATATGTCTGATTCTGGTAACCTTAACACCGATTGAGTTTCTTCATCTGTAACAAAAGAATTATAATTTACCAATCTCACAGTGTTATCTGGAATATTTAATCAGTACCTGGAACACTGCATGTACAATATAGAATTATTGACTAAAATTACTGAAACTCATCTTTATAGGCCAGATCAAATGGAAAGGATTTTACATGATCAAGAGTGAGAATAATGTGTTTCCTCCTTCAATTTTGTTGGACTATCTTTGTCACCCCCCTGAAATCCCTTATTAGGGTGGCTAGCACTTTAACAGGGTAGCTAGCATCTTTCTTCCACACTCGACTATGGCTCCCTGATAACTGGTGTCCATAGGGCACATTTCTGCTTTGATCCCCAACACTAGCTCACTCATAGAACCTCAATACTTGTTTTGAACTGGATTGAAACATTTTAAAATTCAATTATTCTTTTAGAAATGTAAAATCACAGAATTTTATTCATTTCTAACTTAAATATTGAATTACTACAGTATAATCATTCTTGTATTTTGTTGTCATCAGGAGAAGATTGATTATTCTAATATGCCATATAAACTTTCTGAAATACTGTAACTGTTATTTGCTTTTCTGGCACCTTCATTTTATTTGAAGTATAAAGGCCATATTTCTTCCATGCCACCCAATACCATATTCAAATTTTAAATAACCTTAGTGCTCTAGAGTCCATACTTGAAGACTATAATGGAATAAATATGTGACCCATGAAGAGGTTAATAGGGTGATTGGAATGGTAATCCTTTCTTTACATGTTAACAGAGGGTCATTCTCACATCTCATATCAACAGTACTACCTTGTAACGCGCTGCTTATCTTGCCATATATTAGACTATGTAGTCCATAAAAAGTCTATAATATATAAAATTATTTACTCTTACCTTACCTGTATTTTTTTTAGTTTATATGTCTTTTTCTAATGATTCTACATAATCTTGGAAATACAGAAAAAATAAAAATCCATTTCCTCAACACTTAAAACTCAATCAAAACATTTTCCTGAGCTGTTCAGATAATTAGAACAAGAGAATACATTTTTAGACATCCAAATAAGTATTCCAGTTTTCACTTCACTTTGTGTATAACCGTCTTCAGAATTTTAACCTTTTTTATACACCTTTTAGGTTGAGATTGACCAATTCTACTCCCTATTAGTTATTTTCACCTTTCACATTATTACCAATGACATAAGAAAGTATAGAAAGAAAGAATTTAATCAATGAGTACACCAGAGAGTATAGCTAATAAATACGGTGACTATATGAATTGCTGTCAAAACAGATATTTTTGAAAATGAAAGGTGACACTTAACTAGGTCAGACACGAGGACAACTGGGGCTGTCCTGGGCAAACTGAGACAAAGTTTCATATTAATGATAAATAATGCACTGCAACCACAGATAGACTCTATAAATTTATTGCAAAATACACTAGGTAAAGTCCCTCATTCTGATGTATATATTTTCACTTTTTAATTAGAACATTTTTCATTCTTTCATTCAGTTACAAGTATTGAGTGTCACAACAGGAGTTAGGGCTGCAGTGCAGAACTAAAGGAAATAGACCTCATGTTCCTTCTTGGGACGTCTACTTTTGTAGAGGTATCAATACTTTATGACATTTCAAATTGTTTACCATGAATCATGCACATCCCATAACCAAGTTGTTCTATTTAAGTAGAAATATATAGTGAAACTGATAAGAGAATAACAGCATTTAAAGGGAAATCTATGTTCCCACACGCCTGACGCTTTTCAAACTAATTCCTTTTAGAGATCATCTTCAGGGAAGAACTAGTAAAGTATAGGAAAATCTTTAAAGAAAACAAAATAGATGAATAAAGTTATTACTCTGTGAGAATATCTTTGAAAGATAAATCATTTATCATAGCAAGTAATTTAAGTAAAGAAAAACTATAATTTCACAGTGATAGGAACTTGAGGGACAGAAAACAGAAAACAAGAACAATAACATTATTGCAGTTAAGGTTCCTTAAAATCAGTTTAAAAAGATGTTTAGACTTTCTCCTTCTCCCCTCCAAAATCACTTTGTATAGTATTCTACACAGCTCTGGATTGGCACTCTAAATTACCAAGAAGAAGAATTTTGTAGATCTATGTCCATCAATGATAATAAATATATTGATTCAGACTCTCCTTCCTTATTTGATAGGCAATATTTCTGTCTCCTCAATAATAGAAGTTTCTTAACAATACACACACAAAAAAACCTTTTCCAAGTGTTTACCTGAGTAGAGCACATAGAAATACCATATTTGGTTGTGGAGACCTCAGTTCTGATCCTAAATCTGTAACTACTTAACAATGTTTACTTATCTAAACACCTTTGTCTCTTCAGACCTTAATTAAATGTGTGAACAGATTGGAGTGAGCCTCTAAAATGTCTTCCAGTTCAAACATTTGGTGAATGTTTTCCTTTAATACTGTAATAGAACCTCTCATCTTCTATCTTTTATTATTGTTTTCTCTTTCGTGTTTCCCATTGTGTAACAGTTTTCTAATTTTCTCTTTCTTTTCCTTCATTGAAAAGCTTCTGAAAGAGTAGATTTCATGTATTTTTCTACATTGAAAACTCCCATTCACTAACACCTCAATTCCCTAATACGGCTTCTTCTCTCACCACTTAACTAAAATTACCACTTTTTAGGCCACCCAAGACCATTGTCTCACTATACCAAGATGAACTTATGAGTTCCTATCTCACTTAACCCCTTTGTACGACGGGACCTTGTGGGACACTTTCTCTGTTATAAAGTTCTCTCTATCATGGTCTTCTGAGACAGTACCAACTTCTTTTTTATGTATTTTTTTATTTTTTCTACTTCTCTAGCCACTCTTTTTTTCTTTCTCTATCCTTTTCTTTAATATTGGTGTTCCATAGTTTCATCTTCAACCCTTTCTTTGACTCTACTCCATCTTCTAAAATTTTTTATTTACATATGAATAAGTTCATACCTATAAATTCAACTTTCACTTATTCTTATGTTCCTAAATCTCTATCACTAAACCAAATACAAAAAAAGGTTCTATTTTACCACATATACCACAGATACATATGTATCTGAATATCCAACAGAGAGCTCAAATTTGACAAATCCAAAAGGATCTCTTTAGCCCTCCACTCCCAAATATGTTCCTCCCATTGTGTCCTTTATCCTTGCATAAGACACTAGTTACTTGGTTGTCTGAGTCTCTAAACTCTATCAATTTTGCTTACTTAATTTTTCTTTGTGTGTGTGTGTGTAGTAAAGATGCTTAAAATTTGCTCTCTTATCAAATTTTTATGGGTGGTGATGGATGTGTTAATTAATTTATTGTGGTAATCATTACACTATGTATCAAATCATCATGTTGTACATCTTGAATATATACAATTTTTGTTTGTCAGTTATAAAGGTGGAAAAAATTATCAAACTATTCTCTTTGTACTCCTTAAAATAACTCTAGGCTAGCCCTAATATTCTTTGTATGTATGCCGAGGTGGGATGACCACTTGAGGCCATGAGTTTAAGACCAGCCTGAGCAACATAGTGAGACCCCCATCTCCACAAAAAATAATTTAAAAAAATTATCCAGGTGTGGTGGCAGGCACCTGTAGCCCCGGCTACTCAGGAGGCTGAAATGGATCACTTGAGCCCAGGAGTCGGATGTTACAGTGAGCTACGATCAGGCCTCTGCATTCCAACCTTCTGACTGGTCTTTTGCTTTCCACTTCAACCACTATTTAAAGTGTTGGCATAGCTTGAGCTTTCTGAGGCAATGAACTTATTTTATTGCTTGTTTGTTTGGAATCCTTAGTGTCATCTCTTTGGCTTTAAGATAAAGTCAGCATTACTTTAAAATAGTAATAGAATGAAAACCCCTGCATATGTGGCTCCTCCCATCGATTCTCGCACTATCCTGCCACGTGGCCCTCCATCATTATTCACGTGATTGTTGCTTCCTTTGGACTAGAGTCCTTTGATGATGGGGTCCATGAAATTTCTCCTGAGCCGCAGTTCCTGGAAAAGAGTCCCACATCTAAAACATGTTTAAAAGATGTTAATTATATAAGTGAATTTTTAAATTAAAAGATTATCAAGCTTAATCAAGGCAAAATAAGATTAATACCTTCTCAATTGTATATAGAGTAATGCCTCCCTCTAAGAATCAGAAACCTAAGGTCTCATCTTAAATCTCTCATAAATTAGTTGTATGACTTTCACCGAATTACTTGACTTTCCAGGGACTCAGTTTCTTATCTCTAAAATAATTCTGTAGTGTTAGATGATTTCTCCAGCCTCTTCTAGTTCTGACTTTCTATGCAACCTGGCACTGTTCCATGGTAGTGATTTAATGAGACACATTAACTTTTCAGGCCTCTAAGGAACAATTTCCTTAGTACTCAAACATAGTGTTTCACCCTAGTGTCTGTCCTATATCTAAGTATGTTTTGCCCCAGGGAAAGCAGACTCAGAGTGCTGTGATGGTAGAGAATATTTTCTCATTTCCTTTGGTCTTATATAAAGGGGAAAAATGGTACCATAACTCCAGTGGATTTATTTCTTGCTAACTTTAAAAGCTAAGAAATGCTTGAAAATATATTCCCAATGCCACTGATTAGAACGTCCTGTGAAGACAAATTAATTTTTCTCTAAATGACATTTGAAAACTTGCTAAGGGCAAAGAATAGGTGAATGCAGCTGTCCAATGAGTCATTTTAAAATTTCAGGATGAAATTGGCCACCTTGTGTGGTAAGCACACAGTACAAGGTGAGTTTTCCCCAACTATGAGCAAAGTACCTATTATTAATTTACAATAGGGAGGGAAAACAGTCTTTAAAATTATGGGTCCATTTAAATAACTAAATGTTCTATAAAGATATATGCCAAGATTTTGGCAATAAGACTTGAATGAATTATGGGTAAATTAATATGTAGAGACCAAGTTGGATTTATGAGGCATGAAATAATTACAGACAGCTTGAGGAAGAGTTTTATGTTAATACAAATTGATAATGATATTCATACTCTAGTGTTTGCAAATTTTATTAATACCCAGAATAAGAATGAAGTAGAAATAGCCAAGCAAATTTTACATCATTGTTTTTTGAAGATGATACTATTATTGTAGCAAAATAGATTGAATGTTCATGGTATCAAACACCCAACATAGAGAAAACAAAGAATCAATGGAATGCTACCTACTGGGGGAGCCACATGTATATGATTGAAATAACTGCTTTTTTTTCCTTGTAGATTGGCTACATGTTGATAGTGATTATTAAGCAGTTTGTACTTATATTGAGTTTTTAAAATCTTATTATTTGTGAGTAGAGAATGAGTTTAGTTATTGGTATGATATATTTTATCTAATACATTCCTCGTCACAGGGATTTAAACTAATTTAGGAGTTGCAAATTTAAAATGCTCATGGCATACTTTAAATGGATGCAGTTTAAACCTCAATAAAATTTTTAAAAATTAAAAAAATAAATAAATAAATAAACAAAATGCTGATGGCAGTGTATTCTCACCAAGTCTAAAGAAGTTTTTAGTAAGATGCTTTTTTCCATTTATATTTTATTTGCATATATTCATGGAGTGCAAATGCAATTTTGCTACATTGATATAATATATTGTGGTGAAGTCAGGACATATAATCCTTTTGAATGAGAAATTAATATTTTAAATTTAGTAGAACTTAAAAATTTTTGGAAACACTTATACTGTCAGTAGGGTGGTGAATAAGACACCCAGAAAAGTCTTCTTCCTACAAAACAACTAAATCTTGGATAAAAGTACATTACTGGGTTTTAAGAAATAAGAGAAATCTCCAAAGACCCAAACAAGCAAATAGCAAAGCTATGAGTTGAAATCTGAGCAGGAAGCAGTGAAGTATAAGCTAACTTGTAAGCTGTTTGTCCAGGGTACAAATACCCATGCCAACCCTGGGATCAAATGATATTATGAGAGTGTGTCACTGTACAGGCCAAACCAGGCTCTCCTTGAATTAAGGGCCTTAGAGTAGTTAACAGAATATCTTGGATCATAGCAGAAGCAAACATAAATCCTCCATAGTTCAAAGCATCTCAAAATTAGGCCCTTAGATTTCCACCAAGTAAGATTAAAAAAACACACAAAACAAGAGATGTTCATAATCAGAGAGGACAAAACACAGAAGGAAATAAGGCACAAGGGCTCAGAATGAGTGTAATGAAGCAGCACTTTGTGTACTGTAGCAATCACTTACAGAATTAAAATAAAAACTAGGTATAACATGTTAAGAAATAAAAGAATGAAATCACAAAAGTAAGCTACCAGCAATGATTAGCAGATTTAAAAGAAATATAAAACAAAAGTAACCTGTAATTTAGAATTAAAAACTCAGTGGATAATTTAAACAGGTGGCTAGACATAACTGAAGAGTGAATTAGTAACCAGGAAATCATATCTGAAGTAAATGGCAAAATATGCAAATTGTAGAACACACAGAAAAGATTATACACACACACACAGAGAATAAGAAGAAGAGAGAGAGAGAGAGAGAGAATGACTTAGAGTTTAGAGTGAGAAGTTGTGACATTGACTACTTTTAGAATAAATTTACTCTATCACAAATGTTTAAGGATAACCATTAAAAGAAAATATAATTAGCATACATAACTTCCAACAAGTAAGGAAAATGAACTATCAAAAATAACAACTAAACAAAAACTAAATAGCTTTTTAAAAAATTAGATGTAAGGAAGGATGAAAAGTAATCATAGAAAAAGTGAGAAAAATAGAAAACACAAAGTTGAATGATAAAAATATATCCAAATACATCAATGATCCAATGGCCAAAAGATGTTAATTGATTAAACAAGTCAATTAAAATATGAAGATTGTCAAATAGTATAAATACAAACTAACAACAAAACAACCACCACCAAAACAAAATCCAGAGACTTCGGAAAAATGGCGGTCTGACAGAGGCTTCCTACCTCACTGCTCCCAGGGAAGGGTGAAGAGCACTGATGGCTGCCTGCGTGCAGATCCCTCACTCTGAAATCAGCATTGTGAAATTACAGAGAAGCATCATGGGACACTCAGCACAAGAAAAAAGGTAACAGGGAGATACATTCACAAAGATCAGAGTGCACAGGAAATACAACAGAGATCAGAGCGTGGGAAGGACGCACTCGCCAGGTTAGCACAGTGCAACCTGACCTACAGGTGGCCATGCACCATCCAAACGGTCTTCCTATCCACTCAGTCAGGGACAAGCCCACAGGTGGTGCAAAGCTGTTACATAAGACAGCAGGCTCTGTGGAGAGGAAGCAATTGTGGGAACCATATGGACGTCTTGGGTGCACTGTACAGGGACTGAGCAGGGCCGGGTAGGTACTGGGCTGATATACAGCTTCCTGGGACAGTACATGGGGATCTGGAGATGGGGACCTCACCCCTGGAAGTCAGCAGAACAAGGGCACAGGAGTTGAACGGAGAGCAATGGGATGCACCCTTGATGGCTGCCAGCAATTGCCTCAGTGGGACCCAGGCAGGTTAAGGACAGCTGCACTCATGGCATGATGTGAACCCTGCTGTACATGAGATTGGCAGTTGGCAGCCATCTTTAAGGTCTCCCGCCTGGAGCTGACTGTTAGCTAGGTCTCTAGCTTCAAACCACCCCCATTCTTGGGGCTCTTCTGCCTGGGTACAACAGGCTATGCCCTTGGAGGCCACAGACAGCTGCCTCTGTGGGTTCCAGGTGGGATGAAGCCCCTGACCTGTATGGGTGGGACCTTTGTGTATTGGAAACAGTTTGCAGCCCATCCATCTGGTCCTGCCTCCCAGTTTCTGGCCTTTTCCTATGTGATCAATCCTACTGCCCATTCTCCAGTTCCTTTTCCTCCCCTACCCCAGAGAATGGTCATATTGAAGGATGCTCTGCCATAGTGACTCAATTTCTATAAGTACCAGTTCCCATGGCAACTGAATGCCTCAGGTGTCACAGGCTGAACCAGAGCAGCTCTCCCTAACCCTACTCACTTTATTAGGGAGTTTTGCTTGATCCCAGAGTGCCTTCAGCTGTCACTATTCCCCCCACCCACCTTGCCTTGGGGTCTAGTGGTGGAAAAGGGGTTTCTAATTGGAGATCCTCCTATTAGCCAGTGACACACAGAGATGCACATCAGAGGACTAAACACACGAACTGTGGGGAAGCTTAGGAGACCACAAGTGGTCCAATCAGAGGAGAAAGTACCTGAGCTTGTGGACAGGGAAGAAAAACCTGGCTAGAGACCTCAGCAATCAGATCAGTTGGTCCCTCCCATCAGAAGCAGCCCTCCAAGCCCAGAGAGAGAGAGCTTTTAACTCCATAGCAGCAGCCCCACCTAGCAGCCAGATAAGCAACCTCTGAGCTGTGTAGAAATTTATTCACCCTAGCTCTTGCACTATAGCTGCAAACTATCTTGCTTCTCCCCCCACCTCAGGGGGAGCAAGGTCAAAGTAACCCCTGGGAGCTACAAGGGATTTGGGATTTTCATATACCCCACCTGAGGGACCAGAGCCTGCCAAAGATTGGGATTTTCATATATCCCACCTGAGAGACCAGAGCTTGCCATGGGCACAACACATTACCTAGGTAACTGGCTCTTCCACACAAACTACAATCAATGACAGTGGGAACAACCCCATAGCTATAATATTGCCTTCCATCTCAAGCTGTTAGGGAGCAGTGGATTTGTACCCTCAAGTACCATCAACCAGTTTGGAGCTCAAGCTGGAAGAACAAACTCACTACACTCCACTGGGAAGAGGTGAAGACAACAAATCAAAGGTACCCAAGAGGTCCACCAAACTTGCTAAAATATACCTAAGGCAGTACAGAGCAGTACTCTTCTCCCTGGCTCTGCCAGGGATTGATTCTCAGGGTCTTGGAGACAGGGCCATAAACTAGCCCTAGCACCCCCAACTCTCGACCAAGAGGCCAGATAAGAAACAATCAGTGAAAGAACACAGGAACCATGAAAAATCAGAGTGAAAAGTCACCCCTAAAAGAAATCATTAGTTCCCCAGAAATGGATACCAATTTAAAAGAAATGGGTAAAATGACAGAAGAGGAATTTTGTTTATGAATTATAAGAAAGCTCAATGAAATTCAAGAGAAAATTTAATCCCAGCACAAAGAAATCACAAGAACAATGCAGAAAATGAGTGAAAAATTCTCTACAGATATTGAAGTATTATGGAAAAAGCAAACAGAAATACTGGAAATGAAAGAGAAATTCAAGAATCTACAAAACATAGTGGAAAGCCTTAAAAATAGGCTGGTTCACACAGAGGAAAGAACTTCAGAGCTGGAAGATAACTCCTATGTGCTAAATAAATCAGTCAAAGAGAAAGAACACAAAAGCAAGAGACATGAACAAAGCATACAAGAAATGTGGCATTATATAAAGAGGCCAAACATAAGAATCGTAGGCATCCATGAGGGCAAAGAAGAAAATTCACAAGGGCTGGAAAAACTATTTGAAGGAATAATAGAGGAAAATTTCCATGGCCTAGCCAGAAATCTTGATATCCAGGTACAAGAAGCACACAGGACTCCTGGGAGATTAATGTGAAAAGGCAATCACCAAGACACATAGTTATTAGGATGGCCAAAGTAAACACGAAAGAGGCACTCCTTCGAGCAGTAAAGCAGAAACAGCAGGTAAGCTACAAAGAGAAATCTGTCAGATTAACTGCAGATTTCTCAACTGAAACCTTGCAAGCCAGAAGGGACTGGGGGCCCCTCCTCAGTCTTCTAAAACAGAACAATGGCCAACCCAGAATTCTTTATCCTGCAAAACTAAGCTTCTTATATGAGGGAGAAATAAAGACTTTTCCAGACAAGCAATCACTGATGGAATTTGCAAAGACCACACCTGCACTGCAGGAAGCACTCAGACCTACATTGTACACTAACCAGTGCAACAGACACCCACCAGAGTAAAACTACCCAAAAGCTAAAACTCCAGAACCCAGATTTCACAATGGCTCAAGAGGTAAAACAAAACAAGAGTCTACCCAACATGATAAACATAAATCCACCACAAATATCAATTCTCTTAATAAATGTAAATGGCTTGAATTGCCCTAAGAGACATAGGCTGGCTGAATGAATAAAAAAATACAAGCCAAGTATCTGCTGTCTCCAGGAAACACATCTTACACACAAGGACTCATTCATACTCAAGGTGAAAGGCTGGAATACAATTTTCTAGGCAAATGAAAACCAAAAGAAAGCTGGGGTAGCCATTCTTATATCAGATATCATAAACTTTAAAGCAACAAAAGTAAAGAAAGACAAAGATGGTCACTATATAGTGGTGAAGGGAAAAATCCTACAAGAAGACTTAACAATCCTAAATATTTATGCACCCAACACAGGAATGCCCAGAGACATAAAGCAAATACTGCTTGATCTAGACAACATAATAAATAGCAACACCATAATAGCCAGGGACTTCAACACCCCACTGACAGAACTGGACAGATCCTCCAAGCAGAAAATAAGCAAAGAAACAATGGACCTAAACAAGACTTTAGAACATTTGGACCTAACAGACATCTATAGAACACTCCACCCACATAACACAATGAGTAGATGTTCTTCTCATCAGTTCATGGAACTTTGTCTAAAATTTATCACATCCTAGGCCACAAAACATATCTCAACAAATTAAATATAAATAGAAATTATACCATGTATCTTTTCAGACAACAGTGGAATAAAATTAGAAATCAATTCCAACACAAACACTCCTCTCTATCCAAAAACATAGAAATTAAACAATCTATTGCTAAATGACTATCGGGTCAAGGAGGAGATTCAGATGGAAATCAAAAGATTCTTCAAACTAAATGATAATGGGGGCACATGATATCAAGATCTGTGGGATACAGCAAAAGCAGTCCTGAGAGGAAAACTTATCACCTTAAATGCCCACATCCAAAAGACAGAAAGTTTACAAATCAGTAAACTAATGAGTCATCTCAAGGAAATGGAAAGGGAAGAGGAAATCAACCCCAAACCCAGTAGAAGAAAAGAAATAACCAAGATTAGAGCAGAACTAAATGAATATGAGAACAAAAGAAATATATAGAAGATTAATAAAACAAAAAGTTGGTTCTTTGAAAAGATAAACAAAATAGATAGGCCACTTGCTAGACTGATCAAAAGCAGAAAGGAAAGGACTCTAGTAAGCTCAATTAGAAATGTAAAAGGAGAGGTCACAACTAATATCACGGAAATACAAAACATCATCTTCGAATACTATAAAAATCTCAATGCCCAAAAACATGAAAAAGTGGTGGAAATGGACAAATTATTAGAAACACATAACCTCCCTATGCTCAATCAGGAAGAAATAGAATTCCTAAACAGACCAATATCAAGCACTGGAATTGAAGTAGTAATAAAAATTCTTCCAACAAAAAGAAGTCCTGGACCAGATGGGTTTATGCCTGAATTCTACCAAACCTACAAAGAAGAACTGGTGCCTATACTTCAGAAATTATTCTATAACATTGAGAAGGATGGAATCCTCTCAAACTCATTCTATGAAGCCAATATCACCTTGATACCAAAGTCAGAAAAGGATACAACAAAAAAAGAAAACTATAGACCAATATCCCTTATGAATATACATGCAAATATTCTCAATAAAATCTTAGCAAACCAAATTCAAATGCACATGAAAAAAATAATTCATCACAATCAGGTGGACTTCATCCCCAAGATGCAGGATGGTTCAACATATGCAAATCTATAAATGTAATTCACCATAAATAAAAGCATGAACAAAGACTATATGATCCTCTCAATAGATGAAAAAAGGCTTTTGATAAAATTTGGCACCCTTTTGTGGTAACAACTCTTAACAATATAAGCATAGACGGCTCATACCTCAAAATTATTAAAGCCATATACAATAAACCCACAGCCAATATCTTACTGAATGGGGAAAAATTGAAAGCATTCCCCCTTAAAACTGGAACCAGACAAGGTTGCCCACTATCTCCACTTCTATTCAACATAGTGCTGGGAGTCCTCGCCAGAACAATCAGACAAGAGAAAGGAATCAGAGGTGTCCAAATTGATGCAGTAGAGATCAAACATTCACTTCTTGCTGACTATATGATATTATATCTAGAAAACCCTAAAGATTCAACCAAGAGACTACTGGAATTGATAAATGAATTCGTCAAAGTCTTAGGATACAAAATCAATGCACACAAATCAGTAGCCTTCATATATGCCAATAACAGTCAAGCCGAGAAACAAATCAAAGATACAACACCTTTCACAATAGAACCAAAGAAATTAAATATTTGGGAACATATTTAACTAAGGAGGTGAGAGATCTATGTAGAGAGAACTAGGAAAACTGAGAAAAGAAATTGCAGAGGACGTAAACAGATGGAAAACCCTACCATGCTCCTGGATTGGTAGAATCAACATTGTTAAAATGTCTATACTACCCAAAATGATTCATACAATCAATGCAGTCCCTATCAAAATATCAACATCATTTTTTGCAGATATAGAAAAAATAATTCTATGCTTCGTGTGGAACCAGAGAAGACCCCATCTAGCCAAAGCTATCTTAAGCAAAAAGGACAAATTGGGACGCATCAATCTATACTTCAAACTATACTACAAGGCTATAGTAACCAAAACAGCATGGTACTGGCACAAGAACAAAGACATAGACCAATAAAACAGGACTGAGAACCCAGATATAAAACCATCCTCATACTGTCATCTGATCTTTGACAAAGTACACAAAAACATACACTGGGGAAAAGAATCCCTATTCAATAAATGGTTCTGGGAAAATTGGATGGCCACATGTAGCAGACTGAAACTAGGTCCACATCTCTCACCTCTCACAAAAATCAACTCACGATGGATAACAAACTTAAACCTAAGACATGAAACCATAAGAATTCTAGAAGAAAATGTTGGAAAAACTGTTATAGACATTGGTCTAGGCAAAGAATTTATGAAGAAGACCCCCAAAGCAATCACAGCAGCAACAAAAATCAATAAATGGGACCTGATCAAATTAAAAAGCTTCTGCACAGCCAAAGAAACTATCATTTAGAGTGAACAGACGACCTACAGAATGGGAGAAAATATTTGCATCCTACACATCTAATAATGGGCTGATAACCAGAATCTATACAGAACTTAGGAAAATCCCTAAGAAAAAATCAAACAACCCCATTAAAATGTGGGCAAAGGACATGAACAGAAACTTTTCAAAAGAAGACAGAATAATGGCCAGCAAACATACAAAAAATTGCTCAACATCTCTAATCACCAGGGATATGAAAGAGAAATGAAAGTAATAGAATGGAAAATACTATTACAAAATTATGGACTAAAACTTCTGTCGCAGTAGCAGAAATCAGTTAGGATAAATTTTAAAGTAAAAAAATCTTTAAAGGGAGTGTCAAAATAAAAATATAACAATTTGATGCTTGTGTGTGGTTAATAAAATAGTCTCAAATCATATAATATGAAAACTGAATCATATGGTATAACTATTAAATCTCCTACCTAGTGAAAGATTTCAGAACCCCTTTTACTTTTTTGGTGGAATAATGGAAAAAATGAGGAAGCAGAAAAGATTTGAGCAACATTAATATACAAACTATAACCTACACCAAGATTACTCTCTAAAATATGTAAATTTTTCATCAACTTATTTACATAATTGAGTCTAAACAAATTTCAAAGAATAGATATTAGACTGAATATTCTCAGCCATCAAATCATTTAAGTTAGAAATCAATAACAATAAAACATATTTTAAATTGTCATCATTAATTTATTTAACAAGTATTTATTGAGTTTTTACTATGTACTAGTTATGTTTCTAGGCAATAAACATAGCAAACAAAACAAAACAAAACAAAATCCTTGCTCTCATGGAGCTCACATTCTAGTGGGTGGACATACAGTGAAAAAATAGACTAGAAAAATGTATAGTATGAAAGATAACAAAAATTGCCAAAAAGAACTATTCTGTGGGGATAAAAAAGTATGAAGTAGACATGGGGTGGGTTTGTACAGGCTGCAGCAGCAGACAAGGTGGCCCCAGAAGTCCCCACTAAAAATGGCTTTGGAATTGAGACCAGAAGGAATTATGAGTGAGCTGTGTGGCTATTTGTAAAGCATTCCAGGCATTGGGAACAAATACAATTATCTTAAGAAAATAGTCTCCTGGCGTGTTTCATGGATAATAAGGTGCTAGTGTGGCTTGAGCAGTATGAGTGAAAAGGAGCCAAGTAGGACAAGGCAAAAATGATTGGGGAGCAGTAGCATGTTTATAAGCCTTGTGGGCCACTGCAAAGACTTTGGGTATATGTTGAGTAGGACAAGGATCAAAATCCTAGTTTAACTATTTTAAAGATCACTTTGGCTACTTTTATGAGTGTAGATTATCATGGCAAAGACAGAAATGTGGATACCAATTAGAAGTTGCCTGAACAGTTCTTTCAAGAGGCCAACCTTTCCCAACTGTTCTGCAATACCATCTGTACTATATACCGTTTCCAAATGTGTGAATTGTTGCTGAGCTTTCTATTCAGTTCCACCATTGAATTTATCTGACTTTGTGCTGTATTGTAGCATACAGTTTAAATTATGATAGCTATTTTAATAGTTAATGAGGTAAGTTCTTGTCAACTCCCTATCTAGGTTTCTTCTTAGGGAGTATTCTGTATATTCTCTAATCTTCTTTTAAGCCTACTTACTCTAAGCTAATAATCTACTTTTCAACCACATTGTCATCACCCTTTAATACTAGCTTTGACAATTAACTCAACAAATATATATATTCAACATCTACCATATGCAATGCCATGAGTTATGTTTGGGGCTGTAGCACTGAACCATGTTGTTACGGCTTCTGACTTAAGAGACCTTATAGATTTACTCTGGATTTATTTCACCATCCTTAAAGATACCAACCAATTTCTCTTTTTAAAAATGTGGAATTCAAAGTTGAAGAAGAAAATATGACCATCTTCCCCCCGATTTTAAGAGATGCAAAATAAGACTGATCCTCAGGAGTTTGCATCTGAGCAGAACTCTGACTTCCAACCAGTTACCAATATGCATTTAAGGTGTAGAAGGTCCATACATCTACAGCCCTTACTCCATGTTGGTGAAAGTTTGGAAAGTTAGTAAAAATCTGTTAAATCCAAATTAGAAAGCCCAACACTCAGGGTAAGTAGAGAAGGTGCTTCTCTCATATGATGCATATGCTTCTAAGAAAGTCCAGGTCTTCTAAATAGTCACCATCCTGAATTGATGGCTAAACTATAACCACTAAAGAATAAAATCTTCAGGTAACAAGATTATCAACTGCTATAATGCAGCCAACCCTTGTGTTGTTGAGAGTAGGGTAAGGAGTATTTTAATCAGGCAAACTAAGACGTTTTGGAACTATGTGATCTATCAGTTACCTTCCAAAATGACAACTAGCCAGCTGAGAACAAAATTTCATAAAGAATAAGGATAAAAAATGTCTAAAAAATTACTCCCTCTGAAGCCAGGTAGCAAATAAAGAAAATGGGGCGGGAGAGGATCAGTAGAAGAAACAACAAATCAGC
Source organism: Daubentonia madagascariensis (assembly GCA_023783475.1). Classification (NCBI taxonomy): domain Eukaryota; kingdom Metazoa; phylum Chordata; class Mammalia; order Primates; family Daubentoniidae; genus Daubentonia; species Daubentonia madagascariensis. The sequence goes on along the minus strand of JAKFHU010001569.1, from coordinate 41,966,394 downwards.
ACTCACGCTTTCATCCAACCTATCTCATTCCTGCTGCTTGAACTTGTGCTATGAATTTATGGAAAGTTCTGTCCTCAAAGAACTTTGCCAAGCTGGACAACACTGCACCTGAAAAGGGTCATGAACACTAGAGAGTACATACAGTAGAATAGTGCAGGTGAGATAGCAAAGGCTTGTCAAGAGATAGAAGATTTTCTGTCTTGATGAATTTTAGAAGGGGAGGTATGTTACCATGTACCAACAAAACACACTAAGTTCCGACTGAAGAAAATATTAGAGACCAAGAAGTGCCATATGGTTCTGCATTCAACAACAGTGAGAATTAACTGATTGGGAATGAAGACGCAGAAATTAAGAAGGTTAAGGTTGAGTTCAAATGGGACAAGACGGTAATCAATTGGATGGCAGTGGCCGGTGCCTGCGCTAAGTCAACTTTTTGAAAGTTAAGGTTTCTTTTGCGTCTGTAAGCAGGTATATGGCCATGAGCAGACCTGGCTCATGAAGCCCATTGCCTAATCAAACTCTCCATTTGTAGCTGAAGTATCATACTTTTAAAAATGCCCAAAGTGGGCAGAGGGAAGCCATTTTTGTACTCTTCTGGTTGAGAATAAATTCTGTTTAAATGCTAAGATTTACATAACATGAAAATCAATTAGATTTCTTTGTAAAGTCCCTCTTTAAGCTAGCTATGTGCATACAAAAGGGCCCAGATGACATGGACATTCATGTTTGACCAGTAGTAAAATTTGCTTTTTCAGAAAAAAGTAGAAATTTCTTTCTCTTTTTCTTTTTTTTCTGTCTTTAATTCATCAGATATATTTAGAGCACAGGTGAATTACAAGAGAAAGCAAGGAACATAGATGGGACAAATGATGCTTAGCATCAAGACACACATTTGAGTCTGTGATATGTTTTCATTCTGTTTTCTAAATTTTAAATCCAATCTCAATTTGGAAAAAGAAATTGTTCACACTTACGTACTTGACTCGTCATTCTCCCTTGTTTTTGTTATTTTCTAAATGGGATCATCTTTGAGGTGATTTTAAAGGGGTAGTTATACTGTGCTTATATTTCTTTATGGAAGAATAAATCAAGAATGTTTAAGACCATAATTGTCCAGAAAGCCAACTTCAACCACTTAGATTACATTGTTAAGGTAATGTTGAATTTTTTAATCAGATAATGATTATTACTTTCCACATTATTTTATCCACTAAAAATAATTACTAATGCCTTTCTATTATATCTATTGCCAAATAAATGAAATGCCTCCTTTAGTTTTTAAGCTATGTGTTCTTTTCTTTGAACTGTTTATGGAACAGAATGGTAGTTAATATACATGGTGTTTCCCCAGAACACTTCTGTTTACCACAGAACATCCGTAATCTCCAGAACACAGCTTCAATTCTACTGCTTCACCTGGTTTCCCTGAACAAATTGTGTGTAGTAGTATTGCCCCTAAACTAATTAAAACATCATTTTGCTTGTGCAAAATAATTTTGCATAACATGTTCATTTGTATGATGGGTATAAAAGATTTGAAATGCTTTTCCTTATTATTAATAAACATTTTTTAAATTTTCCAGATATTTTCACATAACTCCAATATTTGGGGAAAAAAACAGTAACAGTTAACAAGGTTCATATAACCTTTCAGTATATAGTTAAGTTTATACAGCTATCCTCATTCAGCCTGGAAAATATTATGATTTTTTAATTGATCACTTATTCTCATAGAAATTTACATTGGGTATATGACCCTTATAAGCTAAGATAATATGACATTACCACAAAATGGCAAATGAATTACAGCATGAAAGGTCATTTGTAAAATTTCTGACAGTTTAGACCATTAGAAGGTCAAAAATCAATGGCACATTGTCCTATGCTGGAAAATGCCTTGATCTAATCAAGACACTGTGTAGGCTTTAATAATCCAAAATAATTGTATTGTCTGAGAATCAGACATTCAGGTTTGCAGCTACTGTTTTAATAAGAAATGAATCAAAAATTATTAAAAGTTCACATTTATTTCCTTGTTTTCTTAGAAGGAAGAGTTGCTTTCCAACACAAAGATATTTCCCTCTTCTGTTCACTTTTTAATGTTACATTAATATTTGTAAAATTGATGTATATTTTCACCATTAATGAAATGCCTGTCAAAATGAATAACTATATACAAGTGTAACAATTGTAAATTCAAGGATAATTTATCCTTGAAATTCAGGTTTTTATTATCTTTCACTAAATGCAAATTTGAAATGATCTCTGTGAGGTATTAATATTATTTTGATTAGTATAAGCACTTGTTTTCCCACAAATACCCTTTTTATGATTATTGGTTGTCTTATTTCAAGTAAGAAAAATATATTTTTCTCTTTATCTGTCATTTCAGCCAGAAAGCCAAAAAATTTTAGGGTGAAAAAAATATCATTGGCTAGGCAGTTTAACAATATTATCTATATTGTAGTAAGCAAAAATCATGAGTGAATTTTATAAGAAATAATGTGCATTATATTGAAAGATAATAGAAATTGAGGTCAATAAACATGAATTTGAATTCTAATTCTGCCACATTCTAACATTGTGGAAAGAGCAAATCATTCTTTGAATTTCTTTTTCTTTAGTCTATAAAAAGAAAGAAATAATCTCATTAAAAACTCATGTAGTTTCGTAAGAAATAAATAAAAGTATGTACCTAGACATATTAATGAACCACAAAGTGCCATTCACATCTATGTTAGTATATGGAGCAAAAGATAAAGCAGTCCTGATTGTTTAGATATTAGACAAATTGGATGATATTTTACTCTGAGAACTGCATCACCAAATCAACATATCATAGCAGAGCTAAGCAAAATCACCAAAAAGACATAATGACTCATGTTAGACAAGAGATAAACCAAATATAAAAAATATAAATAATTTTTAAGAAAATAACATGGGAAAAAAATTTATTTTGAAGAGGTATGGTAGCAAAAGACATTTAAGAAATTCAATTATCGATTGTCAAAACCCCTATTTGAATCCAGGTTGATGGTTTATCATGACTTTTAAATTCAATTAATTAAAATTGATTCTATTTTCATTTAACATACTACAGGAGCCCAGTTTTTTTCCCCCAAATCTCCAGAGATTCTTGGGGGAAAAGGGCTGTTTTAAATATTTGCCTGTAAGTCTCAGTTCTTTCTTCTGCTTGAGCTGTCTCTTTACCATCCTTCTTTATTCCTACTAAGCTCTTACTAAGTTCTTCCTCCTTCCCATAGAATCACCCAGATGAGAATGAGTGTGTAACAATCTGAAGTTCGTGACAAAGGCCCCAAGAGTTGTGGTGTGGTGAGCAATTATAGCACAGCATAGAACAGCATAAAACTTCAAAGTCACTCAGGAGCCGTATCCATCACAATTATTCATAATTTCACACTTTAGCTCTCTGTAAAACACCTCAGCTTTGTAGGCTTCTCGTTCCCTTTTGTTTTGGTTGTCTTTCACTAAAACAAAAATCTGGGAGGTTTCTTCAGTGGGAACAAAGCAATGCTCAGTTCAGGGCTAATTATTCCCCGTAGCTTAGGCAAGACTCTTCAGCATACTCTACCCAGCATCCCAGGAGTCATGAGGTTTTCTAGTATGGTAGTGGGAACAGGCACTATTCTGTTCTATACCCTATGTGAGTGCAGGCACCTTTATTTCTAGTCTTTCTCTGACTTTGGGTAGTTTCCTCACACACATATCAGTACCAAGGAGGGCCATGATCAGACCTCTGGATTTCTCCGTCTGGGCAGCTCTCTCCTCACTGCTACTCTGCCCTGGGAATTCTAGCCACTTGACCTCCTTGACCTCCACAACATTTTAGTGGGAAGCAGAAGTAATACTATCTATGTTGTGCATGCATAGATCCATACACAATAATATTTGTGTGTGTGTGTGTGTGTGCATGTGAATGCACGTGTATGAAGTCAGGAGTTTTACACTGATATCTTGGATTCCAATCCAACATCATAGTTTATTTTAGCCTTCCCTATTACCTGTTTTCCTTATATGTGACTTCTTTCCCTAATAGATATACAATATATTTCCTTGTTTATTCAATCCTAGTATACACATAATGTACTTTCAGAATTGCTAACCCACACCCCCATAAGAAACAGATCTGCTAACTAGATTACAGCATTTCTATACTGTATAAATGTCTTTTTTATATATTCTTACCTTTAGTCTTACAGTATATAGCCAAAATAATGTTTTCCAAAGTTACTTAGGTTAGTTCTTCTCCTGCACACTCACTCTAGTATGGTTATATTATTATTCACTTGAATACAGTTAGGTTCATTTGTAAAGTTTGCATCCTCATTGGGGTTTCCCTCATATACTGGTTGGTTTTAATTGTTTATATTTTGAGTGTATGAAGGTTATGTGAAAATATAAGCAAGCAGGGATAAGGCAGGAACACACCTGTGAGTCAGAGCTATGTAAAAATGTGTATTCACATAAATGTCACTCCCTGTTCATTTCTGCTACTCCAAACACATCCTTCCCTTCTGTCCAGCCCTTTCCCATCTGTAAACAGTGATTCTTTTTTGCCTCTAGTTTATCCTTTCTGCATTTCCTTATTCCTTTTTTTACAATGAACAGATGTATTTATATTTTCTATCTCCCTCTTCTTACATTATTGGTAGCATAATATAGATACTCTTAGGTACATTGCTTTTCTCACTTAACCATATGACCTAGAAATCACTCCATATCAGTTTATAGAGATCTTCTCTATTCCTTTTTACAGCAGCATAGTACTCCCCTGAGTGGTTTTACCACAGATTGTGCAACCACTCTCCTATGTATAAGCATGAGATTGTTTCCAATATTTTGAAACTATAAACAATGCTGCAATGAATAATCTTGTGCATATATACTGTCATGTTGTTGTAGGTGAATCTTCAGAATAGATTTCTAGAAGTGTAATTGCTGTGTCAAAAAGAAAGTGCACATGCAGTTTTGTTTTGTATTGCCGAAATCTTTCTCTAGAAAGGTTGTATGTATAGATTTCCATTCTCATCAGCTATGAATGAGTGTGCCTGTTTCTCCTCAACCTCATGAACAAAAAATGCCATATTTTTAAGTTATTGTCAGTCAAATAGGTGAGAAATGGTATTTTAGAATTGTTTGCTTTGAATTGATTTTAACATGTGAACTTGATATTCTGAGAATGAGATGTCCCTCAGATATCAAAATGGAGACATGTAGGCAGAGAGTTTACATAATATGGAAGTATGGAATTCAAAGAGAGAGACTAGATTAAGATACGAAATTAAGCATCATTATTTTATAAATGGCAGGACTCAATAAAATCATATATCGCTTATAGAAGGTCTTAACATTTTTAAAACAATTTATTCATAGTGGTATATGGGGGTGGTGTTCTAGATAAAAAAGTGAAAAAGACCTGGAGCTAAATCCTGAAACTGTCCAATATTCAGTGATCAGGTAGAGAAGAAGGTTATGTAGAAAATTAAGAGAGAGAGGTGGGTTGGGAAGAGGAAAACCATGAGAGAGGGTCTTGCCAGCAAGCAAAGAGGGATAGGTATTTCTAGAAGAGTTGAATCATATACTATAGAATTCTTCTAGGTTCTCAAGTGAAAAAAAAGACTGAAATACTTATCAAGGCACACTTCATGTGCACTGATTGCTTCGTCTGCCTGCTCTGGACACCAAAACCCTATGTGCAATAGACAGTTGGATCTCAACAGTCTAAATATAAGCCTATATACCTAAAGGAGCTTTTTCTAACAGTTATGTGACCACAGATTTTCATATTACAGATTACTGCTGTAATATGAAAAGGCAAACAAGTCTGAAAAATCTTTAGCTACAACTTCACTAATCAAACCTCAGAGCAGGTAACTTCAGGACAGTGGGAGAATTTATTTGTCCATGATATACAATGCTAAAGGAAGAAACCTAGCAGTGACTATTTGCAAATAAAGGTGTCCATCAAGCGTACATGGATAAATGTCAGGAATTTGAACACCTGTTTGGTACATGTGCACTACATAATTCAAGAGAAAATTAACCACTGCTGGAAATGTTGTATTTTTAAAATGTTTTTAAAATTCTACAAACAAAGGCAAATTTAGAGGAAAAAGCAAAAAGCCATTTTAAATTTTTCTGAAATGTATAAATATCAAGCACTTTGAGAACTTGTGTGTGTGTGTATTCACAGACATATTTTTTTATGTCTGAGTATTTATTCAGAATTTGAAGAGTTAGATAATTGAGAGAAAGCTAATGTTTCTGATAACAATAGGAATTTGAAAAGGGATATTAAAAAGCACAGAAATATTTTACTTGAACAGGTACTCTATAATTTGGCAAGAAGTATGGACTCAGCATTTCAGGAGTATAAATACGGGTTTTTCCATTAAGTTGTCTTCATATGTCTATTTTTTGTTTAATGCACAAAAAAAATCCACTTAGGTTTGGGCTTAAGTTTAAGAACTTGCAAGACCTTTATAAATATACAATGATGCAGAGAGAGAGAGAGAGAGAGCTCTGCATCACTTGCCAGAAAGAAATTTAAGGCTTCACAAACATGTAGGTAGTGCGGATCTCACTCCATGAAAAACTCCCACCGCTGCCCAGGAGTGAGTGTGGGAGGGTTCCTGTCTTGACTAGGAATGAAAGCCCGGTGTAAGTAACCTCTAATAAACTTGCCTAACTCACCAAGCTGGATTTGTCTGAGTCATTTCTTTGGTATCTCAGAACCAACTTAGTTTGGAGGGTGGTTTTTCTACACTGTCCTGGGATTTTTCCAAAACAATGAAAACTCTCTTTTTTTTCACTATAGAAAGGATATATATATTAACACAAAGGATTCAATTTCATGTTCAATTATTATCCTAATAGCTCAGTCTTTGAACATACAAGGCCAAGACTGTTAATAATTTGATAAACTATGACTCAAATAATTGGTAGTATAGTTCATTTCTGATGGAGAATAAAATTCAAATGATTATGGTTGACCTTTTAATCAAGTCATGTAATAATTTTGTGTATTTTTTGTTAATATTTTCATTAGTGACCTTTGCTCTTGATTTATATCTAATCTACTTCCAACCTAATAGAACTCAATCATGGATATAAGAATACTTAGGACATCTCCAATGTATTTACCATTATTTTTGTAAATAGCCAATCAGTTTATTTGCATGTTATTTGATAATACCAAGTTATTTTTCAACTTCATTCATGTGTGTGTATAAATCTATATATATCATCAGCAATTTGTAAGAGTGAACTTTGTTCCATTTCCTTACCATATTTGGAATTTTGAGGCTTTTAAAATTTTTTTCCTACTTATTTATTGCCCATTTAGTTTTTCATTCTGGAAAATATCTATTCATATATTTTGCACGTTTTTTCTATTGTGTATACTTTTCTTAATTATTTGTAAAAGTTTATTATGTATTTTGGATTAATTTTTTTTATTATTTCTATTGCAAATATTTTCTCAAATTTTGGAAGTGTTTACTTTTATTTTATGGTGTTTTGATAAGCAGAAGTTCTTAATTTAAATGTAATCAAACTTACCCACACTTTATTTTATTATTTCCACATTTTGGGGTCTTTTAAAAGAAATATTGATCTATTTCTAGATAAATAAGATGTGTAATAAGTAAATGTGTAATAAATATCTTTATTTCTAAACCTGTAAGGTTGTATTCTTCAAATTTAAGACTTTAATGCATTTGGAATAGAGTTTTACCTATGAAAAGGGTTAGTTATCTTTTAGTGATTGATTTCAAAGTTAATTGCATTATGGTCAGAAGTTATGTAATCTATAAAATATTGATTTTTGAAATTTTGTGATACTAATTTTTTATAATTTTATGTGCATTTGCAAAGAATATTCTGTAACTGTTACTAGTACAATTCTGTGTGTGTTCATTAAATTATGCTTCTTAACTGTACCATTGAAACAATGAATATTCTTACTCATTTGTAAGTAATGTTTTGATCATAGATTTATCAATTTCTGTTTCTCTATATATGGTAAATATGTTTAGATGCTTTTAACTTTAGAATTTTAATATCATCCAAGTCAATTGAAACTATTGTGTTTGTATAGTCACCATTTTTATCTCTAATAATTCTTCTTGCCTTAAAATATATTTTGTTTTATATTGATAACACTACTTCAGCATTCTTTTAATTGCTATTTTTCTGTATGTTTCCAGGCTTTTATTTTCAGTCTTTCTCTATTCTTATATTTGGAATACTCATTTTATAATGAGCAAAGAGTTGGATTAGATCTTTAATCCAATCTAACAATCTGTCTTTCAACTGAATTTTCTCACTAGCATTTATGGTAACTTTGAATAAATTTGAAACATTTCTAAAATCTTACTTTATATTTTTTTATCTTCCTTTTTTCAGCTTTGCTCCTTTCTTACTTTCTTTATCATTCATCAATACTTTCCCATTCAGATTTTCTCCCTATACTAGAATTTTTGAATTCATTTATAGTCTTTAATTGGTGATACTTAAAATTCAACTATAAATATTACTATTTCTAGGGTTGATCAGTGTCTACCCTCCTTCTATATAATTTAATGAACTCAGTATGTTTTAATTTTGATCTCACACACACTCCCAGTAATGTAACTATTGTCCAGTAATTTAGTTATTCTAAGTTTAAGCCAAAAAATAGTTTTCTAAATTAATGTAGTGATTTAGGATTCCCATAACCAATAAGTTATATATGTAACTCAATATTTACTTTCCTCTTTTTCCACCCAATGTTGAGCCAGAGATATTCAGGTTTCAGTGTTAGCTCCATTTCACACTGTAAGAAAGCTTTTTTGTAGCCAATTTTTAATTGATATTGAGGCCCCTTAGCTGTACTGTCCAATACCATAAACCTTAGTCACGTGTGTCTTTTAAAATTTAGATTAATTACAGCTAAACAAAATTAAACTTTTAAGTCATCAGTTGCATCAGGCATATTTCAAGTATTCAATAGCCTCATGTGGCTAATGGCTACTGTATTGGGCAGCACAGATATAGAACATTCATATAGAAAGTCCTAGACTACTAGAAGGCTTGGGCTCTCTCTCACCTCCCAACGTCCAAGATTAGCTTCTTTTTTAACCATATGGTCCTTTAACTAGAGTTTTGAGAATTAAGCATCTTAATGATCAATGCTCTAATTTCCTGACTAAATATTTTTCCCTTCTATAGTATTTGCTTATTTCTTTAACTTAATATCTCTGTTCATCTAAATAGTTTCTTTGGGATTTTCTCTAATTTCTTACAAAGTTAGAAATATATTTAAAAATATACTTATGATAATTTATTCAGTTTCTATGAATTTTCAGAGGGTACTAGACCACTATTGTGTTAGAAGAAAATACAAGATTAATTTTTCAAAAATTATTATTATTTATGTATATTTTATTTCTCTGTGAACTGTCACTTTATTGCCTTTTACAAATCATCAATTGAGTTCTTATATTTTTTGTAGAAACTCAAAGGAACTGTGAAGGAAATTTTCCCCTTGTTTGTGATACCTGTGGCAGGTATTGTTAGGTAGTGATGTGTTTTTTTGTTGTTTTTGCTTTGTTTCTCTTTGATGTTTGCTTTTGACCTTGTAATGGTGTAGACACTGCCAAGGAGACTACATTATTCTAATTTTATATCTTTTATTTCATGGTTTCTCATGTTTATTACTAAACTTAGTAAGATATTTTTGACTCTGAAATGGTACATACTTTATGGATTGTTGCCATTTATTTTTGATATTTAAGTATTTAATCCATCTGGAATAAATTGTTGTGTGAGATATGAGATAGTAGCTTTGTATAATGTCAAGATGTATGAATTTTTTCAATGCGATTCGTTGAATAATCCATCATTTTAACTGAATAACGCAAGTCAGTTATGACTTATGTTGGAGTCCTACTGTCTCATCTTGTAGCAGTACCAAAGTGGCAGGGTTTCTAGGAGTTTATTCGTCTTTCTTCCTGCTTCTCCTCCTCTTCTTCTTCTTCTTTTTTTGTCTTTTTCTTTTTTGGGTGTTATTTTTAAAAATCTATGTTTAGGAAATTTAGAAAACATAACACTTTTTTAAACATTTGTTTTTAAAAAAATCATGTTGCTATTTTTATGGGAAACAAATTATATTTTAAATATTAATTTAGGGAAATTTAACATTTTATCTTATTGAGCTTTTCTGGCCAGGACCATCATATTGCCTTTGAAATGGTTCAAATTTTATGTCCCACCAGAGACAAATTTATTTTGCATGAGTCTTGCACATTACTTGTCAAATATATTTATTTAGGATTAATCCTATTTTGTTGCTATTGTAACCGGAGTCTTGTCAATCTAGTTTTGTTTATGGTAGAGAAAGGCAATTGAAATTTCAACCTCCAAGAGATTGCCCTTCTGTTAAAAATATTTTTTCAGTTTACTTGTTTTAGTTTTCCAGGCACACAACAATGTTTTTGGTAACACTGAAAGCTTTGCCTGCCTGTTACCTCATTTCTTTCTTTGGTCTAATTATTATATAAGTTGTTACTTCCAAAGCAGTGTTAAACAAGAGTGGTAATAGTGAATACTCTTGTGCTGTTTTTAAATCTAACAAGAACACTGGCCTAAACTTTAAAATCAACATCCATATCGATACTATTAATATAAGTACTATACCTATATCTAAATATATGCATCTAAATTGGTATCTACATTTTCTGATGTCAAATAAGTATCCATGATCTTAGATTTATTATCTCCTTTTTAAATCAAATGTAGACATTCAATTTTTATCAAATACCTATTTAAGATTTAAGAATTAATTATAAACATTTTATTTTTGAATCTATCTTATTGTGGCAAATTATTTTGGTAAATTTTTTCAATATTGAATTATACTTGAATCCTGTAAGAACCTAATTAATTATGGATTATTATTTTGTTATGCTCCTGTATTCTGTTTGCTAATATTTAGTTTAGGGTTTTTATTTATGTTCAATAAATAAACAGGGATTTATTTATGTTCAATGAATAAAAGTGCTTCATAATTTTGTTTGTTTTTTACCTGTGTTTAGATGTGTTAAACATGCTCTTGAGCAATTTAAATAGCATAGGAGTCTTGTATTATTTGAATAATTGGTAGAATTCCTTGAATTTCCTGAAGAATCTGTTTATGATGAGTAGTTTGCTTTCCATGTGTTTATATGTGTCTGGGATGTGATGTGGGGGTTGTTCTTTGACAAATTTCTCTTTCTTTTATCATAATCTGTAAGTTTCAATTTTTTATGCTGTTTGGATGAGTTATCTCAGATTATCATATTTATATTTTCAATTTAATTTTCACAGAAATGAGCAAAGTAATCTATAATTTTTTAAATCTTCTACGAAAATTTGCATCTTTTACTTTTATCTAGTGTATTTGATTTTTTTCTCTTTTTAAAGTTAAATAATAATGTATCTGTTTTATGCTTCATTTTCCTTATTGACTTATTTATTAGGAAATTTAACAAAATTCTATTGCTTAGTTCAATATTTGCTGCTTTTATTATTTTTTAAATATATTTATTCTCCTTTCCTTTTTGCTCTTTAACTTCTTGGGTTGGTTATTCATTGTATTTTTCTGTTTATTAATATAAATAGACCATTAAATATTTTTCTAAACACTGCTTTAGATACGTCATATAGGCCTGCGGTCCCCAACCCCTGGGCCGTGGATGGTTACTGGGTCTGTGGCCTGTTAGGAACTGGACCGCACAGCAGGAAGTGAGTGGAGGGTGAGTGAGCAAAGCATCATCTGCATTCACAGCTGCTCCCTATCTCTGGCATCACCACATAAGCTCTGCCTGCTGTCAGATCATTGCAGCGTTAGATTCTCACAGGAGCACTAACCCTACTGTAAACTGCGCAAGTGAGAGATCTAGGTTGCACGCTCCTTATGAGAATCTAATACCTGATGATCTAAGGTGGAGCTGAGGCAGTGATGCTAGCGCTGGGCAGTGGCTGCAAATACAGATTATCATTAGCAGAGAGCTTTGACGGCACAATAAATGTAATGCACTCGAATCATCCTGAAACCGTCCCCCCAACCCCCAGTCCTTCGAAAAATTGTCTTCCATGAAACCGGACCCTGGTAACAAAAAGGTTGGGGACTGCTGATATAGCCATTAAATGTAATATTTTTATTATTGTTAATTTCTTGGTAGTCTATGTTTTAACCCAAACTCTTATCTTTGCTAAAGAGAAGCCTCCCCCACCCCTACTTTTTGAGACTTATATTGTTTAAGACATACCACTAAAATATTCTGCTGTCTCATTTAATTTTTATAATAAACTTGAGAATTAGATTTTTCATCCATATTTTATACAACACAAATGAATCTCAGAGTGTTTTCGTAGCAGGATACCACATGGAAAATAAAAGTGAAAGCCAAAATCTGAGGCTATCTCTTCTACATTTCAAATATTTCCTTTTTCAGGTACATATAAAAAGAATTGATGAATTTATTAATGAGTAAATGAAGGGATGCTATTACACGAGACACAAGGGCCTGAGGTACCAGCAAAAGTAGCATCAGTGACACTTCTGGTGGAATGTGCAAGTTTAAGGGAGTAAGGGATGGTGGTAGAAGTGGTGGAGCTTGGCAACAAGGCTCATGGGGGATTCTGCTGTGCTGGATGTGTCAGTGCTTTATTCAAGTTTTCTTGCCCAGAATTACAAAAAATTCCATCTTGCTATAAAACTAAGATGCTTGCTGACTAACTAACATTTTGTTTATATTTCCCAATTAAAGGTCTTTGGGTCATGATGGGATAGAATCTGAAAGTTGGATACTACATAATACTGCCTCAATATATTGTCCCAGTAATCTATTAAAGAAAGGGTATCATTTAGGGATTCTCTCATTTACAGGACAAGTATTTGACAATATGAAATTATAAACATAATTTCACTGGTAACTAGGAATGTTCCCTTTTTTCATTTTATTATTGTGGTAAAATACACATCTCATAAAATTTATTATCTTAACCATTTTTAAATGTACAGTTGAGTGGTCTTAAATACATTCATAGTGTTGTGCAAACATCTCCACCATCTATCTCCATAAATCTTTTTATTTTGTAAAACTGACATTTTTAAGTCTATACCAATTAAACAGTAACTCTTCATTTTTCTCTTTCTCCAGTCCCTAGCAACCAATCATTTTTGTACCCCTACACCTTTTAAGCTTGGGCTATTTACTGGAATGCTCAGAATTTACAGATACTCTACCCTGATATTTTTCTCACAATGCAGAACTGAATTTCTAGCAAGCATTCTGCATTTCTCTACCTTAATTTCTGTGGCTAATGTTCTGTGGGATCTAATGCACACCTCCCTTTCCTAGAGAGAAGGTAGAAAGCTGAAAATCAAGCTGTCCTTTTTTGGCCTGGCACTTAAAAAGAACATCTAGACCTAGATCTTCCCAATGGCAATCATTTTCACACTGAACTCCATTGTAATGCTTCTGAAAAGGTGTACCCTGGCCTGGGAATAGGTATAGCTAAATTTGAAGCTTTTAGAGAACACCTCTAACCTTGGTCTTAAATCTGTTTCAGCAGAACAACCTAGGAATTACAACACAGATTGTGCCAAGAAGAGAACTGTTTTAATGATTTAATTTCATTTAAGTCATTGAATGACTTGTGTCCTAATTGTCTTGCCATTAAGCAAGAGTTAATGTACCCTACTTACGAAAAATTGGTTGAAGAAACTTTTCAATGTCTGTGATTTATTTTATTTTCTGTACCTAAAAGATGTAGGAACTCCTCATATTTGGAAACAGAATCTGTCCTCCTTTGAAAGCAGAGAGCATCCAGTTTTTGTAGTAGGTTTGTCTTTTTTAAGGCAGCAAAATTACCTAATTTGTTTTCACCACAACCTATAAATGTCAAATATCCTCAGTGAAAATGATAAACATATAATTTAACTGTCATATATATGCTCATAAAACAAGGACGTATGCTTGGTGAAACTTGGAGACGAGGTTTAACTTGGATTAGACTATTGTAAAGTCAGAAATATGTATGGAATATGTATTTATTGATCTTCAAAAGAGAATTATTTGTTATTTAATTGTTAATATATTTTAGAAGGGATCACTTATGCTCACCATTCCCTAGTAAAAAATTATCTTCATTATTTGGAAATATATTACATTTATTTGTACGAGATTATGATACTGGCTGTGAGGTCATAATCAAGCTTTATTCAGGGTATACTGTGACAATGAATACAACTAATGACTTAAAATTTTGTGTGATCCTTTATAGAGTATGAGGCTGAGTTAGAATAAAATACTAATAGAAATTCAGCCCATAAAAATACTGTCAGAGGCTTGGGGATAAACATACGGTTATTACTCTAAAAGCATTCGATTTTCAGAAATAAGTTGTAAATTTCTCCTACAGCCATTCCAGTTGCAGTTTATTCCTGTCTTCCGAAGAAGCACTGATAAGTCATATATATTTGTTCTTTGATGTTAGTCAAAGAAAAAATATATGGTGTGTTTTAAGATTAATAATTCTAATGTTTGTAGAATTATTTACATTCTTTCCTCTTCAAAATGCCACAAGAGGTGTTTCTTAAGATCCTTTAAGTTGCTAACATTATACGATTCTGTTAAATGGATTAGATTCCTCTTCATAACAAAATAATTATATGGGAAGAAGAGAGGAAACTAAGTCAAACTAAGCTTTGTATTTTTTCTAACAGGGGAATAATTATAAATATGTAGAAAATCATGGAAATCCTTCCATCAGAGTAGAAGTGTAGCTGGATCCCTTGATATTTCAACCTCGGCATTTTTTGATGATTGAAATAGTGTAAAATTGGACCAGGCCCTTGGTTGTTTGCACATGTGAACCTCTTGCTTCCTGCCCAGCACTCCCTGATGCACAGCAATTATTAACTGTTGATGCGCTTAACTTTGTTAGGTAGGAGGACAGAACTCCAAGGTCACAAGGAGAATCTTTGAGTTTGTTTTGCAGAAGGGATGAATGCCCCTGAAAAAGTTGTGACTACCAGCTGACACCCCAAAGTCTGGTTATTCAAGGTGTTGTCTGAGAACTAAAAGCAGCACAGATTTCCCCCTTTGGTTCCCTGAAATACCCCCTCCTTTACGCCCCACCCCACATGAAAGCTCACGGCTTCATTTCTTGGGAAGATGGATATGAGAGATTTTGCTCTCCAGTCTTCTCATTTGGTCATATCAGATAAACCTTTCTCAATCTCCAAGTAGCGTTTGGCTTTAGCTGCATGCCAAGTACACGTGCATGAATTTGGAGTTCTCTTAACAGCAGCTGTTCTACAAACATGAGTAAAATAGGCCATGAATGCAAAGGCACTGCCTACATCACTCTTGTTTAAAAACAATCCTTCCCAATTTAGTCACCCCCGTGCCCTGCAGCTCAGATCCCAGACTAGAAATTTTTAGTCATCTTTTACTCCTCCCTCTCATGCACTCTCTCATATGCAAGCTATTAGCAGCATTGTTGCCTTCACTTTCTAAATAGTTCTGGACTGCATCATTTCTCCCTGCCACCATTCTGTTCCTCTTTCAAGGTGACATCTCAGCTCTCTGTGTCTTTTCAGTGCAACAGAAAACTCTACCTCCCAGGTCAACTCACTTCCCCTTATTCCCTCACCAGGCCACTCTTCATCCTGCCCATGTCACTCCTGTTTTCAACCCTCAACAGTACTAGGAATCTCAGGCTTAAGTCCGTGTTAAAGCCTATAAGCCTGAATGGCCTCACCCATATCCAACTTCCCCTTCTCATCTTGCTCTGTGATCCTTTCTTGTCCTCTTTTTTTTTAGTCTTCCTACAATCCAAGATAATATTTTGAGATATACACAGGTAGAAACTTCTTTCCTTGATATTTCCAATGATCCCATATGGCAGAAGAATTACATTTTTTTGAACAATGTCATTTTTTTTTACCCCTGAGGTTAAAATTTCTGTCCTATCTGAGATGAAAAAGAGAGAAAAATGAAAAGAAAATCTAAAGATTAAAGCTAGTGTACCTTAGAGTTTCCAGGAGGGAGATGATAGAACTTCTGTGGCAACCAGATCAGAAGAGGACTCATGCCACTGTTATATTAACATGATGGGGCCAAGAATGCAGCAAGATCCCAGACATCCCTTCCATTTTCCTGCACGATGTGGAAGCAGAAGAACTGTCTGTGTCAGCTATGTAATCACATAATGTTCATACAAGTATATTAGGTCAGTAGACTGTACCCTACCTTCTCATAGTTGAGGTATTGTTTGAATATCTCTGTTATTCACATGGCCACTTATCTTGTCCAAATGAAAACACATTTGCAATTAATTTTTTTCTTGGATATGAATTATTTTTATCACTTTATGGTCTTGTTTAGATAGAAACCCTAGCTCTCAATTCCCAAGCCTCAACTTCTATGAAATTTATAATGTACTATTTAAGGGAGGGCCTCTTCTTATTTAGTCTAGTAAACTGGGTAAGAAAATCATCTATGACTGAGATCAATTCCATTAGGAGACTCTGAAAAACTGTGTGGAACATATCTCACAATAGCCCTATCTGTGGATGGGGATCATAGGACATTTTCTCCCTGTACCTATCTACCATTGGACCATGGTTGACACCAAGACTTTAAATTTCTCATACTTCAGGTTTATTCCTGTCCACTGTCTAGCAAGCTTCTCTAAGCCAGAGAAAGCTAGCCCTCAGGAGGAGTAGCAGAAAGCTGCAATTATATGAGATGTAAAGCTATCCTTGCATGGAAACTACCCATAATCTTTCATCTTCCTACCACATGTCCCACATGTATGTGCCAAAGGGTCATAGGACAGAGTGACAACAGTGTCCACTATGCATCCTCGTTGACCCTGTCCCTTTAGGTTGAGAGCTTCAGATTCCTGACCTAGTCTCTTCTTAATCTCAAATATCACATCCCATCAGCTCATATGGGGGATTAGGCATAAGGAAAGGATATGTTTACCTTGGAAACTGAGATAAATGCAGCCACCCCTAGGCTACTTCAGGATGTGAGTCTGTTTAGTATATTAAACATATTTCACATGAGATGAGACTGAAAATGATACTAATATTGTTTATATTCTGAATAGACTAATTAGGGGAGAATACATTTAAGTTATATTCCCTTTGTAGGATATTCTGAATACCTAGTCATTAAATAAAAACCTAGATACTAGAAGTCATTTATTTTTATTTCTGAAAAATTAGAAAAAAATAAGAAACATAAGAAAAAATATACCCACAAACTGAGTACCCAATATAGCTACTACTAAAAATGTGTTCTCTATGCTTCCAATCTATTTGTCTGCCTGTCTACCTATTTATCTATGCAATTCTTTGCTAGATAGTATTTCAGTATGCAAAAAGGAATGGGGCAGAAGCATATTCTAAATGTAATTTGTGGTTACTATTTGTGAATCCCCTCTGTTTTATTTCTGGTTCTGCTGTTGCTGTGAGATAAATCACATAGACCTAAAAAGAATTACCCTTGTGTTTCCTCAACCATCCCCACTGTACTTTCTGTAGCTTTAATATTCTACATACTAAGCTGATGTTAAAAGAATTTTTCAAACGATGGCATTCAATGAATCACTAACAAAACTCACTTTATGAGAGTAAGATGAAGGGAGAACATGAGGAGGCAGGAGGGGGAAAGAAAGGGGAAGAAAGGAGCGGGTACAGAGAATGAAATATGTTAAAAATTGGTGTTAGCCAGAAGGATTCTATAGAGAGATGAGAGCTTAAGAGTCTGGAGTGACTAATACTGTTCAGCATCCTAGTAGCAAAGTGTCTTGTATAGAGATAAGTAGTGGATGAAACTACATTACTCATAAGGTAAAACATATTTTGAACAGAATTCCACAGGCCAAGGAGGCAGGGTTTCATAAAAAGAGTTAGATTTGCTGCAACCTCTGAGAAAAACAGAAATCCTATTGACTATGTAAAAGCAAGCATTTCCTGCAGTCTTTTGAATTTTATGGCTATTCTCTCAAGTTTCAGAGAACAAAAATACAGAATTTTTTTTGAAAAATAGAAGTAAAAAATAACTCCTTTAGAAGGGTTTCCCTTTATAAAAAGATAATAAATATGCTAAGTGAGCATCTTTTGGGGGTAGGAGGTTGGTTTGAAAGCATTAATACTCATAAACACACATTATAGTAATATTTTTTGTGTTTTTTTCCTCAGATAGCTCAATTTACAGGTTCAAAGACACTTCAAAATCTGTATCACTAAAAGCAGAACATGCTATTCCTCTTAAATAAAATTAATTTTTTTACTTTTTCATTTTTAAAAATTTTATCACTACTATCTTTTTCGGTTACTATGGAACAAAAAATTTGATTGTAATAAGGACATTTTATAGATTGTCCTCAGTACGCAAAGCTATGGGTTTCTTTTTAATTACCATTTTAAAACCGATAAATTCTAGTGAGAAGACCACTTTAATATTTAACATGGGATCAAAATTCTAAATTCTTCTTGAGGTCAATGGGTGCCATATAATGTTTTCTAAGAGATATTAATTAGTACATAATTTTTTCCAAGAATGAAAAAATGCTATGAACATCATGCCAAAGCATATTAGGTTTAGCCATGATTTGAACCATTCATCTTTTTTCTTCTGGCTACACAGAGGACACCGGCTGTCCAGCAGGAAGGCCAGCAGGCAAAGAGGCAACGTGGCACCACTCAGGAAGCACCAGTCTGCGAGACAGGGAACCAAGGGCGAGGAACGCCTTCACTCTATTCTTAGTGATCTTGCCTTTGTTGACTGCACCTAAATTTTGTTTCCTATTAGTTCTTAGCCATATTTAAAAATCATTTCTTGTATATATAGAAACATGTTTGTTTTTTGTGTCCCCCTCCCTTAAGTATGACAGAAGTACATTCACCTTTAATACACTCCAAATTAACAAGAATGAGATTGTTGCATATGCATATGACTAGTCAGCATGAGATTCAATCCATAACTGCTCATTAATTCTATAATAGTTACTGTGAAAGGTAGTGTGGTATTGCTGAAGAAAGAACTAGATTTAATATCAGCCAAACATAATAGTTTTGGTTGACAGTCTAGTTTTCACACATTTTAGCAGTGTTAACTTTGGCATGTTCCTTAAATTTCTGGGTCTCATTGGCAACACCGGCTTAGAAATATCTTCTGTGTTGCTACAGTGATTAAATAAAATAAATTATATGTACAATGCACTTCGCACATAGTAAGTGTTCAAAAAATGATTATTTTTGTACTGGAAAAAACCCTGAAGCTTCACAATGACTGATAATTGTATTGCTTTCCTTCACATAATCCTCAGTTACCTAATTATTTTGACTCCTTTGGAAATTTACTAAGGGCTTGATGGTTATTCATTCCTCTGCTGAGAAATAGCTGAAGAATAACTCTTTAAGCAAAGATTGCCATACCTTGTGCCATGTGACTCTGCCATTCAGGCCAGAATTTATCTGATTAATCCAATACCAGTTAACTGTGCAGAGAGCTAGTAGCCTATGGCTGAGTGTACGGACATGACAAAAGCATAAAAGGGACATTTATATTCCTTTTTTGAGGAATTTTGGATGTGATGCTCACAGACATGTTTCCTTTTCTTCCTATTTCCCAATATGTCCTCATAATAAATACCCATTACTTGCACAACCTGAATATCTCTGTTTAGTGCAACCAGAAAGATAATACATAACACAGAGCTCCCTTTCATTTTGCCAATAATATGGCATTTAAATGATATCTTAGTGGTAAACATTTTTCCTATAAAGAAGCAGGTATAAATGACCATCGTTCACTTTATTTCCAAGAAATAGAACTGCACCATTGAGAATTCCCCCAGAAGCACAAGAACTAGAATATGAACAATAAAACTCTGCATTGGTCCAACTCCTTGATAAAACTGCTATTTAAGTATTTGGTCCTTATCCTGTTTAGTTGCAGAGCAAATGGTAATTAGGGAGAAAGTGATGGATTAGTTTAGTTGTGAAGTGTAATCGTTGCAAAATTAAGTACAATGCCACTAAGTAGAAATTTTAGGCATAATCATTTTCAAGGGAGATAAAATTTTCAAATAGCCACTTTAGTAGCTTACTTAATTAGTGTTTATAAATATGTTGAAGATGAAAAGCATTATTTAAACATTAGAGTATCCTCAAATGTGCCACAAAGAATTTAATTTATGTGCAAAATGACAACTACCATATTCTAATTAAAGAGTAAGAGAAGGTAATGGTCCAAAGCTTTGATGTCAGGCACAGTCCTTGATAGTAACTGGAATCAAGTTCTAAGTTCGTTGGTCTTAGGCAACCTCTTGATTTTTCCTGATCAAATTGAATGAAATTTTATTTTCATGTGAATTAAAAATGTTAAGCTCAGAGTGTTTGGATTTGGTCTGGCATTCTAAATATCTTCGTTAATTGATTCTGCTAGAGCTAATCAAATGGCTTCCTTAACTCTTAAGTTAAAGAAGTTAAGTCAGTCCTTGTCTTCTTTAACTCTTAAGGCATAAGAAGATATATACATAATATTAAGTTATTAAGTATGAAATGTCCGATTTCCTTAATTACTAAGTTCGATAGTTGATATTTCTGACATTTCACTCTGACACTTCTTGTTTTATTTTTATTGTGAAGGAACATCCTCATTCTTTCAAATGTATGTTTTGGCTTGTGATTATCTTTGAAACATTTTTTAGAGAAATTTTTGTGAAACCATGGATAAGTAAAAAATTTGTGTGATTTTTTAATGTGAGTTCCATTGTGGAACCAATGCTAAAGTTGTCTAGAAATAAAGAAAGCAACTTCATTTCATGCATTTTAATTTCTGTCAAGTATAGCCTACAGGGAATTAATTCATTTTCATATCTGGAAAATGCAGAGTATATGTATCAGTTAATTTCTGTGGTAAGGTAACTTATTGAGATGTAAAATTGTGAGTGTGTGGGAGAGTATACTATTTTCTTTAAGTGTTTGGAAAAACCCCATTACCTTCTGATTCCAAAAAAGCTTTCATTTCTCTTTGTCTCAGGAGCTCTTTCAAGCCCAAAGCATAGACTACTAGCTATTGTTAGGACAACCACACTTCTCAGTTTTCCTGGGACCATGTAAGCGTAGCAGGTACTGTTAGCGTTTTGCTCATAGCCCCTCAGACTTTTGCCATCTTTGTGCACAGCAGCTCCCAGTGTGACTTCTGTCCCAATAGCTAGCACCTGTGTCTCTTGGTGGGAGAGCTACCCTGGAACTCCTATGACCCACTTTGTTTGAGTACACAGAGAGCTGGCAGTGCCTAAGAAGTTATATTTATCCAAAGCTGCATAACCAATAACTGATAGATGCAGAGGTTTAAATACTCCAGTTCCCTGGTGCGCTGGGCCTCCTGGGTGTGACCCATGCCCTTTCTCTCTTCAGAGATCTCTTGAGTAGAATTGCCAAATTTAGCAAATACAAATACAGGACATCCAGGAAGAAATTATTTTTTAGTATAAATATGCTCATGCAATATTTGGAACATGCTTATACTACAAAATTATATTGTTTAACTGAAAATCAAATTTAACTAGATGTTTTGCGTTTTATCTGGTAGCCACAATCCAAAACAGCCAGCTATATCTGTTGCCTTGTCACTATTGTTAATAGCTCCTCCCCCAAAATGTCCTGGTTTGAATGACAAATTATGCAGTCACTCAAGCTATTATAAAAACATAACTTTTTTAGGACATATGCCATGTTCCCATGAAAGATATAGAAAATGATAAACTGGTGAGTATGGGTGGGAAATTGGAAACATGATGATAGATAAGAGGTTTTGCAACAAATAGGCCTGGTCTAAGGTCTGTGGTTTCCAAGGCAAGTGGGGATAACTAGTCAGGTCCTTGCTATAACCCTGAAAAAGTTGGAAGATAATGACTGTTTACTGTGTCTGAAAGGCTTGATGCTAGACACCAGAGTTTCTGTCCTCATCAAAGTCCCCTATGTCCAAATATATTACAGAAATAGCAGCAGAACAACCAGACTATAGGGCTATGCATGTTTGGACAATGTTCCTATCAACAAACAGAGCCTGAAGTTATGAGAAACACCTGGGCTTCACATGGCCCTGAGCTATGTATGGCTTAGCCCTAACAATGACCAACAATAAATTTCCCATTAACACCAAGAAATGGAAATAAGTCATATTTAATAAAGTAACATGACTTTTTATTTTTTTTGTATATCTGAGTTTGTAGCTACAAATTTATAACTTACCACATTTTATAAAACTGTATAATAAAGCTTCTAATTATTAATTTTATCTTTAAGTTTTAGTTATAGCTTCTTAAGTACTCAGAATGGCCATCAAAGTTGTTTTGTATTTATTCAAAGCTTGTGAAGTAAATCTAATTTCTAGACTTAAAATCTAAATAATCTTCAGGATCATTTTGATATTAACTCCCAGTGATCTTAAAAGAGTATCCATGAAAGTGAGCCAACTATTTCAGGAGCAGAAATTCACAGACAGCAGGTGACTAGATTTGTAGGATTTCAAATTAAATATTACAATTAAATTACAGTCACCATGCTATCACACATTCATAAATCAAAAAAGCACATGTAAAGCTGAAGTCAAATATTAGATTCACCTTTATTTAATGGAAATATAAATTAAGTCATATGAACAGGATGATATTAAACATATAAGACCAAAGAGTGTATTTTCTATTGCTTTAAAAAATGAGCTATTGTTAATCAATTTCTTTGGCTGAATTAGCGTAACATGACCCCAACTTTTAAATGCACTTAATTTTCTATCATCAGTACTTCTTCAATGAAGAAATAAAATTTAGAAATTAGAAGACATGATGAATAGCCTTTATTCTAAGGTCAGACATAAGATACTCAAAGCTAATGGAAAATATCATTCTAAGCCATAGCAAATGAGCCCTACCAACATAACAAAGTGCTGATATCAGCCTGGAAACCATCTTGAATGTCAAGGGATATGGTCTTCATTTGCAGGGTTTGATTGTTCATATAAATATTTAATGGAAATATTATTAGACTATTCAGCCGAGTGAAATAAACTGATGGCACAAGTAGCTAAAGAAGCTTACTTAATATTCACCAAATGAAGTGGCATAATAATTTATTTTGCATATTATATAAGTCTTTTGAGAGGTTTTGTACTTTTAAACTTTTTAGCATTATTTAAAAGGTGTCAGTACAACCATAATTATGAGTTTTTAATGTATTTTTATGGTTAATGAAAATATAGCACACATTTTATAGGGAGAAAGAAGACCATCATCCACATTATACATGATGGAAATAAGGTAACTCTGATGCTGAAGGTTGACTTACCATTAACACAGCTCCACTGAATCTTACCATAAATGTTAACTTTATACTATATAAAATTACACAGTGAGTTTCTCAAGAGTAGAACTTAAATGATTAAACAGATAAGGTAGAAAGCTTCTTAACTATGCGAGCTTTGAATTTTCAGGAAAATTGAGTGATCTATTCTGAATCAAGTATATTTTTAAATACTAGGTTAGCATTTAATCTGAAGAAAAATGTGGAAACACAGGTTTTAGAGAACTGTTACAAGTTTATATATTTATATATAGAATTTCTCAAATTCTTTGCAAATGCCATGTATTTTTTATTATTTAATGATCATGTAGATGTATACAAGATAATAAAAGCCATAGAAAAAGGAAAATACATTCTAAAAATTTGTTCTTTGTAAAGTCAGGAATTCAAAACTGGTACCAACTTTTAAAAAAAAAAGTTAGTAGAAAAAGTAAGGTGACACTAAAGGATAAACAATGTATGTGTGCTTGTGTGTGCATGTGTTTGGGTGTGTGTTTATGTATGTGCACTTACATTCTTGTGGCGTTTTCCCTTCAATTTACCCCCAAATTATAAAAGAAATAAAAACATCACATTATTTCTTAAGAATAAGATATAAGAAGATTTGCCTAAGTTTTATCCCTTTCTCAGTAGTTGTAAGGAAACTAAGACAGTGAATCTAAATACAAAAAAATGTTTAAAAACACTGCTAAATCATCAACAAATGTTGAAGAAAATGTAACATTTACATCCCTCAGACTTCAGCAGTTTGTGGTATAAGTAAGCCATTCAACTTGATGGGTGTGGACAGAAATACAAGGCACATTTCAAAGAGCGTACCACGTATATCAGTCAGAATTTCTTCCAGAAGGAACAAATATGGTCAATGAATCTGACAAATCCATTAAATAGAGATGGATTAAGAAAACGTCTCAATGAACTTCTCCTCTCTCATAAAGAGTTTATTGCAAAATGCAATTTGGAAAACATGGTTCTAGAAAATTACTGTGATTAGCAGTTTTTTAAGGTTAATATTGAGGCATGAGAAGACTTTGAGAAAATACTTCTTTAACGGAAGAATAAGTCATGTCATAAAGAAAATTATACTCTATCATTAAGGGTATGATTTTATGAAGGATTTTTGTTAATTTTATTTATTACTTCCTTTCTTAATTTCACGTACTTGAAAAAATTATTCAACCTTAGGGTAATGGCAACTAGAATTTTAGACCAACTTTCAGAAACATTTATTAAAACTCAGCTTGAAGGCATTGCAGAGCTATTAGTTAATGAAGAATCATGGGGTGAAGATCTGGGAAAAGAAGGAAATCCAGGGAGGTGAGCCTCATGTTTCAGGTTATTGATTTCTGTGGATAAATAAACACTGAGAATAGGAGCAGAGTTTTGACAATATGACAAGACTTGGAGACAAAAGTTGGTGTTCAGGGAGCATCAAGGAGAAAGAAGATGGGTGCACATCTATACACCCTGGGTAAAAGGAAACATAGAAGAGACTAGTATTTAAAGATATTTTGGCTTTGGACCTCCTAGATCCCAAAATTAGATCAAGGTGATTTGAATTGCATGTGCCCCTGCCCACCTGCTACTAGTAAGCATAAGTATTCTTTGTGGTAATACAATATCATCCTAGCCTTCAATTTAATTATATTATTAATTATTATTATTTATATTATAAAGTTGAAAAGAGGCAGGCATATAAGGAGACAAAATTTAAAAAGTAAAAACAAAATGGGGAGGAGGAAGACAGACTGTAAAAAGGGATTCACAGGGAATCCATTTAATGGAGTTAAACACTAAGTAATCATTATTTTTAATATATTCTAGGAAATAAAGCACAAATTTAGAACTTTAGAAGATTATATATAAGAATTATACATTTATATGTACATATTGTATATACATTAATAAAATATATTGAAAAGCTAAACTGCAACTATAAAATTGAAAAATAAAACAACTAAAAGTAAGTTCTAAATCGATGTTGTTAGAGTAAGAGACTAGGAGACAGGGCTGAGACTGGATGCAGGGGCCTGAAGATTGGGTGCAGGTGTTAAACAACCCTCAGAGAGAAACTAACTAGAGGGGCTGATAACCACAGGCAAGAACTGACTTCAACCAGCTTGTCAGCTGTCTCTGTCACCTTATGTAAAATTTGGCTAACTATAATATCCTTTACATTGTGATTTTGAAATTTCTCTGCCCCTGAAATCACGACAGCTATGAAACCACCATATAAAGTATGAAAAATGGGAGGGAACATAATTCTTGGAACGACTAACCAAATTCTTAGTAAAAGCCAAGCTCTTAACCTTGAATATTCCTCCCCTCAATTAGTAAGACTTCAAAAGACCAAAAACTACTTCCTCCCCGTGCAGCTGCAGCTGCTCTCTTTTGAGCCTGCCTAATCGTGCTCGTGTGCAGGCTCGCTCTCTCTCTCCCTCTCTCTCACTTTAACTTTCAATTGAAAAAGAAAAATGCTTTTATCAGAGGTGTAGCATGCACATATTTTCTCCCATTCTGTAGGTTGTCTGTTCACTCTAGTGATAGTTTCCTTGGCTGTGCAGAAGCTTTTCAATTTGATCAGGTCCCATGTATTTATTTTTGTTGCTGCTGTGATTGCTTTGGGGGTCTTCTTCATAAATTCTTTGCCTAGGCCAATGTCCATAAGAGTTTTTCCAACATTTTCTTCGAGAATTCTTATGGTTTCATGTCTTAGGTTTAGATCTGTTATCCATTGTGAATTGATTTTTGTGAGAGGTGAGAGGTGTGGGTCCACTTTCAGTCTTTACATATGGCCATCCAATTTTCCCAGCACCATTTGTTGAATAGGGAATCTTTTCCCCAGTGTAACGTTTTTCTGGAATTTGTCAAAGATCAGGTGACTGTATGAGGTTGGTTTTATATTTGGGTTCTCAGTCCTGTTCCATTGGTCTACATGTCTGTTCTTGTGCCAATACCATGCAGTTTTGGTTACTATAGCCTTGTAGTATAGTTTGAAGTCTGGTAGACAGATGCCTCCCAATTTGTTCTTTTTGCTTAAGATTGCTTTGGCTAGACGGGGTCTTCTCTGGTTCCACACGAAGCGTAGAATTATTTTTTCTAGATCGGCAAAAAATGATGTTGGTATTTTGATAGGGATTGCATTGATTCTGTAAATTAATTTAGGTAGCAAAGCCATTTTTACTATGTTGACTCTGCCTATCCAAGAGCATGGTAAGGTTTTCCATCTATTTACATCCTCTGCAATTTCAACCCTATTAAAAAATGGGCAAAGGACATGAACAAAAACTTTTCCAAAGAAGACAGAATGATGGCCAGCAAACATATAAAAAAGTGCTCAACTTCTCTAATCATCAGGGAAATGCAAATCAAAACCACAATGAGATATCACTTAACTCCAGTGAGATTGGCTCATATCAAAAAATCCCCATATAACAAATGTTGGCGGGGATGTGGACAGGTAGGAACACTCATACACTGCTGGTGGGACTGCAAATTAGTACAACCTCTATGGAAAAGAATATGGAGATATCTCAAAGAATTAAAAGTAGAATTACCATTTGACCCAGCAATCCCACTACTGGGTATTTATCCAAAAGAAAAAAAGACATTTTATAATAAAGACATCTGCTCTCGAATGTTCATAGCAGCACAATTCACAATTGCAAAGTTGTGGAAACAACCCAGGTGCCCATCAATACACGAGTGGATCAATAAAATGTGGTATATATATACCATGGAGTATTACTCAGCAATAAGGAACAATAGTGAATTAACACATCTGGTATTATCCTGGTCGGAGCTAGAACCCATTCTTCGAAGCGAAGTGTCACAGGATTGGAAAAACAAGCATCACTGGTACTCACCATCAAACTGGTACTAACTGATGAACACTTACATCACACAGGGCAATAACATTCATCAGGGGGCGGGCGGGCGGGAGGGGGGTGGAAGGGATGGGAAAAACTCTCACTGAATGGATGTGGGGAGCACAGTTTGGGAGATGACCACGATTGTGGCTCTGACACGGGCAGAACAGGGGCAATGTGTATGGCCAAAATGTTGTACCCCCATGATATTCTGAAATAAAAAAAAAAAAAAAAAAAAAAAAAAAGAAAAATGCTGTTGCTTGCTTCGCTTACATGGTGTGTCCTGAAATTCTTTACCCATAGATCACCAAGAACTTAAAGAAACCTCCACTGAAAGGCCGGTAACATCTTAATGGTGAGCCAGCCAGAAGACATCTGTAAGCTTTGACTTGACTGTCACTTCGTACTTTCAGGTAAGCACATCCTTGTGTCTCATCACTTTTGCAGTTCCTCAGTGAGTTACAGGTGCATAGCCTTGCTCCATCTGGCTGACTGTGGCTCCCCCTGACCAGGGTGGCAGAGGGTCACTCCTCGGGCCATGCAGATTCAAACTGTTTCTAGATGCTGGGTGACACCAGCCTAGGGAGCTGGTGGGGGATTTTCCCATGCCGTGTGGGTGCCCAAATACAAACTTTCTAAGCCATGGAAATTCTGTGCCTAGACTCTGCTGCTAGACTTCATTTTTACTTTTCTTTACTGCATCCCCGTATTTGGGGACAAGATATTTGCGATGACTTAATATGCCACCTTGCAAAGCAAGGATGCCCTTACACTGCATGCCCTTATAGTACTAGCCAATCTCCCCCTGTTTGCTATGTTTGTACTGGGATTTTTGTGGAAGGATTATAGGAATAGACAGGGTGACCCGAGGGAAAGGGAACTTGTCCTGTCAGATATATAGACTTAATATAAAGCAGCAATAAATATGAGGGTAAGTATTGGCTAAGATAAACAAATATATGAATAGAGCACAGAAGATATATCAGAACCGCCTCATGACTATATAAAATTTTGTATGTGACAATAAAGAAATGGTAGATTAGTGAGGGAAGATTGTTTCAAAATGGACAGTGCCTATCTCTCTGCATAGGAACACTCATACACTGCTGGTGGGACTGCAAATTAGTACAACCTCTGTGGAAAGTAATATGGAGATATCTCAAAGAACTAAAAGTAGAACTACCATTTGATCCAGTAATCCCACTGCTGGGTATTTACCCAAAGGGAAAGAAGGCATTCTATAATAAAGACATCTGTAGTCGAATGTTTATAGCAGCACAATTCACAATTGCAAAGATGTGGAAACAATCCAAGTGTCCATCAATACATGAGTAGATTAATAAAAAGTGGTATATGTATGCCATGGAGTACTCAGCCATAAAAAACAATGGTGAATTAATTCCTCTGGTATTATCCTGGATGGAGCTAGAGCCCATTCTTCAAAGCAAAGTCTCATAAGAATGGAAAAACAAGCACCACTGGTACTCACCATCAAATTGGTACTAACTGATGAATACTTAAGCACACACATGGAAATAATATTCACTGGGTGTTGGGCAGGCAGGAGGAGGATGGAGGGGATGGGTAAACTCACACCTAATGGGTGCGGGGCACACCGGAGGATGGGCACACTTGTAGCTCTGACTTGGGCAGTGCATAGGCAATATATGTAACCAAAGTGTTTGTACCCCCATAATATTCTGAAATTTTAAAATAAACATAAAATTAATTAAATAAATAAATAATCCTGCAAGTTTCTAAAAATCCCTTTCAGATTCTCTGCGATAGTTTCCATCCATCTTTTAAACTTCCAGTTATATGTGCATTCTCTTAAACATCAACCCTCCTGAGTCTAAATAAATGATAAACTATCAAAAAGAAAAAGAAAATGGACAGTGCCAATTGGATATTTCTATAGAAAAAAAAACTTGACCCTTTCTCATATCATATGTAAAGTAGCAATTGCTGGTGCATGGTAGCTCTAAATGTCAAAAGCAAGCCATGAAAGATTTTTAAAAATTTGAAGAGCATATTTATGACATTGAGCAGAAAAATATTTTTAAACAGAACTCCCAAAAGCTTTAACAATAAAAGATTAATGAATTGTACTAAATTATAGTTATGTACCAAAGTCACCATTAAGAGAAAAAAGACATCTGGAACTCATAACAATTGCTAAACTCAGAGATAAGTAACACATTTTTAATAATTACAACTAAAAACAAGTGTTCCAAATTTACTGATATTTTCTGTGATGACAATTGTTTGTCAATGTTATGCTACTTAACTTTTTAAAACATACACCCTTCATCTATTCTTTTATAGCAAATATGCCATTTGATCAATGTTTGACAAAGATCTCCTATTTGTATGTAACTCTTGCCAAGTAAAGATAATTTTAAACATGAAAACAAAGAGAGAAAAGGGAGAATGGGGGAAAATATTTGCAATCCATATAGTCTAGAAAAGGCTTATATCTAGAATATAGAAAAAAACTACAAATCAAAAAGGGCAAGACAGAATCCAAAATAAAATGGGCAAGACACTTCAACAATGTCTTTACAAAACAGCATCTGAAATTGGCCAATAAAAATATAAAAAGATGTGCAACCTCACTAATCACTGGGAAAATACAAATCAAAACCACCACAAAATACTACTACACACCCTCCAGAATGACTATACAGATTGAGAATACCAAGTTTTCACAAGAATCTGGAGCAACAGGATCTCTCATACACTGCTGGTAGAACTAAAATTTAGTGCAAACACTTTGGAAAACCATTTGGTGTTATCTATCACTTTGAAAGTAGATATTTTACATGATTTTGAAATCCATTCCACGTCCAACATATGTGGGTGCACATGTGCAGCAAGACATGCCAAAAGTGTCCATAACAGCCTTATTTGTAATTGCTAAAAACTGGAGGTAACACAAATGGCCATCAACAAAGCAATGGGTAAAGGATTGTCATATAATACAATTATTAAATGAAACCATCTATTGCAATGAAAATTGTCAAACCTCAGCTATATATAAACAAGGCTGGATGGTATAACATATTACTAATTAAAAGATGCTAGGCCCAAAGTAAAACATTTTATCTCTTACAAAGGCGTTAATTCAAAGGATCAAATACTTGCACAGTTGACCCTTGAACAATGAGGAGGTTAGGCATTCCAACCTGCCACACAGTTGAAAATCTATGTGTAATATTTGACTTTCCCAAAACTTAACTACTAACAGCCTGCTGTTGACTAGAAGCCTTACCTATAACAAAGAGTTGATTAACACATACTTGGTATGTTATATATATTATATACTGTAGTCTTACAATGCAGTAAGCCAGAGAAAAGAAAGTGTTATTAAGGAAACTATAGGGAAAAGAAAATACATTTACAGTATTGTACTGTATTTATCAATACTGTAAGTTTACATCATCTGTTTACAACATGAATCATCCTTCTGAAAAGGCAGCTGTAGACCTCAATCTATGGTACATATCAAGCAATTCAACTTTTTCTTGTAATGTCATGACTTTTCTCTGCTTCTTGGGAACACTTCAGCATAATCACTAGTGGCACTTCGTATAGGTCCCATAGTGTTATTCAAGGTTTACAGTATTGCACTAAACATGATGAAAAATATACGAGAACTGCGAGAGATCACTTTTTACTGCAATAAGGAATTTACTGGAGAAACAGTTCACGGTGAGATGTTTAGTGTCACAGTGTTTTAAGTGGATACTCGCAACACTTAAGCTAACTGCAATATCAACAGGAGGTGGCTATGAAATGACTACAGTAGTCCAATATGTACTACAGTTAATTTTATGCAATTATGATTTGACAGTACATCTTTACATTTGTTTACCTTTTTCTCAACTGCAAATGGCGCCATGTACGGTCTGTAAGTTTGAGTGTAAGTTTGATCCCTTTTAAGTTTTTATAATAGTTTTGTATATATTTTACAGTTGCAAATGATTAAATAGGCTAGAATCTACATATATTTTATGCGTACTAACTTTTTCTTAATTTTTGATACTTCTAGGCTATGCAGTTCATCTGCCAGTTTTTCAAATTGTTGCAAATCTCCAAAATATTTTTAAATTTTTGTTCGGAAAAAAAATCCTTACATAAGTGAACCCACAAGTTCAAACTCATGTTGTTCAAGGGTCAGCTACATGTTTCAGGTAAAACTGTTTTCCAACGTGTATACTTCTATAAGTTATGAATAGAACATATTTACCAGTGCGCTTGTAACACTTAGTAAAATACACTGCATATAACCTATGCTATGTAAAGGCTGGCTGTTGGATAAATACACTGGTTGAATAAATGTTTTAGTGAGGGATTTCTATTATTCCAATTGCACTGGATCTGGTATATAATCTAAATTTATTCCTCCTCAGCACTTTTGCATTTGAGGCAGAGGTAGTTAAACCAAAGGGAACAGAAGGTGAGAGAATAAAACAAAAAGACCCTGTTACAAACTGTGTTACATTATTGGTCTCTTGAAAGAGATCATCATTTGGAATGAGTTTCTACATATCAGGCCAGCTCAAAATCTTGATTTGTTAGGGAAGGTAAATTGCTTTCCCTGAAACTGAAGTCCTTAAATCAGAAAAGAAGAAGACCTGAAGGTGATGTGGACACAAGTACCACTGATAGATTTGATTTGATGCACTTAGAAGTTATTGTCCCAGACTCTGATGATGATTTGGTCCAATCATGACAGTAAGCTTGATTCTCACTTCTAAAATAGACATATTATAGTTGTAAACCAGGCCTCTATGAAGGATCAGTGTTCTATGGTAGTGGGGAATATTTAAGAGAGACTTTCTTTCTTCATGACTTTAGAGAAGTCAAGTACAGCCTTTAGGAAGACATTCCAATCTTTTTCTCTCCGAGTCAAACTTTTTAGCTGGGTATTACTCTCTGTAACTTTTCTCTGTAATGCTAACTAACATATGGCCAAGGGTAAATCTCCTGGGGTAATGAGTCTATTGTCCTCTTGCTACAGAGAAAATTGAAACCAAAATGCTAAAGAAAAAATCAATATACTGAAATCCAGGTAAAGAACTCATAATTTGCTCCTTGGAATGCCAAAGCTAAAATAGAACACTGAAACTCTCCATTCAAGCTTAAAAACAATAATTCTGTAATATAGAATAGGCTCTGTGTGGAAACGTGAACAAATTTATTCCTTAAAAAAGAAAACTGAGACTAGTATATAATATAAATCTAATATATGAACATTAATTTTGACATGAAAGGGATTTTTAGTGAGAGTTCTTGTGACTAGGTGACATTCCATGGAACTCACAGATAAAATCCTAAATGGACAGCATCATGTTGTTCTATATTTCCACTGAGGAAATAAATTTAGGCTACAGTAGCAGAAACCAAGTCACCTGGGTCAACCCTATATTTAGGTCTGCTTTGATAGCAAAGGTCATTGGATTCAAGAATGGACTTATTTGGAATAGAATTTGTGGATTCTGCTATTGTGTAGTTATTGAATAATAAGACTCACCTGACTAGCATGACTTTTATGCATTTCCAACTGAAGCCAACAGTATGAATCAGATACACTTTCAAGGATTTTTGCCATCATATAACTCTTCAAGATTGATTTAATGTATTTTAAGAAGCATAACTCAAAGATCAGAAGCCAGAGGCATACATGGCAGTTGTGAATACAAATCACTTCTGCAATATTTACAGATGTGGATAGATGGTGGATATTGAGCTTTTTGCTTTCTTATCATTTGTCAATTTCTAATGAAGAAAAATATAAAATTCCCAATATATTAAGATCCCTGATGGTTGTATTTTATTACGTGACACAAAAGCTAGTCTAATAATGATTTTTTGATGCATTTTATTTGGAAACAGCATGTTTTTATAATAACAAGAAATTCTACTTCTTTTGTAGACAAATATATACCATATATGTTGGTACCCAAAAATATTTGTTAATTTGACTTGCTTAAATCATTTCCAGATCCTCAAGATCTTATCAGAAGAAAAATTAACGAAAATTAAACCCTCTAAAAAGGCTTTATGTGGTTGCAATTAAATTATATTATATCTTTTTCTAGGCTTGATATTCTTACCTAAATGTTACCACCACACAGTTGTTGTTTTATCACAACTTTTTTTTTTAAAATCTTTCTGGACCCAATTTATTAACAGTACAAAGAAAGGAATTTTAAAAGTCTACATTTGGATGCAGTATATTGCACTTTCCATGGCTTTCTAATATCTGTGCAATTTCCCTAAATTATACTTTTTATGATACATGGTCCTTTTTATTTCCTTTGAGTAAACATCATGAAAAGAATGATGAGAATATGCAACCTCAGAATATCAATGCTCAGAATAAATCAGGGCTTTTAAAAGTACTGGTAATTTTCTTTATGGAATAAATTCAAACTTGTCTTTGTCTTTATTAACAAAAGTTTGGAGCATCCCTATGTGTCAAAAATAGATCATTTAGAACAATCAGGTGATGGGGTGTTGATTGTACCAACAAAATCACATCAAACACGTTGGGTGAAGAAATTCACACAGGCTGTTTGTACTCATTTAGAAATGAAAGTAGTTATCACACTGTGCTTATTTTTGCCACTTTGTCCACAAAAACATTATGTCACTGTATATAGGGTTGAATTCTTTTAGCAGCATCCTCTCAGGTCTGGTGTGTCTGTCTGTAATTTGAAGTAGTTTCCAGTAGATGGCAAAATAGATACCGTATCCAAGTGTATACAGTTCTATCATAGCAGATCCATCTGCTATGACAATGGATATTGTGGAAGACCTTGGGAAGTAGCATTAGTTTAGGGCATATAAAAATAGTTTATTTTTAAATAAAAATGTAACTCCTAGCTAGCATAAGGAGGCTGATATATTAATATAATGAAGATAATTTGGCAAACAAAGATTTTTAACAACAGTAACAAATGCTCTGAAATCTATTTCTCTACCAAGCGCTACAAAAAATTAGAATTTTTCTCACTAGTATATATAATGTGTCATAGTTGAAGACTTTACTAGGTCATCTAATTTCATAAAATTCAACCTTGCTTGTTACCTGTATATGCTGACTTCATACCTTTAATCCAACCCGACCCTTTGGAACTTGATGCATGTCTCAGCAGCCAGTACACTCCAGCCACACTTGCAGTAGCTTCATACTCATCTTATTACCCTTCTCCTCCTATTTTGGAGGTCCTGACCTACACTTTGTCTACATTTTTCGGGCCCTCTCTGACCCTTCGGATTTGTGTATTGATTTTGTTTTTTCTAGGCTTGATCCTTGTATTTTCTAAGGATGCAGACTGGATATCATCCCTGGTCTCTCTTAGCTCCGTGGGTGGACACCCAGCTCCTACTCATTCTCCTGACCTGTACCTGGCCCCTTCATGGGGTATATATATTCCAAGCCCCTAGGTGAGGACAAAGTCTTGAGTTGTTAGCTGCCTAAAATATGATACATCTAACAAATGGTGACATTTTTTATTTCTCACAGAATTCTTAGAAAGACACTCTAGCTCCTTAAAGGGTTGACTGAGCACCTACCATGTGAGCATAATCAAATGTAAGTGACCCTTGATATTTCAAATGGATGCAGAAATCTGCCAACGGATTGCTGTTACCATTTAAACATTTCTGTTTTAAATTCAGGTAGTACTTACAGACTGGAAAGCTGAGAAGAGAGATAGCTTTGTTTCTCAAATGAAGCATTACATTTTTCAGCTTTAATTAAAAGAGATGTCTTATGTGAAGATTCTTTTATTTACATAGAATACACTGCTGGAATGCAGGCTTTCACTCTCTTGAAAAGCCTTTACTGACCAGAAAAATGAGGCCAGGCTAACCCAACTTCATTTAAGTCCTTTGAAATTTCAAACATTTCAATTTCAAGAGCTCTTCACAGTATCTTTCATGCTAAGCTCTATGTATAGGTCTGCATAATGCCAAGTGAATTGCCATGGAAGAAGTAAGAATGACAATTGACCAATTCTTGATTTTTATTCTTGAATCTTGACTCCTCTTTGGGAAGTAAATAACTGTTTGCAGAAACCTGTCAGTATGAGTGTCGGAGGCTACAGGGCTAAACTTATGAATGCTGATCGTGTGAATTGTCTTAGAAGGTTTGTAACATTTTGTCCTATACAGTCTTTAAGTCTCAAAAACTCCCAAAATTATATTTTCAAGGTTAGGGGTGTATAAAGATTTACTGATTTTGTGAAACTTACTTTAAGGCTTTGTTTCTCTTATTATTTGATATACTGATGACTTTTTTACTCTATAAAGAATCCCTCTACTTATGTCCTAAGTAGGTAACAAGGAAAGGCACCTCCTGTTTTCCCTTTTAAATGTTATTTTTTTTTACTCAAAGTCTCACTCATTTCAATTTCTATCAGGGCTATTTCTTCCAACTCAGGTATCCAAAAGAAGCACTTATTTTTATTTATTTTTGGCTCTTATCGTGCCAGGATGCCACCAATTACAATGCACAAACTTTGAGAAGTAGGTTTCTCTACTTTATTGCCGTTGAAACTTATAATGCATTATTTCACATAAAATGAGTAACAGCATTTTTTTTTCAAAGATTGATTGACCTACCTTTTCAATATGAAGTGATGTAGCAGCTTCATGAAATGTTGGTGCTTATTTCCCATATTGTTTTTCTAACACAATATGTGTTATACATAATATTTCCTGCACTTTAACTGAAAACAGGTGTTATAGATCATCCTTAGGAGATCATAAGTATGCATAAATTCATGTCTTTAGGGCAAATTCTCTCTTGCTGGCTAGAGTTGAAGAGAATGAGTTCCATTTCTTTAGGGAAAGAAACCAGAAAAAGCACTTCAAGCAACATAATGAATGCTCAATAAATAGTAAACGTCAGTAATTATCATCTTATTTTGAACAAATATTTTCAATTTTTGTGATGTTAAATGTAAAAAAAATAACTTTGGGATTTTTCAAAATATTCAATACCAAATTATATTTAGAAAGATGACTTCTACTCATAACCATTAAAAATATATCAGAAAAAGATAAGTAGATGATTGCAGATATCACCAACAATGATGATAATCATAATGGAAAACTAATAGGAAGTTATATACCACTTGCAAGAAGATAATGACAAAAAAATTTTGTGGAGATCAATTCTTTCTTTTCAGAGGCCATACATGTTTTTAGATAAAGAAAATTGATAATTCTTCTATGCTTGTAAAAATATGTTTTACTAAAATCAGAAGTTATCAAAGTTATCACTTTTCTGTGATATTTTTACCTCAGAAATGGAAATTATCCAAATTCAAAACTTTATTCAGTTTAAAAAGAAATATAAAACTTTCCCTAATATTTAACAAAGGGAACTGATGTTCATTATTAACTATTTTAGGTATTTCAAGATAAAATAATCTGGTTTGACTTGAATAACTTGAAATTTCTCAGATAAACTAGAGATGTGATTTATAAGGAGGCTTGTAAAAATATATTTTGCAAGCTATATATAGTAATGCTCTACTTTTTCAACAAATTCAGCTCTATTGAATAAGCCTAGAACTGAAAAGGCTGCTTCTTGTATAAAAATATCTAACACTAAGTCTTAGCGCTGCCTTTATTTAAAATCTATTCTGCCTACTACATCCAAAAATCACTTATTTAATTTCCAAGACTGTGGTTGACTGTAGCCTCTTTTTTCCTACTCAAGTTCCCTTCACCAGAAAGGTGAATGTTGGCTGCTAAAGCCTCAGAGGTGCTCCTTTCACTGAAGAAATTTTCCTCAGCTAAATAGGAGCAAACCTTCCTGGGAGATTATGTATTCATACCCCAACCTCCCTCCTCTACTGCCCAGGGCAGTCATTAGTCAATGACTGAATAAAATGAGGGTACATTAACCTAGATCCCTTGCCTCAAGTGGAGAACAACTCTGTGGTTCAGTCCATGTTCCAGAACTGCTCTTAGGACCAGTCTAAATCTGATCTCCAACCAAAACCACATCCTTGCCTGGCTTGTTCCCTTCCCTATCCTGCTTCCCTCATGCCCCATCTCATAAGAGCCCTCCCTGGATATATCACTTTCACAGAATTTCCAAATCAGGCTTTCCTAGGAAATCAGGACTATGAAAAATTTCCCAAAAGTTTACAATCAGCAAATTAAAAAATTCTGGATTGCTAGATACAGTTGAAATTAAAAACAAAAACATGAAAGATGACAGCTTGAAAAAAAATACAACTTAAAACAAGACTCAGGACTTCTCTTTTAGCAGTTTTCAAAAATTTTATTTCTCTTTCAGCCTTGATGGACTAACTGGTATCTGACTTATCTTCCCACTTCAGGCATTTGATAACAGACAACAGAGGGCAGTGATCCTTGAAAGAAGTGAAACACACAAGCTATGTCTCATGATTGCATTGGCTTTCTCCCTGGCAACTCTGATAGTCCCAGTGGAGGTAGAGCCCAAAAGGAGAGTGATCCTCTTGCTGAGCTGAGGAGGCAGAGATCAGAGCTCAAAGCACCTGAGGCAACTGATGGGCAGGGTACTTGAGGAAAATGCTGCTGAACAGAGAAAGGCTTTTGAGGAAGTTCCCCTCAGGTGTTTGGTCAAGGGCTGGCCTGTGCACACACAGAGCAAAACTCAGCAAGATCTAACAGGCTGGAAGTAGATCATAGATATAAGAGATTGTTTACGGCTGGAGGATGTTAGAGTTCCAATCCAGCCAGAATGGAGAGATTTGAAAAACCATAAAAATCATACTTTAGGAGTAAGGATTATACACTAGAATAAGCATCATGATTTAGGGGTAAGAACAAACCAAATACACCTTTCTCAGTAGAGCATAAGGCCAACACTTTGACAAAATCAAGAGGACCCCCAAATAATTAAGTGCCTACTATAACTGAATGCCACAACTTTTAAGGGAAGACAACATAATCCAGACTCTATAAAATGTACCACCCACATTTTCCAGCATGCAATTAAAAAGTACTAGACATGAAAAAAAAAAAAAGAAGAAAATGTGACACATACTCTATAGAAAGAAAAGTCAGTAAAAAACAACCACAAATTTATCTTGATGATAAAATTAGCACAAAGACTTTAAAATAGCTATTATATCATGTAAAAGATATGAAGAGAAATATAGACATAATGTGTGAAAAGCTAAAGTATCTCAGCAGAGAAATGAAAACCAAAAAGGTACCACACAGAAATTATAGAACTAAAAATCACCTTATCATAATTTTAAAAATCACTGGATTTAATGAATAGCAAATTGGACATATTAGTAGAAAAGTTCAGTGAACTTGAAGACAGATCAACAGAAATGACCCAAGCTGAAGAACAGAGAGAAGACTGAAAGAAAAATGGTCTGATCTTTGGTTTCTTGCAAGACTATGCTCAACAGTATAAACCCAGAAAAGGATAAAAGATAGAATAAGTCAGAAAACAAGTGAAAAAATAATGGTGAAAAATTTTCCACAGCTGATTTGAAACATTAATGTTCAGAATTAAAAGGTTTAGAAAAAGTACATGCAAGGTAGAAACAAAGAAACACACTGAAAATCAAATATTAAGAGCAGCTATAGGAGGAAAAAAAGACAAATCATATGGAGAAGTATAACAAAAACAAACGATGGTTGATTTCTCATCAGAAAGAAAAAATGAATGCCATATTTAAAGTGATGAAAGAATTAAAAAAAAAAACCTATTAGTCCAAAATCCTATATTCAGTAAAAATTCCCTTAAAGAAAATGCTTAAAATAAAGAAATTTTCAGCTAAGCTGAAGCTGAGAGAATTTGTCGAGAGGACAACGGAACAACACGAAATGCTAAATAAAATTGTTCAAGTTGTATGTAAATAATACTAGGTAGAGATTCAGATCTATAGATAAAACTAATAGCAGAGATAATATAAATATGTGAGTAAACAAACAACACTCTTATCTCTGTTCTTAAATTATGCAAATAATGATTGACTAAAGCAAAAAAGAACTGTGGACTGAATTGTGCCCCTCCTGCCCTGCCTAAATTCATATATTGAAGCTTTACCCTCCAAAGAGATGGTATTGAGAGGGGAGATGTGATTAGGTTTGGATCAGGTAGGATCAGAGCCCTTATAAAAAGAGGAACAGACACCAGAGAGCTTGCTCCCTCTCTCTTCACCATGTGGGGAGACAAGGAGAAGGTGATTATCTACAAGCCAGAAAGAGAGTCCTCACCAGAACCCAACCATGGTAACACGCTGATCTTGGACTTCCCAGCCTCCAGAACTGTGAGAACGAATTTCTCTTGTTTAAGCAACCAAGTCTATGGTACTTTGTTA
The DNA here is from genome assembly GCA_023783475.1 of Daubentonia madagascariensis. Classification (NCBI taxonomy): domain Eukaryota; kingdom Metazoa; phylum Chordata; class Mammalia; order Primates; family Daubentoniidae; genus Daubentonia; species Daubentonia madagascariensis. The sequence continues at coordinate 41,926,732 of JAKFHU010001569.1, read as the reverse complement.
TGGCAACCTAAGCAAATTAATACAATTGTCTATACAGGTTGAGCAACCCTTAAAATGCTTGGTATCAGAAGTGTTTCAAATTTTTGATTTTTTTGAATTTTGGAATATTTGCCTATGCATAATAAGGTATCTTGGAGATGAGACCCAAGTCTAAACATAAAATTCATTTATGTTCTGTAACAATGTATACACTTAATTTTATACAATATTTTTAATAATTTGGAGCATGAACCAATGTTTGTATTAAGTATTTACATGTGGAATTTTCCACTTGTGGCACCAGGCTGGCAATCAAAAAGTTTTGGATTTTGGAGCATTTTAAATTTATGATTTTCAGATTAGAAATGCTCAACCTGTATTGCACTATATGATTTATAGCATATGTAGGGGTAAAGTAAGTGATAATAACGTCACAAAGTATGGGGACTTAAAAGAGAAAATAATTGTAAGGTTTTTATATCTTCTATAAAATAGGATGCGAGAATTAGACTGTTATAAGTAATTATTAAGGCTACCACTATAAAAATCTAATAGTGAAAATATAATAGAAAATATTCAAATAAGAGCAACAGTGACAAAAAGCAAAAATCAAAGAACAAGGAACAGATGGAACAAATGGAAAACAGCAGGTGGTAGATTGAAACCTAATCATGCCAATAATTGCATTAAATGTATAGAAATTAATACTAAAATTAAAAGAGGAAATTTCATAAGAAACATTTCAATTCACAGAAATATAAAATTATAAAAGTGTGTATGTATAAAATCATTGTCTTAATTATGTCAAGTAAAAATTAACAGAATAAAAAATTGGAAGTGTCTGAAACTATCATTTGAGATTTTAACTCGTTTTCCTCATTAACTGATAAGACAAACAGACAAATATCAATGAGTGTATATAGGAACATAACTAACAGAATATGTAATTGATAAGCAGAGAGTACTATGTCCAATAACGGCAGAATACTCACTTCTATTTTTTACTGAGATTGAGAATAAGCATAGGAGACACATTATTAGAAGTTCAAGGAGAGAGGAGAATTATGAAATGACAGTCTAGAAGAGCGAAGGAGTGTTTGAATTGGCGAAACGTGATCCTTTACCAGGTAACATTAGAATAGGATGAGCCCTGTGCATGGAAAGCACAGGGAACGTTTTGGAGGGGGCATATTTGAATGCAGGCCAGGAGTACAGGCATCCAGCAATGAACTAAGGTAAATTATGTGATTGGGAGAATAAGGTGGGAGTAGAACAAACCCACCCAAGAGAGCTGTTGAATATTGAAGCTGGGGATGAAACATGTTAGGGACAGCTTGACCAGAAATCTTTTGTGAATGTACAAAAATCTCCCTTCTACCCCCAACCCCAAGCCCATTCCCATCCCTATTCTACCGTTCTTACTATGAGCCAATCACATATAAATGTATCTTGAAATTATGCATGTTAAATGTTTGTATATTGCTACAGACTCTATTCAGTGGTTCTTAACTTGCATGCATCAGGATCAATAGAGAAACTCCCAGAATTTCTGATTAATTTGGTAGGATTGAGGCCCAAGAATCTGAATTTCTAATAAGGTAGCAGGTGATGCTGATGCTATCTGGGGACCACATTTTTAGCACCACTGGGATATATTAAAGTGGTGGAAGGATATAGAGAAATGCTAATTAACCTGAACGTCCTTTGAGAAGAGTATACTATTTATTAGGAAAAAATACTTGTGTTTGGGGAGGGGAATGAGACTGAAATAGCATGCTTAATAAGACGTTTTCTAATTCGAATACTGTTATTCATTAGAAGCCTCTTTGCTTTGCAGAGCTTTGGCATGCATTGGAATATGCGTGTTTGTGGAGAAAAGCTGAGGCTGAATTTAATCTCTCAACATTAAAAAGAGGCAAGGAATTAAAAAATCTCAGGAATAAATAGAGTGGAGAGGAGCCAGGAAGAATTCATGCAGACAGGAGAAGAGAAGCAAAAATAAATCTCTAGCAGTGGTGAGCCTAAAGTGGAACTTCGCAAAAGGAAAGTGTATAAGGTATTTTTAAGCAATTAGCTCTGGGTAAGTGAGATTATGAATGATCAAAAATGCTTTGAGGCAAAAGAATCCTTTGCCACAGTTGAAGAATAGTGCTGTGTGGACACAGGAATCATACTGAGGATGGGGGGAAGATGATGATTGGTCTCATAAAATATGATTAAAATACCAACTTTAAAATTTAAATTCTACACCAAGCCGGAATCATGACGATGTTTTCTCTGTCATGTCTTTACATGTGTAATGTCTGCACCCTTTTCAAATGAAATAAACACTCAAAAGCTGGCACTTGATATAAGAAATTAGATAGATAAATTTCAAGAGCTTTAGAGGCAAGTAGATCAGGTAAGAATGAATATTCCTTCAAATGATGAAAAATAAACAAGTTCCAGCTCATTAAATATCTCATGTTTCTAGAGGTATATTAAAATCAAGGTCATGATATATAGGAATATTCCCTTAGTCATAGTCATTAATTCCCAGATTTATTCATTTTTGCTAAAATAACAAAGCACTGACCTGACTATTTAGGCAAGAAAGAAGAGAAACATTCTACAAGAACAAAATAGTAAATAATCCAGAAATCTTTCTTTGTTTTTAAAATTAAAACTTTCACCTCTCTTTTTCTAACTGTAAAGTATATACTTTGATGGTAATACTGAAAATATAGAAAATTATAAATCATAAAATAAAAATCAATTATAATACAAACTGGTACACATAATTTGAGCATATTATTTACCAATGTCTGTTCTCATACACATCATAGACAAAAGCACTGAAACTCTTTATATTCAAAATTGTATTCATATGTCACTTTATTTTTACTTTATTACTTTGTGCTTCAGATATTTCTTATATAAGCAGCATATTCTTATAATTTATTGCTTTTATTCAAATCAAATAGGTGTTGTCTCTAAATGAGAAGTTTAATTCTTTTATGTATATTGGTATTTGGTATGTCTTTTTTATATATTAATGTTTATGCTATTTAAAATTATTTTTATTAATTATGGTATTAATTATATAGGTATATATTTGCTTTCACAATTGTTTTAAATGATTTTCAGGTTATAAAATAGATTTTAAAATGATACATGTGATTTAATGTATTACTTTCAAAATCATCATATTCAGGATTAATTTCATTACTTATGACTCCCTCAGTGTAAAATGAAAAATTTAGCATGATATTCTCTTCCTCCCCATTTTCTGTCAGTGCAATATGAACTGAATATATACACTAAAATCATTGTTATTAATTTTTATAGCATCATTCCTTAAGAATCAATATTGGTATTTTGTTTTTGTGATTTCATTACTATATTTTCCCTATTTTTCTCATTAAATATGTTAGTATAGTCCCTGACATATTAGTGCTCAAATATATTTGTTGTGTTAGTGAGTAATCTAAATTTGAAATATATGAAATATCCATCACGAAGATGGTGATATGAGACAGACAGAATCAGGGCTTATGCCATCCTTATAAGTCCAGTCTTCTCTATTTCATATTTTCAATTAGTACATTTTCAGGGAAGCTTCCATAGATAATTTTTTGTTTTGTGTTCTGATTTTGCATGCCCCCAAATCTCTCTATATTGTCTTTCTACATTACTGGCAGCTTTTCTGAGTTAAATAATAAGCCAGGGTTATATTAATGTTCCCTCAAAATGGTTACATTTTTAATGCATGTATATTTATGACTTTATTTTCTTTATCATCAAAATTCAAGATTTCCTCCGATATGCCAAATGGGGGTTCTTTTGGTATTATTTGAACCTGGAGTAGAGTGAATTCTTGTAGTCAACAATTTACTTTAAAAAAAAAAACCTTGGGAATATTGTAGAATATTATAACATTTTCCCATTTTCTTTACACCAGTTTCTTTCTTAAAATGTACTTCATCCATGATTTAGAACTATACTCTCTATATTCTCTACTTTGGTTTCCATCATTATGTCTTTCATAGCTATCATATTTTAAGGATATTTTCAGTCTATTCTCCACATTGTAGATTTGACTTTGTGTTTAGTTGATTCTGTTCTTTCTTAACTCAACACAAATATGTTTTCTGCTCACATTTTTAGTTTCTTAGCATTTGCTGCTTATATGTCCTACTTCTCTTTTCATTTAATCTTTCATACTTTATTTTATGCAGACCATAATTTCTTAACGTTTCTGGAAACTCAAAATGAATGTAGTCTTACATATCCTATTGTATCCGGTAGTAAATATTTTTATAGGTCTATTTCCCTTCTGCTTATTTTAAGAAAATGGTTGCATGCTTTCATGTTACAGAATATTTTATGGGTCTCTACATTTTTTTTTCTTTTTCTTTTTTCTTTTTTTTTACTTTTCTCACTCTCCAATTTACACAATCCTGAAGCAGTAGATATCTATTCTGACCAAGAGGTCGCTGACTGACCCTCTATGATTTCTTTATTGCCACGAATGTTTATTTCTGAGACCTTAGGTGAAATTATTTAGATAAATTTTGCTCAGGTCCTACTTTGTATTAGGCATTTATATCACGTGGCTCTGCTGCCCTGAGATGAGGATTTTACATTTTTTTGTTGCCTGGTTCCTGTCATAATTTGAAGCAATGTGGAGGTCGTCTTTTAGTGTGTAAACACTGTTATCCCTGGAGTACACAGCTGCCTGGTTTCATCTTGTTTTTATTTTATTTTACTTTACATGACTTAACTCAGAATAAAAGGCATCATCACAGATCTCCTTCTACCTCAGACTGTGCTGTCTTACAGAGAATTGTCTGATCTGTTTATTATAAGTACTGATCCTGAAACTGCCCCTTAGAAAGTTAATAAAGGGCCACAAGGTGGGAACTGTGATAGGGGCCTGAACTCTGCAAAGGTATAGGCATAGTTTATATATATATATATTTTTTTATGTTTATGTTTATATATATAAATATTATATTTATATATATATAAACTATGCCTATACCTTATATATATAAACTAGCCATTGCTCCCCAGTTTGGTTTCCTATAATTGCTACTCTGGAGTCACATAGCTGATGGTTATAAAGATTGTTAACTTTCTTCATTGCTCCCATAGATAGCATCACCCTTGTAAAACCTAAGGCTAGTTTTTGAGATATCTTGCAGGCCCTGTATTCCAATGAACTGGCTGACCCACCCAGACCAGAGGCCCATACCAAGGAATCAACTCAACTGGTCTTACAACCCCCACTGAGAAACTGACTCAGCACAAGAAGACAATTTCTACACTCCTATGGTTCTATTCCCAAACTGGACCATCAGCAGACCCAACTATCTGCTATTTGGTGGGCAAAGGGTTATCTGGTAGCTCTTTGCCCACCAAACTATCTTTACAAAACTTTTCTCCCAAATTCTCTGGGAGACAGATTTGAGAACTTCCTCCCATCTCCTCCCATGGCACCTGCGATATTAAATTCTTTCTCTGCTATAATCCCTGCTGTCTCAGTGTATTGGCTTCCTCTTGAGCAGCGGGCAATGAACCTGGTAAGGCTGTAACAATCCTGAGAGGAGGAAATGGTTCTCCAGCTGCACACAGTGGCTCCCATCAGGAGGAAGGCTGACCTAGAAACTTTGGTGGTACAAATTCTACGTCCTTAATGTGGAAATGACACGTGAGGTTGGGAGAAAGGCTCCTCCTATTTTCTTTTTTTTTTTAATTTCAGAAATTGGCATGAGTTTCTTACAGTAGCTAAGTCTGATCCATTTATTTGTTTAAAAATTCTTTTTTTTTTAATTTCAATAGACTTAAGGGGTACAAGTGATTTTTGTTACATGGATGAATTGTATAATGCTGAAGTAGGGGCTTTCAGTGAAAAATTCTATTATCCTAGATGAAAGAAGCAGCATGGCCAAATGCCTTGTGGTCTGAGGAACCAAAGTGACTCAAAGAACCAAAACATAGCCAGCTACACTAGAGCAACCTAAGCAAAGGAGAGTATGATGCAAAAGCAAGCTGGGGGATGCAACAAGACAACACATTTTAACAGATGTAAAATGCCAGCTCTGATTAAGAAATGTTGCCGTTCTCCTAAGAACAATGGTGAGTCATAATTTCCAATGGCTTTCCATCTTACTTAGAGTAAAAAGCAAATTCCTCTCCTTGACTTATAAAAGTCCTGTGCACTAATAGCCTTTGCCTACCTCCCTAGCCCCATCTGTGTCATTTCTTCTATCAGCAGCTCTAGCAACACTGCACCTCTCTCTGTGTCTCAAAGATGCTGAGCTTGATCTCCTTCAGGATTTTTGCACCAACTGTTCCATCTGACAGGAATTCTTTTTCTGTTGATACTTGTACGTCTGCTTATTATTGCCATTAGAGAGACATTTCCTGACTCCCTGCCCCCTCCAGATAGTTATCCTTCCAGATAGTTATTCTTTCACATTAACTATCTGGACTTTTCTTCAGAGTCTTTATCTATCACTATTTATATATATATACACATATATACATATGTGTGTATATATATATATTTATTTATTTTGTTTTCTTTCCATGTTTATTGTCTTTCCATTATTATTTCCATGTTATCCCCAGTAACATAAGCTTCCTTAGAACAGACGCCTTGTCTATCTTGTTTACTGATATTTTCTCAAGGAAAAAAATATATAATATGAAGTAGAAACTCAACAATATTTTATGTTGAAAGGAGTCTCATATTTCTGGCATATATAACAGGATACATGGCACAGAGTTTCACAAAAATAGGAAATATTAAAATAGGACCAGGTTTGAAGTTAGGAGTAGGGAGGGGGGAATAATATTTTGCAAATGATATGCCTTTGAGCAGAAAATGAGACACTTACACAAGGCAATTACTTGGACCTGGGTTAGAGATGCCACTTTGAATTGTAAATAAATGATAATTAAATCTCGAGTGAAAATGGGAATAACCAGGAAGAGATTATGGGTTAAGATCATGAATATTATTTTATAAAGCTTTTGCACACATTTAAAATCAGTGATTTTCACAATATTAGTGGTTGTCAAGCTTCTGTTAATAAAATATAAGGGCGATAATGAGGAGATGTATACATAAAATTGGACTTCAAACACAAATTCCCAGGACTTGAATCCTAGCTCTGTGTGACTCGTGACAATTAATCTTTCTATTCCTTAGTTTCCTCACCAATAAATTGAGAATAATAATACTTTACAACTCATAGGTTTCTTATGAGGATTATCTAAGATAATAAAATATCTACAAATAGTGTGTAATGAATAGTTAACTTGCAGTAGCATGGTCATTATAAATACTTAAAGATTTTTTCTAGTTTTCAAAAAAATCATCTATCTCTATTCTCTCTTTTTGTCTCTTCTCTTTCCCTTTCTCTCACCCATATTGGGACATAATTATACATAGTAAAATGAGCAATTCAAATGGAAATGTACATGCAACTGTGTAATTAACATCAGTTCAAACATAAAGCACTGCCACCACCCCAGAGAGTTTACTGAAGCCCCGTTCTAGATAATAACCCTTCCTCAGATAAGCAAATACTATTTGGATTTCTGTTTTGCCTGTTCATGAAGTTCTTGTAAATTGAATCGTATAGTATGTACTCTTTTGTGCCTGGCTTCTTCTGCCCAATGCAACAGTTCTGAAATTCATCCATAGTGTGCATACAGTTCATTACTTTTTATTGGTAAATATGATATCATTGTATAAAATTATCAAAATTTGTTTCTTGATTCTTCTGTTGATGAAATATGGGTTGTTTCTAATATTTTACTATTGTGAATAAAGCTTCAAAAGTAATCCATGTAACAGGTCTTTAGTCTGACATATTTTTAAAATTTCTTTCAATTAAATACATTAAAGCAAAATTGTAAAATCATGGGATAGGTGTACACTTAACTTCATAATGAAGTGTCAGCTAATTTCTCAAATTTTGTACAGTTTTACAAACTGACTAGCAATATATGGGAATTCCAGTTGATCAGTATCCACTCTTACATTTAGTGTGGTTACTATTTTTAAATTTAGTCATTCTAGTGGATAGAAAATGATATCTCACTTTGCTTTTAATTTGTATCTCCCTCATAACTATTGAACATTTCTCCATGCTTTTATTGGTCACTTGTATTACTTTATCTATCAAGTATCTGTCCAAGATATCTGCCCAATTTTAAATTGGGTTTCAAGTATTTTTTGTTTTAAATTTGAAGGAGTTTTTAAAAAATATTCAGGATATGAATCCTTTGTCAGATACAAACTTTGTGAGTATTTTCTCCCTGCCTATAACTTGCATTTTCACTTTTTTGCAGTATCTTTTCATTGGTAGAAAATTCTAACTTTGGAGAAGTCCAATTTATCAATATTTTCTTTGATGGTTAGTGCCTTTTGCATTTTATATAAGTAAGTTTTGCCTTTCTCTAGGTTGCAAATATATCATATTTGGGTTTACATTCTGTCTTGAGTTTATGTTTGTTTATAATATGAAATAGGAGTCAAATTTAATTTTTCCTATAAGTATACCTAGTTGTTCCAGACCATTTGCTCAGAAGAATCTCCTTTAAAGTCCATTTAGAAAGTGACCTTTAGAAAGTGACTTTTTAGAAAGTCCAAAAGAAAGTGACTTTTCTTTTTTTAAAAAAAGCAATTAACTGTAGATGTATGTGTTTATTTTGGGAATGTCTATTCTATTCCATTAGTGTATGTGTCTATTCTTATACTGATACTACACAGTCTTAAATTGTAGCTTTAGTTCCATATAAGTCACATGGTATAAATCCTCCAATTTTATTCAACTTTATAGATTCTTTTGTTTATTCTGGGCCTTTTTATTTCTAAGTAAATTTTAACATTGGCTTGAAAAGTACTATAAAAATCTGCCATTTTGATTGAGTTTTTGTTGAAAGTATAGATCAAATTGGGGAGGATGACATATCTACAATATTGAACATTATATATCTATAGAGTTATATAGATATATCTACATATTTATTGAATTCTTTCAGAAACTTTCTCAAGTATTTCTCAAAAGTAATTTTCAGTTTTCAAATTTGAGATTATTGAAAATGATACTGGATTTTTAATTTCACTTTCCAATTATTTTATGCTAGCATATAGAAATATAATTTCATTTCTACTATTCTAACCTTGCACCCTTGAGCATTACTAAATGTGATGATTAGGTCTAGTTTTACTATATTCTCCTTTGGATTTTCTACATTTAGTTATGACATCTATAAATTTAAAATATTTTCTCTTATATCAAACAATATGCCTTTCATTTATTTTTCTTGCCTAACCACTTCTCCAGAACAATGTTGAGTAAAAGTGGTAAAAGCAAACATCCTTGATTTTTCCTAATATAAGGGAAAGGTGACCTGTTAAATAAGAGAATAATTTAAAATGTGGTAAAATATTAACATTTGGGAAATCCAGTTGAAGAGTATGTGGGAAATATTTGTAATAGTCTTGCCACTTTTATGTAAGTCTGAAATTATGTCAAAATAAAAAGTAAAAATAAAAAAATAATGTGTTGGCTGCAGGTATTTGTAAAATGTCCTTTTTCAGATTAATAACATTCCATTTTCTTACTTCCTGAGAATATTCATTATTACCTTTTGTAAATCTTTGCTGAATGCTTTTTTGTATGTGTCCATTTATTTAGATGATCTAATGAATAATTACATCTATTTTGTTTTTTATCCTTTGTTGTTATCTTGATTAATTATATTGGAAGTTTTTCAAATGTAAATCAAGCATGCATTTCTAGGATAAGCCCCACTTGGACATGATGTAGTTTCCTTTTACTATTTTGCTGAGTTGGTTTGCTAATATTTTGTTAAGGAATGTTTACATCTGAATCCATAAGGGATACTCTCCAGTATTTTCTATTTCTTGTAATACCCTTGCCAGATTTTTGTATTAGGTTATTTTAGTCTCATAAAATGAGTTGAGATGTATTCATTCCTCTTCTGTTTTCAGAAATATTTTGTGTAAAATTGGTATTAATTATTCTTTAAAGTTTTGATAGAATTTACCAGGGAAACCATCTACATCAAATGTCTTATTTGTGGGAAGTTTTGATGTTATAAATTTATTTCATAAATAGATATTAAACTACTTAGGTTAACATCTCTTCTTGTTTCAATTTTATGAAGTTATACCTTTCAACAAATCTGCTTATTTCTTTCATGTTGTTGAATTTGTTGGCATAAGGCTGATGGTGTTTTTTAAATTTACTCTATATCTGTAGGTTCTATTATATTATGATAAATTTCTTTTAAATTATTTTTTTCCTTGATCAATCTTGCTGAGAGTTATCAATTTTATTAACCCTTCAAAAATTTTGACTTTGTGTTTTCTCCTATTGTTGTCTATTTTCTATTTCATTGATATATGCTGTGATCGTTATTGTTTCCTTCCATCAACTTTGTGTTTATTTTGCTCTTTTTATTCTTGTGTTTTTAAGGTGTTACATCTTGCCTTATTGACTTTAAACCTTTCTTTATTTCTGATATAGGAAGTTTAAGCTATGGATTTCCTTTCCAAGACTTCTTAGCTGCACTCTTAAAAGTTTGATTTTGATATGTCATGTTTTCCATATCTGTAAGTTCATTACGGCCTGCCCAGTTGGAAAGTGTAGGATTTCCTCTTGGCATTTGTTAGCGTAGGTGGGGTAGGGCCATAGTTTTTTCCTGAGATGTTTGGCTAAAGTAGACCAATTTTTATCTAAAAGTATTGTGACTTGCTGGACCATCCCATATCTGGTCCTTTTGCTAGAAGACAGACTTTTTCGGGGGAGATTTGTTTGTTTGTACCTATTCTGTACCTTTTGGTGTTTCTAAGTAATCATCTTCTTCAGTTCTAAATCTGGCATCTACAAAACAAAAAGAAAACCCAGAGAAGTCACCACCATGTTGTTCCTTGGGTCCTGACGTTGTGCCTTATTCTTACTCTCTTTCCAAGTCTTCTTATGTTTCTCTTATATATAGTATTCAGGGTCTTCAGATTCAGTTTGCAGGAAGAATAAGAAAAATTGTTGTCTACTACATATGTTCAAACAGAAAGCACATTTAAAAAAATCTATTATTTCTGTTTTTTTCCTTTAAATTCTTGAACATATGAATAATAACTTCTTTCTCAATCTTCATTATTTCCTGTATCCAGGTTATTCATAGATATGCTCTATTGATTTATTTTCTAGTGCGTAGATTCTATACTTCTTTTTCTCATACTTCGAAGTGTTTCATTTTATGTTGGACTTTGTGTATAAAGGAACAGAGGAGTTTCAAGTATACTATTGTTTGTTTGGTTTTTCCAGAAAGCATGAACTCTTTCTCATATCTGGCAGCTAATGTAAGAAGGTGGTCATTCAGATTTCATTGAGCATCAACTTGATGTGGATCTGGATGAACTTACTTTTTAACCTCATCAGCAACATCCCACAGAGCAGGAGCTACCTCCTCTTTCATCTGCTCTGTGCTTGAGCCTGCAGATCTTGCACTGTAGTTTTACCTTTGAATTCATTGCTAACAGAGTCGCTAGTTCCAGGTACCACGAGAATGCACGACACTATACAAATTCTCATTTTTTTTCAGCAAAATGTGAGGTATATGGAGGTATTCTAATAAGAAAATTGTTGCCATGTGTGACAGTTATTCAGACTCCAATTCAGGCCCTCTGCTCCCAGCACTGCCAATAGCTCTGCAGGCCTCTCCCTGATCTGGCAAGGTTTCTAGAAGACCTTCTCTTCCACTGTCCCGAACCCAAACATGGTGTTTGCCCCAAGGAGCTGTGTTAGATAGATGTTCAACTATGAAATGCTACTTTCTTTGGAAATCAATTTATCTAGGCTTTCTTGTGTCCATCGCTCTTTAACAGTCCCTTAGATATGATTTTTATTTGATTCAGATATTTCCTGATCTAATTACATGGTTAAAGGTCTTTTGTGTACTTTAACAAGTTAATCATAACAAAATTCCCAAGAACTTAAGAATTATAATATTTAACTTTTTTCTCATCAAATGAATATAAGTCATTGTGGGGAATCTTATTTCTCCTAACAAGGAGTTATGGGAAGGGTGGGGTTTTATGTGACACTATTTTAATTGAGATTTCACAAGTATTTAAGTGTATTTTCTGCAGGCTAAGAAAGGTTCCATTTATTGAGCTCACATTATGTGTTAGCTGCCTTTTAAAAGTGTACATATAAAATATATACATATATATGCACATATATACATATATCTATTTCTATATGTTAAATTATTTAATTTTCACTAAAAATCCCTTTGAGAGAGAAATAATATATTATCCACACTTTGAAGATGAGAAACTGAAGCACTATGAAGCAGAATTGGATTCAAACCCTAGTCTACTTGGCACATACTTTATCTCATACAAACCTAAATTATAGTTCTGACTTGGTAGACACTTAAAATCAAAGTATTTTATATTCAGGGACAAAGAATAAGACAGAATTATCAGTAAGGTAATCCTTATTCATTTCCCAATTATGCAGTATCAGTTTTAAGTGAAAATATATGGCTTCTATGGACTGAAGAATTATAAAACTATTAATTTTTTATGATAGAGAGGACTTCAAGATTACGTACTTAATCCATTATATAAGAACAAACTGAGGCCCACAAAACTAAAGTGATTGTCCCAAATTTCCACAGATAAGTGTGGAAAGCCAAAAGCATTCAAAATGATGATTAAGGTAGAATAAATAACGGTAATACTTTATCTTGCTGGAGAAAAAAATGTAGCATTTCATCATAAACATCTGCTTCTTGGCATAGAAAAAGTTGCTTTAACCAGAAAATTTCTAGGAAGAGGTTGGCTTACTCTGATGATATTTATTGAACTGTAAATTCCTTGAGGGAGGGGATAAATCTTCCTCATCTTGACTTATCACAATGTCCAGCATTAAGTAGTAACTCACCAAATGGAGTCTTCATTCAAAAGCATTAAATTGAGTTGAACTGATGAGCTTTGTACATCTGTGAAATGTATGTTAAAAATTGTATTTTATTTAAATATGTATTCTTCTTTGCCCTAATAGTTAAATATATGTGTGTTTGGGGTGGGGAAGTGTTCGGGGGCAATGCTAAGAAGATCTCTTATCCATATTGGCAAAACCTAAGAGGAAGAGACCTTGAAATCTAACTCCCTGGATAAAGGCTTACTGAAGTATAGAAACTTGCAAGCTCAAGAGTGGTAAGAGTCTGCTTGGGAAACACTGGCATGCATCCCCTGGAGTTTGAAGACATACACATTTTATTTTTACTATCGTGAAGAATATATTTATTCTTTTTTTCTGATTATCCCCTCAGAATAAATTCTTAGAAGTAGAATTATTCATCCAAAAGTCATGCCTTTTTGAACTCTGCAGGAGAGAGTTAACAAAGCAGGCCTGAGACTATTATCTTTGAAAAGGCCTACTTACACTGTGGGCCATTGACTGGTGTCTGGAAACTTGGATTTCTGGAGTGTTCGACCATCGTAAAAAGAAGAATGGTTCACTGTGCATAAACCATGTGTACAAACAATGTGAACACCTCCTTTCCTTCTGGGAGTCTGGAATTTTGATAAATGTTTAGCAGACAGTGCCTATGTGAAAAGCACCTGGTAAAAATCCTGTGTAATTTTTCTTTTATGAGCTTTTCAGGTAGACAACATTTCACACAAGTTGTTATCACTTTTGGGGGGAAAGAATTAAGCATGTCCTGTGTGACTCCATTGGAAGAGAACTCTTATAACCTTTCACCTGGTTTCTTCTGGTGAAAGCCACCATGTGCCTTTTCTCTTTGCTAATTTTCCTTATTATCCCTTTTCTGTGATAAATCATAGCTATGAATGTAATTATGTGCTGAGTTCTGTGAGTCCTCAAAAGTCATCGGGTCTTGGGGACCCCTGACGCAAGTGCCAATTTCCTTTCTCTTAATACTAGTGTAAGACATCATTTAAAAAAAAAATCCAAACTTTATGAGGGAAACAGTATTTCATGATTGTTTTACTTCTCATTTCTTTGAATTATAGTGAGATTGAATATCTGTTCATTTTGGGGGATTTTGCATATTTTTTATTTTCAAATTATCTGTTCATTTTGTTTCCATGGGTAGTTGGCTTAAACAATATTTGTTGAAGTATATACATAATACCCACTGTCTTGAAAATCCAGCATTACATATATTAAATGATAAATACATTTTGATTTATTCAGAACTAAAAATTTATTTCTGTTGATTTATTTGTCTAGTATGATGCCAGTACCATACTGTTTTAATTATTATAATTTTGTTAAATAACCAATAGGCAACTCTCAAGATTTTCTCAAGAATTTTAATGTCTCAGTGATATTTTTGCATTCTAATCAATTATTATTAATTTAATGTAACTTAAAAGTTTGAAAAAATCCAGTATAATGTTACTAATGTTTTTGAAACAGTATTGATAATGCAGGTAAGAGATATGATCATGGTAAATAAACACACAGACTTTGAGTGCAGTGTCATCACTAACAGCACTGTATGTAAAAGAGATGTTCATTTTGTGTAGGAGATGAAGAAGACCTTTCCTGTTGTAGTAGCAAGTACCATTACCAATGCACTTGGGGACAGGAGTTCATTTGTAATTGATAATAATTTTTAAATATGGGTTAAAGTTGGAAGTGGCAAACATTATGCATATAGCTTAAATATTTCATTTTTTCTAAAAACATTTAAGTATACACATTCATAAATTGAGGCAGAGACTAAGTCTTTTCTTTTGTTATAAGTAACTTGACTGGAACTTTTTATTGTTTTTCTTTCATAAACCACACCCATAGTACATTATCTGCAATTTCCAATTTAGCTTTATTTTTAAATAGGAGATAGAAATTATGTGATGTAACTGTGTGCAGAATCTTTCTGGATTATTATTTTTTTGTCTTATACTTTTCTCAACCATAACTAAACAGCAATTATTTTTAGCAATTTTTTCATTGAAGTTTTCAAAGCAAATTGAAGCATGGATTTAATTAGGAAAGCCCCCGTTTTGCACTCATGGTTAGTGTAATATACAAATACATTAGAGAATTATAGTAACAAAAATATGACATAATCTTGTTTGAGAACAAATACAGTTGATTTCAGGAAAATGTTGGTGGGAGCAGAAATGTTCTGGAGTACTAACCACAGACATATGTCAGTATTTTCATGGAGGGAATGAATCCTGTTGGTCAGTCTAGAGATTTGATTTAGAGAAGAATGACTAAAAAATTTCTACTATGCCAGTAATAGACATAAACATCAAAAAATAAGTAAATAATAAAATGAGCAGGATTAATGTCAAGTTAAGCTTAGAATACATATCAACACATTTTAATATTATAGAGATGAGGGAAACAACATAAACTGAATATGATGATAGGAATACGATATGTAAAAAAGTAATAAAAGCAACAAAATGGTTTATTCATGCAATTAATATATACTAAATACATAATACATGTTGGCAATGACAGGCAGATAATAGGAACAAGAGAGACAAAACTTCTGCTTTCATGAATGTCATATATAAATGAAATCAAAATAGTAGACAGAACTGAAAAAAAACTAATAAAGTTTTTAATATTGCAGAATGACAGACTATGTAAAGAGCATAATATTTTAATTGACTTAAAATGAAAAGCAGTGAAATCTCTCAGCATTTATCTTACACAATTCATATTTATTTATTTTAATTGAAAATAAAATGCCCTTATAATATTAGCATAATTTAATTTTATTAATCATATCTAACCATCATTAATTTGATAAACATTTTATAAAGATAACAATATCTTTAAATACTTTATCTTTTAAAGCTTTATTTTATTTTAGTTGACAAAAATTGTATAGGTTTATGGAGTACAATAGGATATTTCCATACATGTGTACATTGTGGAATGATCAAATCAGGTTAATTAACATATTCATCACCTCAAAGACATTTTTTTGGTATGGTGAGAACATTTAAAATCTATTCTTTCAGCTATTTTGAAGAGTAGAACACATTGTTATTAATTGCAGTCACCACGCTGTGCAATAGATCACCAGAACCTATTCTTCCTGTTTAACTGAAACTTTGTACACTTTAGCCAACACCTCCCCTTCCCCATCCACCCTCCCATCCCTATCCCCAGCCTCTGGTAACCACCATGCTATTCTATACTTCCATGAGTTCAACTTTTTTAGATTCCACACATAAGTGTGATAATGTGGTGTTTGTCTCTCTGTGCCTGTTTTATTTCACTTACCATAATGTCCTCTAGTTTTTTTCCATATTGTCACAAATGATAGAATTTCCTGCTTTTCTAAGGCTGAATAATATTCCATTGTGTGTATGTGTGTGTGTGTATTTTAAGAAATTCATTCATCTGTTGATGGGTACTTCAGTTGTTTCCACATCCTGGCTACTGTGAATAATGCTGCAATGGATATGGGAGTGAAGACATCTCTTTGACATATTGATTTCAATTCCTTTAGATATATACCCAGAAGTGGAATCACTGGATCATATAGAAATTCCATCTTTAGTTTTTTGAGGAACCTCCATACTGTTTTCCAAAATGGCTGTAGTGATTTACAATACCACCAACAGTGTACAAGAGTTTCCTTTTCTTCACATCCTTGCCAATACTTACCTTTCATCTTTTTCGTAATAGCCAATCCAACAGGTGTGAGGTGATGTCTTACTGTGGTTTTAATTTCCATTTCTCATATGATTAGTGATGTTGAGCATTTTTTCATATATATGTTGGCCATTTTTATGTCTTCTTTTGAGAAATGTCTGTTCAGGTCCATTGCCCATGTTTTAATAAGGTTAGTTGTTTTCTTGTCTTTGAGTGGCTCAAGTTCCTTGTATTAGCCCCTTATCTGATACATGATTTGCAAATTTTCTTTCCTCGTCTGTGCCCTGGCTCTTCACCGTTGTTTCTGTTGCTCTGCAAAAGTTTTTTACTCTGATGCAATCCCATTTGTCAATTTTTTGTTTTTGTTACCTGTGATTTTGGGGTCATATCCAAGATATCACTGCCCAGACCAATGTCATGGAGCTTTTTCCCTAGTGTTTTCTTGTAGTACTTTTACGTTTTCAGGTCTTGCATTTAAGTCTTTAATCTATTCTGAATTGATTCTCGTGCAAGAAGTGAGAAAAGGGGTCTATTTTTCCTCTTCTGCATGTAGATATCCATTTTTCCAATACCATTTTTTAAGACACTATCCTTTTCCCACTGTGTGTTCTTGGCAACTTTGTCAAAAATCAATTGACTAAATGTGTGGATTTATTTCTGAACTTATCCTATTCTATTTGTCCATGTATCTGTTTTTATGCCAGTACCATGCTATTTTGATTACTATCCTTTGAAATTTATTTTGAAATCTAGTAGTGTGATGCCTTCAGCCTTGTTCTTTTTGCTTAAGATTTCTCAGGCCATTCAGGCTCTTTTGTAGTTCCATGCAAATTTTAGGATTTTTTTTTCCTATGAAGAATGACATTGGAATTTTGATACGAATCACATTGAATCTATAGATTACTTTCTGTAGTACAGACATTTTAACAATATTAATTTTTCCAATCCATGAGTACAGGATATCTTTCCTTTATTTGTATCATCTTCAATTCCTTTCATCATTATTTTATAGTTTTCAATATACAGATCTTTCACCTCCTTGGTTAAACTTACTCCTAAGCATATGATTTGTGGTGTGTCTACTTCTGTATATATAGATCAATTTTATTTTTAGTTACCTTACAGTAATTCAACATACTGAAGTACCTGATTTATTTAGTAATTTCTTCCTTAAAGGACTTTGGATGGTTTACAGTGCTTGCTATTGCCAAGCACACAGCAGTGAACATCATGGCACAGATATTTTTGCTTGGAAATCCTGAAAAAGTGCTACTTTAGAAGTTATAAGTATCTTAAATTTTGATAGATTCTGCCAAATTGACCTCTCAAATATAAGCATCAAATTGTACTCTTACAATAGTGTATGAAAATACCAAATTTCTTACCCTTATCAGCATTGCTTACGATCATTTACTTTCTTGTTTGATATGATCAGTTAAAAGTTGCATGTTATTTTTTTTAAAATTTGTATTACTCAGTTTACTTATAATATTAAACATAGATTTTTACGATTTTTTTATGCTTACAATTTGTATTTCATTTCTTCTTCCATATATTGTTTCTTCATATGTGAAACATTTTTCATTGGTAGTTTATTTTTTCCTGATTAGTTTATGGAAATTTCTTACATATTAAGGATGTTGATACTCTGTTTCATGTTGTAAACATTTACTCTAGCTCTGTCATTTATGACTTTTATTTATGGTGGTTGGGCTATATAGAACCTTAAATTTTATGTAGTTAACTCTACCATTCAACTATAGTTTTCACAGAAAGTTTGTGTAAGATTAAGATATGCTAAACTGGAAAATTACATTTCTAACAGCATTTTGTTTAAAGGGAGGCCATCGTTAGCCAGCACTAGCAGAATTTTGGTAGGGATGTAAAAGTACTTAAAGTTTATAATATTTGAGCTTTAACAAGATTATTTTTGTCAGGATTTCATTGCACTGTTATACTCCTGCATCTCTTAAGTGAAGAAGCTCTCTTAGGCTTCTGATAATAGGCAACTAGGGATGAAGACAACGAGTTCCTGACGAAGGGCTCTGGGATGGCAAGGAATTAATGAACGAGGGTGCAGAGTAGGTAAGTAGTAAAAAAACAATGCTTATATTTCAGATGATAATAAATAGGGATTTTTAAAGTTGAAATCTGGTCAAAGTATAATATCTACAATCATGGTCACTTAACAATGGGTATACATTGTAAGAAATGTGTCCTTAGGCAATTTTGTTGATGTGTGAACATCATAGAGTAGCCTTACACAAACCTAGATGGTATAGCCTCCTATACACCTAGGCTTTATGGTATAACCTATTGCTCTTAGGCTACGAATATGTACAGCATGTTACTGTATTGAATACTGTAGGCAATTGTAACACAAGGGTAAGTATCCATCTATCTAAACATATCTAAACCTGGGAAAGGTAATGCGTTGCACTACAACATTATGACAAATGTGTTGCACTACAACTTTGTGGTGGCTACGACATCGCTAGGTGACAGAAATTTTTCAGCTCCATTATACTCTTATGGGACCACCATCATATATGTGCCCTGTAGTTGACTAAAACATCGTTATTCAGCTCATGACTGCAGCTGAATTTGTTGGTAAAGCACCTGAGTCCTTAAGGCACACGTGTGTAAACTAAAGTTTTAAAACATTATTCCTGCACAGGGTGCAGGAAGATGAAGTCCACACATACCTTTAATAATATCACACTGTGTTAAATAGTGTAAATTGTGTATTTTGGTATCTGTCAGAGATGTCTCTGCTCACTGTTCTCCTCTTCAAAATGTACTAGGCTATTATTGTACATTTTCAGTTCCAGAGACATTTTAGGACTTTGACAAGTTTCATAAAAGTCCTGTAGGGATTTATAGAGTAATTGAAGGAGAAATGACATTTTTACAATAGTGAATTCTCTCTTACAGGAATAAGGTCTCTCTCAGTTCATGGAGGTCTTCTTTTATGACTTTCAGGAAAGCTTTATAGTTTTTCTTTTTCACTTAGACATGACCATTTTTTTTGTTGTTATTATGTTAGTTCTAAAATGGTTTTTTTTTGTGTGTGTGTGTGCACTTCATTTTTCTACACATTTTTTACATTTTCTATGTGACAAATATGCATAGGTAGAAATTATTTATGTTTATTAATTTTTATTTAATTTGGCCACTTATTTAATTCTCTTATATACATGAAAATGGGAAATTAATTTTCTTGTATTTTCATGGTAGATGATTATTGTTTTGAAAATAATTGCAATTTTGAATTCTGCATGCCAATATTCATATCTTAGCTAGTAAAGTTGCCTTTTAATTCTAGCTTACTAATTTTTAATTATATAGTGTTGATGATAATTGTTAATGTATTTTATTATATTAACATACTTCTTTCTTTTTTAAAATTTTCTTATTTGACTCACTTAGATGGCTGGCCAGTTGATTGATGCTGGTAGTTGATCAAATGTTTCAGAAACTGTCAGATGCTTTCCATGTTGACTTCTCCACTAGGCAGCTTGAATGTCCACATGATATGGTAACCAGTTTTCCCCAGATTAAGTGAGCCATAAGAGCAAGACAGAAGCCACGATGCCCTCTTAATCTAGTCCTGGTAATAAAACAATGCCAATTCTGTTACATTTAATTTATTAGAAACAAATCATTAAGTCTTCCTATATTCAACAGGAGGTAAATTAGGCTCCACCTTATGAAAAGACAATTGTCAGAAAATTTGTGGACATTTTTAAAACCAGCATAATATATCCCTACAAAGTATAAATTTGTGCATATGTTGATTTTTATAAATGGTTTTATAGTTTGTGTATTCATCTGCTACTTTTAAATTCACTGTTTTGTGATTTATCTGTAATGGTAGATATGTAAAGAGTTCTAATATGTTTATTTTAAGTTCTATATAACACTTTATGAATATACCTTAATATTTATTATCCTATTAATGAAAATTAGTTCTAGAATTTTATTTTTGACTACAAACAATGGTGCTGTAAACACTCATATATGTCACTTTCTACAACAGTGTGAGAATTTTGATGGAGTATATATCTCGAAGAGAAATTTATGAGTAATTATTATATTCTGAGTAATCTTTATAGGCCCAGTCAAATTTCTCTCTATAAGCATCATGTTAGAAACCTCATTGATTTACATTGTTTGATATCTCTTGTTTTTTAATTTTTTCAATCTTAGTGTAAAAAGTACCTCATTATAGTTCATTTTAAAAGAAATGAATTTGCATTTTTCTCTTGAGTATTTTTTTTTTGCCCATATTTCTCTATGAGTTTGTTCTTTTTAAAATTTATTTTCAGAAATTATTTATATTTTGTTGTACAAACACCTTTCCTTATGGAATCAAATCTGATACTTTTAGTTCTGACTTCATGACTAAGTTTCACATTGCATATTCTAAAGAGAAACAAGCAAGCAAACAAGCAAAAACATTTTCCCCTCGAGATTAAAAAGGAAAACGAACAAAAGAAGCAAAACAAAACAAAAAAAGGGGTCAATCTTTCTGGTTCTGGTCTCAAAGTAAATGAAATCATTAACATTTACCCTAACCTAATGTCTCCCTAATGAAACCAAATTTATTCCTGACTTTTTCAATGTTGCTATTTGAAGATATGTCACAATCTATGTGGTTAGGGTAATCACGAGAATAACTTACTTTTTGTTGTCTTTGCATGCAGCATCCCTGCCAGCTACACTTATAGTTTTAATAGATTACCTGTAGTTTCTTTTAGACATGCTATCTAGGCAATAATGTCATCTATGAACAATCTTCATACTTTTTTTGTCTTGTTTTATTTTTCATGACCTCCAATGTAAAGTTGAATTTGGATAAGTGAAAGTGGACATAATTGTCTCATTCCCAATCTGAGCAGGAAGGCTTTACATCTAACTATGTTAGATGTTAGTGCTGACTTTAGAAAAATTTTTGGTATATACTCTTTAATCTCTTAAGGGATTGCCATTGTAATTTAGTTGACTGGGAAATATTTAATCATAAATTGATTTTTTTTGCATTAATATATGATCATGTTTTTTCTCATTTATTCTACTAACATTATGAATCACATTGTTTGATTTCTTTCATCAGTGTCTTATAGGTTTCCTCACTTAGATCTTGAGCATACTTTGTTATATATACAACTAAGTACTTCATTCTTTTGGAATGCTAATGTGATTGGTAATGTACTCATTATATTTTTTAGTAAACTTTTCAAAAATTTCAGGACACTTTTAGATCTACAGAAAAATTGTGATAGTTTCCATATACTTGGTACCCAGTGTCCTCCATTGAAATAATCCTAAATATAGAACGGTAAATTTGGAACAATCAATGAAACAATATTGATATATTATTATTAATTAAATCTACACTAAATTTAGTATTTCTTACTTTTTACTTTTTTTGTTATAAGATATCATATTGCATTTATCATGTTTCTTAGATTCCTCTTGGCTGTGACAGTTTCTCAGAGTTTTCTTGTTTTTGATGACATTTACTTTACATTTTGAGTAGTACTGGTCAGGCATTTTTTAGAATGTCCCTCAAGTAAGATTTATCTGATACTTTTCACCAAGACTGAAGTTATGCTTTTTGGGAAGGAAGATCGGAGAGGAAAAGTGCCATTGTCATTACATCATATCATAGATACATACTATCAACATGCCTTATCATTGTTGGTGTTGACCTTGAGGTTGAGGTAGTGTTTGTCAGGTTTCTCCATTGTAAAGTTACTTTCCTCTCCCCCTTTCCGTACTGTACTCCTTGGACAGAAGTCACTATACACAGCCCACACATTAAAGAGTGGGGTGTGATACTCTACCTCCTTGAGGGCAGAGTATTGACATAAATTATTTAGAATTCTTCTGCATGGGAAATTTGTCTATTATCCCCCACTTCTTTATTTATTCAATCATTTATTTATATCAAGAATGCCTCAGGTATTTATTCCATACTATGAGTTATAATTCAACTCCTTGATTTGTTTCATTGCTCAGATTGTTCTAGCTTTGGCTATCTTTGGCTATTGGTAGATATTTCAGTTAGCTCCTATGTCCCTTTGACATACTCCCATCATTGTATGGGTGGTATTTTGGGGGAGAAAAGTCACATCTGTGCTTTCTGGCACTATAAGATGTTCCAGGCTCACCTTGCATATTTCCTGTCCCTGTCCTAGAATCAACCATTTCTCCAAGAAGTACTGGTCCTTTTTGTTGGAGAATGGCATTAGAAACCAAGATCTAGGCAGTAGATGTGCTCACTGCTTCTAGGCTCACTCATCTGGCAGACAAAAAATATACATACATGCATAGCAATTAACCCATGTGCATACACTTATTTATAAATATTACTATATGTAATCATCTCTATCTATATTACACTTAACCATGGGTTCATATTGATATTTCCAACTCTTATGCATGACTATGGGAAACATTTATTTGCTTATCTGTGACTGCCTACTTCAACACTGAGAAACCTGGCTCTCACTACTGCCATCCATTTATTTATTTAAAAAAACTTATTTATTGTAGTAATACATATAACATAAAAATTACCTTTTTCAATAATTTTTAAGTGAACATGTCATTGGCATTAAGTGCATTAATATTTTTGTGCAACCATCACCATTCTGGAGATGAATAGCATCTCCAGAATGAAACTCTGTACACATTAAACAACAACTTCCCATTTCCCCATCTCCCTAAACTCCTGACAACCATTATTCTACCTTCTGAATCTATGAATCCATATAAGTGAAATGATATAGTATTTGTCCTTTTGTGACTGATTAATGTTGCTTAGCATAGTATCTTCAAGGGTTATCCATGTTGTAGCATGTGTCAAAATGTCCTTCCTTTGTAAGACTGAATAATATTTCATTGTACATGCCACATTTTGTTTATCCATCCATCCCTGGTGAACATTTGTGTTATTTCTTTTGGCTATTGTGAATAATACTGCTATGAACATGAGTGTACAAATATCTCTTTAAGATCTTGCTTTGAATTCTTTTGGGTATTTACCCAGAAGTAGTAAGATTGCTGGACCATATGGTAATTCTTTGTTCAATTTTTTGAGGTACTGTCATACGGTTCTCATAGTGGCTGTACCATTTTACATTAATACCAGCAATTTCAATTTCTTCACATCCTTGTTAACCTTGTTATTTATTTTGTTTTTTTTATTTGTTTTAGTTTTTCACAGTGGCCATGATATAATCGTTCAATTCCAGTATAAATACATAGTGGCTTTAGACTTGTTAACCCATACCCTCCCACCCCCGGGAAACAAATTTATCAACTAGGGTAAGGTGTACACTGTACAGTACAGTGTGTAGTATACAACTAAACTGCATAGTACAGCACTTATGCAAAGTTTCTTTGCCTGTGATCTTACAGACTCCACTCATTTCCAAAGTTACCCAGGTTAGCATCTTTTCCTTCCATCCCTTCAGTGAGATTGTTTCATACATTTGTAATGCACTTATGTGATTTTTAGGCATATTTTCCATTTCTCTGCCAAAATTATCCATCTTGTATTCTTGAATCCTGACTATATTAATCATAGTTGTGTCTTTTGTATGTATCTGTTTCATGCTTCTCCTATGGTTCTTCTTCTATTTTCTGTTCTGTTGTTTTTGTTTTCACTAAAATTTTATCTTGTTATACACCTGGTGATTTTTGTCTGTAAGTTAAACATTGTATGTGAAATTTTTAGAGGTAATTTCAGCTTCTGGATAGCGTTAACTTTCCCCCAACAGGAATTACTTTTTCATCTGGCAGGCAGATGACAAATCTAATTAATACAATCAGTCTTTGAAATTAACACATCTGGCCTTTACCCTCTGGTTTATTTTCAGTTCAACTTTAATTATACGTCATAGCCCTTTAGGTTCCCAAGCCTCAGTTATTTACCAGAACTCTTACTCATTGGCAGGTCTGATTTCCATTTTATGTTTCCCCACCCCCAACGCCATGAGACTACAAAAAGTTCTGCTCAGATTTTCAAACTCTCAGCAACAGCTTTTGATTCACCAATCAATATGAGGGGAAAAGCCACACCCAGTATCATATTTACCTCTTTGGCTTCAAATTTCTCCTAGATATTGGATCAAAAAAATCTTATCACCTAGGTAACTCTTTGATGACTTCAATGAGATGGTTTTTAAATATTTTGTCTGGTGTTTCTAATTGTCTCAGCAGAAGATTTTCACATATGACTTGTTCCATCATTCCTGGAATATAAAACACTCCCTTTCCAATCTTTTTTTCTCTACCCTTACGTCTGGAATGACTTTTCCTCTTCCACAGCCCACTCTTACATGAAGTATGTAGTTCTTTGTGCTTTTGGAATTATGAGTGAATGAGTCTAATATTGGATTATCTGCCCAGGTAGGCCTAAATTGGCTTCCAGTACCTCTTGCCTCTTAAGAGATGAAAAAAATCTGAGATCCAGTTCACCAGGTTTGGCAAATGCAATCAGGGAAAAATTGGCTTCATTTTTCTCCTTATTTCTCTAGTCTCCAGCCTTCACTAGATTTTGGCCAAATAAACTCTATCTTGTCATTTCTTCAATAATTTGAAAATTATATATTTATTTACTCCTATGCCGGTAGCCATATTTATATTAATGGAAACAGAAGAGTTATTCTTAAATATTTTTTCTTATTTTATATTTTTCCCTTTTCTTCTCATTATGGAAAAATATTAAAGCTTTACTGCTACTCTAAAAAATCTTGTTTTTTAATTTAAAGCTTCCATGTTTGTTTTAACTTCTCTGTTAAATCCAACTTAATTTTTCCTCATTTTAAATGGGTCTTAATTAAGACTTCTTTGTCAAGTTGTATAGATGCAATTTCTACTTAAATAGCATTGAGCATAACAAATATTCTAAAATGTCTCTTGTCCATTTTATTCTATTTCATAAGAAGATAATTTTAGAGAGTTTATAAAATGGTCCATTTTTATTTAATTGGAGTACATTTTCATATGTTTAGTGAGACTTTTACAATTATTATTATTTTTAAAGAGACTTTTCTTCTTCAGTAGAAAAATGAGATAACTTCTGTCCGATTACTTGTACTTCTGTTTTAATATGTTCAAATATGTCCCAATAAAATTAAGGGGAAATGTTTAGCTTTCCTATACCTTCATGTTGCTAATTTAGAAACACAGCAGCTTGTTGGGAATAGAGTGGGGGCTAATATTACCTTAGCTTCTCTGTCACTTAATTTTGTGTTTTTCATTTTATGTAGTAGCAAGAAATTATTGTGGCATTTTCCATCCATGCCAAATATAAGCTTGTACAAACACTACCACCAAATTCAAATTTAGTGTGACTGCCTTTGTCTGGTGTGCTTCCTGAAGGTGCTGGATAAAGTTGTACGTATCGCACATGCCCTATAACCTGGCTCTGATTCCAGTTTTTATTAATTGATAAAGTCTCTACGTGAAGCTCTTCCAGATGTCCTACCATTTACTTCCATGTGTATGTGCCTTTGTATTATTAGACAGGCAAATAGACTACCTCCTTTTTCCCATCTTGTTATGTTCATACTATTTCTAAAAGAAATTCATCAACATTCCTATTCTGTAACTATTATTGTAATATACTCTAATATTTTTGTTTTTTTCTCAGAAGTTTTGCTTTTACTGCTGCAGGATATTGGAAATTTGTTTGAGTTTTTGGACATTTTATGATTCTGGGGTTTGGGTTCCAAATTCAGCTAGAGGATTTAATATAAGGTGAAGATTGTGTACAAAGGTCATTTTCCCCTTCTGCTTCATGAGCAATATAATACATTTAGCAATCATCTTACCAAACTGGGAGATATGTTTATGTTGGCCCTTACATTACTTCTTAGTTTTACAGAACAAGATATCAGACTTATTTATATTGACTTTCAAAGTCCTTAGTAATCTGGATCCACATTAACTCTTCAACTGTATCTCCTTATGCTCCCTACTGAAAACCTCTGCTCCAGTCAGGCTGATCGCCTCATGATCTTCTGAACACACCACGAGCATTACTACCTTCTTA
This sequence comes from Daubentonia madagascariensis, assembly GCA_023783475.1. Taxonomy (NCBI): domain Eukaryota; kingdom Metazoa; phylum Chordata; class Mammalia; order Primates; family Daubentoniidae; genus Daubentonia; species Daubentonia madagascariensis. Next base: position 41,899,990 of record JAKFHU010001569.1, on the reverse strand, counting down.
CCTTTACTCTTAAACATCCCTCCAGCTAAAATAAACCATTCCCTCCCTCTCTTCCTCAACTGTTGTCTTCATTATAATATCTTCTTTTGTTATTCTAGAACACACTCATACTTTCCTTCTTTAATTCATTCAACAAATATTGCTTGAGTACATACTACGACCGGGTAAATAAATAAGACAGACAAAAACCTCTGTCATTATGGAACAACACAGGCTGTGGAAAATAATCAAATAATAAACATAGCTGCAAAATATATTTTCTGATATGGTAATCATGCAAAGGAAAATTAGAATGATAGAAATAGTTTAATAGGACTTATCAATAACTGTTAATTCCCATCTATGACACATTTAAATATTGTGCACTGGACTGTTGTTTATTTATTGATGTGGTGATGGTTTTTCTCCTTAATTAAAGCATGAAATCAAAAAGACTGAATTCACTGATATTTTCAGTAGAATTAACAGAGTATGGAGAAGAAGCAAGGATGCTTTATAAGATTTACTCCTTTTCCCTCACAAAATGGCTTGCAATGGCAAGGTATGGAAGCATATTACAACCTCACAATAACACAGATGCCTACCACCTTGATTGACTCTCCTGTTCCTCCACTCCTGTTTTTTAACAGGGTGGTGAGCATTCTTATGTTCTGCTTGGGGAAGAGTATAAGTAGGAATGACTTGGGAGAGAAGGAAAGACTTGACTCTTGGCAGAAAATTGCCCACCAACTCAGTCTCAGCAAGTAAAGAGGCAGAGGACAGATTCCTGCGTCTCCGGTGTCTTTGAGGTCCAAGGACCCCAGTAATTGGGAGATTTCATAGTATTGCAACCACAGTCCAGAAAGGCCTAGCTGTCTACAGAACCCAAAAATCTGCCCAGAATGTTTATGATGGAGTAGACAAATTCCATCAGGTGGTGACAAATGGTGGCCAGGGCCCAATAGATGATGAAACAGGGAAAATGAACCTTTACATTTATGACAATAGACCCTAATAAGTTATTGTAGAATTGTATTGAATATCGAAATTAGAGTAAATGGTTTCACCTTTTGTTACTAAAACTGAAGGTGCCAATAACATTTTTCCATAGGTTTAATAAGTATCTAATGTTGCCATATACATAGTACTAACTGATAATTCTGTAGATATCAAAGCTTTTAGTGTAATATTTATACAGTTTTGTAAAACACTGCAACTTCTTTTTCATGCTTATAAAACTAAAAAATTGGCAGTGAATTTAGCACATAAGATATTAAAATTTATTTTTTACTCTCTTCTTCCAAATGATCTTTGTAAATAACTTTTCATAAAATCTATGGGACAGTTTTTAGGTTTTTTTCCCCTTTGTCTGTTGGCACCTGAATGTGAAAATCTGTGGTAGCTAGGGTTATGTGGCTCCACAGGACATGATAATGGGCTACTTGAATTGGAGATACACTGTATTTTCAAATGTTTCTTCTTAAAGAGCCCACACTGATCTTTCTATAAACCTGTGACAACCCTATCTCTTTTCTTGCTTTTTGGAGTTTAAAAATCAAATGTTCCTTTTGGCAGATTACTTTCTTTTTCCTCTCTTATTCATGAGGTCGTCATTTCTCCCTTTTTATTTCTCCTTATATGTTCAACTCCAACAGGTGTGTTTCTTTGAAAATGCCTTGTCAAGTGTTATATCCACCTATGAAAACAGACGTGTGAACAAAATAACTTGACCATAAATTTGTACAAAAACTCCTGTAATGAGTGTTGAATGGTGCCAATCACCTGAATAAAAATCAAAGATGTTAGATTTCATAATCACCAGGGTAATTGTTAATCAAGTATCCTAATTTTTTTCTTTCTGTTTTGATTTTATTTCCTTATATTTCTATCAGTTTAGACTCATTGGATTTTGACTCTCTATTCCAGCCTATTTTTCTCATTGGATATTTTTTAGCAATCATATGGGTAAGAGAGCATCTTGCTAAGTGGCTGAGGTCATTAATACTTCCTGATTACTGTGGAGACTAAAAGCAATGAAAATCTGAATTGAAATCAAACTGACAGGCTGAACTGAAATGCTGGCTTATATATATGGAAAGCGCACAGTGTTGCTCTGTAGTCTTTTCCAATTGATGTTCTGAATATTCAGTGTCTTTTGCTTTCAAAGATGCCAACCTAAAAAATGACAATATTTATCAGCACTAAAGTAGGCATCAGATAACCCCATACAGCTTACCATAATGTATAACATAAGAGGTATAAATTGATTCATTTTGTATGAGAGATTACACATGACTTTTGTTATGGGCTGAATGTGTCCCTTCAAAATTCATATGTTGAAACCCAATCCCCCATGTGAGGGTATTTGAAGGTGGAGCCTTTGGGATATAGGTCATGAGAGGAGACCCTTTGTGAATAGGATTAGTGCCCTTATAAAAGAGGCCTCAGAAAGTCCCTTCTGCCATGTGAGGGCACAGCAAGAAGGCATCACCTATGAATGAAGAAGTGGGCCCTCACCTGCTACGGAATCTAACAGCACCTTGATTTTGGACTTACCAGCCTCCAGAACTGTGATAAATACATTTTTCTTGTTTATAAGTTTCTCGGTCTATGGTATTTTGTTCCAGCAGCCCAAAGACACCTCTACTTCTATTTACTTACTACTCTTTTAAAATGTGAATTTATTCCTTCTGGATAAATATTATATATGTATCACATTTTACTCATTATTATAACAAATACTGTGTGATACATTTACACCACACTATTTGTAAGTTAACTTTACCAATTTTAGACAAATTTTCTCTACCTGAAAAATTAAGGTTTCTAACCAGCCATTCTGTTTGCCACAGCCCCCTTCTGACCTTTGCCTTTCTGGCTTTGCCTGTGCTTACCATTTCTTTTTTGATTCTTGCTATTTGAAAGCAATGCTGTACTCTAACACTTGATGTCTAAGGCTATCCCCAGCTTTAACATGCCATGATCATATTGATGTATTTTGTGATCAATGAGAAAAAAATTTAAGCTGAAATTTATCTGTGCATCTCTTTAACAGTATGCAAATGAATAAAGTAAGAAACATGGTACCTCAGTTAAAAATAGTTTTCTGACATTTAAATATTGTCTTAGGCATAAAATAGATCTTTGATATAGACAGAGACTATAATTCTTCTTACAAATGGATTTTTATCCTAATTACAAACTTAATTTTATGTAGAAATTGGTTTTTAAGATTTTAGTTTGGAAAAAGATGATGATGTTGAAGACAAGTACTAAAATTGTGAAGTAAGATGGAAAGACTTGATATATCACCTTTTTAATCCCCTGATTTCTTCATCAGTAAAATTTGTTCTTTGGGGATGAAAACAGATATTTAATTTTGAGAAATTCTGATACTGTGGACAAAGGACAAAACAGAGATTGAGAGCACCTGGGTGCTAATCTTGGCCCCCACCACTTATTAACTGGATGTACTTGCAAAAGGAAACAACATTTTCTGCCCAACCGCCCTGATAAAGTCATTGTAAGGATCAAATAGTATAAGAGTACTTTATAAATTATGAAGTCCTACCCAAGTCTAATATATTAATATTTATTGCTGGATACTTGAGTTGCAAAATGAGCCTTACTTATAGGAGGTGCACAATGAATTATTTTAATTAATATATTTTTAAATTGCAAAGTGATGTATGCTCCCTGGAAAAAGAGAAATAATGTAAAAATAAATAAAGACAAAATTAATAACTTTTCTGTAAACTCCTTTCTGAACTCTCAGAGATGAGCAATATTAAAAAGCCCAGTAAATAATTTTGTACAACCTTGTTCATGCTCATGTAAATTGTATAAATATAAGAAAATACTCTTATTTTGCCTCATTATACTTTCACTTATTATTTCACATATTCTTATTTTTCTGCATTTGTTCTTCCATTTGCTTTTTGCTTAAGAAGTTTGTATACTTCTTGAGATCTCTGCAGATGAATGTTGGAAGATTTCACACACGTTTTAAAATAGCTTTATATTTTTTATATGGTGAGAGTACCATAATGTATTCAACTATTCCCTTATTGATGTACATTCATGCTCTTTCCAAGTTCTTGCCACTACAAAATATTATGAATAAATTTCCTTCTGTAGCAAGGCCTTAATTTCTACTGGATAGATCCATAAAAGTGGGTCAAAAATGTGCATTTTTAACAATAAAAGATAATATCAGATAATTTAATAAATTCACATTTACAGTAGCCATGAATAAAGAGGGCCAATATTTTTTGAGTTTGGCTAATCTTATAGATTGGAAAAAAAGTCATCATTAATGCATCAATTGTCTTTTACTTGAAAATGAATTATGTTGTGCTTATTTTCATGTGCTGGTTTACTTGTAGATCTTGCCTGCTTTATTCTTGGTCAATTAAGAAAAAAATTATTGTTTATATTTTACTTTTCTACTTCTAGAAGATAATTATGGGAATATCAATAATCTTTTATTTAATATTTTTGTATTGTTGAAGGCTATTACAAGACTTAATAATTAAATAGCCTTTAAAATAACACATAAAAGCTTAATCTCATCCAAAGAAATTGTCTAGAGCAGTGCTGTCCAATAGAACTTTATGCTGTAATGGAAATGTTCTATGTCCACACTATCCAATATGGTAGTCATAAGCCACATGTGACCACTGAGCATTTGAAATGGAGCAAGTGCTGAGGAACTGAAAATTTAATGTTATTTACTTTTAATTAATTTGTGGTTAAAGCTAAATAGCCACACATGGCTTGTGGCTACCTTAATGGAGAAGGTAGGCTTAAAGGTCTTTCACATGTTTAGAATTGATTCTCTAGAAAAAAATTGTTTTTTTTAAACTTGAGAGTTGACAATATAGCAAAATGGTTATTTTGCATGGACAATGTGTACATGTTACTGAAGAACTGGTTAGGGGTAATTCAACACAATCAGCCAACTTGATCTATTTTGGTATGTAAAGTTAATTAACTCTTTTGCAATCAAACTTAGTATTTAGATACTCATCAGTCAAAAACAGTAAAGGATTCTGCTAATTGGTCAACTATTAGGAAATGGCTCCATAATATTGACTGTCATGCTAGTCTATTAAAATTATGTGTTAAAATATTTTTACAAGATGTGCATTTTTAATTCAATAGCACGTATTTTTATGTAATGTCTTTTCTTTCTTTCCTATTTATTAGGAGGAAATATAACATCATCTTTTATCTAAATTCTGCTTCTTGTGATTTTTGTCAACACTTGATTCTTTTAAAAATAAGTTTAATGGAAGAAAAGTATTCCATTACTCTTCTTGAATTTTGAATTTCCTACAATTAGCATGTGAAATGATTCTCTCTTCTCTCTCTGATTTGATATCAGACTGAGTCCCATCTAATCATGAGGTTTTAAAGCGACTACTTAGAAGGAAGATTATATGTTACTCCTATTTTTTTCTTTGCAGAAAGGAAAGTCAAGAAGTCTGCCTGTTTCTATCACTAATCTGGCCATCCCAGTTTCTAAATCCTACCAGTGTAATATGCAAATACTGGTGCCTTGAGTAACAGAGAGTGTAATCCTGTTATAGTCTCAAATTTATCTGAGTCCTTAGAAATCCTGATTAGTCTTGGTAATCACCTAGCTCCTTTTTTGGGTATTATTAGTATCTCTGGTGGTTTCACATCCTTCCATGTGAGAAAATACGATTATGGCTACAGCTGCTTCCAGGATTCTCTTATGTCAGAGAACTATCACAGCATAATCTCTCTTACTTCTATTGGAGTTTCAGTTTTTGTAAACATATCTAGATAAATATTTTGTTAAACAACCATCAAATTAAAAATTATAATCTGAAAAGTGAATTCACATTGAAACTTAGATGCTTGCAATATTTGTTCTATTCTACTTTATTTATCATCACTCTACAAAATAAGCATAAATGAACTCCTATTTTAATCCTAGTTTTATATATAAGTAATAGAATCATGTGAACTTTTCAAGTGTGCTCAAATTTATTCAGTTTTTTTTTTATGGTGAAGTGGGGACTGGAGCACACATAAGAGCCCATCCAAGATTATTCCTCAATGCCATAAAGTATAAAAAATGTGGCTTTGGAGGCATGCTTTTCTGGGTGTAGCTATCATTTCCCTGCTTGAGCTATATTTTCTTTCATATGTGAAAATCCAACTGCTTATACTTACCTCTGTACTGTTGTAACAATTAAATAAGATATGTTATGAGCCAGTGGTAGTAACATGTCTACCAATATATCCAGCATAGGCTAGTTTCTTATGAATGGTACATTCTTTTGTTTTTCCTTTCTTGTTAGTTTTATTCTGACAAGGTATTTATACTACCTACGGTTTATTCACAGAATCACTTTAAAAATTTGGTAAGGCTAAGTAGTGGAAAAAGTCCTCATAGATCAAATTTACCTGCAGTTTAATTGCAATGATATCAAAACCCTGCAATATAACCATATATCATTTAATAATTTTTTGAGCATCCATTTACTTTATTTGAGTGGTTTAATTCATTAAATCAGATGGTGCAGGTGTTCACAGAGCCTGGTACCTACCACTATACCCTATATGCTATTTGCCTCCTCTCTTCCTCCTTTATGCAGGCATTTTGGTGAATGAAATTAAGAAGATTATATTTATTTTTACCTTTAAGGAATAATATATGCTACTATTTGAACAAGAAAAATGTAAAACCAAAAGTGGGAATCTTTTTAAGCAGGAAATTAGGTTTAATTAAAGGATTAAAATAAAGCAAATTTTGTGGACTTAAAAGCCCTTATTTGTTCAAGGTACATGTGCTTCTCTTTGTTGAGATTTACAATAAATCTGAGTTTTTAAAAATCTACCCAATTACTAAGCAAATTGAGGCAAACTCTCAAGCATAAGTACAAATTTGACTTTATTATAAAAGGTAGGGAGATCTATTGCAAAGAGGCAATCACCTGACACATAGTCATCAGACTGGCCAAAGTAAACACCAAAGAGGCACTCCTATGAGCCATAAGGCAAAAGCAGCAGATAACTTACAAAGGAAAACCCATCGCACTAACTGCAGACTTCTCAACTGAGACCTCACAATCCAGAAGGGATTGGGGCCCCATTCTCAGTCTTCTCAAACAGAATAATGGTCAGCCTAGAATTTTGTATCCTGAAAAACTAAGTTTCTTATATGAGGGAGAAATAAGGACTTTTTCAGACAAGGAAACACTGACAGAATATGTCCAAGACCAGACCCACCCTGCAGGAACTACTCAGACCTGCATTATACCCTGATCAGCACAATAGACGCTCATCAGTGTAAAACCATCCAAAAGCTAAAGTCCAGAGCCTGGATACCAAAATGGTTCAAGAAGTAAAACAAAGCAATTAAGTTCTACTCAACAGGACGAACAGAAACCCACCCCACTTATCAATGCTTTCAATAAATGTGAATGGCTTGAACTCCCCACTCAAGAGACATAGATTGGCTGAATGGATAGAAAAAACACAGGCCAAGTATCTGCTATCTCCAGGAAACACATCTAACCCACAAGGACTCATTGAGACTCAAGTTGAAGCAATGGAAAAGAATATTCCATGCAAATGGAAACCAAAAGAAAGCTGGTGTAGTCATTCTCATATCAGATGACATAGACTTCAAATCACCAAAGAAAGACAAAGATAGTCATTATATAATGGTGAAGGGAACAATTCAACAATAAGACATAATAATCCTAAATATTTATGCACCTAACACAGGGGCACCCAGATTCATAAAGCAAACCCTACTTGATCTAAACAATATGATAAACAGCAGCATCATAATACCCAGGGACTTCAACACCCCACTGACAGAATGGGACAGATCCTCCAAGCAGAAAATAATCAAAGAAATAATGGACTTAAATAGAACTGCAGAACAAATGGTCCTAACAGACATTTACAGAACATTCTACCCAAAAACCACTAAATATACATTCTTCTCATCAGCTCATGGAACATTCTCTAAGACTGATCACATCCTAAGCCACAAAACATATCTCAACAATTAAAAAAAATAGAAATTATACCATGTATTATCTCACACCACAGTGGAATAAAATTAGAAATCAATTCCAACAGAAACATTCAACTCTGCACAAAGTCACGGAAATTAAACAACCTACTGCTGAATAGTTATTGGGTCAAGGAAGAAATTAAGGTGGAAATCAAAAGATTATTCAAATTAAATGACAAAGGGGACACATGTTTTCAAAATCTGAGGGATTCAGCAGAAGCAGCTGTAAGAGGAAAATTCATAACCATAAAATGCCTATATTCAAAAGACTAAAAGATTACAAATCAACAATCTAATGAATCATCTCAAGGAATTGGAAAAGGATGAGCAGATCAATTGCAAACTCAGAAGAAGAAAAGAAAAAACTAAGGTCAGAGCAGAACTAGATAAAATCAATAACAAAAAAATGATACAGAAGATTAATAAAACAAAAAGTTGGTTCTTTGAAAAGATGAACAAAATCAACAGGCTTCTTGTTAGATTAACCAGAAACAGAAAAGAAAGGACCCTAATAAACTCAATCAGAAATGAAAAAGAAGATATTACAACTGACCATGGAAATATAAAATATCATCTCTGAATACTATAAATATCTCTATGCACATAAACTTGAAAACTTTGAAGAAATGGACAAATCCTTGGAAACACACAACCTCCCAGGACTCAATCAGGAAGAAATAAAACTCCTGAACAGACCAATATCAAGTAACAAAATTGAAGGAGCAATTAAAAAAACTCCCAACAAAGTCCCAGACTAGATGATTTCACAGCTGAATTTTACCAGACCTACTAAGAAGAACTGGTACCTGTACTGTAGAAATTATTTCATAGCATCAAAGAAAGGACTCCTCCCCAACTCATACTATGAAGCCAATATTACCTTAATCCCAAAACCAGGAAAGGACACAACAAAAAAAGAAAACTACAGAGCAATATCCCTTGTGAATGTGAATGCAAAAATTCTCAAGAAAATCCTAGCAAACCGAATTCAGCTGCTTATCAAAAAAGTAATCCACCATGATCAAGTGGGCTTCTTCCCAGATATTCAAGGATAGTTCAACATACACAAATATATAAATGTAATACACCAAATAAATTGAAGCAAAAACAAAGCCCATATGATTCTCTCAAAAGAAAAGCATTTGACAAAATTCAGCACCCTTTTATGATAAGAATTCTCAACAAAATAGGCATAGATGGAACACACCTCAATATTATAAAAGCCATATATGACAGATCCACAGCCAACATCATACTGAATGGGGAAAAATTGAGAGCATTCCCACTTAAAGCTGGAACCAGATATGGTTGCCCCCTGTCACCACGTATGTTCCACATAGTGCTGGAAGTCCTAGCCAGAGAAAACAGGGAAGAAAAGGAAATCAAGGATATCCAAATGGGGAACAAAGAAGTCAAACTATCGCTCGTTGATGATCATATGATCTTATATTTAGAAAACCCCAAAGTTTCTGCCAAGAGACTCCTGGAATTGATAAATAAATTCAGCAAAGTCTCAGGTTACAAGATCAATGTACATAAATCAGTAGCATTCCTATATGCCAACAACAGTCAAGTTGAGAATCAAATCAAATTCTCAATATCTTTCACAATAGCAACAAAGAAAATAAAATACTTAGGAATATATTTAACAAAGGAGGGGAAAGAGCTCTACAGGGAGAACTATGAAAAACTGAGGAAGGAAATTAAAGAGGATGTAAACAAATGAAAAAAATATATCATGCTCATGGATTGGCAGAATCAACATTGTTAAAATGTCTATACAGCCCAAAATGATTTACAGATAAAATACAATCCCTATTAAAACACCAACGTCATTTTTTGCAGATCTAGGAAAAAAAAATTCTACGCTTCGTATAGAACCAGAAAAGACCCTGAATAGCCAAAGCAACTGTAAGCAAAAAGAACACATCAGGAGGCATCAGTTTATTAGACTTCAAGCTATACTACAAGGGTATAGTAACCAAAACAGCATGGTAATGGCACAAGAACAGAGTCATAGACCAATGGAACAGGACTGAGAACCCAGATATAAAACCATCCTCATACTGTCATCTTATCTTTGACAATGAACACAAAAACATACATTGGGGAAAAGAATTTCAATAAATGGTGCTGGGAAAATTGGATAGCCACATGTAGAAGACTGGAACTAGATCCACACCTCTCACCTCTCACAAAAATCAACTCACAATGGATAACAGACTTAAACCTAAGATGTGAAACCATAAGAATTCTAGAAGAAAACGTTGGGAAAACTCTTATAGACATTGGCCTAGGCAAAGAGTTTATGAAGAAGACCCCCAAAGCAATCACAGCAGCAACAAAAATAAATAAATGGGACCTGATTAATTTAAGAAGCTTCTGCACATCCAAGGAAACAATCAATAGAACAAACAGATAACCTATAGAATTGAAGAAAATATTTGCATGCTATACATCTGATAAAGGGCTGATAACCAGAATCTACAAAGAACTCGAGCAAATTGGCAAGAAAACATTAAACAACTGCATTAAAAAGTGGGCAAAAGACATGCACAGAAGCTTTTCGAAAGAAGATAGACTAATGGCCAATAAACATATGAAAAAATGCTCAATGTCTCTAATCATCAAGGAAATGCAAATCAAAACCACAATGAGATATCACCTAACTCCAGTGAGAATGGCTTTTATCAAAAAGTCTCAATAGAACAGATGTTGGCATGGATGTGGAGAGAAAGGAACACTTATACACTGTTGGTGGGACTGCAAACTAGTTCACCCCCTATGGAAAGTAGTATGGAGATACCTTAAAGAACTAAAAGTATACCTACCATTTGATCCAGCAATCCCCCTACTGGGTACTTACCCAAAGGAAAAAAAAGACATTTTATAAAAAAGAAACTCGCACTCGAATGTTTATAGCAGTACATTTCACAATTGCAAAGATGTGGAAACAACCCAAGTGCCCATCAATACACAAGTGGATTAATAAATGTGTTATATGTGTACTATGGAGTATTACTCAGCCTTAAAAAAGGTGAACTAATACCTTTTGTAACAACCTGGCTGGAACTGAAACCATCCTCCTAAGTTAAGTATTGCAAGAATGGAAAAACAACACCACATGTACTCACTATTAAATTGAAACTAAATGATCAAAACTCATGGGTACATATTATAGTAAAATTCAATGGAAATCAAGCAGGTGTGAGGGGGATGGTTAAATTCACACCTAAGGGGTAAAATGCACACTATCTGGGTGATGGACACACTTATAACTTTGGCTCAAACTATACAAAACTAATTCATGTAACCAAAACGTTTTTACCCCCATAATACTCTGAAATTAAAAAATAAAAAAAAAAGTGAAAGGCACACTGTGTTGGATTTCTTGCCATTCATTCAATCCAAAAAAAAGGAATGACTTCTCTTACTGTCAAATATAAATATAAATTCTAAAATATAAATTTTTCCATTTGTTAAAAACCACTTAACAAGTTTTGATAACTATTAGTAATCATGAAGCATGACTAATCTAGTGTATAACAATGTCTTTAAAAATTGTTTCTACTGTTATTGTTCCCTTTAAATACATCTACCTTGACAATGAATTTTCCGAAAATTTCTGCCAGTAGCTAAAACTCTCGATCACTGAAAGAAATAAAAGATTAAGGTAGCTTTTGGGCTTTTGAAGTGGCTACCAGCCTACTATAATTTTCCATCTCCTTTTATAAAAGTTTAAATACAATTAAAGTATATCTGATAGATTATAAACATAAAATGAAAAGGGAAACTTTAGTAATATTTCAAAATAGCTAACTTAGATATATTTTAAGGTCAATATAAATTCCTATTAAACATTCATTAAGAAAGCTTTTCACTTCCCTTACCCTTCTGAAACTCAGAAGGGTAAGGGAAATGATGCAATTATTAAACATATGTGAATATAACCTTTTGGCTGATAATATATTATGGAAGATCAAGGATGACTGCTAATACACTGACACTCTTCCCTTCAAGGGTTTGGGATTACTTCCCTTACTGCCTTAGCAAATAGAGCATGGTAGAAGTGATACTCTGTCAGTTCTGGTCCTAGCCTTAACAGGGCAGACAGCTTCCACCTCAGTCTCTTGGCGCCCTAGGACACCATGTAAGAAATCCAATGAGCTTGTTGGAGAGCCCATATAGAGAAGCCCTGAGGCTCAGAGAAGAAAGTTACCCAGATGAGTCTAGCCTTCCAGCCATCTATCCCAAGTAAACAGCAATATGCGTAACATTGTCTTGGACCCACTAGACCTACCCATCTACCAATTGAATACCATAGAATGACCCTGTCTTAGTCTATTTATGGGCCTTTAGTGGCCTTATTTCTATTATCATTCTGGTCACAACCACTTAACCAACCTCTAAGAGGTTCCAAACATTCTTTAATCTTCTTGTCTTCTAAACTCTCACCAGAATCTAGACTTTTTCTAGCCTCTCTTCCAAATTCTTCCAGCTTCTGCCCATTACCCAGTTCAGCCACTTCCACATTTTCAAGTATTTTTTAAAAGCAACAACTCACTTCTTGGTACCAATATTCTGTCTTAGACTATTTTCTTCTGCATGGAAGGACTCAGTGTTAGTCCCCTCTTGCCTTTCCAACTTATGCCACGTGAGGATGCATCAAGAGGGCCCTTATCAGATGCTTGACATCTTGACTTTGGACTTCCGGCTCCAGAACTTTGAGAGAATAAATTTCTGTTCTTTATAAATTACCCAGCCACAGATATTTTGTTATAGAAGCATAAAACAGACTAAGATAGCTGTTTATCAAAAAATCTGAGATAAAAGACTTACTTTGCCACTCCTTAGCTTGTAGACTGATCAAGTCACTACATTTGTGGATCTTAAATTTCTTTATCTATAAAATGAACTTCCTACACAGCCTATGCATATGGTAGTTCCCAACTCTATTTGAAAAATCTCTAAGTCTTTGCTGTGTCATTGGGTTATAAATGTCTAAACATGTTACAATAAAAATAGTAGCAAATCAAAGTGGTTTGGAGCAGATAACTTCCTTCCCCACCACTAAGCAGTGCAGCTTCTTAAAAATTCTTGGCTTTCCTAAATATTTCATCCTTCTAAACCAGGGGTGGGGAAATTTTTCATGTCTGAAGACCACATTAATTTAGCTGTAGTCAAATAAGGCTGCATTCAAGAAATTTCAATTAGGTATACTTAAAAATGTACATTATTTTGTAAAAATCTAACTACTATGTACTTAATAATCTCAAAAAATGAAAACAATTTGTTAATTTTAAAGGTAGCTAGCCTTTTAATGACTTTTTTGTGTCTTCTTTTTGTTGCAAAGCATTTGAATATTTGGTTACAGCATGGAGGTCTGCAGTTTCAGTTGATCCTCTAGATGAGTATCAGTCAATTGTGACCTTAAGGGCGTCTTGATTTGGGTTAAGTAGGAGAATGTGGATTTACAGAAATAAGTGGTTGAAAGGCAGGAAAGCATTTTTCAGGCATGTTACCAAAGGCATGGGTATTCTACTACATTTTTCCATATTTCAATTGCATCCTTCTTAGCATCAAGTAACGACTTTAAATGCCATCTACTGAGAGCTCAATCAATTCCATCTGTAGTTTTGTAGGAGCCTTGGTGATATCAACTAGGTGAGGCTGAAATGTTAATTTGAGTGTGATGTCATGATTCGCAAAGTCAGTAAACCTTTTATTATATTCTCCAATTAATAGGTCTATAAGAGCTGTGTATTCTTCAAATGATTCTCATATATCATCCTGCTCATTAATGACCTTTGCTAAATGGGAAAAATGTTCATCTAAAATTTCCCTTTGAGGAAGTGGTGTTTTGAAAAAAAAAAAGTTTTTGAAATGCTTGCATTTTTGCCACATATCTATACTTAGTTTTACCTTGCACAGAAATATTCAAGTCATTTTGATTTGAAATGATATCACACAGAAATGCTAGATTTCTAAGGAAATCTTCTTTCAATAATTCACATTGCTGATTCTGTTCTCCATAAATTTTAATTACCTGTTCTTACAGATAAAATTCTGGCTAACACTTGTCCCTGTGATAGCCAATGCACTTTAGAATGATAAAGCAAATCCACACTGAATACCTCATCATTCAATTTTAGCATATTACCAAACTGAAGATGCCATCTTGCATTTGCACAAATATAGTTAAGAATACTGATAACTTGTTGCAAAGTGTCACTTAAAATAGTAGCTTTAACACTGAGATTTTGCTGATGCAAGATATCATGAAAAGAAATGAGAGCATCCGGATCTGTTAATACTTTTTTTATGTGTGCAGTAAACCCTTCATGTTTTCCTGTCTCGGAAGGTGCACTGTCTGTACGTACACTCACTACATTTACCAAATTCAGTCCAACTTCACAACATTTATCTTGAAAGTTGTTGAAGATATCTGTTCCCTCTATTATATTCACAAGAATGCCCAAAGTGAGTAATTCTTCATAGCAAAGAAAACCTGTAATGACCCGAATGAAGTGTAAAACCTGCACTGAGTCAGTAGTGTCAGTTGATTCATCCAAAGTGACTGAATAATATATATATTTTCCTTTTGAAGTATTGCATGAAGTTGTTCTGTTAAGTTGAAGGCTAAATCATGCTGCCAATCAGTTATGGTTTTCCTTAAAAGAGGTAATCATTTGCACTTTGAAACATTATCAGGCTCTAAGCATCCTACAACTTTGACAATGCATTCTTTCACAATTTCTACATTGCTGAATGGCTTCCCTTTTTTCCCGAGTATATAAGCTACTTTATAAGTTGCTTCAGTGGCATTACTTCCAGGTTTTATTGCTGCTTGAAAGAATTGTCTTTGCTTTGATTTTCATCTTTTAATTTCTGCAATACAACCTTTCATGTCTGTCCCTCTAATTTAAAATATTTGTGGTCCTTATGAGTGTTATAATGCTTATGAGCATTGAACTTCTTTAATGTTGATATTGCAGTATCACAAGGCAAGCAAATCATCTTAACTTTAGCAGAAACAAGATAATATTGCAATTCCCAATCCTCATTTAAAAAAAATCTGTTTTCTTCCTTCAACATCCTCTTGGTCTTCTTTGACATGATGGACCGTTAAGCAGACAGAATTAAAAAATACTGTCAAGTTGTGCAACTATTCACAAATTCCACTTTAAACAGAAACACAGTGCACTGTTGTCAAAAGCTGACAACAGACTGGAGTACTAGACTCCCGAAAACTCTTGCCAACCACCCCTATGGGGTAGTGGCACCAGTCAGGCGAGGGAAGTTTGAACTACATCATAAGTATAGCAGTGATCAATTTAGCCTTTATGACTTACTAATGTTCTAATTGTGTCAGTCAATCTGGGAGGATTATTTTGGTGAAACTTGTTTTATTCTTGTAAAAGATGAACAAAAATGTATTAATAAAAATAAAAGGATTAATTCTGTAAAATTTGGATTCAGTCAAAATGCCACTCTTAAGGCCCTAGAAGGCTACATGTGGCCTTAAGGCCACACGTTTCCCACCCTTGTCCTAAATTAACCCTTGATAATTTGCCAGTGAGAAATACTTTTACAGAAAAGAGTCAATATATGCTACTTTTTCCTCAGGTGTTGGATTGTCGAATAAAAGGTGTAGCTTGGGGAATGCTTATGCATATATTATTTATCACAGAAGCTGTAATTTCTTGTGTCTTATGTGAGCATTCCAGTGTATAAATAATTTGTGTTTGTTAATTTGATGCCTTTTCTGCAATTGTCATGCTTTGAGGGTGCTTGTGAAAGGTTCAAGTTAAGGTTCAAGTTATAAAATAATATTAGAATAATTTTAAATATATTGTTAGCTACAGACATTTTCTAACGTAATTGTGCATGTGAGTTTGGGGAAGAATATTGTTACTGTACATGAGTTTTGTCTTTAGATTTAGGTGAATCTGTTATGTGGGGGGTTTCACACTAGCATTTTCTATCTCCTTGCCTTCACTTAAGATGACACATTGATCAAAGGTGGCAAAACATGAAATTATGTCCAGATGTAAAAATGTCACATGCTATTTCAAAGTCCTCCTGCAGTTGGAAGATTTCCTGATTATCTGGACCCACCATGGGAATTAAAACTCAGTGTGCCTGACATTACAGCATGTTTTAACAAGAGCACAATTATATTCCTATCCTGTTCCAATATAGAGTTGCCTAGTCAGAATTGTTAGACAAGTCCATGGAGGATAGGAGTTGTCGCCAAGGATCAGCTCACACGGGAAAGTAAAACGAAGTCAATGATTTCTTCCTTTATAAAAATCACTAATTATATTTTATTTAAAAATATGTGCTTCCAGTCCTGGAGCAAGCCCTGAGAATGTAAGAAAATCAGTCTATTTTGAAATTATGTGGTGAAATCTGTTACTTTATTTAATAAAAACTATTAGCTATTTCCTGCTTCTCTTTAAAAAAAAATCTAGGACACATGCAGCAACCATCACAGTGATAAAAATAAGACATTTTGGAAATATGTCTGCAATATTGTCAGCCTTATTTTTATGAAGAAAGGAAGCTCCTTTGTGAGCTTCATTTTTATTGAAAAATATTGATCGAACACCTATTTCATATCAGGCAATTTGCTAGGCTCTGGGGTACAAGAAATACATAAATACAGTTCCTGCCTTGACAGAACTCACAGGGTAGCAGAGGAGACAGAAATGCAAACAAAATTAATTCCCTAGTCAGAAAGAAAAAATGAGGAGAAAATAAATAATTACAACTCAAAGAAGATAAGAGTGTCTCATAACACAGGCTCAACAAAATGCTCATCTCTAATACCAACCGCAGAAAATTTGTCTTCAAAAAATAGTAGTCATTCCTAAAAACATTCACCTGAGTCTAAAGGCAAAACTCACATACAGTGCTTTTTTTAATTGCAAAAAATTGAAAATATTCAATTATTAATAATAGTTTCTGATTAGTTTATTTCTTCTAAATTCAAGAATCACTTAACCTCACTAATGTTTGACCTTCTCAACAACAAAACAATAAGGCTTTTTTTTAACTCTAGTCTTATTGACATTTGGTGTGTACACTTAAAGGAAAAAAATAATTCTAATAAAACCACAAACATAAAGCAATAGGAAAGCTAAAAGGAAGGGAGAAAGTTTTATTGTGGTGTCTCATAGGTCCATGGTGGAAAGGTAGAGGCATGCAGAAATGTCTGATCTCCTATTCTACTTCCATGAGAGCAACCCAGTATTCACCTGCATCAAATATGAGCACTAACAAAAGACATATTTGAAGAAAGAGTCATATAGGTTAAGTGATTATTTTTCTCTACAATTTTAATATCATAGGGAGTGCTTTCGATTTCTGTGGAAGCAAGAGTAGTTTAATCTCATTGAAAATTTGACTAAAATCTTTACTTTGTTTTGTTTTGTTTCCTTCGAGGGTCATGGTTTCCACTCATTTTTGTGGTTAAAAGAATACTAAGTATTCCAAAATTGTGCCTTTTTTTTCAAAATATTACTGGGGTTCAAGTGTTTTTAGTTACACGGATTGCTTTTGTAATGCTTGAGTCAGGGCTATAAATGTGCCCATCGCCCAGATAGTGTTCACTGTACCCAATAGGTATATTTTTGCTCAGCCCCTCTTCCCCCCTACCCACTGCTTGATTTCCACTGAGTTTTACCTCCTTCTGTGCACATGTGTGCTCATTGGTTAGTTCCAATTTAATAGCAAGTACATATTGTGTTTGTTTTCCATTCTTTAGATACTTCACTTAGGATAATGGTCTCCAGTTCCATCCAAATTGTCTCAATAGGCATTAATTCATCCATTTTTTGTGGCCGAGTAGTATTCCATGGTATATGTATACATCACATTTTGTTAATCCACTCATGAATTGATGGGCATTTGGGTTGATTCCACATCTTTTCAATTGTGAATTGTGCTGCAATAAACATTCGAGTGCAAGTGTCTTTTTGATAAAATGACTTCTTTCCCTTTGAGTAAATATCCAATAGTGGGATTGCTGGATTGAATAGTAGGTCCACTTTTAGTTCTTTGAGGAATCTCCATATGTTTTCCATAGAGGTTGTACTAATTTGCAGTCCTACCAACAATGTATAAACATTCCTTTCTCTCTGCATCCAAGCCAGCATCTATTGTTTTTGGACTTTTTAATAAAAAACATTCTAACTGGGGTAAGGTGATGTCTCATTATAGTTTTAATTTGCATTTCCCTGATGCTTAGTGATGTTGAACATTTTTTCATGTTTATTGGCCAATTGTGTATTTTCTTTTGAAAAGTTTCTTTTCCTGTCTTTTACCCGCTTTATAATAGGGTTGTTTGATCTTTTTTTTTTTTTTTTTTTTTTTTTTTGCTGATTTGCTTGAGTTCTTTGTAGATCCTGATTATTAGCCCTTTATTGGATGTATAGCTTGTGAATATTTTGTCCCTTTCTGTAGGCTATTTGCTCTGTTGATTATTTCCTTAGCTGTGCAGAAGCTTTCTGATTTAATCAAGTCCCATTTATTTATTTTTGTTGTTGCTGTGATTACCTTTGGGGTCTTCTTCATAAATTCTTTGCCTCTTTGGTTTCACTCTTTCTGCAATCTGACCAATCTGAAAAATTTCCTCTGAGTTTATGAATTTAACCCATTCCTTTTAGTTAGATTTGATAAATCTTTCTTCTCTTATATAAAAGATATATCTTCTTAATTCACTTTTTGTGAACATTTCTTACTCAGTATGCCACTGAGGATCAAACAACAAATGAGAAAATAAGTAAAATTAAGTGGTAAAAATACCATGTTGTGATAGTTTGGGAAATCATATTCCATGTTTTCAAGAAATTATAGTTCCATGAAGGAAAGCAAATAAATAGAGGTTGATGGATTATATGGAGTTTTCTTAAGGAAACTGGATATCCCAATCTTGAATTGAGAAAAGGAGAAGTGAAAAAGAGAAGGAAGTTAAAAATGTTTGGAATGCACCACTTTGAGTGACGTGGAAAAACTCCATACTCAGTAGATGCTTTTTTTCCCTTAGTCTCAATAAATTTTTTATACCAAGCAAAATAAAACAGTTTAACCAAAGGAAGTAGTCTTTCACTTCTAAGGGTGTAGTCTTGGGGATAAATAAGCCAATTAGGAGTGAGTTGTCTATACTTATGTGGCAAACTGCTTCTGTAACCAGAAGTGGAAAAAAGTTAGTCCCAACCCAGGAGTGCTCTATTGTGCGTTTGTGTTTGGAAACGATGCTTTGAGACTGACTCAACTTGACTGTCTTTTTTTCTTCTCCCACCCCACCACGTCCTACTCTCTGCCCAAAAGTTTTAGGCTTAGAAAGAGTAAAACCATGAGTTATGTAGAAGAAAAGGCATTGGCTTTATATCCATTTTGGTCAGATTCATCTTGAGGAGGAATATAGGGAATGTGGGAATAATCTGTTTAGTACAAAGGATGAGAGATTAAATGGACAGTTTGCAGATACCAGTAATTTCTTACTTGTCCACTCACCACCATCAAAATAAGTACTGCTTCAAGACTCTGGATGTTAATAGTGATTAATTTATTTATTTATTTTGGGGACAACTGGCATGTTTCATTGTCGGTGTTGATTTCATTGAGTTGGCTGCTTAAGTGCTCCTTTCTTTGAATGTATATTAGATAGAGCAGGGACTTGAAATATTGTGTTAAATAAAGGAAAATACAATGGAATCATTACATTTGTTGATTTTGGTGTAAACACTTTGGACTACCATTACACTTACACAATGTAAAAATGTTATTTGGCTGAGACAAACTTTATGGATGTGCATTTGCTGCTTGTACACTACATGCCAAAGTAGGTGGGCCTTTCATTCCAGAAAACTGAAATAAGCACATAGTGGTGGACCTAAGCACCACGTTTTTAATTCTTATTGTGTGAACCAGATCATGTGTAATAGTGGTTTAAAACTGCATTGCTTTGCAAACTTACCCATTCATATTGACAAATAAAGAGGAAAAACTGCAAACAAAATACGAAATTCCAACCATTGTTAATACAGTGCTGTATACCTAGAATAAAAAATAAATTTTAGGAATAAAGCTAAAACCGTTATTTAAGGAGTAATTCTATCAGAAATTCTCCTCATTTTCTCCTTCTTTCTGAATATCACTAATGAAGAAATAAGGTAGAAGATTATCTTAACTAAATGTTATAGTTTGAACGATTCTGTGAAACTTTAGTCTTCTAGGCAACACTTCTTGGATTTAGCACAGAAAGCAAATGAAGAGAAACTAGAAAATTTAGTCAAACGCTATATAATTTTATTAGCTATGATTTTAATTCCTTTATATTCTAGATTCTGGCTAGGATTTACTTTTAATTCTAAAATAACTAATTCTGATTCTCAATCAAAAGCCTATGTACTATATAAGATGGCAAATTTTTTGTGTATAAACTTAATTGTATTATTTTTACATTTCTGCTATTTTCTGTGACTAAGAGACAATGTAGCATTTTATCATCATGCAGTTTGTGTTTCTTAGCTTTTAAATATTAGATTCAGGGCATTACTGCTGCAAAAAATGTTGCATTGGGTCAACTATCTCCTATCTTCACTGAATGAAAACATCCAAATATTATTTTTTATGTTTCAGAAGAAAGTGACCTCATATATGGGATTTTGTGAGTTGAGAGCAATATAATTGAGACAACAATAACAAAAATGTTGAATTACGAAATAACATGAAAACATTAGGCACCCAAAGAGTTTTCAAAAATTAAAGAAAAATGTTGTATTATAAATTGCAAAAAGGAATTTGCAAGCTTGGTAAAACTAATGCTATCTCTTTTTTTTTTTTTTTTAGATATTTTACCTCTTTATTGTGGAAAATTAAAAACATACAAAAGTAGAGAATAGTATAAGCCTTACCTCCTCCCACAATGTACCCCTCATCCAGCTCCAGAAATGGGGCACACATGACCAATCCTGTTTCATCTATACCCCTACCTGCTTCCTACCCACCCTCCCCTCGTTGGATTGTTTCAAACCAAATCACACGTTAGTCTACTAATTTAATGGATAATGCTATCTCTTGAATAATGCATACTTTATTTCTCTATTAATTTGTGAAAATTGTGAAACATTTGAGTTCTTTTGGACAAAAAATGAGTCATATTACACAACAACAAACATTTCGGAAACATATTTAATAATTAATTGAGAAGGACTAGTGGTAAAATCACTACATAACAAACTTCTAATAAAAATGTTATTTTAATATTTGATTTGAAAGTTTAAGTAAAATGCCCAGACCTTGGTTTCTAAACATTCTACACTAAAAGATGCATAGGCTCCTTGGAGAAGTGGTTGATTCCAAGACTAAGGCAAGGAAAATAGAAAATAAATCTAGAACATCTTGTGATCCTAGAAGGTAAGGAAGTGCTCAAAAAGAATGAGAGTTTATCAATAGAGCACAACAGCAAACCCACAGGAGTTCCTAATGGCCAAAGTTGGAAAAATTTGAACAACAAAATACATGGTGATAGTTTGCATGTTAATCCATACAATAAAATAAGTACCCATGAGGCTATACTGATAAAAAATTATTTTAAAAAGTATTCACATGACTGAAAAGAAACCATTATTTATTGTGGAAGAAGTACAATTAATAAATGCAAAAGGAAAAAGTAAAATGCAAAATCCCCATTGGGCAAACACCACAGTAATACTTGTTACAGATAGATGGACAGTAAAATTAGTGAGTGAAATTGCCCAGAGAAGCAGGATATTAACATAGTCTCAAAATATCTCCCCCAAGCTATGCATTACTACAAATGGAAAGATAGTAACTTTATGGTGAACAGACATAGTTGTTACCACGTTAACCAAGTGAACAAATTCAACATCATTGATAACGACATATCAACAACACAAACCCTTTGATATGATGCAATAGAGATACAACATGATTTCTGTGGTAAT
Organism: Daubentonia madagascariensis; assembly: GCA_023783475.1. Classification (NCBI taxonomy): domain Eukaryota; kingdom Metazoa; phylum Chordata; class Mammalia; order Primates; family Daubentoniidae; genus Daubentonia; species Daubentonia madagascariensis. The sequence goes on along the minus strand of JAKFHU010001569.1, from coordinate 41,877,973 downwards.
GTGGACAAAAATATATAACCTCATTCTGATAATAAAAATATCAGCCAAAAAAAACCCCAAATTTACAGACATACTAAAAAGCTGATCAGCACTCTATAAAAGTGTCAAGGTCACTGAAGACAGGTAAAGACAAAACTACACAGATTGGAAGAAACTAAGGAGAAATAACAACCGAATTCAATGTGGGAACCCAGGTAGGATTCTGTTTGAAGAGATCATTAAGGACAAAACTGGTGAAAATTGAAAAAGTCTGTTTAGGTAAAAGTATTGAATCAACATTAATTGCCAAGTTTTGATAATTACATCATGATCATGTAAGATTTTCACCTTATGAGAAGCTGAGTGAGGGAATTCTCTGTAATTTTGTAAACTTTTCTGTAAATCTAAAATTAGTTCAAAATAAAGGTTTAACAAGCTTTTTATATTCTGATAATGACATAAAACACTTGCAAATGATTAGAAGATTCAATAGGATAAAAATTCAAAACAAGTAAGTTGGAGAAATTAAAATGCAGTAAATATATAGAAGATAATCATAGAGGCAGATCACATGCATGAAAAAAGAGAGTGGTAAAAGTAAACAAGAGGTTGTTAGATTTAGAAATGTATGATTCTTTGTCACAGGATTGGAAAAACAAGCACCACTGGTACTCACCATCAAATTGGTACTAACTGATGAACACTTACATCACACAGGGCAATAACATTCATCAGAGGGCGGGCGGGCGGGAGGGGGGTGGAAGGGATGGGAAAAACTCTCACTGAATGGATGTGGGGAGCACAGTTTGGGGGATGACCACGATTGTGGCTCTGACACGGGCAGAACAGGGGCAATGTGTATGGCCAAAGTGTTGTACCCCCATGATATTCTGAAATTAAAAAAATAAATTAAAAGAAAAAAAAAATAAAATAAAATGACCTCATACTGAGCTGAACAGACACCTTCACTCCATCTCTTGGGGGCCCCCATCCCTTAGGGGGTGACAGTTAAGGTAGGGGGAAGGCTGAGGATAGGAACGGTCAGGAATGGACTAAATCTCAGGTTGGGGCTGGCTGTCAGGAATGGGGTGAGGTGAGGGATGGGGTAAGTCCAAGAATGGGGCAACATTTCCTGTTGTGCATTTTTCTTGATAATAAAATCACTGAAAAGTTAAAAAAAAAATAGAAATGTATGATTCTTAAGGATATAGCAAATGAAAAAGAAAAAAATTGGATAAAATTTATCCAATTCAAACTTAGAATTATTTAAGTGCTAGATTTAGTTAATAAAGCACTATATATATGCTCATTTCATTTTCGCTATTATTCAGATTCAAAAACTATGCATCTTGGGAATTGGGCACATTGTGTTAAAATCTACATAGAGGAAAAAATGCCAGCATAGCTAAACAATTTCTTGAGTTTTACTGAGGCATAATTTACATACTATAAAATTCACCTATTGCAGGTATACTGTTAATATTTTTTTATAAATTTATAAAATTGTGTCCCCATCATCACAATTCAGGTTTAGAACATTTTCAATGCTCCAAAAAGTCTCCTCATGCCCTATGCTTTCCACAGCTCCAGGCAAACACTGATTTGATTTCTGTTCTTATAGATTTACTTTTCTGAAAACATTATATAAATGGAATCATATAATATGTAGTCTTTCGTGTCTTGCTTCTTTCAATTGACATACTTTTGTGATATATCTGTGTTGTTGCATGCATCAGGAGTTTGTTCCTTTTTATTATGGAATAATATTCTATTGTATGGATATATATGACACTTTATCTATTCACATTTTCATGGGTAATTGGGTAATTTCCAGTTTCAGGCTACTATATGAATAATGTTGTCATGAACACTTGTGTGCAGGTGTCTCTGTAGACATATGTTTTCTTTTCTCTTGGGTAGATACCTAGGAATGGAATTTCTAGGAATGGAATTCTTAGGTTGCCTGATAAATGTTTTAAGAAACTGCCAAGTTCTTTTCAATGTGGCCTCATAATTTTCCATTCCTATCAGCAATGTAAGAGGATTCTGTTTTTTCCACATCCTCATGGATACTCAGAATAGTTAGTCTTTTTGATAGCCATTCTAGTGGGTGTGTAGTGATATTTCATTATGGTAGATTTTAACTTGCATCTCCTAATGACTAATGTTGGTGGGCATCTTTTTCATGTGCTTACCAGCCATTTATATATATTATTTGATGAAATGTCTATTCAAATTTTCTTCCTGTTAAAAATTGTTTTTCTATCTTTTGAGTTTTAAGTAATCTTTACACATTTTGAATACAAGTCTTTTGTCTGATTTATTTATAATTTGCACATAGTTGCTCTCAGTCTGTAACCTACCTTTAGATTTTGTAATGTTGTCTTTTGAAAACCAAAAACTTTTAATTTTGATAAAGTCCAGATTATTATTACCTTTCCTTTCATCGAGCATACTTTTGGTATCAAATATAAGAACTGTTTACCTCATCCAAGGTTACAAGGAAGTTCTACTATTTCTACAAGTTTTAAAGATCCAGCCCTTATAGTTGGGTCTAAAATACATTTTGAGTTATTTTTGTTAATTGCTTAATGTCAGAGTCAAAGTTTACGTTTTTGCATAAGGATATACAATTGTCCCAGCACAATTTATTGAAAAGATTATGCTTTCCCCCATTGAAATGTCTTTGTCAAGAATTAATTGACCAAAGCATAAAAGTTTATTTCCAAACATTCTATTCTAGTTCTGTGATCTCTGTGTCTATCTTTATTCTAATATCATCCTATCAGTTTTACTTTAGCTCTGCATTAAATTTGGAAATAGGGTAGTACACATTACCTAACTTTAAATTGAATTGTTTTCTTAATTTTATTTTTTCTTGCTAATATACTGTAACCATATTTTTGTATATTGATCTTCTATCAGGTAACATTGCTAAATGTAATTAGTTATGACAGATTTTTTATTATTTCTTTAGGCTTTACAAAATGCAGGATAATGTTGCATGTGAGAAAAGAAAGTTTTACTTCATCCTTTCTAATTTGTATGATTGAATTTTTCTTTTTTAAAATTTCTTTTATTTTATTTTTCCATCTTCTTTCCCTCCCTCTGTTTCTTTCTTCCTCCATCCTTCCTTTTTCTTCCTTTTGCTTTATCGCACTTGGTAGAATTCAATGTTGAATGAAAGTACTGATGGGATATCTTTTCCTTTCTTCTGAATCTGAGGAGGAAAACATTTCATCTTCACCATTAAGTATGCTGTTAGAGTAGGTTTTTCACAAATACATGACCTTCATTGAGTTAAAGAAGTTTCCTTTCATTTCCAGTATGTTGAGGATTTTTTTTTTGTCATGAATGGGTATTGGATTTGCCAAATTATATTTCTGTGTTATTGAGATGATCATGTGTCTTTTGTCCCTTAGTCCTTTAATGCTGTATATTATTCGATTTTGGAATGTTAAACCAATTTTGAATTTCTGGTATAAATTCCATTTAGACATGATCTGTTATCCTTTTATATATATTTTATATATTTCTGGCCTTGGTTACCTATTATTTTCTTAAGGATTTTTCAAATATAATCTCGAGTAATAATGGTCTGTAGTTTTCTATGCTTATGATATCTTTGGTTAAATTTGGCATCAAGGCCTCATAGAGTAAATTTGAAAGTGCTCTTTCCTAAAATTTTCTAAAAGTATTTGTGTAAGACTGGCATTTTAAAAAATTTAAATTTTGTAGTGAATTATTTCAGCCTGAGGTTTTTTTTGTGGGGAAATATTTAATTCCTAATTTATTTTGTTACTTTTTATTGGCCTATTCAGATTATCTACTTTTCTTGAGTCAATTATGGTAATTTACATCTTTCAAGAAATTTATCCATTTTATGTTGTCTACTTAACACAACACAAAATGGACAAATTCCTTGAAATTCACAATATTCCTTTCTAATCCTTTTAATATTCTATGGAGACATTAGTCTAGTGATGTCCTCTCTTTCCGTCCTGATTTAGGTATTCTGTGTCTTCATTTTTTAGAGGGAGAGTGGACTGTCAAAGGAAACCAGAGCTGAGCACTTAAAGCAGTAAAAGCAGATTTTAATCAGGAACTATTGCAGGAGGGGAAAGGAGACTTCAGTACAGAACTGTGCTCAATTACGAACATAGCGTGGACAAGTGGGAATTTACAGCCAAGGAGTAGGATGAAGATCAGTGGAAGGAAAATTAATAAAAGGAAACGTGAGGATTAAGGGGAGATTGTGGTGAAATAGATTTAAGAGGATTCCTGCTGATGGCAGGCCAGGGTGATCAGATAGCACCTAGAGATTGATGGCAGGTGAGGGAATTGATCAGATATGGAAGGTGGGGGATTCTAAGTTAAATTAACAATCTCTACCTGTTAACAATCTCTAATTTTTGATTAGAGTTTTAATCTATCCACATTTAATGGAATTATTAAAAGTGTAATTTGGATTAACCTCTGCCATTTGCTATTTGCTTTTTATATGTGTTATATATTTTTTCCTGTTTTTTCTTTGCTACCTCATTTTGTGATTATTAAATAAATTTTATTGGACCATTTTTTATTTCTCTGTTATTTTCTTAGCAATTTTTTTAAGTTATTTTCTTTGTGGTCACTATAGGTATTACAATGTAAATCTTCACTAATTAAATCAATTTCAGGTTCAGAATTTACTGAGTAAATTCTGGAAATAAATAGCAACTTTTCTCCAGTATAGTTTTAATTTTACTCCTGCTTTTCCACAATTATTTTCATATATATTTCATTTATATATACAATAACCCCAATAATATAGTGGTATAGTTATTGATTTTTACAATAATATTTTCTTTAACTATTTAAGAAAAGAGAGAAAGATATGTATTTGCACTTTTTCATATTTATCTACATTTTTTGTCATTTTTGGCACTCTATTTTTTCCTGTAGTTTTGAGTTACCATCTGATGCCATATTGTTTAAGCCTGAAAGACTTCCTTTAATATATTTTAAGGCATATATACAAGGAATAAATTCACGTAATCTTTGTTTATCTCTGAATATCTTTATTTTATTTCATTTTGATGGGTAGTTTTATTAGATATGCCTTCTGAGTTGACAGGATTTGTTTGTTTGTTTGTTTTGTTTTTGCTTTCAGCACTATGAAAAGGGCATCTTACTGCTTTCTGGATTCCATTGTTCTGATGAGGAACAAGCCATTAATCATACTGTTGTTTCTTCGTACATGATTAATCATTTTCTATTGCTACTCTGAAGATTTTTTTTTTGCCTTTGTCTTTAGGTAGTTTGGGTATGATGTGTCCAGATGTAGATTTCTCATTGTCCCATGTGGAGTTTTTTGTGCTTCTTGGTTCTCTGTAGGTTAATGTTTATTATCAAATTTGGGGAGTTTTAGGTCATTATTTTTCTAAATAGTTTTTCTTTTCTCTTTTTCTGGAACACCTATAACATGCATGTAGGTATACTTGATGTTACCCTATGTGTTTTTAAGGCTCTATTCTTTTGTAAATTTTTTTTCTCTGTCTTCAGATAGGATAAATTGAATTGATTCATTTTCAAGTTTGTAGTTTCTTTCTTCTGTCACTTAAAAATCAGTTGTTGAGCCAATCTATTTTCATTTTGATTATAGTACTTTTCCACTTTAAAATATCTAGCCATTTGATTCTCTTAAAAGTTTCCGTTTCATTATTGAGATTCCTTATTTGTTTATTCACTGACCACATATGTTCTAATTCTTTAAACGTGGCTTCTTTTAATTCCTCAAACATATTTGCAGTTGCCACTTTGAAGTCTCTGTTATATCCAATATCTGCACCTATTCAGGGACAGTTTCTGTTGACTGCTTTATTTCTTGAGTGAAACAAACACATTTTCTGTTTCCTTGCATGTCACATAGTTTTTGTTGAAAACTGGACATGTTAGAGGATATATTATACCTACTTTGAATTCTGCAGTAGCTGATATTGCTACCCAGTTATTATTTTTTTTAAATTCTTCTTTTTGTTTTTTATTCTGGCTTCTTAGGGGTTGCTCCTGTCTCTACACACCTCAATAATCAGTCACTGTTTGGTTAGAGGTTGTACTCAAGCACTTGAGCCCGTAAGATTTCTGCCCTCTGCAGATGGATCTGTGTTTAGCTATGGGGCACATTTAAAGTTCAGAGAGTTATCAAGTCTTTTTTGGCATTTACTTTCCACTGTGTCCTCTGGGATCTCCCCTGCATGTGCATGTAGCCTGCCAGTCAGCCAAGGATTAATTATGAGTTTGTCTCATTCTTCTAATACTTTTATTTCTAAGATTTTCTTGCAAATATATGGCAGGTCCATTGCTATACCCAAATCAGCCTGCAATCTGATGTTAGCAGAATTAAAGACTTTCCCATTTATTTCATATTGAGTTTGTTATTTTACTGACAAGACAACTTGGCTTATACTTTTGTCCTTTGCTGCAAGTCATGGCAGCACTCATCATGTAGTGACACTCCTATGTTAGGTGGCCAGCAGCATACTAACCAAGCTGGGGGCTGGGTATGAGTGCAGGCCCAGGCACAAAGGCCACTGTCTCACATAAGTCTTATTTAATATTCAGGCAGCTTTTCACAAATAATGACTTTTCAATGTGTTGCTTACCTTTAATAGTTTCCAGAGCTTTTTTTGCCAATCTTGCCCAATTTTATAGGTTTTTTTGGGGGGGGGTGGGGAGATGGGGTGGGAAGTGATTTGCTAGCTTCTTCATTTTGTCACAGTCACATACAATTTTTTAAAAATGAGTATTGAGTAGGAATTCACTATAATAATTTACTTATGTCTTACTATGAATTTGCGATAATCAAAACAGTATGAAGCTGAAACAGAAATAATTTACAGTCTATAAATAAAAGTACATAAAATGATCTGATAAAATATGGAAATAAATATGTGACAATGCATTGCTTAAAATAAATGAGTAGTTCATTTAATAAATGGGTGTGATATCATTGGTTGTCCATCGGGAAAAAACAAAGTTAAACAATAAGTCTACCAAAAATAAATCACACCATAAAATAACATAATAAATTACTATAAATCAAAGATTTAAATCTCAACAATTTATAAATAAAAATATTAGCAGAAAATTATATAATTTTAAGGCAAGTGAGATTTCCCTAAACAAAACTTGAAGCTCAAAAGCTCCAAATAAAACAAAATGCATGGGGAAAAAAAATCATACATAAAGTGAGGAGTCAAATGATAGATACTCTGAGGGTAAGAAATTTGTAATAAATACAAGGGAAAAATAGCACTATCGAAAATGGACCCAAAGTCATAAAGTTAATGAGAAAAAAACAACAGAGGAGAATTGGTGAACGAGTTTGTGGTGGGCATTGGGGCACTGCCATTCAGATCTCTTTTCAGGAGAGAATCTACCACAAGGCCACTGAGCTGACAACCTCTGGCTGAAGATGCCTTCTGGATCCATCTCTGCTACCACATGCCTCTTCAGACACCCAGCAATAACTGAATAAGGCAATGTTATAAGGACTCACCATTTCTGCCCAAGGCAGGAGCAATACTTATATCATTCCTCCCCACTGGATTGGCAAAGGCTTTCTCAGAACTGCTTTTTCTACAAAATTCCCTTTCCTTCCATCTTGACTTTCACAGCTCTTACACGGGCATCTTTGTCTAAAGCTTCCCTACCCACTCCTACATACTCTCCTCTTTATCTTTCCTGTGAATTACCCACAATAAATATTTTTTCTTCCAACACCTTCTCATATTCCCTGTCATTGTTCCTAAAATAAGGTTCTAAGAACTAGGAGCTTAAGAACCCAGAATTATGACCAAAAAAAAGGGTGCTTCACCAACTCTTTCAATGCAGGGAGTTGTTATTACGGCAGAAGGAGTCTGCCATGAGAAGAAACATGGGTAAGTAGGTTGTAAGTTGTATCATTGTGCACAGTCAATAAACTGATCAGGTGAATTAAGATTTGAGCACTAGTCTGCTATTTTGATGATAGAAGAATTTCATAGTTACTCTTGTGTTAAAAAAAAGAAAAATAAATAAATCACAAAATTTATCACAATAATAAATGTGAAAGAAATACAAATCATGAAGGGCTGAACATAATAAACAGTTGTGTGAACAAGCCATGTGCTTTCTGTTGCTGAATGTTTGCATGTTTAATTCTTTCTGCCAAAATACTCCCTCTTCTTCTCTTTGTTATTATCTGCCTACAATGAGGTCAATGTTACTCCTAGTGCAGGTCAAGGACCACCGTCAAGTGCTGTCATACACTTTTTCTTATTAGAAGATATCACAAATCTTTAAATGACTTAAAATGATTTAAATGTAATTAAATATTAATTTTGTAATATCCTAATATCTTTCTCTTCTACAAGATTATAAACTTCATTAAAGAAGAGACCGTGTCTTTGTTCACTCGTATACTTTTATCACTTAACACAGGACTTTACCTTAGTAGACTCTCTACAAATATTCATTACATGATTGCATAGTTACATAAATAGAATTCAAATAGCCTAACATGTTGCATTTATGTAATTATTTAAGGTTTCCAAAGCATTTTCAGTACAAAATCTTATTTAAATTTCACAGTTACTGTGTACAAGATGAGCATCCTTATTCCCATTTTATAGATGAACAAATTGTATCTCAATAAAATAGACTGGCACAACACTGGTTTTAGAATAAGGGTGAAAAAGGGTTTCACAATTATTGATTATTCTCAGTTTTCTATCCTTGCTACTCATAGGGTGGTCCTCAGACCTAAGACATTGATGTCACCTGAGCTCTTAGAAATTCAAAGTCCCAGACAGGTTCCCTTTACAAAGCCACTAAATCAGAATCCACATTTTGAAAATATTCCCAGGTGATTTGCATGCACAGAAACTTTGACAAATATGTTTTAAGGCATATTGGTCATTTTGATGAGTGGAGTGAAGGATGTAGGCATGGTGGCTGGGGTGGCTATAGAGCTAAATTGCTCTGTTTAAGTAAGAGAGAGAGAGGAGACAGAAAGGGTGAGAAAAGAATTAGGGAAAGTCAAGCTTGTAAAGGGAGAAGGAAAGAGAAAAGACTTGATAGCTTCAAAATGAGAAAATTGAAAATTGAGAAAAGATGTCTAATTAAACTTTCCTAATTGAAAATTTCAGTGTTGTTTAATGTAAATTATCTCTCCATATCCATTATGAAAGCTCCAGTAAAATATATATTGCTTATACTTGTGAGGAATACCAAATCAACAACAACAACAACAACAACAACATGAGTATTTTTTTTTGATGTTTATTTATTGGTGACTTTTTGGTCGAATTGTACTCTACCAATAATTTTATTCACAAAGTAATAGGTTCCTTAAAAGGAATGTACAGAAGGCAAATGAAATAGTATGCATAAAAGTACTTTAACCAGAGCAGAAGGTACTAAGTAAAAGCACAGTATTATAATGACAACATTCATGAATTATCATAATTATGAGTGAAAATGCTCATTAATGTTTTTATGGTGTACTCTCTAGAAGAATGCAAATAGAAGCAGTTAAGTCTTGTGGACACACTCTAATTAAATTTATAATTATTACTTTTTTCACTATCAACTACTGTGGAGCCAGACAAAAGCATAAAAACTTAGGAAAAAAAACTTAAGGCCAAAATTGACTGCAATCGAGATAAGAAACAGTTTATTCATGACTATAATAGGTACAGAATAGTCTTCCCTGATGAATTTTCATATAATATTTTATAGGCAAAGAAACCAGTATTCAGTTAAGTTCAAAAAGTCTTATGAGTCCTACACCATGGGGATATGGAAATTTGTGTATGGTACAATCTGTCACTCAAATATCTTAGACCATCCAGACCACTTACATACAATTATGGATGGTGCTGTTTTTAGAGAAATTGTTCTGGAATGCTATTTACTTAGCTCAGTGTAAATACCCTTTCTCTTAAACAAATATATAGATGGTTCACCTCCCAAACACAGATTCTTAGTACATTAGTCAAGTAGTCTATTCTGTCATTATTAATGACAGAAATCCTAATAATTAAAGAGAAAATATTAATGGCTTATATAATTGAAAATTATAAGGTCAGAGATGCTTTTAAGCAAAGCAGGAGCCTGTCATGGAAACATTGCCATCAGAACTATTAATATGTTTCCCTTTTCCTTCCACTTTTGTCTCTGTTTTCTGGACTTTCCTTTATTCTCAGGCAAGCTTTCACTATATGGCAGTAATTACCTAGCATGCTCTTTAGCATCTGGAAGCTTCTGGAGCAGAGAGAAATTTTCCCAGCTTCCATACTGGTTCCAAAACTGACGCTGACTGCTCCACTTGAGTTATATGCCCACCCATGGACCAGGCACTGAATCTAGGGATATGAAGTATTGCCATTGGCTCTCCCAAGGCAGGAGGACTGGAAACTATGTAAATGACAACTCCAGCAGATGGAGCCAGTGCGGACTTGAAAGCAAACTAGTAGTCTCCTATCAGGAGAGAGAGATGAAAGACAGACAAGGGTAGTAAGTCCTTTAGGGGACATGCTTGCATTTTGGTACAAGTTTTATAGTACTTCCCATTGCTATTTGATATGATAAGGGATGTAAAATCCTAATTCACCTTGAAATAGCAGCATCTGCAAATGAACACGTACATTATGTTTGTCTTGAAAAGTAAAATGTGCTTTATGAGGACTGTGTTTCCACCAAGATTTCAAAGAATTAGTTCTAAGGAAACTCAAATTCTATTCACAGAAAATTTTGTTCTTGGTTGCGTTTAGTTTTGTGTTTTGTCTTATTGAAAGCAATGGCAGAAAACCAGTGAAAGTGCAAAGTAATATTAAACCTTAATAATGTAAAAATCATGCCTAGTACCTGAATGTCCTCCTTTATCCTTCTCAACAAGAAGTTGCTAAGCTGTACTTCGCTGAATTTGAAGTCATCACCTGACAGTTTAATCAACTCTTCCCTTTCCTTTGCCAAGAAGCCATCTGGCAGTGTGTCTTTTTACTGAAAATGTGTCCCTGATCCAATTTTCATTTGTTACCCTGTCGGGAAAGTATTCATTCCAATGGGGAACTAAATTTGAGCACTGTTCTTTTATGCCAGCACTAAGGATGAATTTTCACTTTATATTCAATGAGTACATTTTTTTAAGGTTATGGAATGATTGGCAATTCTTTTTTGCTACTTCTGTGTGTTCTGCTGATATTGCTTTCTTGCTGCTTTGTTTTGTCATGAACACTCAAAGGCAGGCTTTTTACTTCTAGTAGAGTGGCATCCCTTTCTTTCATTATGGTGTGTGGACAAATCAGTTAAGTAGATGCAGCTTCACAGACAAAATGCATCCATAAAGAAATGAATACATTAAAAATAAAATAAATGTGCATCTCAATAAATGCACATCTTCAATGCGCATATTTATTTCAGAAAGATAGAGAATACATTTTTCAAAATGTCTTTCCTTCTTTCTATTACACTGTCAAAAATATGACCAAACTAAAGTTGATTCTTTTCTTTCAATCAAATTAGACATCTTTGTGTAAATATCTTTTGTTATGACAGCCATTTTTATAGTATTCTGAGTTAGGTAATATGAAATTGAATGAATGAATTCAATAAAATATGTAAAATTCTTGATCATTTAACAATAAGAAGATAGGCAACTAGGGAAATGGGCCAGAGACAATATGAAAAAATAGAAAAAGAAAGAGCAAAATATTTATAATATTATTTTAAAAATTTGTAGTTTGCTACATGAAAAAAGGCTAACACTTAGTAAATGCAAAGTAGTCAGCTTGCCTGGAAAGTTCTTTCTTCTCTTGCCTGACAAACTCCTTGTATTTCATAGGCAAGTTCCTCCTCTGCTGAGAAGGTTTTGTTGACCCCTTTGTTCTACCTGTGTACACATCTCTATCATAATACCTACCATGCTGTCTTGCTATTATATGTTTAGTTCTTGTGTCCTATTAAGATGTGAATTGTTATAAAGTCTTTGTCTCATTAACTTTTTTTGCCAATGTCTAGAATGGTAGTTAGTATATAACGTGCAATACATGAATGAAAAGATGAGTAATGAAATCTTTCGCAGCTTTCAATAAACAAAAATAAAGCCTCATAGTCCTTTAGAGGGAAAGAGGGAAAAAATAAGAGTTAATTCAAAGCCTCAGAAAATATGTGCTCATATGAACAGCCTGAGGGATCTGTGGCGTTTGTTAGTAAACAAGCACAAGTGTCATAAATACAAGCCATCACTCTTCTAAAGAAAAATGTGGAAGCATTTTTGAGAAATGACACTCTACATTTGGTTTACTAGAGAGGATTGAAAGTTAATAAATAACATGGACAAAACAATAAAATGTGGAGTTAAAACTGTTTTGAGCTGTTTTCAGGGAATCAAAGATGCCAGTTAAATTAACCAGATAGCCCAAAGCAGAAGAGGAGACAAAACAAACATTCAAATTGAAGCAAATCAGAGGCTCCTTATATAGAACTTAAACTAAACCTTCGGAAGAAATAGGAGCTTGATCATATCAAACCTAGGGGAAAAAAAAAAGATGTTTCCTACTAATAGGTAAGAAAAACCCCATTACTGGTTTCTGGAGAAAAGACCTAACTATTATATGTGAAAAATAATACAAGAATTATAGTTGACTTGAAGCCAAGACTAGCAGTTTAGTTTAGGGGGAAAATCATCTGGTTCTAAAGTAATACATTTGGTTTCAAAAGTCTTATCTTCAGTATAGGCACCAGTTCTTCTTTGTAGGCGTGGTAGAATTCAGGTGTGAACCCATCTGGTCCGGGACTTTTTTTTGTGGGTAGATCCAGAAGGATGGAATCCTCCCAAACTCATTCTACGAAGCCAATATCACCTTGATACCAAAGCCAGGAAGGGACACAACAAAAAAAGAAAACTACAGACCAATATCTCTTATGAATATAGATGCAAAAATTCTCAATAAAATCCTTGCAAACCGAATTCAAATGTACATCAAAAAAATAATCCATCATGATCAGGTGGGCTTTATTCCCGAGATGCAGGGATGGTTCAACATACGCAAATCTATAAATGTAATTCACCATATAAATAAAAGCAAGAAAAAGATTATATGATCCTTTCAATAGATGCAGAAAAGGCTTTTGACAAAATCCAGCATCCTTTTATGATAAGAACTCTCAACAATATAGACATAGATGGCTCATTCCTAGAAACTATTAAAGCCATATACAATAAACCCACAGCCAATATCATAATGAATGGGGAAAAATTGAAGGCATTCCCCCTTAAAACTGGCACCAGACAAGGGTGCCCACTATCTCCACTTCTTTTCAACATAGTGCTGGAAGTCCTGGCCACAGCAATTAGAAAAGACAGAGGAATTAGGGGCGTCCAGATGGGGGCAGAAGAAGTCAAACTTTCACAATTTGCAGACGATATGATATTATACATAGAAAACCCCAAAGATTCAACCAAGAGATTACTGGCATTGATAAATGAATTCAGCAAAGTCTCAGGATACAAAATTAATACACACAAATCCATAGCCTTCATATATGCTAATAACAATCAAGCCGAGAAACAAATTAAAGATGCAATACCTTTCGCAATAGCAACAAAGAAAATCAAATATTTAGGAAAATATCTAACTAAGGAGGTCAAAGACCTATATAGAGAGAATTATGAAACACTGAGAAAAGAAATTGCAGAGGACGTAAATAGATGGAAAGCCTTACCATGCTCTTGGATAGGCAGAGTCAACATAGTAAAAATGGCTTTGCTACCTAAATTAATTTACAGAATCAATGCAATCCCTATCAAAATACCAACATCATTTTTTGCCGATCTAGAAAAAATAATTCTATGCTTCGTGTGGAACCAGAGAAGACCCGTCTAGCCAAAGCAATCTTAAGCAAAAAGAACAAATTGGGAGGCATCTGTCTACCAGACTTCAAACTATACTACAAGGCTATAGTAACCAAAACTGCATGGTATTGGCACAAGAACAGACACATAGACCAATGGAACAGGACTGAGAACCCAAATATAAAACCAACCTCATACAGTCACCTGATCTTTGACAAATTCCAGAAAAACGTACACTGGGGAAAAGATTCCCTATTCAACAAATGGTGCTGGGAAAACTGGATGGCCATATGTAGAAGACTGAAAGTGGACCCACACCTCTCACCTCTCACAAAAATCAATTCACAATGGATAACAGATCTAAACCTAAGACATGAAACCATAAGAATTCTCGAAGAAAACGTTGGAAAAACTCTTATGGACATTGGCCTAGGCAAAGAATTTATGAAGAAGACCCCCAAAGCAATCACAGCAGCAACAAAAATAAATACATGGGACCTGATCAAATTGAAAAGCTTCTGCACAGCCAAGGAAACTATCACTAGAGTGAACAGACAACCTACAGAATGGGAGAAAATATTTGCGTGCTACACCTCTGATAAAGGGCTGATAACAGTAATCTATACAGAACTTAGGAAAATCAACAAGAAAAAAATCAAACAACCCTATTAAAAATGGGCAAAGGACATGAACAGAAACTTTTCCAAAGAAGACAGAATAATGGCCAGCAAACATATAAAAAAGTGCTCAACTTCTCTAATCATCAGGGAAATGCAAATCAAAACCACAATGAGATATCACTTAACTCCAGTGAGATTGGCTCATATCAAAAAATCCCCAAATAACAAATGTTGGCGGGGATGTGGACAGATAGGAACACTCATACACTGCTGGTGGGACTGCAAATTAGTACAACCTCTATGGAAAAAATATGGAGATACCTCAAAGAATTAAAAGTAGAATTACCATTTGACCCAGCAATCCCACTACTGGGTATTTATCCAAAAGAAAAAAAGACATTTTATAATAAAGACATCTGCTCTCGAATGTTCATAGCAGCACAATTCACAATTGCAAAGTTGTGGAAACAACCCAGGTGCCCATCAATACACGAGTGGATCAATAAAATGTGGTATATGTATACCATGGAGTATTACTCAGCAATAAGGAACAACAGTGAATTAACTCATCTGGTATTATCCTGGTTAGAACTAGAACCCATTCTTCGAAGCGAAGTGTCACAGGATTGGAAAAACAAGCACCACTGGTACTCACCATCAAACTGGCACTAACTGATGAACACTTACATCACACAGGACAATAACATTCATCTGAAGGCGGGCGGGCGGGAGGGGGGTGGAAGGGATGGGAAAAACTCTCACTGAATGGATGTGGGGAGCACAGTTTGGGAGACGACCACAATTGTGGCTCTGACACAGGCAGAACAGGGGCAATGTGTATGGCCAAAGTGTTGTACCCCCATGATATTCTGAAATTAAAAAAGTAAATTAAAAAAAAATAATAATAATAAAAAAAAGAAAGCCTCACAAAAAAAAAAAAAAAGAATGTAGTCAAGAAAAAAAAAAAGTCTTATCTTAAACTAGAGTATGTACAGAAAAGCTAGGCTAGTGGTAGAGGAGCTAGAAATTATATTTTGAAGAACAGAATATTTCATATCATAACAACATTTAAGTATCTAATAATTAAAACCACCTGTTAATGAAAAATCAATATCCTAAAAGAAAATTTTCTTCTCATCATTGGAAAAACACTTAGCAGAAAAAGGATAAATATAGTTGTGATGCTATGGGAAGAATTTTTGCATTGGCAAGATACTTAATTGATGACCTTTAATAGTCTACCTCATCCTTGAGATAATATCATTTCACATAACAAATATTAATGGACTTTTGCAAAATATTTTATTGCTACCAAATACGAGAGAGTTAACAACGTTTCACCTAGCCATCTGAGTTAAAAACTTGGGAGTCTTCATATCTCATTAACACAGCCACTTTCTAAGTACTATTAGTTTCACCAATTTTTAAATATATCCTTTCTTTTCCATCCACTGCTCTTATTGCTTTAGTTCAAGTTCTTGCTCCCTTTTGCCTCCAGGGTCTCCATTCTCTACACGGATGCCATAATCATTTTGGTAAATAATATAAAAGAGAAATCAGTTCATGCCTCTCATCTACTGAAATAATATTCAAAGGAAGAATGTTTTGTTTTGCTTTAGTGTTGAGATGACTGACTGCTAGAAGAAAATACCATAAAACAAGAGAAAATTATTTCTCACCTTTCTGGAGGTTGGAAAGTCCAAGATCAAGGCACCAGCAGATTCAGGATCCAGTGGGCGCCTTCTGGTTCTTAGACACTCTACCTGTGTCTTCACACGGTGGAAAAGGTGAGGGGTCTCTCTCACTCTTCTTTTTTAAGGGCATGAATCCCATCTGTGAAGGTCCCCCTCGCTCTCATTCTTGAGGTTTGTGTACACGGAGGCACTGCAGGGTCTTGGCCATGTGAGTTTCTCTGGCCAGTGGAACACGAGCATATTTGAAACAAGCGTGACCTAGTCACCTGCCAAAGCCCCCATTTCCTTCTACCGTCACCTCGGGTGTTAGGATTTCCACGTATGAGTTTTGGAGGAACACAAACGTTCAGATCATGAAAGCCCCACCCATGGGCATGTTCAGTGAATGAGAAGGGATAGAATGACTGAGATGACATATCCTGCTATGAACTAGCTCGTCCTGGGTCAATTTCCCACGGGGACAGGAAGTACAGGAGCATCAGAAACGACATGGTGGCTGGACTGGATTGAGTAAGGTGTGGAGAGTGAGAGAGACACATCCAGTATCTGTCAAAATATACACCAGTAATACACACCAATGATCAGTGCCCTGGAATGGGACCCCGTCTGATTACTATTCCTTCTTCGCTTTTAAAGCAGAAACCAAGGTAGGAGAGGTGACTTGGGAGAAAGAAGAGCAGGTATGTTTGAATGTTTTCCATTTGGCTGTACAATAAAATGCAACCTCATGCTAAAAGTTAAGTGCTTCGTTTCCTACTATAGCGTGGTGATGCACTAGGTTATTGTTTAGCAGGTATTGACTCCTCTCTCTCTCATTTGTCAGGCACTAGACGGGCTTGGTTATATGACTTGCTCTGGCCATGTGCAGAGTGAAATATGAGCATATTTGAAGCAAACAATGGTTTTCAATGTACCTTCATAGTTTGGCTTGTTCTGTTGCACTCAGGCCATTCTCCATGAGAAGAACATGCCCCAGGTGACAACCAGTAAAGGGAGGATGGGAAAAATATAGAACAGATCTCATCCCAACAAATGGTTTGGAGACAGGCCCAGGTGCTCCAAAGCCTGAAGCAGTGCCACAAAGCCCAGCCAAGGCTAGATGAGCTGAACCTGTGTGCAAGAATTAATTTCTTATTTTTAAGCCACTGAGATCTTGAAATTGTTTCCTGTGCAGTAAAAACAAATGCATGTGCTAATATATTGCATTACAGTTATTGTGTGTGCTTACCTTTATGTTCTAATCATTAATTCATCCAGCCTCACTGCAAGGTAACAACATCTTTTCATTTTCCACCTTTGTGACACCATTAAGCAAAATAAGTAGTACCTAGAATAAAGTGTGTAATAGTAACAGAGGAATTCAAGAGCCTAAGGAGAGAGTGAATATAAAAACTTGAAATGTGAAGGAGTGTATGCATACAGTATTAGCACAAGTTCTCTTTGGCACTCAGTCATAAAACCAACTTATTCGGCATCACTAAACTTTGATTTTATTCTCTACTGCCACAAAATTCACTGGTAAAAATTAGCTAGGTGTATATAAACTCCTATAAATTTTTGAACAAGTTTTAATAAGGATGAAAATAATAATTCCTAGCATGCAGAAAACCCTAATTAATTATTTACTAGCAAACTTTATTTCTGGTATTTTCCTGTTGTCAATCTATTATTTGAATTATTATTCATTTCTGATTTCCTCCCTTCAAGGATATAACGTGAACCTGCCAATGCTTATTAAAGCACAGTATATTTAGAAAGCTGTTACAAATGTCCAGGTGAGACAGAGTTAGTGCTAGAAATTGGATAGTAGCTGTGAAACTTTAAATGAGGGTGTAGTTATAATTCACATTAATTATTATAGGTTTTGTAAGTGTGCAGAAATAAAGGAAATAAAAAACAAATCAAACATAAACCTGAGGTTTTAATTCTGATAGAAAGATTTCTATGTCATTACCAAAAATTGGGCAGTCAGAAAGAGGGGAAATAATTTTGGAAGAAAGATAATATTTTCAAATGTGCAGGTCAATGGTACAAAATAATACTTTTTGATATTCATTTTGTGTTATATATCCAAATAGAACGACTCAGTTTAATTAGAACCACTATTTCCAATCTAACTGGTACATATATACAGAGACGTTGTGGCATGCATTAGTTTAATTCCCTTCTCCCACCCAAATTCCTAATTTGATATATTAGACTTTAATAATTAATTTGAAGGAGGAAGATAAAAAGGAGGAAGAGAAGGAAGAAGAAAAAATAATTGCCCCCTATATTCATTGCCTATTTACCAAGCATTACTTTACATATATTATGAATATTATTATAATTTAGAAATTAAACATTTCCTATATTTTACTGATGAGTAAACTGAGGCCAAGAGAGGTTTCTGATTACCCTTTGATGTAATAAAATTGGAAAATATTAGCTCTGAGACTTGGACTCCACATCACCTCACATGTGACTCTTTCTTTTTGGAAAACAGTCATAAGTGTAATAAAGAAAATTGTTCTTTCTGGCCAGAGATTTAACTAAATGTCCATTTGTTTCCCAAGAAATGTTGTATGTATATCAATTCAGCTATTTGTTATCAGAATGGTAATACCATAAGGAAAAGATAAATCTTTTCAGTGGAACTTTAACCCAAATTAAATTCGATTTCAAATAAAATTGTTTTATACCAACACATATTTTAATGCATAAGTTATGAGAAATCATGATCCCACATAAAGCGATCGTTTCTATATTCAGCAATTTTAAGCAGAGTATAATATAGGGAAAGAAGTGGAGAGACTACTACCTACCACAAATTGTTATTTCATACCAATTTTTGATATCCATTTGTGTATATTTTTCTTTAGCTGTCAGATATAAAATATAGTACTGTTAGTATTTGAAAAATGTTGGCAATCTATTCCAATCCTTCCTCAAATAGGGGTTTATAAAAAATATATGTGTATCTCCCTTCTGTTCTGAGAATCAAATCCATTTTTCTCTTCTCCTGGTTTGTGTTCTCCTTAGCTTATTCTCAAGAATCACTGCTTTAATTAGCCATAATTACTGATAGGATTCTGTGAATGCCACAGACATGGTGCTTTGACGAACTTCTGATAATTGTGTAACCCCATTTACAAATGAGATTAAATAATGTGTCTAATGTTATACAATTAATTATTGCCAGAGATGGGAAAGACCTCATCCTGATAATCTAATGTCCGACCTAATGTGATTTCTACTACATTGATGGTATTTATCCCATGGGAGAATAGTGGATATAATGCTCAACTTGTTAGAGAGTGATCAACATTCCTCCTACTTCTTCCCCAGTTGTTGGTGGCTGAGCAGAGAATAGATTCCTTTTTATTCTTTTCGCCCAGCTATTAGGACTACAAAGAAGAGAATGGGAGCACCCAGGGAGGAAAGAACTTTTGACATCAACGAGTACTACAAATTGTGTCTCCCTCTCCCTTCCATAATGTTTGTTTTCCTATAAGTAGAAGCAGCAACTCTTAGGCATGCAAATATATCAAATGATTCCACACGGCCTTGTGGTGGAAATGTGCCCAATTTTGGGCAGAGATGGTAATCTGAGAAGAATAAAAAGAGTTTCCTCAAGATGTATTTTAGAGTCCATCGAGGTAGACTTTAAAATCAAGTTGCAGGTACAAGAGATAATAGATCAGAAAAAATCACTTGTGGGTGACGGAGAAGCTCGGCCTTATCTTACTCATTAGAAAGTCAATGGAAAATGTATTAATCAGAAAGGGAGTGTTGATTGAAATGTTAAAAAAAAGTTGTAGTGGCAAATTCTAGCGGTGATATCCAAGAGAGGGTGCTTTAGCTGGCAAAGTGCCGCAAAAGACCTTCTCTAAGCAAAAGAATCCTGGTTGTAAAATGGATGTATCAGATTGTCATAAACCAGAGCATTCAGGTTTTCTTCTTCCAGCTTTCCTTATTATAACTCAAAGACCACCAACCACCCTTCAGTGTACGATTTGGTTTCCTGTACAGATCTACTCACAGGGAGAAGATGCGAAAATCATGTGATGAAATGTCTTATTTAAAATGAGTAAATCAGCATTCTGGTTTTTATAAAGAAGTCTGATTATCTTGTTCATGGGAATTGGTCTTTGGGAGATTGATGCACAGTGTTTTAAAACAATTAGATTGCATACTCTGCAAAGTTGACCATTAGGTCTTTTATCATATGAAATTCACTAAGGTAAGAAAGGGCCCCTGGGAGGCCTCTTGGGAGTCAGCCTGTAGGCCTGAGTCGCTGAAGTGACACCTCAGTATTGTCTAGTGACTGAGAAAAAGCAATTATGCATGGTTTCACTTTCCATGTTTATTCATTCAACAAATATTTATTGTGTGTTTACTATGTACCAAATATACAATTTTGGTATATTTTTGAACCCTGATTAGATGCTTTATATCCTGGCAGTGTTTCAACTTACTTGCATTCTTTCATACTTGCATACTTTGCATTCTTTTATTGATGCAGCAAGTGGTTTTATCCGACTCACTGATGTTGTCTATACGTTTGGGTAGATCTTTGCATAAAAATAAATACATTCTTGTTGCATTTGATAATATTAGGATCAGTATGCTTTTATTTTCTTAAATTTTCATATTTACATATGTAGTTGGGCCTACTCTTGAATACATTGTTTTATTGCCGTGCTTGTGACCTGTAGTACCATGCATTTTTACTGCATTGAAATAAAGAGATAAATTCATTAAATTATTTTATTTTGTAAAATAAAGGAAATATTTAAAAGGATCAATTTTCATGATGCAAGTTGAAAGCTAAAAAAAAGTGTAATCAAAATCAAAATTATGGCATATAATTTGGTATGGTAAGGATCATTATATTATCCCTAAATATATCACTTGGCCTTTAGCTTTGAAATAAACAACCTGGCTAGATATGGAAGGGATTAATCTGACTAAATGATGTCTACCAACACAAGCTTCTAATCCTTTGACACTCTTTCTAGTTTCTGAAATAAGTATTACAGACTTAGGGAATAAGATTGAATAGTAAAGTAGTTCATCGCACTCTACATTCTTCAAAACATTGCACAACTAGTGTTTAAATATAATAGAATTAAAGTTGTATACCAGAGAGTGAATGGGCTCAGACAGAAGAGCTCTTTCCTAATAGCACCCAGCTGTGTGATAAGAAGTGCTCAATTGAAACTGAGTTAAACATTAAACATGTAATTATCTGTTTTGGATTCTTCAATGATATTAATTTTATGAAGTTGTTCTTTCATATTTTCTATAGAATACTCTTAAAGAGAGATTTCTCAAAACCAATAAATGTATTAATCCTTAATCATGGACAATTTTGTAAAGGGAACGCTGGTAATCACACAGAAACCATTGTCTCTAATAACTTATGGCCCAAATACTTACTTTAAATTTGATAAACCACATAACAGTGAAAAAAATTCAGCCTAATCTTTATTTATTCTATAGAAATAAGACCACTGATATCTTTGACTCAAATAAAATATTAGTAGCTTTCTATTACATCCATTTTTTATTTTTATAACACATTAATTTAATATAATTATATTGTAATGAGATTAGAACTTAGCTAATTCATCATTAAACCAATTAGTTTGTTACTTAAATAGATTGTGCCTGCTCAGCATAACCTCTGAGCCAGCCTGATGGAGATTCAAACATCCACCAGCCTTGCCACCCGGTTTTCTGCTCTGTTTCCTTGATGAACAGCTTAGAATGGCAATTAGAAGCTTTGGGTCTGCAGTTCAGAACACCTGGGTTTGTTTTCTGGCGCTATACACTCACTCCTTTTTCTTGCCATTAGCAAGTTTTTTGTCCTCTTCAGCCTCTGTTTTTTCTTCTGTAAAATAAAGACAATAATAGTAATACAACTCACATTGTAGCTGTCAGGATTTAATAAGAAGCCTGGGCAATGTATTTAAGACAATGCATTGGCACACTTTAGGTTTCTTAATAAATGTAGACTTTTTACCTATTGTTTACCATTGTTTTCTGAAACATCTGGATGTTCAATAGACTAAACAAAATAGGTAAAAGCAACAAATTGGGATAAAAATGGAATATAGAAAATAAGAAAATCCCATAAGACATCTGAGAAAAACTGATTACCATAGTTGGGCAATTAATTGGTCTTTAAGTTTCTTGGTTGTCAAAGCAATGTTCTGGTTTTTTTAAATGTAAATAAATTGTAGATAAAGATTGCAGTCTAGAATAGCCTTTGTACAAAGTAATTTTAAAAATTTAATTTTGGTTAGCCATATTATGTAATCTGGGCTAATTGCTGAGATATAATCACAGTAACCACTTGATATGTCTTGATACTATAGGCAGCAAACTCATTAATTCTTTAGATGTTTCCTGAATACAACATTTGAGTGTCCGTGTCTGTACTAGATATTGGGTCATCAATGTGTTTACTTTTTAATTTTTCATGGTGTGAAATAGAAAGTCATTTTTATTAACCACTTTATATTTGTTATAGTTGGACTTGTTATAACAGTAGTAACATTTTTTATTCTAGAGAAAATAAGTGTAGATGTTAATTGTTCTTTGACTTTTGTATTGAGTGAAATTAGTTCAGTGATATGATATTTACATTGGGGGCAATACATTTGCTAATTATCACTCACATTCTGGTATCACATACAACGTCCTCTAAATCTCCACTAATTGTATATCAAATCTTCATTTTAATTGTTTTTAAATGCATTTATTTTAAACTACTTATTACTTAAAGCTTTGGGTACTTTTTAAAACAACAATTTACTCAGCACAATAAGTTGTCTTTTTACTGATGGTGAATTGCATTTACATAGACCTAATTCCATTTGGTTGCTCTCTTTAAACTTAGTGGAACTTTCCAGAAGGTCAGGTAAGTGTTTTGAAACTTCTCCCTCTAGTCTTGGAACTTATCTTCTACTTCACTCTTTAGCCTGAAGTTCTTCCTGTAGTGTTTACTTTTCTGCTTAATTAAGTCTATGTAAAACAACTAATTAATCTTTTAAAAATAGTACTGTTTTTTGCAAATTAATTTTTGTTTGACCTTTCTTTAAATCCTCTGTTTCATTTGAAAAGATGGAAATGGCTGTCTCGTCTGTTCATCTCATATCTCCAGATATTAAGTATTTGTGAATCTGGCCTTAAAATCCACAAAATACATTGTATGAATGAGTAGGAGATTAAGTGAAAATTATTTAAAATAGATATTATACTTTATTTTGTCAATTTCTTATTTGGGGATTTCCTTAGATGTTTAAAATATATATTCTTCCTACTATCTCTTCTGAAATTTAAAGTGCTTTCCAAGGCCTATAATACTCCACATTAATCTTACATTTGACTACCACTCTAACTTCATCGTCTTCCTTTCTTTCTTTCTTTTTGTGTGCTTCGATTACACTGACCTCCTTGCTACTCCTCTGACATGTTTTCCCTCACAGGACCTTCTCTTCTTCCTTTTCTGGAGTCTTCCCAAATAGCAGCACAACTTGCTTCAGCCTATCTTCTAAACCAGTGGTCCCCAACCTTTTTGGCTCCAGGGACCGGTTTCATGGAAGACAATTTTCCATGGACCGGGGCAGGGTGGGGATCTGAAGGGTGGAGGGGGGGGTGTAGTGGCTGGGTGGTGGGTGGTGCGGAGCTCAGGCGGCGACGCATGGCCTGTTTCCTAACAGTCCACGGGCCAGTACCAAGCTTCAGCCGGAGGTTGGGGTCCGCAGTTTTAGACATCTGCTCAAATGCAGAGAAGTCTTCCTTGACTGCTCTATTAAAAGTGCACTTCTTTTGATTTTCCTTTACCTTCCTTTTTAAATTTTTCTTTGTGGCATTTATCACTACTTGAAATTTCATTATTTATTTATTTGTTTATCTGTTACGGAATATAAGTACCAAGTGGTGTGAATTTTATCTATTTTATACTCCAATGTATTGCCAGGGTTTACGAGAGTGCCTGGTGGACATCAGATACGTATTATTAAATTAACAAATGAATTAATTCCTTTATATCATCTCATTTGTCTTCTCAGGTATAGAAAAAACTCAACAGATTTTAAATCCAGTAAATTTCCTAAGTATGTGATACATCTTCCAATTTACTTAAAATATTACTATTTTGAAGCCAAATACCTCTTTACAAAAATAAGTGTCATTATAATTAGATATTTAATAACAATAGTGTTATTATTCAAAAGTGGAAGTTGCCATCATACTTTTATTTATTATTGAAATGCAAGTGTAAAAAGAAACCAAACCACCTCATAACTGTAAAAAAGGTCAAGAGACTCTCAGAATTCAGAAGATCCTTGCTAAATGAGTTTCCTTTTCTTTTTATTATGTGCTATGTGGAGTAAATGTATAGAGGTACTTTCTCCATTTCAATTAAGTGGTTTACTCTCAAACTTAATCGTATGTCAACTTTTTATCTGCAACAGTCATTTATGTTTTCACTCTTATGGCTTCACTATATTTTTTTTCTTTTTAAGATCGTGTTTTACTCTTATAGCCAATTTCTAAATAGTTGCAAATCTTACACAAATGTTATTTAAATCCCTTGTGCTCCTGTTAGAATAAGCAATGCCTGCCTTGACCATGTGTCTGTGTGTCTGAATATACATGACATACAAGTTAATGAAATGCTGATGAGTTATTTTGTAGAGTCTAAAATATATTTAACAAGATGGATGCCTGTAAACCTGCCTGTGAATCAGATGGCAGCATAATCTTAATATTGGCAAAAGTGAAAAGCAAAGTTATGGTTTTATGCTAATCCTCTGTATTTGATGACTGCTCAAGGAAATAATTACACAAAGATTAATGTGAAGAGAGCAGAAACCAGTTCCTTTCAATAAATAATTCTGGACACAATATTTCTTCCCTTTTATTGGTTAAAAAAATAGCAAAATCCTTCAAAAATGAAGACAGAGAAATTTTTGTTTCCAAATTTTATCTGAAACAAATAATGAGTAGTAGCATAGAAAAGTGGGAATTTGCCTTCTTTAGAAAGTTTTTAATTCATTCTTTGTAGGATACAGTATAATATAAAATGTTTAAAGTGGACAACAATCTAGATCATTTGATTTAATATGTAATCATTTATTACAGGCACTAGAACACATAATTTAATCTTGGCCTAATCTTTATACCACAAAGCAGAAAATAGTGTGTGTTGAGTACTTTCGTGCATCCAATTATACAAGCTCTTTTTTGGGAGAGGTAGGGATTTGGACAAAAACTTCCTAATTCGCACGGTTCCAGGCTGGGATCTGTGAAGCTCAGCAGCTATGGACGGCCACATCGTGCTCAGCACTGGCACCAAGATGCCCATGCTGAGGCTGGGCACCTGGAAGTCCTCTCCAGGCCAGGTGACTGAGGCTGTGAAGCTAGCAATGGACGTCAGGTACTGCCACATTAACTGCGCCCATGTGTACCCGAATGAGCATGAGGTGGGGCTGGCCATCCATCAGAGACTCAGGGAACAAGTGGTGACACGGAAGGAGCTCTTCATCGTTAGCAAGCTGTGGTGCACATACCGTGAGAAGGGTCTTGTGAAAGCAGCCTGCAAGCATACGCTCAGAGACCTGCCACTGGACTACCTGGACCTTTACCTTATTCACTGGCCAACGGGCTTTAAGGCTGGAAAGGAATTTTTCTCATTGGATGAAGCAGGCAACGTGATTTCCACTGCCACAGATATTTTGGACACATGGTCTGCCACGGAAGAGCTGGTGGATGAAGGGCTGGTGGCAGCTATTGGCATCTCCAACTTCAACCATCTGCAGATTGAGACGATCTTAAACAAACCTGGCTTAAAGTATAAGCCAGCAGTTAACCAGATCGAGTGCCACCCGTACCTAACTCAGGTGAAGTTTGTCTAGTACTACCAGTCCAAAGGCATCGTGGTGACTGCCTACAGCTCTGCTGGCTCTCCCGACAGGCCCTGGGCCAAGTCCAAGGGCCCATCCCTCCTGGAGGATCCCAGGATCAAGGTGATTGAAACCAAGTACGATAAAACTCCAGCCCAGGTTCTCATCCGGTTCCCCATGCAGAGGAATTTGGTGGTAACCCCCAAGTCTGTGACACCTGAATGCATTGCTAAGAACTTTAAGGTCTTTGACCTTGAACTGAGCAGCCATGATATGACCACCTTACTCAGCTACAACTGAAACTGGAGGGTCTATGCCTTGGTGAGCTGTGCCTCCCACAAGGATTACTCCTTCAAAAGGGAGTTTTGAAGCTGTGGATGCCTGTTCTTCCCAAGTGACCTACACCTGTTTTTCCTGCCTCATCTTCTTTGCAAATGTAGTATGGCCTCAGCAGTGGCACAGCAACCTGCAGACTGAGCAATGAGGGTTTGTTTAGGTTGATGTTGTGTCTGAAGAGCAGTATCAGTAGAGTAGAAGTCTCTTCCAGTTTTCTTTGCCCTTTTTGCCCAGCTGGGGAAAATAAAACCTGAATACCTTTTTCTGACCAATGAGAAGCAAAATCTACAAAGTCAAAATAGTGCCACTAACAGTTGAGTTTTGTCTCTTGGAACTGTAATCCTAAAAGCCAGACTTCCCTTTGCTTCAAATAAAAAGTGCTTTTCTGGGGGAAAACAAACAAAGAAACAAAGAAACAAAAAACCTTCCTAATCAAAAGAGTAAGTGCTAAATATTCTTACTAAGAAAAGATACCATAATATCGAGAAATGACTCATAGAATAAATGCAAGGGTCTTGTATTAATACATTTCTATTAGGTGTTATTTAATTGAACATTGGATAGTTATCAGAAGTTCTAATGCTCGTGCTTTTATGTTGTGTGACGTTGGGCACTAATACTAAGAGATCCAAGATTTAATTTCACTCTTTTTAATAAAAAATCTTGAGAGATTCCTTCCTCAAATTCTCAGCTAGCTTTAGTCTTCTAAGAAAAAGACTGAAGGCAGAACCAATTTGTAATTTAGATGATCCACCTTCATTTTCTATACTTTTCCTCACTTTTTGGCCCTTCTTACTAGATACCCCCTACACCCCATTGTAGACAGTCTAGTCATTCAGAAACTTTCACAGAGCTCTGCTCTCTACTGGAGAACTAATAGAGATGTTAAGATGCTAATAATCATGCATGACCTAGTCAGATGCATTTTAAGATATCTTGTCAGATAATACTTTGACATAGTGGTCTTCAAACTAAGTCACTAGAGTTACAGTAAGACATCCCAAACAGTACATAACTGTTGATAAAATTAGCAGATTAATCACTAAAAATAATTTTGATGAAAAATCACTATAATAATCATGCATTTCACAAAGTGTTCATAAAAATTAAATGACAATGCTGTAAGAACATGTCTACTATTTTCTACTGTTTATTTCTGTGAACTATGTTCCTCAGCACCTATATCTGCAGAAATAAACAACAGTATATAAACTTTAGACATAGAAATGTCACATATGAGGAGACCCCATACTTACTGCTCAGGACACAACACACATTAAAGGTCTTAATACAAATAAACAAACAAAAGCTGGTACACACTCAAGCAGATGGGTACCGTTTTTGTTTGCTTGTTTTGTTTGTGTATTTTTGGAAAGAATGAAAACTATTCCTGTTGAAGGCCAGCTTTCAATTCTCAAAAGATTTTGAAATAAACTAACATAATACCAGATTTAATCTCCTCTTGCAAATTGTATAACTTCGCTTAATACAAATTCCGTTTAAATATGTTGTAAATATGTTTAAGACTTTCACTTAGACATACAATTAATTTTTTATCAAAATGTTTACATTTACTTTTAAAAATATTAAATCAGTTTTCTAAATTTGGGGATATTAATAAAAATGTACAAAAACCCCAAATCATCTGCTGTCTCATTAGTAAGATATAAACATTACTAGCATTCAGATTTATTTCTTTGTATTCCTTTTGTTGTTTTTGTTATTCATAAAATACTAGTGAATTTTTGGAAAATTTGGAATTATGGGTATTTATTCAGGTTTTTTATTTAAAATTAAATCATTAACATGGTCATGTATTACTAAAAATACTTTAAATGCATGACTTTAATGACCACAAAGCATACTGTTAAAAATAAACTAAATGTATTTCAGTATTTTGTGACTAATAATGCTATATTGATCATCTTTTATAAAAATTATTGCATAAATATCTGTTATCTTCCAAGAACTTGTTTGAAATAATGTCCCTGAGTCAAGAAGTTTGTATAGATGGGAATCTAAGTGCCTATCTCACCAAATTCTTGACATCATTTATTATGATTTTTTAAATGTTTTCCACATGGATAGGTGAGAAATTTTAATTTTCCTTTGCTTATTTAGAGATTGAATAAGGTTTTTTAGCATATAAAATTTTTTCTTCCATAAATTTTTAAGGAACATAATCATGATATTAAATGGGCTCTCCATTTTATTCTTTTTCCATGATAACCCCAATAATCAAAAATATAAAACTATCTCTTTATGATCATCTTAATGAACAAGAAGATTCAAGGTCAGTCATTTGAGAACCTGCGCAGGAAACTGTTCTTTCTAAATGACCTTGTTTCAATGACACTTCATTTCTATTACATAGGAGAGGACTAATAGCTCCTATGTGGGTACATGGAGATTTAAGGGGCTGGTGTAACAGACGTGAATTTTCATTTGCTCTGAAAAATAACATAAGGCTCTCCCAGCACTCTGCCAAATGCTTTTCATGTACCTCTAATTTTTCTCTTTCAAAAAAGTATAATAAGCCATTTATATAGAAGCCAGCAGGAAATATAGTTTTGATTTCAAAACACTGGAAAAATAAAAATAAAAGCCTCATCATTTCTCTAAGTACAAAGGACCTTACTAGTCTGGGAAATTTATCATCCATAAACTACATATGAAATATTTCAAAATACATTTGCAGTGGAAGCCAAAAATCTCCACACCTAAGAGGTGCTAGTGTGGTATTATTTGTTGTTGGATTATTTTTAGTTCTGGGAGCTGAGATGAAGCATTTCCACATTATTTGCATTTGCATTCTCCTTTTTTGTAATAATTAGCAATTCTGTTTCACAGTCTGCAGTACAGCCAATTTAATGGCATCGACATTAATTTACAACAAAGGTTAGGCTATTATTCAGAGAGTGAAACATTATTGTAAACTCTGCTTAGCAAAAAGGGTCTTTTAAAAGTCATTTTAGTAAATTTTTAACTAATATTTGAGGTTTTATATTCTTGTTTTATTTTTTTGAGACAGGATCTTGCTCTGTTGCCTGGACTAGAGTGCAGTAGTGTCATCATAGCTCACTGCAACCTCCAACTCCTGGGCTCCAGAGATCCTCCTGCCTCAGCCTCCCGAGCAGCTGGGACTACAGGTATGTGCCATCATGCCTGGCTAATTTTACAGATACATTGAATTTTGTTTACCTGATACAGAGTAACTGAATTTTAAGCCAGTGTTACAGGGCAAGAATAAATACTACTAGAGAAAATCATTTTTGGTATTGAGTGTTCTAAGCCATCTGGTAAACAAAGATAGTAGGCTAAGTTAAATCACAGTTAGGAAGCTCTTTGTAACAGGCAGACTATCTAATTTGAGAGAAAACATCCTAGGCGAATAAGAGTAATCTTAATTTGATAAAAGTGGAGCTTGAACACCTCAAAAGTAAAAATAAGTGACTTGGAAAAAGTGATTTCAAATAGCCAAGAAAAAAATTCTGAAGAGCTTTGGTAACTGTAAACTCCCTTCTACAAACATATACACATATTCTCAGACAAATTCTTAAGAGTGAAAGTATTTCTGACTCTGTAGGCCCAACAACAGAATCCAATTCATACTGAGCCAGTGAATCTATTCAATTGATAATTGTATGAATTTACAGAAATCATAGAGTAGATAGATGTGAGAATTAAATGAGTTAACACACGGAAGATTCTTATAAAAGTGCCTGATCATTATCAGCACTCAGGTATATCAGCATTAATAAGTGTTGTCATTACAAAGAAATATTTTATTATAGATTACTAAAATAAGATATGAAGTGTCTCATCTCAATTTTAACTTCTATGTGATTTTTTTAAATTTCAAAATATTAAGGGTATACAAATGATTTTGTTATATAGAGAGTTTTATAATGCTTAAGTAAGGGCCATTAGTGTGCCCATCACCCGAATAATGTTCATTGAACCTAATAGGTAGATTTTTAGCCCTCCTACCTCCCTTTCTTGATTTTTAATGACCCTTACATCTCTCTGTGCCCATGGGCTCCAGTGATCCTCCTGCCTCAGCCTCCCCGGTAGCTGGGACTACAGGTACCCATTTATTAGTTCCAAATTATTAGAGATAACATGTGGTGTTTGTTTTTCCATTGCTAAGATACTTCATTTAGGATAATGATCTCTAGTTCCATCCAAATTGCTGCAGAAGACATTAATTCATTCCTTTTCGTGGGTGAGTAGTACTCCATGTATATATACACACACACCATATGTTGTTAATACACTCATGAATTGATGGGCATTGAGGTTGATTCCACATCTTTGCAACTGTGAATCATGGTGCAATAAACAATTGAGTGCAAGTGTCTGTTTTTGATAAAATGATTTCTTTTCATTTGGGTAGATACCCAGTAGTGGGTTGCTGGGTAGAATGGTAAGTCTATATTTATTTCTTTGAGGACTCTCCATGCTTTCTCCATAGAGGTTGTACTAATTTGCAGTACTACGAACAGTGTAAAAGTGATCCTCTCTTGCTGCATTCATGCCAGCATCTATTGTTTTTTTTGAGTTTTTAATAATTGCCATTCTGACAGGGGTAAGGTGATATCGCATTATAATTTTAATTTTCATTTCACTGATGATTAATGACGTTGAGCATTTCTTCATATGTTTATTGGCTATTTGTCTATTTTCTTTTGAAAAACTTCTGTTCATATATTTGCCTGCTTTTTAATGGGGTTGTTTGATTTTTTCTTGCTGATTTGTTTGAGTTCTATGTGGATTCTGTGAATTAGCCCTTTACAGATGTATAGTTGGTGAAAGTTTTCTCCCATTCTGTAGGTTGTCTATTTACTCTGTTGATTATTTCCTTAGCTGTGCAGAAGCTTTTTAATTTAATCAAGTTGCATTTATTTATTTTTGTTGTTGCTGTAATTGCCTTTGGGGTCTTAGTCATAAATTCTTTGCCAAGGCCAACGTCTAAAAGAGATTTTCCTATATTTTCTTCTAAAATTTTTATGGTTTCATGCCTTACATTTAAGCCTTTTATCCATCTTGAATTAATTTTTGTATAAGGTGAGAGATAGGGGTCCTGTTTCATTCTTCTGCATGTAGCTCTCCAGTTTTCCCAGCACCATTTATTGCATAAGACTTCCATTCCCAGTGTGTGGTATTATCTGCTTTGTCAAAGATCAGTTGGTTGTAAGTATATGGCTTTATATCTGGGCTCTCAATTCTGTTCCATTGGTCTATGTCTCTACTTTTATACCACTACCATGCTGTTTTGGTCACTGTGGCCTTATATTAGTATTTGAAGTCTGGTAATGTGATGCCTCCAGGTTTGTTCTTTTTGCTTAAGATTGCTTTGGCTGTTCAGGCTCTTATTTCATTGTAAGTGAAGCATAGAATCATTTTTTTCTAGATCTGTGAAATATGACGTTGGTATTTTGATGGGGATTGTGTTGAATCTGTAAATCACTTTGGGCAGTATGGGCATTTTAATAGTGTTGATTCTACTAATCCATGAGCATGATATGTTTTTCCATTTGTTTGTGTCATCTGCAATTTCTTTCAAAGTGTCTCATAGTTCTCCTTGTAGATATCTTTTACCTCCTTGATTAAGTATATTCCTAAGTATTTTATTTAGTTTGTAGCTATTGTGAATGATATCAAATCTGTGATTTGACTCTCAGCTTGACTGTTATTGGTATATATTAGGAGAAATGCTACTGATTTGTATACATTAATTTTGTTACCTGAGACTTTGCTGAATTTATTTATTAATTCTAGGCATCTTTTGGTGGAGTCTTTGGTATTTTCTAGCTACAAGATCATATCATCAGTGAAAAGCGATAGTTTGACCTTCTTTTTTCCAGTTTGGATATGCTTTATTTTTTTCCCTTGCCTGATTACTCTGGCTAGGATTTCAAGTACTATGTTGAATAGAAGTGGTGACAGTGGGAACCCTTTTCTTGTTCCAGTTCTTGGAGAGAATGCTTTCAACTTTTCCCCATTCAGCATGATGTTGGCTCTGAGTTTGTCATATATAGCTTTTATAATTTTGAGGTATGTCCCTTCTATGCCTAGTTTGTTGAGGCTTTTTATCATGAAAAAGTGCTGGATTTTGTTGAATGCTTTTTCTGCATCTATTGAGATGATCATATGACCTTTGTTTTTACTTCTGTTTATGCAGTGAGTCACATTTATTGATTTATGTATGTTGAACCAAACTTGCATCTCTGGGATGAAGCCCACTTGATCATGTTTAATTTTTTTTTGTTTGATATGTTGTTGAATTCAGTTTGATAGTATTTTGTTAAGGGTTTTAGCATCTATATTCATAAGGATATTGGTCTGTAGTTTTCTTATTTATTGTCCTTTCCTGACTTTGGTATCAAGCTGATACTGGCTTCTAGAATGAGTTGGGGAGGATTCCCGCCTTTTTTATGTCATGGAATAACTTCTGTATGATGGGCATCAGGTCTTCTTTGTAGGTCTGGTAGAATTTGGCTGTGAATTCATCTGGTCTGGGGCTTTATTTTGTTGGGAGTTTTTTTTTTTTTATTGGTTCTTTGATCTTGCTGCTCATTATTGGTCTGTTCAAGATTTCTATTTCATCCTGATTGAGTTTTGGGAGGTTTGTGTTTCCAGGAATTTGTCCATTTTGTCTTCATTTTCTAGATTATGTGCATAGAGATTTTTGCAGTATTCATACACAACATTTTGTATTTCTGTAGCATCAGCTGTAATATCTCCTTTTTCATTTCAGATTGAGATTATTTGGGTTCTTTCTCTTCTATTTCTGGTTAGTTTTGCAAGAGGTCTATCTGTTATTTTTAATCTTTTCAAAGAACCACATTTTTGTTTCATTCTTCCTTTGTATTGTTTTTTTTTTTTGTCTCCATTTCATTTAGTTCTTCATTGAGCTTTGTTTTGTATTTTCTTCTGCTGGCATTGGCTTTGGTTTGCTTTCCTTTTCTAGTTCCTTGAGATGTGACATTACATTGTTAATTTGTGATCTTTCTGTCTTTTTGATGTAGGCATTTGAGGCTTTAGATTTTTCTTTTAAGAATGCTTTCCCTGTATCCCATACATTGTGATAGCTTGTGTCCCCTTTGTTG
This sequence comes from Daubentonia madagascariensis, assembly GCA_023783475.1. NCBI lineage: Eukaryota > Metazoa > Chordata > Mammalia > Primates > Daubentoniidae > Daubentonia > Daubentonia madagascariensis. Next base: position 41,844,457 of record JAKFHU010001569.1, on the reverse strand, counting down.
TTCTGTTTGAGGAATCTTTTAATTTCCCTCTTAATTTCAACACTCACCAAAGTATTGTTCAGCAGCAGGTTTTTTAAGTTCCATGACTTTGTAGATTTGAATGTTTCCCTTGGAATTGATTTCTAGTTTTATTTCACTGTGGTCTGAGAAGGTACGTGGTGTGATTTTATTTTTTTGAATTCACTGAGACATGTTTTGTGCCCAAAGATATGATCAATCTTAGAGAATGTCCCATGTACTGATTAGAAGAATGTATATTCAGTGGTTTTTGGGTAGAATGTTCTGTAAATGCCTGTTAGGTCTATTTATTCTAAAGTCCTATTTAAGTCCAATTAAGTCTAAAGTCCTATTTCTGCTTTGATGATCTGTCCAGTTCTCTCAGTGGGGTGTTGAAGTCCCCAGCAATTACGTTGCTACTGTGCTACTGTTTATCTCTTTGCTTAGATCTATAGGATTTGCTTTATTAATCTTTGAGCTCCTATGTTAGGTGTATGTATATTTAGGAACATTATGTCTTGTTGAAGTGCTCTCTTTACCATTATATAATGACCATCTTTGTCTTTCTTTACAATTGTTGATTTATAGTCTATTTTATCTGATATGAGAATGGCTACACCTGTTCTCTTTTGGTTTCCACTTGCATGAAATATTTTTTTCCATCCATTCACTTTTAGTCTGTGTGAGTTCTTGTGGGTTAGATGTGTTTTCTTCAGACAGCAGATGCTTCGGTTGTGTTTTTTCATCCATTTAGCCGTCTATGTCTTTTTAGTGGGGCAAACGGACAGTTTATGTTGACTGTTAGTACCGGCATGTGGGATGCTGTTCTGTTCATCGTTTTGGGTGGTACCTCGTTGCTTTGTTTTCCCTCTTTTGCTATTTTTTTACAAGAGCTGTGAGTTTTAGCTTTTGTGTGTTTTGACACTGGTGGGTATCTATTGTGCTGATCCTTGTATAATGTAGTTCTGAGCATTTCCTGTAGGACAGATCTAGTAGTGATAAATATCTTTAGTGTTTGCTGTCTGGAAAAGTCTTTATTTCTCCATTGTTTATGAAACTTAGTTTTGCAGCATACAAGATTGTTGTCTGGAAGTTTTTCTGCTTAAGAAGACTGAACATCAGACCCCAATCCTTTCTGCTTATAAGGTCTCTGCTGAGAAGTCTGCTTTTAGCCTGGTGGGTTTTCCTTTGTAGGTTATTATTGCTTTCCTTTTGCTGCTTGTAGAATTTTCTCCTTAATTTTGACTTTGGCCAAGTTGATGACTATGTGTCTTAGAGATGTTCTATTTGCTAAGAATCTTCCCGGTGTTCAATGACCATCTAGTGTCTGGATGTCTGTATCTCTGGCAATATCAGGAAAATTTTCTTCAATAATTCCCTCAAATAGATTTGACATGCTTTTTGCTCTGTTTTCTTCTCCCTCAGGGATACTTATAATTTGTGTATTAGTTCTCTTCACATAGTCCCATATTTCTCTGAGTAAATGCTCATTCTTCTTTATTCTCTTTTCTGCACCTTTGAATAAAACTCTCTCATACACACACACCCTCTCTCTCTTTCATACACACACACACACTCTCATACACACACACACACCCTCTCTCTCTCTCATACACACACACACACTCTCTCTCTCATACACACACACACACTCACTCTCTCTCATACACACACACACACACTCTCTCTCTCTCTTTAGCTTGAAAGCCTTGTCTTCAGGCTCTGAGATTCTTTCTTCTGCTTGATTTAGCCTGTTGTTGAAGCTTCCTCCTGTATTTTAAAATTCCCTAAATGACTCCTTAATTTCTCTAAGGTCTGTTATATGCTTCTTATGTTGTCCAGCTCTTTAGTGACTTTTTCTTTTTTTTAATTTATGTCCTGAAATACTTTAGGGGGTTCTTTTTGTTGACTTTCAACTTTCTCTGCAATTCCATTCATTTTATTTGCCATTTATATTCTGAATTGCATTTCTGACATTTCAGAAATTTCCTTATGGTTAGGGTTCACTAATATATAGATCCATTGTGATCCCTTGGGGGTGTCAAACTGTTTTTTCATGTTATATGAATTCTTTTGCTGGTCTTTTCTCATCTGAATCATCTTCTCTCAGCTCAGAGCTGATATGTTTGAAGGGCAGCTGTTCTCCTTTGCTGAGGACCCTCCCACTTAGTGAGATGAAAGGGATGTCCCTAGATGCCATTTTTGTATCCTACTCTGGAATATTGACTAGTCAGGGGAGGGGAAGGAGAACTGAAAACCTGTAATATAGCTGTTCTGCTTTGTCCCATTGCCCTGTGATTGTCACAGTTCAAACAAGTGCTGGATGATCTTTGTGTGGGATGGTGGAATGTTCCCCAGATCATTGTCGGAAGCCTGAGTTGGGGGCTGGGCGAGACCCTGTCCATGGAGGCTGGCACTGTGGGAGATTGCTCTGCCCAGTGTCTCACTGCAGAAGTGACAGCTGGGTGAGGCTATCTAGGCAGTGGTCGTGGGTGTCTGTGCTGTAGGTGTTTGCTCAAACTGGGTCCAGGTATAATGGTGGCTCCAGCCTGGAGGGTCCCTGGTGGAACGTTGGACCTTAGGGCAGTTCCATGGGCTCATTGGCAGTGGTGGAGACTCTGAGGTGGATTTTTGGTGTCCAGGGGCAGTGCTGGAATCTCTAAGGTGGAGTCACAGGCCTGCCTGGAGCACTGTAGCCACAGGGGCAGAGCCTTGGTCTTGGGGGCAGTGTTAGAGCCTCAGGGGGGCAGAACTGCAAACTCAGCAGCAGCAGTGGAATCTCAGGAGCAGTGTCCTGAGGCCCAAGGATAGCACTGGAGCCTCCGGGCACAGCAGGAAACTGGGAGCTGGAGCTGGAGCCTGAAGGCAGGGCAGGAGCTATGTGGGCTGGGCCATGGGGTCAGATTGCAATGTGGAAACTGCAGATAGAGCTGCATAGGCCAGGGCAGCTCGGCACTGCAGAAACTGTGGGGATGGTAATGTGGAGGTTTTGGGGGTGAGGCTGTGGACCATAACCACTGGGTGTCCAGGATTCTACCCCCACCCAGGTTCCACTGAGGCAGTCACTGCAAGGCTTCTCAGGTGGTATCTGTGGCACTTGAGGCACCTCCTCTGCTCAGATCCCATGCTGGGAAGGAGGGGTGCTTGACCCCCAGTCACCGGGCACAGCATGGGGGAGTTTCTACTCTGCTCACTCCCTCCCCAGCCCAGGAGGGGGTGATGTGAAGGTGGCTGTTGCAAAGGCACACCCCATGCAGACCTAGCATCCTATAACTGAGAGCTTAGAATAGATCAGATGCAGCAACCCAGGATCGGTAGCAACCAGACCCCTGCTGCACCTGCTCTCCAGTGCAATTTCTCTGCACAGACTCCAAGCAGCTCCCCAATCAGTTCAGAGGTCTGCAGTGGTGGTGGGGTCCCCCTCACGGCTCTGGCCACAGTGCCTGTCAGGTTAGCATGGAGCCACAGGGCTCTGTCCCCCTCACCCTCCCCACATGTACATACCTTCCCAAAGTTCCCCTTGATCTTGCCAAATGAATCTCCCCAGCACCATCTCCTTCACTCTGAACCTCTCCCATCACTTCTCTGGTGTTTTACGATGTTCCTTCCAAGAAGAGACATCTGTAGGTAGGCATCCACCTGCAACTTTTGATCCTCTCCTTGACAGCGGAACATTCGGGCTGCTTCTAGTCTGCCATCTTGCCAAGATATCTAATTTTTTTTGATCTATAGAATTTCTAGAAATATCTTTTGTTAGACACCAGGAACAAGTCTATAAAAGTTGCTGGCCCCAGCAGATCAAGATCCCTTGTCACCTTTCAAGGCAAAGCAACTGGTTGCACCAGGGCACCCAGAGTATTATTAGGTTATTGGCCCTCTTCCAGTTTCTCTTTGGCTTAAAAGCATTCATGAGGTTAAAGGGGCAATTTCACAGGGAGAACATGGCTGAGATATCTGGCAGTAATCTAACCAGTATGTTTAAATTGGAATCATCTAACTCTTATTCTATTGGAGTCATTTCCTAAGCAAAAAATCTAACCAGGCCAGATGAAATACTTGTTCTCAAATGATGTGACTATAGAATAATTTACTCAATGTGCTGAGCTATACAAACTCTTTTGTGAACAGAGATCATGCTTTAAAAATATTTTGTATCTTCAATAGTTTCTAAAATCATGCTGTGCATGTAGGGGCTAGCAAATATTTAATTGATGATTGATTCTTTGTTATTCAGGGATTTGAAGTCATTAACACAGATCCAGAAGAGAACTTCACTCAAGTTTTGTTTAAAACTCAATTTTTAAAGAAAGTAGCTTCATCTTAATTGTAAATAATATAACTTACTTGTTACGCATTCAGATCAGAAGCTTTTAGATAGAACTTTTTCTTTATCTATTATTTCCCTACTTATTGTCCTGTATAAACACTCTTCTACACCTATTATTCCGTCTTACTATTATTTGTTTATATATCTTCTCTACTTTTTGGGTTGAGAGATTGTATCTTTCTCTTATATTTTATTTCTTTATCTTTATTTCAATATTTTCATTTTGGTTGGTATCCATTGTTAAAGAGTTGTTTCCTTTTGGGCGTGTCCTTTCACTCTGACTTTTCATATTTCCAGAGTTCTAAAAATATGAAACACTTCACGAATTTGTGTGTCATCCTTGTGCAAGGGCCATGCTAATCTTCCTGTATTCTTCCAATTTTAGTATATGTGCTGCTGAAGCGAGCATGAGAGATTTCATTTTATTCATATTTGTACCTCTCCCTTGTTTTCCAAGACAAGCAAATGTTTTTTGAATTAACTGGTGTAGGGTTTTTTTTTAAGTAAATGTCAGATAGGATAAATATACTTTGTTGGAGACTTTCTGGATGGGGGGAAACTTTATACTCCAAACAAAAGGACAGCAATATCATAAATTAGTACTGATCTGTTAAGCCTAACATCCTAACAGTCAGATGTGATTTATTTATAACAACGTGTGACCACTGAGAGAAAATATGTTCCTGGAAGTAGCAGCCAGCACCTCTCAACCTTCATATGACACAAACAGGCCCCATAGTTATAGTGGTCTATATGCAAAGGGGGAAAGAAAACAGTCAATCAGATGAACAAGGAGAATGCAGCAGACCTAAAAAGAAAACCAGAAATTAGAGTTACTATGTAGCTGTTTTGTGCCAGACTTGCCTTGCCTCTGTTCCAATTCATGTGAAGCCTGAACATACTTTCTGAGATTCTCTTTATCCTTAAAAAACAATACAATTCTACCCCTTTTGAATGGAATTTCCTTTTTCTTCAACCCAAAAAGACCCTGGCTAAAACAAACTTATTCAAAAAAATCTTTCAATCTTGTATTGTTATATTAACATATCAAATTATTAAGTGCCTTATATTATACAGCTTCAGTAACAGCCAGAAGATTGTTATTCATTTCATTTTTATGTCGATGATAGATAGATATCTGGGTTCAATTGGAATGATCTGTGTAATTCTTTGGTAAGAAGTCTTTTGTTAATAAACTTCTGAGTTTTTGATTGCTAAAGCTTTGTTTTAAGGCAAACCTTGCTTTCATCTTCAATTGATCAACATAGGTTTTTATTTTTGTAGAATTACTTTAGGAATACATTATTTGTTTTATATTTTCTCTGAACTTCAAGTTCAGAAGGCTGGTCAATTTTTAGTACTATTATAATCAGCATTTGTGCAGTTTGAGGACATTTTGCCCAATTTAGATACTCAAGGTCTGTACTTATTTTCCTAAGAAATTTTCACTTAATATTTGAAATATTGGACATCGTCTATCTGAACTTATTTGTCCCAACATTTAAATAGATTACTTCCTCTTGGTGGTTTGTTCTCATCCCAAATACATAGTTTTCATCTTTGAATTGGAGGCTGATATAACTCTGCACAGCCTGTGAAGGATTTAGTGTATCTGAATTATTATTTAGATTTTTTTTACACAATTCACTTACCTTTTCTGCTAAGTTGACACGAGTTATATCTTTGTGTATTTTAGAAAGTTTCTCTTGATATTTGATATATGAACAGTTCACAACCAATGGTGAAGGAGTTTTTGTGAGCCATTAAAAATTTCAGTAAGAGGATGTCAAAATTAGAATTTCAATATAGGCACCAAAAAGCAATAATTGCCAAAGAAGGTGTCAAGCCAATATTACAAAGGAAATGAAAATGATTTACATCCAAGACTCTCAGAACCTCTCAGGCAAGAGCATAAAAGAAAAAGGTATCAGATTTGGAGAGGCAAAAAGATTTTTGAAGAGGTTTTCTTTGTGTGACTTTTTTTCCCCTACATATGTGTATGTATGTGTGTGTATGTATGTGTGTAAGAAAGCTGTTAACATGCTTGAAATGAAGATTAAAATATTGATTAACATCTTAAACTGAACACTTCTAATCTCTAAATTGAGACCATGTTTTGGAACTTGAGGTAAACCTAGAACCATTTGTTACGCTAGATTCAGCAGGAGGGTCCTAAAGCCTGCTGCAGTTTTATCCAGTGGGAGGATAAAGAAGCTTTCCCATTGAATATAGTTTAAAAATAAAATTGCATTTTGTTTACATCCACAGGGTGTACTTTTCAACATATTGAATACACCAATTTTTATTTAGACAAACAATGCTCCTGGAGAGTTACTTTTTGTATTTCACACATAAGGTAATCATGAAAGATCATTCAAAATAAAGCAAAATTTAAGTCTGTAGCATTAAGATGATGACTCTTCCAGGAAACCACACCTTACCAGGATGTTTTATTTTGTGATTGGTATAACTGGTAGAATGTATTCCTTAAGTATTAACAATTTTTGGAAGTGATTTCTATTCTAAATCCTAAGTGGGTAGGTAAGTGGGGACAGGGTATTTTCATGTGATATATCGGACACTTGAACCAAATCAATACTGTCATTCAAATAGAAGTGATAAGAAAGGATTTCAGATTGGGGTTGAGATTTTGCAAACAGCCAAAGAAATAAAATGAAAGCTGTACTTTAAATTTCTGTTCTATTAATATATTAATATAAGGTTAAGACTTTTGAGTTAATCCTGATGACAAGGTAATCACTGAAAATGGCATTTGTTGGCAGTGAGGGCATTCATTTACTTGAGAGTGGAATAAGAATTAGTTGGATGGAATTTTTTTTCTAAAAGCCCAGAAAATGCAAAGAGTGTGGCCTTTTTGTATGCTCCCAGGAAAGCCAAAGAGGGAAACTTATATATATTTCTGTGTGGTCCTGGGGAAAAGAAAAATACAATAATTCATATACTTCTAATACATGTGAAAAGAGAATAAAAAAGAAAGGACAGAAAATAAAAAGCAAGCATTGAGAGGTTGTAAAGACAAGCTGGTAATGGTAAAGTCAGTATTATAGTTAAGCCAGTTAGTAATAGACTAAGAGACAGAAGGAGAGAGCAGCTGCCACCACTAGAAAAGAATGTCCTAGTGCTGAAGACAATTATCAAGGCACTGTTTTCATTTCGCCAAATATGTCACTTACTCACAAATCCATTTTAATAGCCCATGGTTGATTTTTATATGGGTCGGAATTGATACAACTCAATTGCTGGAAGAAATAGACAATAGTAAAAAATAGTGTCTATTTATCAAGTTTGCCATCATTAAAACATCTCCATGCAGTAAGATGCCATAATAGACAACCGGGATCTGAGAAGCTGTGGACAGAACCGCCTTAGTAATAAAACGTAAGTGAGCGATTGGCATCTGCATACTGTTATATTGGAGGAATAGGGCCACATAAATTCAGGACAATTAACGTTTTATATTTAACTTGTGGGTTTCACAGCCTGACTACATGGTAGCCCGTTCCCAGAGTGCCTCCTTCTCCTCCTTTTTGTTGATGATGCTTTTCAATCATTTTAGTTCATGTCGATAGGGTCATCAAAGAGTGGGAGGAGAAAGACAGAGAGGCTGTAAGACTGGATGCAGCTAGTGTTTACAATTGTTAATAGTCCTGTTGAGAGCTTAGGCAGAAGAAAAGATTGAAATACTATCTAAAATTACATTGGGGGGTTATTCGTGGCTTTTAATTATCCATGCAATTTTTGTCTCTCATTAGCACATATAATTGAGAAGTAGCCATTCATGGCAAGGCGATAATAAAAAAATGTTTTGTCTTTTGTAAACAATAGAAACAAAATGTATTAGCTAAGACTCTAGCAGTTTTAGTTTGTAGAATTATCCCCTTTCTACTACACTAGTGAATATTAGAATGTAAAGAAACAACTGTTTCTGAAAAATAGGACAGAATTTATTCCATTCTTTCTATAGCATATAATATTTTTGATCATTATGCAATAGAATTTGTAAAGTCTTTTTTTTAACTAATCTGCAATTGTGAGATTAACCTTTTTTTTTATAAAAAGATAAAAAAATGTAGTAGTCATACAACCTGAAAATATAAAAGTTTCCCTTTACAATACTATCCTCTTCAATCCTGCTCCCTAGAGGTCACCAACTGCTGTGAACAGTGTAGTATGTAACTTCCCAGAATGTTTTCCGTGAATGTATAAACACAATCATCCTACCTGTAGGTAACCTGTTTATTGAAGAGTCACAAGTCACTCAATAATTAACATAATGTAGTTTTAGGTTTATTGCTTCTATCTTTATAAATACTGTGTTTACCTTCCCTCTGTGAAATACTTCTTCCCTTAAATTTCTGACTACTTCTACTTATTAAAATTTAATTCAATATTCAGCACATTTTAAGATTCTAATATCATATCAGATTCAATAGTTTTCCTTTCTCTAGCATTCCTAACATGCACTTTTTTTTCGGTTATTATTTTTAGGAAGGAAGGGCTGCTGGGACTTGAACTTGGAAGGCAGTGATCTGCGATTCTTTCCCTGCCCTCAACCCTCTGGGTCTAGACCCTCTGGGAATAGGGCAGGGAAGAGAAAAAGTGGAGACCAGGATTTTTCTTATGAAAGTGGACTTTTCTAATTAGAAAGAAGTCCCCTGACTTAAGTTGGTGTTTTCTGTTTCCATCAGGTTCTCTCCACGGCTGGTGGCCTGCACCGGTGTGTGGTTTCTGTGCTCATGATATGTGTGATTTCTTGGGGTGAATGTTAGCTTCACTCACAGTCCTAGTTGTGAGATAGAAACCCCTGAAGGAGAATCATCAAGCTCTCTTTTGATACTTAGTGGCATTGTACCTTCTGCACAGAGCATGGCCTCCCTGGGACACACGCTCTTACTGTACTCTAGGCTCCATGCTCCTTTATGATATTCACCTTTCTGCCTGGGTGACTAGCAATATTTGAAATAACGACTGCTCCATCAGGCAGGGTTTTGGAGTAAGGAGACATGGAGACTCGAGGCATTCATTAGTAAGAAATAAACCTTTGTGTTAAAAGCCACTAAGGGTTGGGAATGTTTATTACTATAGCACTGCCTTGCTTATCCGCATCCAATAAAAGCTGCACTGTAATCTATTTGGTCATTACAATCTGTGTGTGCCATTTGTTTCATTTCCAAATTTTTACTTTTACACTGTTTCAATAAATACCACTTTACTTTTATTTTTGTACATGTAAATTGCTGGGCTAAACACTTAAACTTTTTTGGAAAGTGCTAAGTTTGTCTCTAAAGGACTCACTTTAGAGTCTCAACAACAATATTTCAGTGTGCTTATCCTGGATATTATCACTTTCTTTACTAGGCAAATAAGTCTTTTATTCTAATTTATATTTCCTGGATTATTAATAAGACTTAGTGTTCATAGGACACTTGCATTTCTTTTATAAATTTTTTGTTTATATCATTTTATTTTTTCTATTAGATTGCTTTCCTTTTCCTATTTAAAATTCATAGAAATTCTTTGGAAGTAAAGTTTTTGTCCCTTGTTTTTATATATTTTAAAAATTCTTTCTACAATATAGGTAATTGGAAATTTTTTCTAGAATATTTTTATAAAACTTGGCAATTTTCATATGATGGTATGCATAAATCATTTTTTGTGCATTTCATGTTATGCTTCACAAGGCAACTTATGAAAGTTTTTTATATTTTTCTTCATACATCAGAAGCTCAACACTGGCTGCACATTAGGATTATCTGGTGAATTTTTAAAAATACTGATATACTGGTTCCATCTCCAGATATCCTGATTTACTTGGTCTTAGGGGGCTTAGGCATCTGCATTTTTAAAAAGCACCACCACCCCACTCTCCCTGGGTGACTCTCTGTGCAGTCAAACTGAGAATCACAAGTCTAGATTACTTGAGGCATTTCAAATTTACCATATGTTTTTCAAGGACCATTAAAGTCATCTTGCATGGCATAATTTGAAATATCACTGCCCTGAAGTTTAACTATATCTTGTGACAAGAACCAAAGGTAAGTAACTTGATACCTTACTTAGTTTCTCATGCTTAGCACCATCAAACCCCAAGAAGTCAATTATGACAATAGAAAAGAGAACATCCCCCACCTCTCTTGGGGGAAGACTAGGCCACTTCCATTATATAGATTTGATAATGTAAGGATGCTACTTTTTGGAATAACAAGGAAGCACTTTATTGGCATTGCCCAAATATTGTTAATCCAGGATTTAAAACTTGAAGTAGAATCACCCCCTTAAATACTTTCACGTAAAAAAAGTGACAGTGTATTTTGATGCAACGTACATCCCATCTGTATCTCTACTTGTCCTAGATCATTTGTTTATTAAAATTCCACAACTTCACACTTCACAGGTTGAAGAAGGGTCTTATTGGAATTGTGTACGTAGACCAAGGTGAGCAAGAGAATAGAAGTTGTAGGTCCCGTGATCCTGCCATGATCTCACAGAGAGGCATGCCACTATGAGGGGCATTTCTGGATCTACAGTGTGAGTCTCTGTTCCAGTAATAAAATCCCTTGTCTTTTGTAGAATACAAATATGGGAAAGGTCCTTGTCAGGCAGCCTGGATTTGGGATGGCAGTTTAGAGGTGTTCTGTGCAAAGACCAGCTGCCGAACACATTTTGACTGATGGTATGTTTCAGACCTCCTGATGGGTAGAAGAAATTCCCAGAGCTGTGGAAAGCTGATTGGAGGTGCATCCCAGAACACTGGTGCTGCTCAAGTCTCATCTAGGTCATGGTGCAGGCAACCTAGAGAGAGTGACAGGGTTATTTGCAGACATTTACACTCCTTTTACAAGAACTGAGAATTTTAAAAATCATGTAAAGTCAAAATTAGAAACAGATATTAACATAAACAGGAAAATTAGAAACAGATATTGATATAAAGAGGAATAGCAAAGCAGGAGTATTGGACACTAAGTGTTAATGGATGAGGTCATTAGATTTTAAAATATAATGGTTTTGTTACTGTTGTTAGAAAGAAAACTCATGCAAAATATCAATGTTTAAACTATATAAGGTAGTATATTAGAGAAATAAATTTATCTTATGAATTTAAACATGTAACATCATTTCTCCCAATGTTAATAATGAAGATATTTTGGTAAATCTAAACTTGAAAAAGATGGTTTTGGTTGATTGTAGCAGTCTTTTATCAATCTCAACAACCTTTATTTATCTTTGGGTATTTAAGTTGTATAAAATCAAATTAATACTAATTCATACACATGAAGATATGAAAATGGTTAAAGCTTTTCCATGGTTTATCTAATAACCTGAAGATACCTTTTATTTAAAAAGTGATAGCAAGCAATGCTAAATTTGGAGGTTGGAATGAAACTTTTTTAAATGGCATATATTATTATAGTACATACTTCAAATTGATTAAAATTTAATGTGAAACAGGATTATATGTACATATTACTTATTTTGTAATTAAAAATATTTTAAAATCAAATGTACCAAACACCATTCTTAATGAACAATGATTTATTACTATAACACATGGGTGGGGAACCTGTGGCCTTCTAGGTCCTTAAGCGTAACCTTTTGACTGAATCCAAATTTTACAGAACAAATCCTTTTATTTTTATTAATACATTTTTGTTTGTCTTTTATATTTTTATTTTATTTTTAAAATGAACGTATTTAAAATACCAAAGAATAAAATAAGTATCAATGATATAATCATCCCAGATTGAGTGGCACAATTAGAACATGAGTAAGCCATAAGGGCTAAATTGATTGCTGCTACACTCACGATTTAGTTCTAACTTCCCCAGCCTGACTTGTGCCATTACCACACGAGGCTGGTTGGTGAGAGTCTGTGGGGGTTGAGTATGCCAGTCTGTTATAAGCTTTTGACAATAGTGCGCTGTGTTTTTGTTTGAAGTGGAATTTGTGAATAGTTGCACAGCTCAACAGTATTTTAGAATTCTGTCTGCTTAACAGCACATTATATCAAAGGAGACCAAGAGAATACCGAAGGTAGAAAACAGATTTTTTAATGAAGATTGGGAATTGCAATATTATCTTCTTTCTGATAAAGATAAGGTGATTTGCTTGCTTTTCGATACTGCAATATCAACATGAAAGAAATTCAATACTCGTCAGCATTATAACATTCATAAGGACCACAAATATTTTAAATTAGAGGGACAGGTATGAAAGGTTGTATTGCAGGAATTAAAAGATGAAAAGCAAAAGCAAAGAAAATTCTTACAAGCAGCAATAAGACCTGGAAATAATGCCACTGAAGAAACTTATAAAGTAACTTATAGACTCAGAGAAAAAAGGGAAGCCATTCAGGTGTGATGTAGAAATTGTGAAAGAATGCATTGTTGAAGTTGTAGGATGCTTAGACCCCAACAATGTTTCAAAATACAAACAACTGCCTCTTTCAAGGAGAACCATAACTGATTGGCAGCATGAATTAGCCTTCAACGTAACAGAACAACTTCATGCAATACCTCAAAAGGAAAATATATATTATTCAGTCACTTTGAATGAATTAATTTATACTACTGACTTGGCACAGTTGTTATATTTCATTTGGGTCATAACAGAAGATTTTCTTTGCTATAAAGAATTACTGTCTTTGGGCACTCTTGCAAACAGAACATGGGGAATAGATATGTTCAACAACCTTCAAGATAAATTTCATGCAGTTGGACTGCATTTGGTAAATTTAGTGAGTGTATGTACAGATGGTGCACCTTCCATGACAGGAAAACATTAAGGGCTTATTGCACAGATTAAAAAAAAGTATTAACAGATCCAGATGGCTCTCATTTCTTTTCGTTGTATTTTGCATCAGTAAAATCTCTGTGCTAAAGCTACTATTTTAAGTGACACTTTGCAACAAGTTATAGGTATTATTAACTATATTTGTGCAAATGCAACATGGCATCGTCAGTTTCGTAACATGCTAAAGTTGAACAATGAGGTATTCGGTGTGGATTTGCTGTTATCATTCTGAAGTGCATTGGCTATTGCAGGGACAGGTGTTAGCCAAAATTTTATGTCTGTGAGAACAGATAGTTAACTTTTATGAAGAACAGAATCAGCAATGTGAATTATTGAAAGGAGATTTCTGTAGGAATGCAGCATATTTGTGTGATAACATATCAAATCAAAATGACTGGAATATTTCTTTGCAAAGTAAAACTAAGTCTATACATGATATGTAGCCAAAAAAAAAAAAAATCCAAGCATTTTAAATACAGCTATCTCTTTTCAAAACACTTCTTCAAAAGGAAATTTTGGATGAACATTTTTCCCAGTTAGCAAAGGTCATTAGTGAGCAGGATGATATATGTGAATCATTTCAAGAATACACACCTCTTATAAACCTATTAATTGGAGAATAGAATAAAAGGTTTATTGACTTTGAGAATCATGACATCACACTCAAATTAGCATTTCAGCCTCACCTAGTTGACAACACCAAGGCTCCTGAAAAACTACAGATGGAATTGATTGAGTTCTCAGTAGATGGCATTTAAAGTCATTGCTTGATGCTAAGGGTCCAATTGAAATATGGAAAAATTCAGTAGAATGCCCATGCCTTTGTCAACATGCCTGAAAAATGCTTTCTTGCTTTTCAACTGCATATTGCTGTGAATCTACATTCTCCTACCTAACCCAAATCAAGACGCCCTTAAGGTCACAAATGACTGATACCCATCTAGAGGATCAACTGAAACTGCAGATCTCCATGGTGCAACCAAATATTCAAAGGTTTTCCAACAAAAAGCAGACACAACAAAGCCATTAAAAGTTAATTAACTTTAAAATTAACAAATTGTTTTCATTTTTTGAAATTATTAAGTACATAGTAGTTAGATTTTTACAAAATAACGTATATTTTAAGTAGATCTAATTGAAGTTTCTTGAATGTGGCCTTATTTGATTACAGCCAAATTAATGCAGCCTTCCAACATGAACAGTTTCCCCACCCCTGCTATAATGCATATTATTCCTTATTTGTAATAAATCAAAAGGGTTAATGAGAGACTCATTTCCACAAGCTGACATTTAATAACACTCACTACTTTCTTAATTTAAAAAAAATATAGTTATTGTATATGTAAGGGACTACTGCTCAGTAATGAAAAAGAATGATCTACTGGCATATACATCAAATGTATAAATTTAAAAAGAATTATGCTAAGTGAAAAAATCCAGAAACATAATTCTGAATAAAATATTATTCCACTTATATAAAATTCTAAAAAATACAAAGTTGCAGTGACAGAAAGCACATCAATGATTGCCAGAGACAGGGCTAGAGGGAAGAAATTATTGCAAAATTGCATGAGGGAATTTAGGGGTTGATGGAATTTTTCTATATCATAATTGCACTGAAAGTTACATGACTGTGTGTTTGTCAGAACTCATTAAATTTTACAAGTTAAGATCTAATTTTACAATTTTACATTGAATTTTAATGTATGCAAATTTTACCTCAGCACAATTGCTTAAATTAAAATATAAATCTGAATTTTTAGAGTTATGAATGGAATTTGAGATTGATCACATTAGTATTTAATAGCCATTCATATTTTTAGTGAATTGCTTTATCATCTTTTTCATCTATTTGGTTACTTTTCCTAATGATTTGAAAGGGTAACATAAAAAATTATTTAAAATATCAACCTCTCCTGCTTAGTAAATGTAGCACATTACCTCTCAAACACATTTTTTTGTAAAATTATTATGTAGCATATCTATGAATTTTATGCATTATTCTCTTGCTTTTATTCTTTAATATTTTTATTCTTATTGTTTTATGATTTCTAACTTTTCATTAACTTTCCTCTTTAGGGTTTCCATTTTAATTTTCAAATAAAAAACTAATTATATTTTAGTATATACTGCATGGGACATACTTACATTTTTAAAAATTTGTTAATTAGAAATTCTAATTTAACTTTGTGTTCTGTATTTCTATTTCTTGCTTGTTGAGAAATGAATGCCTAATAACTTTTGCCAAAAACTTGACCAAATGTGCCACCACTACAATTTTTAGTAACTATTTTTTCTGTACTGATTTAAAATTCCAACTTTATCAAAAAAGAAACTACTGTTCCTCCAATGGGTATATTTTGGTTTCTGAGCTTTCTGATTTGCCAGTATCATTATGGTACATATAGCACTTTAATTACATCTTTGCATATGCACTCTGCTATTCCTTTCAAAAGAAATTCTTTTAAGTTTTAAAGTACTTTAAATATTGTTAAAGTTGGAATAGCTTTTATTATATGCATTAATTTGAAAACATAACATAGCAATATTGACTTCTGCATGAAAAAATGTGGATTCTTTTACATTTATTCAATTCTCCTTTATAATCCTGACTAAAATTTTAGAGATTATTTTCTTCTACAATGTTTTAAGATTATTTCAAGGTCTTTTATATTCTGATTTTTTTAGTAGCTAAGATTATTTCCCATATAATTGTATTGCAAGCATATTAGAAAGCTCTTTCTGTATAGCTGAAAAACTGAAGGAGCTCATGAATAAAATCACATGAAATTAGTCTGATTTTGTAATAGTTTGAATTTGATAGCTTTTAAAATTTGTTACATGGTATTAGCTGATTCATGTTTTTTATTTTGTAACTCTTTTTGACCACTTTTTCTCGTGGAAGCATTATGTTCTGAAAGTTTTTATAGATTAGTACATAGTATGCTCTTATAATAATACCTATTCTGCCTTCAACTTATATGTACTCACGTTATTTTCTTTTTATTTGACTTTTGAATATTATTTGACTATTTTATTATTTTTGCAAAGTCCTTGGCGTTATTTATTCATTTTATTGTTTTTCTGCATTTATAATTCCTGACTTTTCTATGTCTAATTTGATTGCATGTTTTCATTTTCCAACAGCTTGGATTCAGAGTTTTTAGAAATTACTGAAATTTTCTATAAGGTCAATCATATAATCATTTATTTTAAATGCTTAATAGACACTATAAAAAGATTTATTTTTTCATTGGAAAGTTTAAATTCAGGAATATAATTATTAAATTATCTTTAATAATTATTTAACTCAATTCAGCTATGTCATTTATTTTTCTACTTAACTTTTAAGTATTGAGGAAGCTGTATTAAGATTTGTAATGTTTACTAAGAGTTAAATGATTCATTGTACACATGATAATGACATGTAACAATTCTTTATTATAACATTTTTTAAATTACAAAAGCTACATTTAGTAGATTTACGTCAGGGTCCACTTTGGTTTACATTTATATTTTGACTTCTGTTCTAAACGTCTTTGGCTGGTATATATTTTGTCCTACATTTAGTTAACTTTTTTAGTCTTTGTGGTAGTGATGTTTGTCTAAATTTTGGTGGTGTTTTTTATCTATTTTAATAATGCATTGAACTAATTTTAATTTATTGGCACATCTCATTGTAATTTTTAGTTTATCTTGTACTCATTAGATAAGCCACTTTCTGGAGGTCTGGAATTGGTTAGTTTGTCTGCATATCCTCAAAGACTAGTAAAAGTTCTGGTCCATAGACCATACTCAGTAAATAATTATCAAATGAATGAATGGATGGCGCTCTCTCTCTTCATTTTCCAATAGTCAACATATTATGATCCCAGTTCAAGCATCAAAGTCCTCCTGAAAATCCTCAAAACTTTAAATTTCACATTGTTTTTAATAGCAACTAGTTTATAAAATAAATAAACAAACACATTTATAGTTGTGTATAAATGGTTAAATTCGTAATGCCAAGCTCCTCAGAGTGTTTTATAGAATAGTGTAGAAACTTAATTTACTTTTAGAAGTATAATCCTTAAATTTTTCTAAAATTGTTGACCTAATCTCTAGAAACTCTTTATTTGAGACAATAATAGGAACAATAACTATTCTGAAAACTATCTCACTGAGCTGTTGACAAGAATTTTGAAAAGGCAAATTTCTTTTTGAGTTAATTTACAAAACATAATAAATTCTGCTAAAACCCCAATATTCTGGAAGCTTTGACATGTACTTTAATATATTATTTATTTTGACATTCATTTAAAACTTAATCCTTAAACTAAAATTATGTTCACAGTTAATTACAAGGTTGCGTACCAAGTTATTCTGAATTGTGTATAATAAATGTTACTTTTCTGGGAATTTTATATGCACTTATGTGAAGCACTTGATTAAAAGAGCAGTGGGAGTTGAAGAAATATGAACCATAGGGCATTTTTCAATCAATGTGATGACTGGAAATAGAACAGCATATTCCCTTGAACACAGCCAAGCCCCAGCATGCTTCATTATCTTGTGCAAGTTGCTTATGTATCTAAATCCGAAATTTTTAATATGTAAAATGGGGATAGTATACATACCATGTTTCAAGTTGTTGTGAGGTGAGAATGAAATTATGAATGTAAAAATTAAAAATTGTGGCTTGAATTAGTAAATATTATAACCAGGATTAGAGTCCATATCAAAGTCACTAAAACCTCAGGAAAGAAGGAAGAAATCATGAGTGTTCCCTCTCACATGCCCCTCAAATATCCTCAAATGAACTGGCAGAAAGAGCTCATGGAAAAGCAGCGGTCCCCACTACTAAGTCCCTTTGTTCCTGCCACTTCAAATTCTCCAATTATGTTCTTCATGACTCTGATCTCTGATCTTCAGGGTTAATTCTTCCCTTTACTTTTCAGGCTTAGGCATAAATATAAATGTCTCCATCCTTTTCCCCTTAGCTTGGTGAAAATAGGAAGAAATTTTCAAACATTTTCAAAAAGACTTTACTAAGGAAATAAAGCAAAGGAAAAAAGAGCTAACAAAAAGAGTATAAAACAAAAAGAAATTACAATGCTTTCTAAGTTCTAATTAGAGAAGGGTGAGCATTATCCACAAGCCTGAGCTCCATTCATTCCCCTCTATAGTCTGTATCATGGTCTTTGCCAAGAAAATGTTTTTTCATGTGTGTGAATAGTTTTTCCTACTCATCTCATTTTTACCCTACATATTTTCCTAAAGAGGGCCCATATATGAGTTAATTAGACTGCAGACTGTTTCAAAATGCCATGGGCAATAGTATGTTCTTCATTAACTTACACTCAGAGATAATCATTTTCTTACACAGATTTCCAACAATAGGACCTTTTACAAATTAGTGTGTAAATTAATGCATAAATGATGTATTAGTATTCATGTGTGGAAATGCCACCAGTGAATTACGTTTATATCTTAAAATAATGAACAATATTTTATATTACAAATGTGTAATTTTACTACATTATCTTACCCTTTCTATTTATCATTTCTAAATCTGTATCAAAAACTCAAGATGTTATTTCACAACTGGGCCTTAATGAAAAAAATAATCCTTTATTGGATATATAGCTTTGGAATAGTTTCTCCCATTCTATAGCTTGTCTATTTGCTCTGTTAATTATTTCCTTGGCTGTACAGAAGCTTTTTAATTTAATCAAGTCCAATTTACTTATTTTTATTGTTGCTGTGATTGCCATTTGGGTCTTGTTCATAAGTTCTTTGCCTAGGCCGATATCTAGAAGAGTTTTTCCAACATTTTCTCCTAGAATTCTTAACGTTTCATGCCTTACATTTATGTCCTTTATTCATCTTGAATTAATTTTTGTGAGTGGTGGGAGATATGGATCCTGTTTCATTCTTCTGCATGTAGCTATTTACTCAGCCATGAAGAAGCATAACTTAATGCCTTTTGCAACAATTTGTATGGAACTGGAAACCATTATCCTAAGTGAAGTATCTAAAGAATGGAAAAACAAACACCACATGTACTCGGTATTAAATTGGGACTATCTGATGAGCGCACATGTGCACAGAGGGAAGTAAAACCCAATGGAAATCAAGTAAGGGGGAGGGGGGAGGAGGGGATTGGTGAAAACCTACCTAACTGGTACAATGAAAACTATCAGGATGACGCGAACACTTTTAACCCTGACTCAAGCATTATAAAAGTGATCCATGTAACCAAAATCATTTGTATCCCTGTAATACTTGGAAATGAACATAAATAAATAAGTAAATAAATAAAAATAAATCCATGATATATATTGAAAGTGTTTTAGTATAACAACATATCCTCTTCTATCATCCAATTTCAGCAAAATAATGGAAATATAATTATTGTGTTATTTAATGATTATACAAGAAAAGTATCCCAATAATAAAAATAACAAATATTTTCTTTTATATGCCATCCCAGGTAAAATTTCTTCTCAGGAAAAGATAATAATTTCAAGGCAGAGCTAGAAATATAAAATTAATAATCCCAATAAACATAGTAAAGATAATGAATCAGAAGTAGTAAATACATTTTTCTAGTGATACCTCAAGGAATAGTTAGTGGAATTAATATATAATATAATTTATTGTACTTCGTAATGTGGGAGAACTTTTAAAAGTGTCTTTAAATGAAGTGATGACAGTGATTTGAAGGAGATAGAGTGTTTTATAATGGAAGCAAAATATTTCATTTATCATATTTGTAGGAAGTAAAAATATTCTGAAAGCATTATCAAATAAATATAATAATACAGTTACTTTCAAAATCCCCCACACTTGAGCTTTTATGGATTTACAAACTATGCTGTTATTGTCAACTCTATTCTTCATTTAAACCTCTTTAAGAGCTAAGACTGAGGTTCTTCTTTGCCTCCTCACAAAACTTTTCTTTCCTTCCTCTAAATTCCTCTGCAACACAGAGCGTTAGAAATGGATAACAACTTTAAAAGTCTTTTCTCCTAGTATTCCCTGTTTATTTTAATTATACTGCCTCAAACTCCACCAGTTTTCCTTAGGATGAGAATGTAAAATGGATACTCTGAATCTGTTTTATTTTTCATGTGCAAAGTTTGAGACAAAGCAGATCTTGCAGCTTGTGTTGTAATTAGTGTATGAAAGTAATATAACCCAGCAGGATGTTGGTTGTTACCAAGCTAAAATCATTCCCATAGGATATTTTAAGGAGAAGGCACAGCTGTTACAGAGAAGAAAATGCAAAAAATGAGTCCCAAATTATCTTTCTAAAATGTTTTAAAGTAGCAATGTTTTAATTTTAGTTTGGCACTCAATATAAATTTCTATGGGACATTGTATTAATTTTTGACATTATTCTTATAATATTAATGTTTCTAATAAACTCTAATAGAAAAATACTTCTGTAAATCTAAATTATATAACCTTCTAAAAATAATTGATTGTGATTTAATGAATTAATTTATCCTCATTATTTGAAGACAATAACACTACCTATAGTACCCAACATGTAATCAACATTTTCTTTAAAACAATCTAACTCTTTTATTAAATTATTTAACCCTTATAGGAGCACTAACCAAATTATTTTTGCACTCAAATTAGTTCAAGACACTGATAAAAAGTTGGTGTATTCCCTCTTTAACATTTTAATAAAAATTGTTCAGAAAGCCAGTTAAATGAATGGCTATTGTGCTCATGTTGAATCCTTTGGTTTTAGAATTTCATGTACACTTATTTTATTTACTCCCTTGTTGTTACAACATATCATCCAATTGCTTCCTAGGAAAACTTTGTATGTTAGGTAGATTATTAGGTCTTTATACGTACAACCTATCTGTCTATTTATTATTTTGGTACTCTAACCCAGCGGTCCCCAACTTTTTTGGCACCAGGGACCGGTTTCGTGGAAGACAATTTTTCCAGGGACGTGTGTGTGGAGGCGGAGCTCAGGCGGTGATACTAGCGATGGGGAATGGCTGTAAATACAGAAGATGAAGCATCCCTCGCCTGTCCACGGCTCACCGCCTGCTTTGAGGCCCAGTCCCTCAGTTTCATGGAAGACAATATTTTCAAGGTAGGGGAGGGTGGTGGGGTGTGGAGCTCAGGCAGTGATGCACCGCAGGGTTCCTAACAGGCTGCAGCCCGGGGATTGGAAACCGCAGCTCTTACCTCAGACGTAATTGATAGCATAGACGGTTATAAAATAATAGGTTAAAAATCATTTTCCCTCAAAATTTTGAAGATGTTTTACCATAGTCTTCTATAGCCCAGTATTACTGTCAAGAAATTAATGCGATTCTGCTCTCTATCCTTATGTTGAAGATCTGTCTGATCTCTTGTTTTTTGGTGTTGTGTACGTGTATATGTGTATGTGAGATTGTATGTGCGTCTCTTGTGTTTGCACTCTCTGGGAACTTTTATTACCCTCTATTTACCTCTTGTGTTCTGAAATTTCACAATAATGTTCTTTAGTACAAGTATTTGTGATATTTTATTAATTGTTTTGGAAAATAAATGATACCATTAAATCCAAGGCTTGTGTTTGTCACAGGTGAGTTTTTTGGTATTTCTTTTTCTTTTATCTTTAAAGTACTTTTTATTTTTATAGTTTTACATTTACTGAAAAGTTGAAAAAATAGTAAAGAGAGTACTCATGTATCACACACCCATTGTACCCTGTAAGTAACATCTTACATTAGTGTGGTGCATTTATCACAATTTATGAACCAATGTTGACACGTTATAGTTAAAGGCCATATGATATTCAGATTTCCCTAGTTTAACCTAATGTCCTTTTTCTGTTCCAGGATTCCATCTAGGATACAACATAATATTTAGTAGTCATGTCTCCTTAGGCTCCTCTTAGCTGTGAAAGTTTCTCAGACTTTCCTTGCTTTTGATGATCTTAACAGCTTGGAGAAGCAGTGTTCCAGTACTTTGTGAAATGTCTTTCAATTGGGATTTGTCTGGTGTTTTTCTCATGACCAGACTGGGGTTATTGTGATTTGGAGGAAGACCACAGAGGTAAAGCATCATTTTCATCACATCCTATCAATGGTACATACTATCAACCTGACTTAGCACCTCAATCACCTGGCTGAAGTAGTGTTTGTCAAGTTTCTCCACTGTAAAATTATTATTTTTTCCTGCTGTGCATACTGTACTGTTTGAAAAAAGATCAATATGGGTAGACCGCACTTAAAGTGTGGGACATGATGTTCCACCCTTGTGAGGAAAGAGTATTTGCAAAATTATTTGGAATTCTTCTCCGTGGGCAATTTGTCTATTCTCTCTATTTATTTATTCAATTTTTATTATATCAGTATGGATATTTATTTTATGCTTGAGATTTTAATCCAACAATGGTTTATTTAATGTGTTGCTCAAATTGTACCAGCTTTGGCAATTGGCAGCTCTCCTAGTTGGGGTCTTTTGTCCCTTTGACATAATCCCTTTGAGGCCCTCAGCATTATTGTGAGGATTTTTGAATACTTCCTTACTTTCTGGTACTACAAGATGCTTCAGGTTGATCTTACATATTTCCTGCCCTAGGCCTAGCAACAACTATTTCTTCAAAATGCCCTGGTTCTTTTTATTGGAGAATGGGATTAGAAACCAAGATCTCAGAACTAAGTGTTGCTACTGGTATGTCATTGTTTCTAGACTCTCTTAGCTGAGAGAGGAAGCAAACACATGCATGTATACCTACATACATGTATATACACACACTGGCATATATGTATGAATGTTACTATATGTAACCATCCATATCTGTATTCAGCTAAACAGGAATTCATATTGATGTATCCAACTCTAATCCACTACGACAGGGATCAGTCTAGCCTTCTCCCCTTGCTATTTGTAACCACTGTAACAGTGAGAAGTCTGGCCATCACCACCCCAATAATTATTTATTTAATTTTTCAATTCAGAGTGTACAGTATAGTGGTTTCAGAATTATTAACCTTTACCTCTGTGAGAAACAAACATCAACTAGAGTACAGTATTATCTGTGGTTCTTTTTGACTTTATTCTTAAGGACTCCATTTATTTCCAAAACCACTTAGGTCAAGATCTTTCTCCTCCCCTCAGTGAGGTTGTTTCATATATATGTAATGCAGATATAATTATATATGTGTGTGTATGTGTGTGTGTGTATGTGTGTGTCCCAGTCTGCATTCCATTTTGAGATCCCCCAATCTCCATGGTGGTTCTTTTTTTAAATTTACATACACTAAGTTTTCACTCTTTGTTCCATAAAGTTCTGTGTACTTTGAAAATGCACAGTGTCATGTATCCACCAAAACAGTATTATTCAGAATGGTTTTACCACCCTAAAATAGCTCCTGTACTTCACATATTCAGCCCTTCCCCTTTAACCCATAGTGTTGACTGAAGTATTTACTGCCTACATAGTTTTGCCTTTTCCAGAATGTCATATAAGTGGAATCATACAGTGTGTAGTTCTTTCTGCCTGGCTTCTTGCACTTGACATTATGCATTTACGATTCATCTATGTGTTTGCAAAGATGATAGTTCATTCCTTTTTATCCTGAATAGTATTTCATTGTATGGGTATATCAGAGTTTGTTAATCCATTCACCTGTTGAAGAATCTCTTCATTATTTCAAGTTTTGGTGATTATTAATAAAGCTGCTATAAGCATTCAAATGCAAATTTTTGTGTGGGCACACATCTTTAAAACAGTTGGGTAAAAACCTAGGAGCAGGATTGGTGGATCACATTCTATGACACTGTTCAGCTTTGCTATAAGCTTTTCCCTACCAGAGTCATGAGGAGATTATTTTTGAATTTTTATTATTAGAACCTCTTGAGTTTCTAGGAGTAAATAACATAATAATATAAGAGTTCCCCTTAAAACTATACTCTAAGAATTTTTTACTCTCATACTAATCCATTCTCAGCCTCCAGCAATTTGTCAAAACAAGCCATTTAAGTATTCTTACCAGTTTGTGACTCTAGCAGCTTCTTCTCCAGGGAAGCAGATCTTTGCTGTATCTCTCTGCATGTGCCTGTCTTTCCAGATCTCTGGGTGGTGGTTTTCCCTGGGTCCAAGAACAGTAATTAATTTTCATTTTGTACAGTTTTTTCTTGGTTTATGCAGAAGAATGACAGCTTGCAAGCTCTTGACATGTTAAAACAGATAAAAAATGTATTTTGGGGGGAAATTTTTTAGTAATTTTTCTCATTTTTTTCCTATTTTTCAAAATTTCAATTGGTCAGATATAGCACATTATAGATTCATTCTCTCTCTCTCCTTTTTATATTTTTTCTTCCATTTTTTGTTATACTTCCTGGGAGAGTCCTCAACCTTATTTCCAAAGTTATATTAAATTTTTTTAAAAAAGAGTTGTATTTTTAATTTTCATGAACTTTTTTGATTTCTAATTTTTTCTTAATTCCATCCCTTTATCATGAGTGCATAATCTAATTTTATAACTCCTTACAATATAAATTATAGGTTATTGAATCTGACTTTTTCTCTCTGTACTACTAATATATCTGTCTCCCACCCCAAGTTCTGATTTTATTTTCATTTATCTATTTTTTTATTTCATCTCTAGTTATCTTTGATATCTGTTCAAAATTATGAGTAAATCTTGACTGAATCTTTCATTTATGTGGTGGTTCTTCTGGTTGATCAGTTTGAAGGAATATCTACATCCCTATATATGGAGCATATAGGATTATCCTACCTGGGGTGGAGATAACGTTCAAGACAGGAGAAGTGTTAGAACAAGAATGTCAGGGCTAGTGATGTTGCTGAAAAGTCCTTCATCTGGAAAATAGATTTTCATTAAATCTCCTTTCTTAAGTCCTGTGCCTTACTCTGCCCTCCACCTTTCTTTGTGGCCTTAAGTCCAGAATTTTCTTGTTTTATTATTCTGGAAATCAAACCCTTTTTGATTTCAGCCTTCCAAAATTTGGTTAAAATTTGTTATTCTATTCTGTCTTTTTTCCTGGTCTCTTATCCATTTTTCTTCTACAACTAAAATTTTAGTTAGTATTTATTAACAAGAAGAGATAAACACACGTTGTCATTGTGTTTACATATAAAGACATGGTGGGTGTTTATCCCATTTGATATTTTATTGATAAATATTTATGGATAATAGTTCATTTTATTGTAGTTGTAATACATGGACCCAATGATTGCTACACTGGGCAAGATATTAATAATAATAGTAGATCATGTGATTCGTGAAAAATATAATAGGAAGTTGAAAAGTTATAGTTTCTATATGTTATAAAATTTAATTATAATATTATTAATCACTGCATTTGGTAATTTTTTAAACCTTTTTTTTGAGATGGGGTCTTTCTATGTTTTCAGGATGGTCTTGAGCTCCTGGGCTTAAGTGATCCTCTCCCTCTCAGCCTCCTCAGTAGCTGGGACTTGAGGTGTGCACCACAGCACCACTGATTGGTATTTTTTAAATTAATTAATTAATTTAATTTATTACTCCATTTTGTTCACTTAGCTTTAGGTTTATAACTTCTAAGAAAGCATGAAGTTTGCTTGTATTCTTAATAAAATCAGATGGTCTTTAATTTTAATAGGGAAAGTTAAGAAGTTTATAATTGTTGTCATAAGTGTTGTTTTGGTTGTCTACCACCAATTTTAAGTTTTCTATTTTTACTCTTTATTAATATGAAGTAATTTATAGGCTTTTTGGGGAAATTACAAAGGCATAAATTATGTCTTTATTTATTTATTACTAGTAATTTCCTTTACGTTAAAAATTATATAAAGATTGGGAATAAAAAGTATTTATTTCATATCTCATATGTAAGATAAGGTAAAGATTATAAATTTAATTTACTTCTGCTTCATTTTTCCCATGCCAACTTTCTTATTTTACTTATGTACTTTGAAATTTTAGACCCAGATTAGCAACCTCATCTTTAATGTTATATATTTTGATTTAGAAATTATTTTGACATTTGTATTTTTAATGTTTATGACAATTATTTGAACTTCTTTTTCACTTAAATTTTTGTATTGGTACATAATAGTTGCAAGTATTTTGGAGGTACACATGATAATTTGATATATGCATTGACATTCCATTTTTTGAGTTAGTCACTTTGATGTATGTGTTGCTCAGCTACAGTATTCCTTAGTTTCTCGTATCTTCAGAAAGGGTGAATTTATAATATACTTTTTTATGTTAATGAATATTAGGATATCTGAATATTTTTTCCTAACTGAATTACTACCTAGCTTAATGTACAATTAATGGGTTACATTGCTATTTTCCCAAAGCTCTATAGATTTCTCTTCAGTATTTATCATCCTGGAGGAATCTGAGGCTAGTTTGGTGGCCATCCTTGTTTTTATACCAAGAATATTCTCTTTGGTCTTTTCTGTCTATAACAAGAATAATTCTAAACACTGTGTTTGATACCAATGATTAAATTGCCTGCCTTATAGCTTCTGTGAATTATTGCTGCACAATAATTGGGTGAATTTAATTTTGTGATTTGCATCTTAATTTCATAATAATTTATTATTACCTAATCAGCTATGAAAAATCATCTTCTTACTTTAGTTCATTATCATTCCATTACACTGTTACTTTTTTATGTCATTCATTTTTTTCTTTAATTTTTTAAGAACGCAAAGTAGATTTATTTCTAAAATTTAACTTTCTTTCCAATAGTAAATCTTTATCAAAAATATGTTTTTACTTGTATAACTTGAAAGGATTATTATAGTCTATTATATTATCTATTTAATGGGCCTATATAAGTGCTGCTGTTTATGAGCTCCTCATTGAGTGAGCAACAGTCTGTACAGTCTTAGGTGACTTTTCCCCTTGTTCTTTTCTAGCAAAGTTGCTGTTCATATCCTCCTCTCAGACGTAAGTCTCAGTGTTTAATTACATAACAGCCTCTTTGAAAAATAATGATGTCAAATAGTTATTTATCAAAGGTGTCCTTACTAAACTGTGAATAAATTGTTTTTTTCCTGATAATCTGATTAATTATGGTAATTTTTTTTCAGGTTACCTTGAAGATCTTATTTTTAATCAACCTCCGAATGCTCATAAATTCTGTAAAAGCCAGGGCAAGAACAAAAATTACCAACTCTTCCTACTATTAACAAATGACATTGGCAATTATTGTATTTTAAAAACTTAATAAATATACTTATAAAAACACTTTGGAACTTTATAATTATCAACAAGAATGTTTATGAAAAATGTTTTGGAACTTGACTTGTTTATAAATATAAGCACTTCCAAAGTCTATAGATTTTAACAAAGATTAAATAAGTATAAAATACCTAAAATTCACTGCTTCTTAGAATTTCCTTTCATTTACCAACTATCTATTTCATTTCCAGTAATTCAATGTGCCAATAACTATCAAATTCCAAGAAAGCAACATTATATTTTTTAGAATTGTAATGTCCCACATAACTATAGAACAATGGGAATTAAATGGGAATTTAATAATGGGAATTAAAATGAAGAAAAATTGCCCCAATTAACTCTGGAAGAGTTTTCCATGCATTTCAGGCATATGTCTTCTGTCCCTTAAATCATGAATATTCTAGGTCTCTAAAGTAGGAGTGCTCACTAAGAATGGGTGAAAATCCCTTTAGTTTTCTATCCTGAGACTTTGCTGAATTCATTTATCAATTCCAGTAATCTCTTGGTTGAATCTTTGGGGTTTTCTATGTATAATATCGTATCATCTGTGAATAGTGAAAGTTTGACCTCTTCTGCCCCTATCTGGACGCCCCTGATTCCTCTGTCTTGTCTAATTGCTGTGGCCAGGACTGCCAGCACTATGTTGAAAAGAAGTGGAGATAGAGGGCACCCTTGTCTGGTGCCAGTTTTAAGGAGGAATGTTTTCAATTTTTCCCCATTCAGTATGATATTGGCTGTGGGTTTATTGTATATGGCTTTAATAGTTTCTAGGAATGAGCCATCTATGCCTATATTGTTGAGAGTTCTTATCATAAAAGGATGCTGGATTTTGTCAAAAGCCTTTTCTGCATCTATTGAAAGGATCATATGATCTTTGTTCTTGCTTTTATTTATATGGTGAATTACATTTATAGATTTGCATATGTTGAACCATCCCTGCATCTCGGGAATGAAGCCCACCTGATCGTGATGAATTATTTTTTTTAAGTACATTTGGATTCGGTTTGCAAGGATATTATTGAGAATTTTTGCATCCATATTCATAAGGGATATTGGTCTGTAGTTTTCTTTTTTTGTTGTGTCCTTTCCTGGCTTTGGTGTCAAGGTGATATTGGCTTCGTAGAATGATTTGGGAGGACTCCATCCTTCTGGATATTTTCAAATAATTTCTGCAGTATAGGCACCAGCAAAGTCTCAGGATACAAAATTAATACACGCAAATCCATAGCCTTCATATATGCTAATAACAATCAAGCCAAGAAACAAATTAAAGATGCAATACCTTTCACAATAGCACCAAAGAAAATTAAATATTTAGGAACATATCTAACTAAGGAGGTCAAAGACCTATACAGAGAGAATTACAAAACACTGAGAAAAGAAATTGCAGAGGATGTAAACAGATGGAAAGCCCTACCATGCTCTTGGATAGGCAGAGTCAACATAGTAAAAATGGCTTTGCTACCTAAATTGATTTACAGAATCAATGCAGTCCCTATCAAAATACCAACATCATTTTTTACTGATCTAGAAAAAATAATTCTACGCTTCGTGTGGAACCAGAGAAGACCCCGTTTAGCCAAAGCAATCTTAAGCAAAAAGAACAAATTGGGAGGCATCTATCTACCAGACTTCAAACTATACTACAAGGCTATAGTAACCAAAACTGCACGGTATTGGCACAAGAACAGAGATGTAGACCAATGGAACAGGACTGAGAACCCAAATATAAAACCAACCTCACACAGTCACCTGATCTTTGATAAATTCCAAAAAAATGTACACTGGGGAAAAGATTCCCTATTCAACAAATGGTGCTGGGAAAACTGGATGGCCATATGTAGAAGACTGAAAGTGGACCCACACCTCTCACCTCTCACAAAAATCAACTCACAATGGATAACAGATCTAAACCTAAGTCATGAAACCATAAGAATTCTCGAAGAAAACGTTGGAAAAACTCTTATGGACATTGGCCTAGGCAAAGAATTTATGAAGAAGACCCCCAAAGCAATCACAGCAGCAATAAAAATAAATACATGGGACCTGATCAAATTGAAAAGCTTCTGCACAGCCAAGGAAACTATCACTAGAGTGAACAGACAACCTACAGAATGGGAGAAAATATTTGCGTGCTACACCTCTGATAAAGGGCTGATAACCAGAATCTATACAGAACTTAGGAAAATCAACAAGAAAAAATCAAACAACCCTATTAAAAAATGGGCAAAGGACATGAACAAAAACTTTTCAAAAGAAGACAGAATAATGGCCAGAAAACATATAAAAAAGTGCTCAACTTCTCTAATCATCAGGGAAATGCAAATCAAAACCACAATGAGATATCACTTAACTCCAGTGAGATTGGCTCATATCAAAAAATCCCCAAACAACAAATGTTGGTGGGAATGTGGACAGATAGGAACACTCATACACTGCTGGTGGGACTGGAAATTAGTACAACCTCTATGGAAAGTAATATGGAGATACCTCAAAGAATTAAAAGTAGAATTACCATTTGACCCAACAATCCCACTACTGGGTATTTACCCAAAGGAAAAAAAGACATTTTATAATAAAGACATCTGCTCACGAATGTTTATAGCAGCACAATTCACAATTGCAAAGATGTGGAAACAACCCAGGTGCCCATCAATACACGAGTGGATTAATAAAATGTGGTATATATATACCATGGAGTATTACTCAGCAATAAGGAACAACAGTGAATTAACACATCTGGTATTATCCTGGTTGGAGCTAGAACCCATTCTTCAAAGCGAAGTGTCACAGGAATGGAAAAACAAGCACCACTGGTACTCACCATCAAATTGGTACTAACTGATCAACACCTACATCACACAGGATGATAATATTCATCAGGGGGCGGGCAGGCGGGAGGAGGGTGGAGGGGATGGGAAAAACTCTCACTGAATGGATGTGGGGAGCACAGTTTGGGGGATGACCACGATTGTAGCTCTGACACGGGCAGTACATGGGCAATATATATAGCCAAAGTGTTGTACCCCCATAATATTCTGAAATAAAAAAATAAATAAATAAACATAAAAAAAAAAAGAAAATCCCATTAGTTTTCTAACTGGCCTTGGTGTTTTGCTACAGAATTTAATTTCTTCTTTTATTAATGGGAATTTCTCTTGAGGTCTAGCAGATTGTTGATTAATATTAATATTTCTGATTTCTTCTGTATAATTTCACATTTTTGTCATTTTTCTATGAGTAATTTGATAAGAACTTGCGGGTGTCAAATTGGTTAACATTGGCTAGCTACCACCTTAACTCTAAAGTTTGAAGAAAACTTCAAATAGCAATACACAGTTCTGAACACATTGAAGTTTACCACGTATTAATAATTTGGATATAGGAAAGAGTAAAGACATTCTTGTTAGATGTTAGATAAATTGTTACAGTAAGGCAATGACTATCCCAGAAAAGTGAGATCTATTACCGTTACTCTTCTCAATATGTACATCTTAATATGTACGTCACTTAATATGTACATCTCTTAAAGACTAGAATTTTCAGTTATTTTCTGGCAATTTTTTTGACACAAAGATTTTAGTTGCTGTGAACATGAAGGTTAAGGGATGACTCTTACTGCTCTTTTTGCTTCAAAGAAAATGCCATCCATGAATGTGCCAGCTAACATACATCAGGCCCTCCACTGATACCTATGTGTGTACTTGTTCATTAACCTGCACATGTATACACTCACCATCCAAAAATGTATGAACGTTTATACAGTCCTTACCACGCTTACTTTTTATCTCTTTCTGTACACAAAGAAATCTGGATGAGTTAGAAAGACTAAGATACCTATGGGATTATGATGATTTGGATTTCTAATAGCCAGGAACATATAGGCCACAGATGGGAACAGGGCATGGCCACAGGACTGGTGAGGGAAGGGCCAGGGCAAGAGAAGCCCTAGAGCATTAGATCTGTGGGGTTAGTTCTAAGAACCAACAAGTTGTCCCTTTTAGCCTTTCACCTGATTATTGAATTCTGGACATTATCTGAGATATCCTTAACCTAGGTCCCTGCATAGAGGCTGACCCTGGGCCTTCTGCTCACCTAGGTTATCTGCTACTTTTGCACCTGAAACAGGTCAAGTCTTGAAGAAAGGTGAGGTGTTTGTGGGCTCCAGAGTCCCTAGCTACCCATGCAGAGGTCCCTCTGGAGAACTCAATGAAAATGTAGTTTAGGGGAGATGTGTAGTGAAAACAGGAGAGTTTCTTCCTGTGCTTACTAATAATTGGTTAGAATGATTGGATAGATGGTTGCAATGATTTGCTGACAATAATGGAGAAACTTCTCAAAATGATCATGTTGAGGACTTAATGAAGCTGTTCTCACACAAATGGCAACTAACAGAATGTGCCAAAGACTCATCACATCGGGATGCTATTCTCTACTTGTGAAATCCCATATCTTCATAGTTGAAGTATATTTCTTACTTCCTAACCTTTAAAACAGACTCTTGATCAAGGGAATAGATCCTTATTTTGTGAATAATCAGTTGACATGTTAGTTTGGAGAGATTATCACTTTTTGCCTAAGTCTATACCATCTGTTCCATGCTCTAATTACCAATAAAAGAAGGACCTAATTCACAATTGCATCATAAAAAAGTTAAATGTGATTTAAATGCATTTGTTTGTTTTTTATTTAAAGAAGTTTTTATGATACATCTGTTACACATTTTTCAATATTTTGACACAGATCATAAGAAAATACTGGAATAGGGATAAAGCAAGCAAATATATGAGCTTTCCAAAGGGACAATTGCTATCAGTATATTGACCTTAAAAATTTGTATAATTAGCCAGTAGATAAATGATTAAACAAAAGAATTTATTGTAGAACAACTGGGTATTTTAAAACAGCATTTAATTTTTTAAAAAATTCAGATTACCTGAGAAACTATATTTGCTACTATATAAACTAATATACATTGACAGGAATCAATCAATTTAAATCAGCAAAAATAATTTATATGCAGCCTATTAGTCCCTGTTAAGTCAATAATGATGCAGTATAATGGGAGGTGGGAAATAGTTGGGAACTTCCACAGGGATTCTTAGCAAAAAATAATAATAATAATATATAATTGGATGATGAAAAGGAAATATCGATATGTGTCTTCCTTTCTTGAATGTACTGATATTGCTAACTGAATCATACTATCAAAATGCACATCCGTAAATTGAAACATAGAAGTTGGGTTATCTTTGCCTATCCCATACCAATACTATCTTCTTTTGGTACCACATCTTTTTTTTTCCTCTTGTGGAACTTCTTTTCCCTTTGTGGCGTATAGCCTTGGTAAGCATGCCAACCAAAACGTTGGGCCCACTCACAATCAGCTGGGTATGATACTAAAATTAGGTGAATGACAGTACACGCTGAGCCTTCTTCTGGAAGCACTGGGAAAAAGAATCTCTTCCCTACTGGTGTTGCTCATCTGTAAACAGGTGAGTTTGGGGTCTTCTGGAGCCACATTTCTATCATGAGGAAAACAGAACCAGGAGGTGGAGAGAACTGGATTCCTGACGCCATTTGAAGTTTTGGACCAAGCTGTGCTTGCTGTGCTTGAAACCAAATCTCCCCTGGACTTGCCAATTATATAATCCAGTAATTTTATTGATTATGCAGATTTTATTTTAGTCCTTGATCTTTCAACTGAATGAGTTTTCATTAATCCTAGATTAAGTAAGAACATAGCAATTCAGAAAAAAAGTATTTAAGTGTTTTATACAAATAATTCATAAAAAGTTATATATCATTTGGAGTTTAGTTGGAACTATGAAAATATTTGCATGTTAATTTACTGTTCTTCAATATCATATGTATTCAAGTGAGAATAATATTATTATTGGGAACCATAATATCATATGATTACATCTTTGGTAATATGTGGCAGTTTTTGAATATGGTGCTTTTCACATATTATTTAATTTAATCTTGCATTAAAAGAAAGTCTCATTTTAAAAAATTATTTTACTTTTTTAAAAATAATTCAAATGTATATATAAAAAAAGAAAAACTTACTGAAAACCCTGTATCCACCACCCATTTTTATGCCATATTTGCTTCAAATATTTTTAAAAACACAAATATAAATTAAACATTACAGATAAAAGTGAGCACCCTCTCTCCAATTCACTTCTATTTATCCCTACTCAGATAGGGATGTAATCATCCCCACAAGAGCCTCATGAAAGTAGTGTTTATAATTTCCATGTATGATCTCACACTTTTAAACATTTCACAATTGGATTCTTTATATGATTAAACTCTATAAAATTGTATCATTTTGCATTGATCTTTCTACAACTTAGCTTATTTTTTTATTTGCTCTTTATTGTTTTGGAGATTTGTCTATCTCTTAATTTATTCCATTTAAACTGCCATGCAGCTATGCATTTATACATATACCACAAAGTAGCCATCCTCCTGTTGACAGACATTTGGATGGTTTCCAATATTTTGCTACAACAAACACAAGTGCATTGCAATTCTTGAATCTGTAAATTGGATATATGTTTATACAAGGATAATATATCAGATTTAGCTAAAATATTCCTGCTACTTTTAAACAATCATTTTGAAAGTTTATGAGTTACCAAATGAAGAGATTGCTTTTGTTTTTACTTTCTTTGACCTGTTGCTTAAATTGTACTTTGCAAAGGAATAGACATCAACATTCAGATTTATATTAGGACTCTTCTAGTTTTCTTCTTCTTAAAATTAAGTCAAAATATAACTTTTTAAAGAATTTCTTTCCTATATACCTCAAGTGAAAAATAAATCTGGAGGTGTAATCAAAATCATGGTATGGGTGGATGTGTACACAGTTGAAAATCCTGATATGAATAACTTATAATTTTGACTGAAGAATTTATAAATTTATGAAAGATTTTATGAAGCTTTATAAAATACATAGAATTGTGATATAAAGAAAAATATGGCCAGCTCCCACTGGGTAAATAATGCACAAAAAAATAATTACAGGTGAAAGATGAAAAAAATGACATGTGTGATTACTGGAAATTTGGGAAAGAACACAGGATTGGAACTAGATATTTGCGTCCGGTTCTTCCCTCTTTCATAGACAAATTAGTTAATGGAATAAAGAGGTTTTTAAAATTTAAAATTTTTATTCAGATTAAAATGTGGATTGGAATTCAGGGTTAATTTCTTCAGATCTGGAATTCCTTATCTGTAAAATGGAATTGATTCCTTAGGATGACATTGTATCTGAGGGTAGGATCCCAAGTGAATGTTACTAAAGGCAAGGAAGTTAGTCTACAAAGACCTCAAAAGGGCAGAAGGAATTGTGTTAGGGTATAGTTAGGGGAATGGTTTTGGCAATGTATTACAGTAGAAAAGACTATAATGCTCTCAGGAAATCCAGTAGATATTTTATGACTCAAAGAAAGGAAGTAAATGGGGATACATTTTAAGAATAAATGTTCACATACCTAAGCCTCAGTAGTTCCCTGGATCCTGGCTCAGTAATTCTCACTATTGTTTTAGTTTTCTGATACCTTTAAGAAGATTTAAAAAGATTTTAGTTTTTTAATACAATAGACTTTATTAGAATTACCTAGTCTCTTCTGCCATTAACAGAAACAAAATTCTTTTCTGAATGTTTTCACCTATGAATCTTAGCATGAAAATAAATGTAGAAGAGAAGCTGAGTAGAACAAGAACGGCATTGTGGTGAATCACCTTGATTTTGTTTGGGTAGTAAGAGAAAACTGGAAATAGACAGATTCTCACTGGAACTGTTGATTACCTTTCAATCATCTCAATTCCTAAAATTTGACTGGTTTCATATTGCTAGAGTCCTCAGGTACTTAGCAAAAATGAATCTTCCTGTGAGAAAGGTAATATCCTTATTCAGGATACAATATAAATTGTATAAGGAGAAAAGAAAATATAAACAAATCCCTGCCAAAAAAAAACCCAGATAATAGAAACAGATCTATAAAGACTTCAGATATTGATATTAATACAGAAAAAAATAAATATGCTTACCATGTTCAGAGATTTAAAAAAGGACTTAAAATTTTGGCAGAGAACCACAAACAGTAAAAATAAAACCAAGTGTAATTTCTGTAAATAAAAAATACAATAGCCAACATTTGGAATACATTACATGTATTTAACAGCACAATCAAGACAGATAATGAACGAGGTAGTGAACTAGATAGTTGGTCAAACAAAAATGTCCATAATATAGTATAGATAAACAAAAGGATAGAAAATTTGATAAAGAAAGTAAAAGACATAGAGAATACAGTAAGAACGTTTAACAAATGTGTTGCTGAAGGAAAGGACAATGTGGTAGACATATGTAGGCATGTGTCACCATAACATCTTTCAATAAATGATTTGCTCCAGCTCTTTAAAGCTTCAAGCATTGCCTTGACTTTAGAGACTTGCCTCTTCCGAGTTCACACTCTTTCTTAGGTGTCTGAGACAGTTTGGGCTGCTATAAAAAGTACCATGGATTAAGTAGCTTAAACAACAAACATTTATTTCTCATATTTCTGGAAACTGAGAAGTCCAAAATTAAAGTGCCAGCAGATTTAGTGTCTGGGAGGAACCTCTTCCTCATTTGCAGATGGCCCCCTTACTATATCTTCACATGGTAGAGAGAGAGGGCTCTGATTTCTTTCTTTTCTTATAAGGGCACTAATTATATCATGAGGTCTCCAGTCTCATGACCTCATCTAAACCTAATTACTTCCAAAGTTCTTATCTCCAAATACCATCACATCAAGGATTAGGGGTTCAAAGTAGGAATTGGAGATGAGGGACACATTTTAAGCCCTTAGCATTGCAGAAACTCATACCCAGTGACTAATTAATGTCGGAGTATAAAGAACCAGCTGCCTTGGCCCAACATGAAAAAACTCAAGGGGCCATATACCTCCTTATTTCCTTGGGGTCAGCTGCAGCTGGCTGTGGGCCTGCATCACAGCTCAATTTCTCCCTTTACTGGTTAGTCTTGCATCATCCCCCTTCCTTCAGCAACTGTTGATCCCAAGGTCATGCCTTAATAAGTATCCTGCACGCTAAACTCCATCTCAGAGTC
This sequence comes from Daubentonia madagascariensis, assembly GCA_023783475.1. Lineage (NCBI taxonomy): Eukaryota > Metazoa > Chordata > Mammalia > Primates > Daubentoniidae > Daubentonia > Daubentonia madagascariensis. The sequence continues at coordinate 41,807,988 of JAKFHU010001569.1, read as the reverse complement.
ATTCCTGGAAAAGCAGACCTATGACAAGGATACAAAATAAAGGGAATAATATATTGAAGAATTTGTGGCTTCAAACTGCGAAAAACATCATGCTTCATACACAAGAAACCCTGCATAACCCAGCAGAATAAATAAAGTGAAGTTAATACTCAAGCATATCACAGGAAAATTAATAATAACTAAGACAAAGAGCAGCCTTGAAAACAGCCAGAGAAAAAGACAGCCTAATTTTAAAGGGACAGCACTTAGACATACAACGAGCTCCTCAATAGAAACAGTGGAAGCCAAGTGAAAGTGGAATGATGGCTTTCAAGAATAAAGGGGATATAAAGAAATTTTGTTAGCATGAAAAAACCTCACAAAACTGAGAGAACATTACATTGAGTCAAAGACATAAAGTTACAGATATATTTAAAAGAGGCAAATGAAAACTCATAGTTGCAGAAGGGAAAAAATGCAATAATAATAATAAGAAAATACTACTACCAATAAAATGTGTTAAATTCAAGTAAATGTTGACTATATAATGAAAATCAAACATATATGAATAAACATAATAAATAATAACTAAGATATTCTAGAAAACTGTAAACTATTACTAAAAGAAATGTAGAAAAACTAAGTAGATCAAGGAAGATTGCAACTATATGAACTGGAAGATAATATCATAAAGATGTTGGTCTCTATAAATTCATTCAGACTTAATGATATAATCCTAATAAAAATCTCTACAAGTTTTATGTGCAGGTATGTGTGTAACTTGAAAAGCTATTTCCAAAATATATGCAGAAATTTAAAGGGCCAAGTATAGTGAAGACACTCTTGAAGAAAAAGAATGAATGGTATAAGATTCACAAACAGATTAATGTAGCAAAATAAAGAACTTTGAAGCAGTTCTACACAAATATGGACACTTGATTTATGACAAAATATAGAGCAAGAGTACATACTCTTGAGTACATCATCAATATAGTGCTGGACAATTGGATATCTCTATTGAAATTTTTTGATCTATATTAGATGTAAAACACAAAATCACATTGGTCTAAAAGCAAAAGCAAAACTATAAAGATTCTATAAAATAATATTGGAGATTATTTTTCTGACCTCTAGGTCCTAGAATGACTTCTTAAAGTAAAATCCAGAAAACTCTTACCAGAAAGGAAAAGATGGATAAACTGGACTCCATTGAAATTAAAAACTTATTTTCTTTATATGAATCTACTGAAGGAATGGAAAAATAAGCCAAGAAATGGAAAAATATATTTACAATACATGTATCCATGATACAACTACTACTTTTCCATTTAAAAAAAAGAACCAAAAAATAGTTTCGAGACATAATGGGTTTTTTACAAAAGATATCAGAATAGTCAACAAAGACATGAAAAGATGCTCAACTTCATTAGTAAGAAGGAAAATGAAAGCTAAAACTTCAGTGAGATACCTCTACAACACTCACCAGAATGGATAAAATTTTAAAAGTCTGAGGACTATGAAGTGTTGATGAGGATGTGTAGCATTGGGAACTCACATAAACTATCAGTATGTGAGAAAAATTTAGAACTATCTGCTATAGTTGAAGCTGCACAGGTTCTAAGAGCCAAAATCATACACCTGAATATATAACATATAACCAACAGCAATTCATGCACATATGCACCAAGAGAGGTGTAAAAGAATGTCCCATAGCAGCAATATGCAAAATAGGCATAAATTGAGTTGTCCATCAACTTTAAAATGGATAAACAGATTATGCTTCTTTTTATAAAGTGGAACAATATTCAGCAGTAAAAATGAATAAATGTATTGCTACAGGCAATAACATAGTTGAATCTCGTAAAGCCAATGTTGAACCAAAGAATTCAGACCAAAAATATAAATAGTATATGATTCTAAATGTTTAACATTCAAAATGAGGAGAAACACAACTACTGTATTTAGACACATACTTAGTTGATGTCTAAAGAACAAACTTGCTTTATAAAGAAAAGCCAGGAAGCACTTCCATAAAAGTCAGGATGGAGGTTACCTTTGGATGGGAAGGAAGTGGTAACTGGTTTGGATAGAACAAGATGGAAGTGGGTTTTGGGGGGTGCTGTTTGCTATTCTTCCTCTTGATGTGCGTAATGATAATGTGGAATTCATTTTGTGATAATGCATTGAATAAAATAAAATTAAACAAAAAATATACAAGCTTAAGCATCACTCCTCACCAAAATACCTCTTAGGTTATTGAGACTATAGGGCATCATGAGGCCTGGAACAGAATGGGTATCTCAGGTAAGAGTTCTCATGATCTAATACAATTCAATGTTTTTTAAAATATACACACACATATAGGATTGAAGTGATAGTCTAAATGCCCCTCTCATTTACAACTTGTTAATGACCTGCTGAGCAGCAGCCTTAGGCAATCTTTCACTTTTACTAAGTCAGTCATTAGGAGAGGAAACTGTAAATGACCAGCAGGAAGTAAATTGCACTTAGTTAAAAATGAAAACGTGTTAACAGCATTTGAGTAATAAATTTACTTTTGGCATTAAGCCACAAAATAGGAAACAGCTACTATTCCCACTGAAAACTTAGAAGTAGGGAAAAAGATATTATGTACTTTGATGCTTCTGGATTTGAAATACCTAAATTTCAACTCAAATAATTATATTGCAAAAGGCTAGGAAGTCCTTTATCACTGAGAGATAAGAAATATTTTTGAAAAATATAGCTGTAGTAAAATAGTACTAATATTTTGGACTCCATTGGTTAAGCAAATTTTGACATAACAAAAACAAATTTTATTCAGGAAAACGTGCCTCAATTTATTGGCATCTATTCTTTATTCAGGGTATTAACATTAAATCCTGTGTTTTCAAATGCATACATTACAATTATATGCACTACACATTGATGAAAATGTGCTAGTACTCTTCTTGAACTTTCCTTCTTGTCTCTCTGCCTTTGAGCCATATGTTTCCTCTGTTTTGGAAAGACACATCCCTCCCTCTCATTTTTCTATTACCTTACGTATTCATGGGGTGGCCTATCTCTAATGCCATCTATTCCAGGAATCTTCTTTCATCCTTTGCTCCTGGATCTTCTTGTTTACACTTTCATTATATAAATTATCACAATAGGCCAATTTTTGATTACTCAACATAGGTTCCTATGTTACTAGATTGTAAAATTCTTTATGGACATGGGCATGTCTTATCTTCCCTTGTATGTTCATAGGACATCGACCTAATGTCTTAGAAGTTTAGGGGAACATTTGTTAAATTTAACTAAATTCAACAAAGGTAAGAAAAGACTAGGGACAAAACAGATTGCAAATTTTATGTTTTCTCCTCTCAAGATAAAATCATTTTCAGCTCATGTGGGAATGTATCCCTGCTTAGTGACAAAGTTAGCTACACCAACTTTTCAGTGATCCATGTTTAATGGCTTAAGATTTGGACAATGCTAAGTCCAAGCCAGTGCTTTAAGGAGCCATGTTACCAAAGATATTTGGTAAAACTCATATTTATTATTTATCATATGCCTCTGCCACTCTGATAGCTAACATTTATTAAGTGCTATGTGTGTGCCAGGCTGTCTGATAAGCACTTTAGTGGATTTATCTTTTTTCAATCATACCACAGACCTGAGGTTGTGCTATTTAATCTCCATATTGTAAATGGGAAATGGAAACTGTGAGACAGTAGTAACTAACACAAAGTAGCTGAGCTGGTAATGGGCAGGACAAAATAATAGGCAAGTGCATGACCTCAAGTCTGACATTCTATGGTACAAATCCATTCCCCTACTGATACTCTGGGTAGTGTGAATGCAAAGTCAATACTTTACAACATTGTGATAAGGTCTTCTTAGAAAGTGCATGTTGAAAATCTCCCACATAACATTTGCCCAGACATTAAGGTTTCTAAAAGGTGCTTGTTTTGATAACATAACTAGTATTAAGAAGTTTTATTTAAAGACAAATTATATTTGAAATATGTCAAGGTAAACAAAAGTACCATGAACAAAATACTGATAGTTCAAGAATGTATACAATCATGAATGAAATCATAATTAAGCTTTATAGTGTAATGTGGTGAGTTCAAAGTTAATAGTAGCTTCAGTTTTACCCCATTATAAACTTTTGAATGAATTACTTGACAGATAATGTTGAGGCTATAATATTTTAGGTCATATTTGGAGGATTTATGAATTAATATTTTAAAAAAGGTCTTTAAATACCTTTGATTTAAGGAAATATAAGAAGTTATTATAGTACAGTCCTCTTATCTAAAGCAACTTTTTATGATGATAAAATATATTGTCTGTTTATTTAATCTGTTGTGTACTTAGGAGTGCAAGAGTTTCCTTAAAATATAAATTAGAAAAAGAGCTAGCATAGTGTTTGCTGTCAAATGTTTTACTTATTCAAGTTTCTTTAGACAGGTCGATAAAAATTTATGATCTTAACAATGCTATTGTAGCAGCACTTCTTTTCATTCCAATTCAGATGACATTTATTGAAGCATGAGTCTTAGTCATTTAATAACTAGGCATACCTGGCTTAACTTTGGTTGCTCTTAAGCAAAGTGACAGTATTACCAAGCTAGGTCCTCTTTGAAGGACTGGGCATACACAGTGCCCAATGCACAGTGATGACCCATAAAATGTTGTAGAAGGATCCTTTGGATAAAGAATGAGCTGGGAAAAGGATCATAAATGTGGCATGAAACTAAAATAGACAGAGATCCAACGAATAATGTGAGAAGTCAATTTTTCCAATGCCCAAAGAAATCAGACTAAAGCAAGTGGCAGCGGCAATGGGTGAATTCCATGTTAGTCTTTGCGTTTAGTCTGGTGTGTTCTGAGATGAAATAGCTGACTGCTTACTTGGCTGTACGTGTACCTACTTCTATGGAACTTGACAGTCCAGGACTAGGCTTTTTACAAGCAAACTTCAGAACACAATTTGATATTTTATAAACTGCTCTTTAGCTTGGTTTAGTTATAGCAATTCACAAACCAGTTCACACCAATAGAATCTAGGAGAATCCTACAATCTCATAAATTGTTCAAGTAGAGACTAGACTACTCAAGCCAGAACATCAATTATTGCCTATATAATATTAGGTGGATTTACCTTAGTAATGTTGTGGCTGAAAGTATAAAATAATAAGTTGAAGTTCTTCAACAACACAAGATTGGCACTTCTACTTAGTTGGGTTTTTTTTCCCAAACAGAAAATATACTTTCACAAATTTGCAAAGAATCAGCAGGTGACCCACTTACCTCTATCCACATCTTCCCCAATTTACAGACATCCACATGATGTCCTAAGCCAAATTCTATTTCTCAGAATTACCTGAAAATTTCAGAGTGTCTGATACTACAAAGACTTTTTACTTGTGCCTCTCTTAGAATGCCCTTCTCTGTACACTATATATTATTCCCAATTCAGGAAAGACTATTAGATCAAAATGGTACTTGGGGAAGCTGTCTCAACTTCTCACTAAAATATAATGAAAGTACAGAACAAGATTTTAAAAGGTCACAGATAAAACTGAAAAAATAAAGTCCAAGTGCTAGAAAATGACTGGAACTTTCTCTGATTGTAAGACAGATGAAAAGTATGTTTTTGTGGGAGGTGGGAAAAGTGTGTGACAGACTCCTATTAAAGGCCTGTTAAAGGCCTTCATGAAATAGAGATAAGACCATGACTAAACAAAGGTAGAGAGTCAAGAAGAACACTGTATAACAACCAACCCTCATCTACCTTCCCCCAACCCACAACCTCATCACCACTGAAATCTTGATTTAGAAGCCAGAGCCCAGCAACAGATTGCCCTCTGTCTCTACCCTTTGGCTGCATTGTGTAATGGGCAGAATATAGCACTACCTTACTTTGCTCTCCTATCCCTAATCCTGAAGTCATTTCTGTTCAGACAGAGATGTCAAATCTCTGCTGTAAACAAACAAACAGAAGTAATGTGAGAAAAAAAGTGAGGGAAGTAGCAGAATGAGAATATAATTTCCTTTGGAAAATTAGAGTCTTCAGGGATAGACACAGAAAAACCTGCAGGAGACATAACATAAAGCTCTTACCTCAAAGTGGAGGGCAAAAACGGGGTCCATCCAGGAAGAACGACAGCAAAGGTAGTGTCGATATTGAAATATTTTTTATGTTTTTTCTGAATAAAGCGTTTATGCTTATATTTTTATTTTTTTAATTTTTTGCTGATATATAATAGTTGAACATATTTTGGGGGTACATGTGATATTTTGACACCTGTATATAATGTATAATGATCAAATTAGGGTAATTGAGATATTCATCACCTCAAACATTTATCTTTTCTCTGTGTGGGACTATTACAATTCTTTTCTTCTAGCTATTTTGAAATATACAATAAAATTATTGTTAACTATAATTTCTCGGCTATACTATCAAATACTAGTACTCCTTCTTCTATCTAACTGTATTTTTGTATCCCTTAAGCAACTTCTCTTCACCCCCACCCCCACTACCCTTCCCAGCCTCTGGTAAACACTATTCTACTCTTTACATCCATTAGATCAACATCTTTAGCTACCACATATGAATGAAAACACGCAATATTTGCCTCTGTGAGCCTGGCTTATTTCACTTAACATTATGACCTCCACTTCCATCCATGTTGTTGCAAATGACAGGACTTCATTCTTTTTCATGGCTGAATTATATACCACATCTTTTTTATCCATTCAACCATTGATGGACACTTAGGCTGATTTCATATCTCACATCTTGGCTATCGTGAATAATGTTGCAGTAAACACGGGAGTGCTGATATCTCTTTGATAAACTGATTTCCTTTCTTTTGGATATGTACCCAGCAGTGGCAGTGCTGGATCATATGGTAGTCCTATTTTAAGTTTTTTGAGGATCCTGTATACTGTTTTCCATAATGACTGTACTACTTTACATTCCCACCAACAGTGTATGAGCATTTCTTTTTCTCAGTGTCCTTGCCAGAATTTATTTTTTGTCTTTTTGAAAATAGCCATTCTAACTGGGGGGGAAATTTGTGTTTCCCTAGTGATTAGTGATTTTGAACATTTTTTCCATATACCTGTTGATCATTTGTATGTCTTCTGTTGAGAAATGCCTATTCAGGTTTTTTGCCCATTTTTCATCGGATTATTTTTTTCTTATTTAAGTTGTTTGAGTTCAGGGTTATTAATGCCTTCTGAATGGACAGTTTGCAAATATTTTCCTCCTTTCTGTAGGTTGTCTCTTCACTTTGTTAATTGTTTCCTTTGCTGTGTAGATGCTTTTTAGTTTGATGTCATCTCATTTGTCTATTTTTGCTTTTGCTGCCTGTGCTTTTGAGGATTTACCCAAAAAAAATCTTTGCCCAGACCAATGTCCTGTAATGTTTCCCCAATGTTTCTTTTAAGTGTTTTTATAGTTTCAGGTCTTACATTTAAGTCGTTGGTCCATTTTGAGTTGGGTGCTGTATATGGTGGCAGATACGGATCTAGTTTCATTCTTCTGCATGTGGATATCCAGTTCTCCCAGGACCATTTATTAAAAAGACTGTCCTTTCCCCATTGTATATTCTTGGCATCTTTGTTGAAATTGAGTTGGCTGTAAGTGTGTAGATTTATTTCTGTGTTCTCTTTTCTGTTCCATTGGTCTATGTGTCTGTTTTTATGCCAGTACCATGCTGTTTTGGTTATTAGAGCTTTGTAGTATAATTTGAAATCAGATAGTGTGATGTCTCCAGCTTTGTTCTTTTTGCTCAGGATTGCTTTAGCTATTCAGGGCTTTTTGTGGTTCCATAAGAATTTTAAGTTTGTTTTCTCTATTTCTCTGAAGAATGTCATTGGTATTTGGATAGAAATTTCGTTGAATCTGTAGATTGCTTGAGTAGTATAGATATTTTAACAATATTATGTCTTCCAATTCATAAGCATGGAATACCTTTCCATTCTTTGTGTGTGTCCTCTTTAATTTCTTTCATCATTGTTTTATACTTTTTCTTGTAGAAATCTTTCACTTCTTTGGCTAAATATTCCTAGGTATTTTATTTTTTAAATTACAGAAGCAATCTGAGTTCATCATGGACAAGCTAGAAAGTGGATGGATTACAGACAAATAAAAATATAAAAATGTAACCTTTTCTACAATCCATAGAAAATCTTTGAAAATATTTAAGATTTAGAATTAAATTTGAATAATTTTACTGTTGACTACTAGTTTTATTGGCCAAAAAACGTTTTCTGTACTTTCCCTATACTATATATTTTAAATATTGCATATTATCTGGAAAAAGTTATACTCTCAGTTTATAAGAATCAGGTTCTTTTTTATGTCTAATTCATCTCATAAAGACTAAAAATCAAAAACTAAATTCTCCCACCCACTCTTACAATTATGTTAATCTTTCTTATATATTTTGAATGAAGGGTTACATGTAAGAATTTAAGAGTTATAGATTTATTATAAATTGAATAATTTATTAATATAAATGGTACCGTTTTTATCTAATAATTATATCATTCATTTTTTTCTTTTGCTTTTCTCAGCTTTGTTGAAGTAAAATTGACAAATAAAAATGTATAAATTTATGATTCACAATGTGATGCTTTGATATATGTACACATCATGAAATGACTAAATCAAGATAATAAACATATTCATCACCTCAAATATTTATTTTTGTGGTGAGAACATTTAAGATATATTTTCTTAGCAATTTTCAAATATATAATACATTATTATTAATTATAGTCACCATGCTGTACAATAGATCTCTAGAACTTCTTCATGTTTTCTAATTGAAACTTTGTACCCTTTGACCAACATCTCTCCATTCCGCAGCTTCCTCATCCCAGCCTTTGGCAACCACCCTTCTCTCTGCTTCTGTGAATTTAACTTTTTTAGATTCCACATATAAATGAAATCATGGAGTATTTTCCTTTCTGTGCCTGGTTTATTTAACTTAGTATAATATCCTCCATTTTCACCCATATCAAAAATGATAGGATTTCCATCTTTTTTAAGACTGAATAGTATTCTATCATACTTCCTTTAGCCATTCATCTTTTGATGAATAGTTAGGTGATTTCACATTTTGGCTATTGTGAATAATGTTACAACAAACATGGGAGTGCAGGTATCTTTTTGACATACTGATTTCATTTCCCTTGGATATATAACCAGAAGTGAAATTGCTGGATCATATGGCAGCTCTATTTTTAGTTTTTTGGAAACGTCCATACCTTTTTCCACAATGGCTGTACTAATTTACAATGCCACCAACAGTATAAAAGGGTTTCCTTTTCTCCACATCCTCACCAACATTTATCTTTCATCATTTTGATAATAATATTCTAACAGTATGAAGTGATATCTCATTGTGGTTTTAATTTGTATTTCCTGATAATTGGTGGTGCTGAGCATTTTATCTTATACCATTGGCCATTTGTATGTCTTCTTTTGAGAAATGTCTATTCAAATCCTTTGCCTATTTTTAATTAATTTGTTTTCCTACTATTGAGTTGTTTGAGTTCCTTATATAAATATTGACCCCTTATTAGATATATTTTAATCCACTTTTGTTTGATTTTTGTGTATGGTGTGAAATAAGAGCCCAATTTCATTCTTGTTTCTTGACACCTTTGTCAAAGATTAATTGACTGAAAGTGTGTGGATTTATTTCTGGGTTTTTTATTCTGTTCCATTGGTCTATATGTCAGTTTTTATGCCAGCACCATGCTATTTTGGTCACTATAGCTTTGCAATATATATTGAAATCAGGCAAGTGATGCTTACAGTTTTGTTCTTTTTGCTAAAGATTATTTTGGTCTTTTGTGATTTCATACAAATTTAATGGTTGTTTTTTCTATAACTGTAAAAAATGCATTGGAATTTTAATAAGGATTGTACTGAATTTGTAGATTGCTTTGAGTAGTATAAACTTTTTAACAGTATTAATTCTTCTAATCTATTAACAGAGGATATTATTCATTATGTTTTATCTGATATTAATATTGCAATTGCTTTCTTTTTATATGTTCATTCTTCTGCTATTAACCATGAAATCTCAATCTTAATCCTCAAGTCTTTTCTCTTACATTATCTGCCTAGTGATTTTATTTATTCTCATATGTTTATATGAGTTATGATGATAACTCTCTATTAAATATAAAGTCTGTCCTCTGAATTTCAGATTCACATTTTCGAGTACTGATTTGACATTTCCACTTTGATATATCTATCACAAACCTCTCAACTATAAATAATCCAAAATGGAACCCTTGATTTTTTTTCCTACCCAAAACTTCCCACTACCTAAATACTTCCCTTTTAATATATCTTCTCTATATATGAATAAATAGCCCTACTATCTATGCAGATGATCAAACAAAAACTTTTATTCTTCTCTTTTTGGTGATCCAGCCCAGCTGCAGGAAAAAGAAAGCATTCTCAAATTGGGTAATTTTGATAGAGCTTAATAAATTTTTGCAAATATATAAGCAGGGTTTAGCAAAACCACAAAGTATATTGAAGTATCACAGAGATAGCAAAAGTCGGGAGATATCAACACTTGAGATCTCAATGGACTTGTGTAAAGGCAGTTGCTAAAATATGGACAATGCACCTATATGAATAGAACTACCCTAATTGGAGCTTTGGTTTTAATAGAAGATCAAACCAACTCATTGTGAATCATAGGAAGAAATCTGAGGGGATATAACTATACCCTCTCTCCCCTTACTCCCTCTGGTCTACTGCTTATGCCTCCCATTGGCTAAACCCAATAGGAAGCCAGATAGTAATGGCATCCTGTTGATACAGCCCAGGAAAATCAGGCTTTTAGGGCACAAAGCAGTGGAATAGAGTGGAAGGTGAATTTGGATAGACAAATATGACACACACAACATACTTTCACTCACTCCCCACATGCAATTCACCAGCAAGTCCTACTAAGTCTGTGTATAAAATGCTAGTGTCAAATCTATATACATCTCTGTATCTCCACCATCATCTCCTAAATTTTTTCTTATGTAATTTCCCCTTTCAATATATTCTCCATAGTGATCTTCCTAAAATAAAAATGAGATTACGGCACTTACCTATGTATACCCTCCATCATAATCCTGTTAATTTCACAGTACTGATTTTTTAATTATTATTTGTCAGTTTTTTCTAGAGGTGTTTGAACTTCTTGAGGTTGAGAATTGTTGTCTTATATATATACCCATGTCATAACATAGTGGTTGACATATTTTAAATATTTAAATGAAGCCTGATTTTGTTATTGATTTTTTGTTAGTTGTTTATTTATAAAAATCAGTATCAAGAATAAAGTTACTTCTACCTGAATTGCTCTCCAGAGATATATATGACTAGATCTGTGTCTCTGATTTTTTGAAATTACCATATATGCAGTATATAAACAGATTAATCCTGACATGGTCCTTTAACTTATGATAATCACTTCATGTCCCCACATCACAGTACACTATATAAACGATGTCTTCTGTTATGTATTTTCCTTTAATAGACTGAATTCTCACTTTTAGTGCACTGTCATTTTAGTCACATTTGTCCAAGCCCAAACTCACTGCTATACTCCAGCTTCTGTTCTCTGTCTAGTTTCAGGCCAGAGTAGTCTTGATGGCTTTCTATGTTGAGTCTGATTCTCAGTCGGCAGTTGCAGTTGATCTTCTAGATGAGTATCAGTCATTTGGATCCTCTCGATGGGAATCTTGATTTGGATTAGGTAGAAGAATGTAGATTCACAGAAATAAGTGGTTGAAAGCAAGAAAGCATTTTTGGGGCATGTTGCCAAAGGCATGGGTATTCTGTATTTTTCCATATTTCAATTGGATCTTTCATAGCATCAAATGATGACTTTTAAATGCCATCTACTGAGAGCTAAATCAATTTCATCTGTAGTTCTTTAGGTGCCTTGGTGATATCAACTAGGTGAGGCTGAAATGCTAATTTGAGTGTGATGTCATGATTCTCAAAATCAGTGAACCTTTCGTTGTATTCTCTAATTAATAGGTCTATAACAGCTGTGTATTCTTCAAATAATTCTCATATAACATCCTGTTGATCGATGACCTTTGCTAACTGGGAAAATATCCATCCAAAATTTCCTTTTGAAGAAGTCTTTTCAAAAAAGACAGCTTTCTCCAAAATGCTTGGGTTTTTTTGGCCACATATCATATATAGACTTAGTTGTACCTTGCAAAGAATTATTCAAGTCATTTTGATTGGACATGGTATCACATAGAAATGCTGCATTCCTGTAGAAATCTTCTTTCAATAATTCACATTGCTGATTCTGTTCTTCATAAAATTTATCTGTTCTTGCAGAGATAAAATTTTGGCTAGTATCTGTCCCTGCAATAGCCAATAGCCAACACACTTTAGAATGATATGGCAAATCCACACTGAATACCTCATTGTTCAACATTAGCATGTTACAAAACTGCCAATGCCATGTTGCATTTGCATGAGTATAGTTAACAATACTTATAACTTATTGCAAAGTGTCACTTAAAATAGTAGTTTTAGCACAGATATTTTGCTGATGCAAGATACAATGAAAAGAAATGAAAGCATCTGGAACTGCTAAAACTTTTTTTATCAGTGCAATAAACCCTTCATGTTTTCCTGTCTTGGATGGTGCACCATCTGTACATACACTCCTACATTTACCAAATTCAGTCCCACTTCACAACATTTATCTTGAAAGTTGTTGAAGATATCTATTCCCTATGTCCTGTTTGCATGAGTGCCCAAAGAGAGTAACTCTTTATAGCAAATAAAATCTTCTGTTATAACCTGAATTATATATAAAACCTGCACCAAGGCGGTAGTATCAGTTGACTCATCCAAAGTGATTGAATAATATGTTTTCTTTTTGAAGTATTGCAGGAGGTTGTTCTGTTAAGTTGAAGGCTAATTCATACTGCCAATCAGTTATGGTTCTACTTGAAAGAGGCAGTTGTTTGTCTTTTGAAATCTTATCAGAGTCTAAGCATCCTACAGCTTCAACAATGCATTCTTTTACAATTTCTACATCACTGAATGGCTTCCCTTTTTTCCCAATTACATAAGCTAATTTGTAAGTGGATGGAGAAGTGCCTGCTATATCCGCTCAGGTCTGCAGTGATGGGAAGTGACCCAGAGGGTGCCAGCTGCCTGGTGCTTTGTCCTCCTGAAGCTCCCAGTTCACTGGTGGTGGCAGCTTTTGGGTTTGTGAAGGTATAAGACCTCTCCAGCAGTTCGGAAGCCCGCTGACTGCCAGAGATGTGGGGGAGGGAGAAATAAGACACTCCACCTACCCTTCTCACTGGACTCCAAGCCTCTCAGGGGTTGATCTCTGCCAATATCCTGTTCCTTCATGTTCTGCTCCCAATTCTGGGGGCTTTCTTCCCATACTCAAGGATTCATTTCTTGCATTGTTTTTGCAGTTTCACCTCAAAATACTATAAAAAATCTTTATGCACATAAACTAGAAAACCTCAAGGAAATGGACAAATTCCTGGAAACACACAATCTCACAGGATTCAATCCAGAAGAAATAGAACTCCTGAACAGACCAATATCGAGTAACAAAATTGAAGCAGTAATAAAAAAATCTCCCACCAAAACAAAAGTTCTAGACAAGATGGTTTCACAGCTGAATTTTACCAGACCCACAAAGAAGAACTGGGACTTATACTGTGGATATCATTTCATAACATAGAGAAGGAAGAATCCTCCCCAACTCATTCTACGAATCCAGTATCACCTTGCTACCAAAGCCAGGAAAGGATACAACAAAAAAAGAAAACTACAGACCAATATCCTGCATGAATATAGATGCAAAAATTCTCAATAATATCCTAGCAAAACAAATTCAGCTGCACATCAAAAAAATAATTGACCACGATCAAGTGGGCTTCATCCCACAGATGCAAGGGTGGTTCAACATACACAAATCTATAAACATGGTTTACCACATAAATAAAAGCAAAAGACCATATAGTCCTCTTGATAGGCACAGAAAAAACATTTCACAAAATTCAGAACCCTTTTATGAAAAGAACTCTTAAGAAAACAGGCATAGATGGAACATATCTCAATATTATAAAAGCCATATATGACAAACACACAACCAACATCATACTCAATGGGGAAAAAGTGAAAGCATTCCTGATTAGAAATGGAACCAGACAAGGTTGACCACTGTCATTACTTCTATTCAACCTTGTACTGAAAGTCCTAGCCAGAGCAATCAGGCAAGAGAAGGAAATCAAGGGTATCCAAATGGGAAAAGAAGAGATCAAACTATCTCTCTTTGCTGATGATATGATCTTGTATCTAGAAAATGCCAAAGATTCTGCCAAGAGATTCCTGGAATTGATAAATAATTTCAGCAAAGTCTCAGGCTAAATAATTAATGTACACAAATCAGTAACATTCCTGTACACCAACAGTCAAGCTGAGAATCAAATCAAAAGACTCAATACCTTTCACAATAGTGACAAAGAAAATAAAATACCTGGGAATATATATAACCAAGGAGGTGAAAGACCTCTACAGGGAGAACTTCAGAACACTGAGGAAGGAAATTGTAGAGGATATAAACAAATGGAAAAACATATCCTGATCATGCATCAGCAGAATCAACATTGTTAAAATGTGTTTACTACCCAAAATGATTTACAGATTCAATGCAATCCCCATTAAAGTATCAATGTCATTTTTCTCAGATCTAGAAAGAATTCTATGCTTCGTGTGGAACCAGATAAGACCCTGAATAGCCAAAGCAACCTTAAGCAAAAAGAACAAATCAGGAGGCACCACTTTACCAGACTTCAAGTCTATAGTAACCAAAACAGCATGGTACTGGCACAAGAACAGAGACATAGATCCATGAATCAGAAAAGAGAACCCAGATACAAAAGCATCTGTATATTGCCATCTGACCTTTGGCAAGGTAGACAAAAACATACACTGGGGAAAAGAATCCTTATTCAATAAATGGTGCTGGAAAAATTGGATAGCCACACATAGAAAACTGAAACAGGATCTGCACCTCTCACCATTCATAAAAATTAATTCATGATGAATAAGAGAAATTAAACCTAAGGCATGAAACTATAAGAATTCTAGAAGAAAAGGTTGGTAAAACTCTTATATATATCAGCCTAGGCAAAGAATTTATGATGAAGACCCCAAAGGCAATCATAGCAACAACAAAAAGAGATAAATGGGATCAAATTAAAAATCCTCTGCACAGCCATGGAAACAATCAATAGAGCAAATAGACAACATACAGAATGGGAGAAAATATCTGCATTCTATACATCTGATAAAGGGCTGACAACCAGAATCTGTACAAAACTTAGGAAAATCAACAAGAAAAAATCAAACAACCCCATTAAAAAGTGGGCAAAGTACATGAACAGAAGCTTTTCAAAATAAGATAGACAAATGGCCAATAAACATGTGAAAAAAGCCTCAACATCTCTAATTATAAGGGAAATGCAAATCAAAACCACAATGGGATATCACCCTAACTCCAGTGAGAATGGCTTTTATCAAAAAGTCCCAAAATAACAGATGCCGGTGTACATGCAGAGAGAAAGGAACAGCACATCATAAGATGTAGACATAAAAGCAGAAGTGTGTTAAGACCCCAGCGTCTTTTCCTCTCACAGAGATAGACTCATCCCTCCTCTGGGACATAATTTTGCATTGCAATAAAAGCTGCTTATGTGGGAGTGCTTCTTGTCTGTCATCACTCTGTTGCACCAGCCCTGCTTGTGATTCTTCCAAGTGTGGAGCCAAAGAACCGGAACATCTCTCTCCAACAAAAACCAAACACAGCAAAGATACTAAACTGGGATCTTCTCCAGAAAGCAATAAAATTGCAAAAAAATCATTTAAATGGAAATATACATGTTGTTTTCAATTAGCATTTAACATCTTCTCTGCCTATAATACATGAAGCAATTTTTGCAGAAAACTCAAGCAAAAAGATCAGAGTCTCTCAGTGAGTCTAAACAGATTTTTCTATAATAATAATAATAGTTACATGACTGAAGTAGCCTACTAAATATAATAGACAAATAATTCCAGAATAATAAATGGTTTATATGAAACCAAAAGTATCATCATACTTTTAAAAGCATATTTAAACTTTAGAATTCTAGAGCTCCTCATTTCATAAGAACTAGAATTTTGTAAAATAATGCACATCTTCTTCAAAAACATTTCAGCTTACATTATTCACAAATATATAATATTATGTTGTCCATTATGTCACTGTATTTATTTAATATTTCAGTGGTAAAGAAATAAAACTGCAGTTTTTCACTGCAAGGGAAAGAATTAAAAATATAGTATATGAGAAATAACATTTTTTTAATGTGCAAGAAAGAAAAGGGGCTCAGAACAATCTGAAGAATGTGGGGTATGCATGAGCATGAGATTTTAGTCACTCCTCCCCCCCCAACATATGCCTGGGGTTAATTGTTTAAAGGTATTGTTTTTTTTCTTTCCTTTTCTGTAGTTTTCAGGCTAGCTGATAAATTACCTAGAATGTTACCACAAGTTGCACAATATGACGCTTAGCCATTTTCTTCATGTTTCTGGAATTTGTGATAGAAAGAACAATGTATAGCCAATCAATAGCTTGTGTTATTTTAATTAATCAATGTAAATACTTGGTAAATTATTTAAGAACTGCCTCAACTTTGCCCAAATAAACTCTCTACTTATATTAATTTTGCCTCAGGCTTTTTTTAGGTCAATGTGTAAATCAAGTTGATGTGGCTACATAGTACATAGTATAAACAAAAGATTATGTGGCTAATGAAGAAAGAGTCTTGTGAAATATTTTATCAAAATTTTTGGTTAGTTTGCCAAATCATAACGTTGAAAATGTCAGTAAAAGAGAAATATTCTAATTGTGCTACCATGTAGAACCACTCATGCATGAATTCATTTACTTATTCATTTTCTTATTTATATTTCAGTGACTCCTTCCCCTCAATTGGCTCCCAATTGGCCACATAATAAATTTCAAGGCTTCATGTTGTTGTAAAGGCCCCTTCTTCAGTTGACCTCCACATGCTTCTCCAGCCTCATGTCTTGTCAGTTTTCCCCATCTGTTTGCCAATACCTACAATCTTCCAGGCAGGTCTGTAGTCCATGTCATGCCTTTAGGGTCTGAGTCCCTGCCTTCAGGGCTCAGTTTATACGTGACTTTGTAAAGCCTGTTCTGACCTTCAGGAAGTGTTGTAGTATAATGGATAAGAGTGAAGATTCCTAAGTCACTGAAACTGTAGATGTTTCAGTTCTCTTAACTAAATAAAGGAAATGATAACAGTATCTACATCACAGGATTTTTGTGAAGAGTGTTTGGGCTGATACACATAAAATTTCTAAGGAGCACCATATGAGTGTTAGCTGCTACTTCTACCTCTATCATTACACCAATGCATTCTAGAATATAAGGGGCATGGAAAGAATTGTGTGAGATGAAACTGGAATGGAAAATATTGATAATTTTTCACTGGATTCTGAAGAAGGGAATTAAAAAAAACAACATGCTGCAAGATCAAGCCTGGTCTCCTTGCACCATTGCTCAGTGATTGTAGGAGCAAGGATATTGTGGAGAATCATCTTGGGGCCTGAATTTCTACATTTGCTAGTTCTCTACACACTAACCAAAATTTATGATTATGTTGTCTCTATAAGACATGTACAGTCTCATCTTCTTACTATATCCAATTTAGCCTTATTTGAAAAAAAAGCACAGAAGTTTTCTATCAAGGAAAGAAAAATAAGTACACTGGCAGCATTTTTCACAGTATATTCCTCAGAGACCCAGTCCCTTGAGATGTTCCTTGAGGAATATGGGAAAGTAAATCTGAGAAACATTGCTTTCAAACTATATTCCTTTCTTGGTAATTCACACATTATATTCAGCTATTGCAGAATATGAGCAAGTCTTCAGTCGAGTATTATGCTTAATTCCATTTAATTCAGTGTTACTCAAAATGATTAACCATTGATAATCACATTTATCCCTTGTTTTATTTTCTTGATTGTTGCTTAATACCTATTCACATTTTTGAAAAGACATTTTATAATATATAATCTTTAATAAGGACTTAAGAATTTTCCAGTAGAGATTTTCATCTACATCAGTATAAGGCCCACTTTTGGGCTGAGTTTTGGCAAATACAACTTTCTGTCTTTGGGTACCATATCACTCTCAAAATTAGTTAAATCCTGTAGGTCTTACATATATAGAGGTGAATACAGCAATATTATAATGCTTAAATGCATTTTTAAATTTTGAAAGGAAGTCTGGTCATTAATGATTAATTAAAAATATTCCTTTTACATGTACCATTCAACCTTCAAACTTAGCTTTTATATCACTCAGTAAGATCAATGACCAACCTTCTTAGGCACATAAAAAAAGAGAACTTCATGAATCTCTCTTCAGGGAAGCCTGAGGTGGCAGAACACATTCTTTGGTCCTCGCTGAGCCATTATACCTACAAGAAGTTTCTGGTGAAACTACCATTCATCCTTTCACCAGAAAAGGCAAATCTAGTTTCAAGGACACTACCTACCCCATACTGCCTCCCACCCCTTCCTCCTGTCAGCTACCACTGCTGCTTTTCTTTCTTCCTCATGGATTCAAAGAAGATTGGGAGTCAGCCTTCAAGAGTATTTTTCTCATATGCTGTCTTTTCCATTTAAAGGCTTTATTGATTACAGATATCCTTGAAATTAGGAATTTAGTATGTAATCAGTTGTTACATTCTTTAACCCTTCTTCATGAAAGTTTCAGTCTTTTTGAATAATTTGACATTTTGAGTGAGTTATGAATGAAGTAAATGTTTTCCTAATTTAATGTATAACTTCATGCCCTGAAAAGAGTAAGTTTTCAGTATGAGTGCACAAAAAATGATCTGAAAATAACACCCCAGAGAATGACTTCTATGACTCCAGAGAATAAGAAGAAACACGCTTGCCATGTGTCAGGTGAGTGCAATCCCGTAAATTGTTTGATAGAGATTCAGTGCAGGGAAATAGAAAGTCTCAGGTCTAGAGTCAGAGGGTCTTGTGTTCAGTCCTGACTATAATGTATGTGAGTCAAGTGAACATTGTCTGAGATTTGAGGGTGAACTATATCTTATTTGTTTCTCTATTTCTCCCTCAGTGCACTAGTCATTATATTTTTCTTCCTACCTCATAGAATTGTTTTAAGGAACAAAATATGTGGTTATTTAGGGATGTCATATCAGCAGGAAAAATACATTTCTAAAGCTCCTCTTTCTTTTTCATCACTATTTACTTTCAATTCTCTCCCTTAGGTCTTTCTGTGATTCACCACATTAATATTTTAGAAGTTTCCTTAGTTCCCTTGTCCACTGAATCTGCTGTCCACACTAAATGTGAAAAACCCAGCCCTGGATCAATTCAGTTATTACTTTTTTTCCTTCTTTAACTGCAACTATGAAGCCCTGCTGGAGCAAAAAACAAGACACATTTACACCTTGGTGTTGCTGCAAATCTATGTCCTCCAACTTCACCTAAATTCCAGGACTATCCAATAATCCCTCCTCTTCCTGGGTAGGGAAATGTCCATAGTGGCATTTTCAAACCTTGTCCACTCTTCTCAAATATTCAACCCCTTCATTATAATTTTTGTCTTTTTCTTAACAGAAAAATAGGAACACCCACACAAGATATCCCCAAAGTTTTGCAACTATACAATTACTTACAGAAAATTATAATCCTAACAGAATCCTAGTTCACCTGTTTCTCCATTTTAAACTGACATAGTGGAAAAGTTCATCTCACTTATTAAAATAACCTGTGTTTCTCATCTCCTCATCCCGGCTTCTTCAGTGATCTGAGCCTGTAAATTACCTTCTATATTGCAATATTTTCATCCTTCTTATTTTTTAAATAGGATTTATTTTTAAGAGCAGTTTTAAGTTCACAGTAAAAGTGAGCAGAAACTACAGAGTTCTCCCATATACCCTCTGTTCCCACATAAACACAGCCTCCCCTACTGTAAACATTTCCCACTACAGTGGTATATTTGTTATAATTGATGAACCTATATTGACACCATTGCCATTCAAAGTCCATAGTTTACATTAGGATTCACTCTCAGTGTTAGTCATTCCATGAGTTTTGACAAATGCATAATGAAATGTATCCACCATTGTAGTACCATACAGAATACACTTCACTGCCCTAAAAATCGTTTTTTTTTTTACTGTCTCTGTAGTTTTGCCTTTTTCAGAATGCCCATATAGTTGGAATCACACAGTATTTAGCCTTTTCAGATTGGCTTCTTTCACCTAGTAAAATGCATTTAAGTTTCCTCCATGTCTTTTCATGGCTTGATAGCTCATTTGTTTTTAATGCCACCCTCTTTGTTTTCATTGTCTCCTTCCTTCCTAGAGAAGTAAATAATTCTTTATTTAAGTATTTTCAAATCTCATCAACTTTTAAAACAAACAAACAAACAAATCACAAAACAAAATGTCTCTACAAAATCCCTTCTCCTTCAGAGATCATCCTCTTCCTCTTTCCTTAACAACCTGGCTTCTTGAATGTTTACAGTCTCTATTTCCTCTTTCAACTTACCTCCCACCCATGTACAAATCCAACTTCCTCTCACATATACTCACACATATCCACAGTTTCTCTTCAGAGTGAGATCACCAAAAATAACTTTTTCTTTGACTTCCATGAAAACAAAATCCTGGTTTTCCTTCTACTATTTTTTCTTCTCCTTCATTTACCTTTTCAAAAATGTGTTCCACTTGGTCTTCTTATTGAATAAAGCTACAGATAGCTAGATATCACTATACACATTCTCCTTGGACAATCTTATCTATGTCCCTACCCTTTATTACAATATAAACTATAGAAAGCTCTTGTTTTGCATAGTATCATGTTAACTGAAACATGTGCATGTTGGAGCCATGTCTTTTCTTTGCACGGTTACCATTTAAACTGCCCTTTGTTAAAATTAATAAAGGAATGAAAGGTAGGAAATGTGGTAGGGATCTGAGCTCTGCAAAGATAGAGGCATAGTTAAAAAACAAACAAACAAACAAACAAACAGCCATTTTTCCCTAGCTTACTTTCCTATAATTGCTTAGTACTTAGAAGTCAAATAACTGATGTTGATAAAGATTCTTAGATTTCTTAATTGCTGCCATAGATAACATCACCCTTGTGAAACCTAAGGCTGGTCTTGAGATATCTTCCAGACTCTGCATTCCAGTGGACCAACTGACCCAACCAGACCAGTAGCCTACAGCAAGGAACTGACTCAACTGCTCTTACACCCCCAACCCAGGAACTGACTTAGCACAAGAAGACAATTTCTACACCCCTGTGATTTCACCCCAAACCCAACCAATCAGCAATTCTGATTCGCTAGCTCCCTGCCCATCAAACCATCCTTAAAAACCCTAGTTTCCAAATTTTCAGGGAGATGGATTTGAGAAATTTCTCCTATGTCCTCACTCAGTGTCTTGTGGTATTAAACTCTTTCTCTGCTGCAACCTTTGCTGTCTCAGTGTGTTGGGTCCTCTCTGTGCAGTGGGCATTATAACGTGGTTAGGCAATAACACCATGGAACCAGGAGGAGTAAGGATACGTTTCCTATAGGCACAAGATTTAGTTAACATAATACCATGAAAAGTGAGGACCGCCTATGTTAATTATATACTCCCTTCTTTATTGACATCCCTGCACTTCAATATGTGGTTTTCTATCAATTATCTCCATTGGCTTTCCGAAGGTCTTCTAAAAATGGATAGGTTCAAACCTAAATTTTTCAGCCTTCATCCTCAACCCTCCTGGCCACATTCTGTATTGCAATCAGTGAACAGATACTTATTAGTACATGTTAGATACTAGTAACATCTAACTGTGCTAGATACTGTAATATAGTAATGATGGTATTTTAACAACATCTTCTTCCCTCATGCAGTTTACAGTCTAGAAGGGAAAGCAACCATAAGAAAATAACTATATAAATGATTACAATTATCCAATATCATATAAAAAAAGGGACTATAACTGGAAGAGACGATAAACCTGGCAGATCTCTCTGAGAAGGTGTTAAATAACCTGAGATGTGAAAAGTAAATTGAAGTTAGGTAGCAATCATGACAAAAGAGTATATAAGAATGGGAAACCACATATGTGAAAGATCAGAGGAGGGAAGAAACATGGCCATCTCCAGGAATTGATATTAGTCCATTATAATTGATATGATAGAAGCCAGAGGAAGATTAGCACAGAAAAAAAATATGGAGAAGTGAATATGGGATGGTTATGAAGGGTTTTGTTGCCAAAATTAAAATCTGCGAGTCCTCCTCATTCCTCTCTGTTTCTCACTCCATGTATTGATTCTATGAATATTACCAAATCTCATCATCTCTCTCTCCTGAATACCTATCAAACTTACTGATATCTTTCTATCCCATGTCCTCACTCATATTTCTAAACAGTGTTATCTCCACTGTGTTAAGCTTTTATTATCTGACATCTCATTGCCTTTTTCCCTCTCATATCCTGAAGTCCAGCCATACATTGTCCTTTAGTGGATGGATAGATAAACTAACTCTGGTACATCCATAAATGGATATTACTCAGCTATAAAAAGAAATAAGATATATACAATGACTGATTTTTTAACAAACACTTACAGGAGACACTGTTCCATATATAAACTCTTTTAATTCTCACTATTATAATATTTGCTAAGTACTGTTATTATGTTCATTTTATAAATAAAGGCATTCAAGTACAGAAAACCTGTTGCACAGTTCTTAGAATAGCTTATCTTGTTAAAGGCTCTTATATATACTATCTCTTTCTCATGAAACCTCCACTTTCCTGGTCCTCTTTCTCAAAGCTAATGACTACTCATCCTTCAGATGTCTCTTTATTCAGGAGGTTTTTCCTTAACTTTGAAGCTTCATTTTATCTCCTTACCATATGCCCTATACTACAGCATGCAGTTTAGTAATCTACTATGTATCCATTTTCTTTTCTTGACTATAATCTTTTGTAACTATGTGTGTAATTATGATTTAATAATTGGTTTGGAATGAATCAACTAATGGATGAATCAAATGATATGATAAATGTGAAAGTGCTTTGAAAATGATAAATGATCATAAATGTAAAGTATTGCTTATAAATAATAAGGGTATCAACAACAATAATTATGTTTAATTTTATTTCATTCTGCTGACAATTACCTACACTTTATAAGACACTATATAATGTAGAGGGAGTAAATAAAGATGAATAAGAAATTACTACTGCCCTCAAGGAACTTACACTAAAAATAATGATACTAATTACCACAAAGTAGCTTTCTCAAATGAATGCATTTTCAAGTTATGTGCCTTAAAAATAATGGCCTAAAAGTA
The DNA here is from genome assembly GCA_023783475.1 of Daubentonia madagascariensis. Lineage (NCBI taxonomy): Eukaryota > Metazoa > Chordata > Mammalia > Primates > Daubentoniidae > Daubentonia > Daubentonia madagascariensis. The sequence continues at coordinate 41,784,504 of JAKFHU010001569.1, read as the reverse complement.
ATATATTCAATATCATTTATATTGCTTTGCTATCTTTCTTATGTTTATAAAATATTAGAAGTTATAAAACAAAACATTTTTGCATAAGCAGTATATAGACTTCTCTAATAATTAAGAGGCATGGTTTGCTTCTTTACTTGAATTTTTTAACTTTCTGAGTACCAATGGATTAATATGGATATTACACAGAACTCTATATGTTCATTCATTTATTTATTCATAATTCCATTTATCTAACATTTAGGCATATAGTACAAACATTATGTAAAAAATGCTGTGTTAAGGCCTGGGTATACAATTTTAATGCAACAATAAACCACAAACAGGAAAAATCCTACTGTCATTCCTTGTGGGAGTGGCTAAAGGCATAGCAACCTGTGCAAGAAAACCCTGGAAGATGGGACATGATATTGGAGAAAGAGGAAAAAAAGGAACATCTTATGAAAGTTCTTCATACAAGCAACATTGGTGAGGCTTGAGTTTATCTGTGCCTCAAGAGGGAGTGGGCTGCAAAGGCAAAGGCAACAGCCAAAGTGCATTCTATGAATTGTTGAAAAATTGGGAAGCAAATCTACCCAGCAAGAGGTTTTCTGGATGCTTCCAAGACTTAATTAAGATCCCAGAGACACGATGGCTCTCTTGTTATTGTATGTTCTAATGACAGTTTGTCTGTTATGATCTTGGTAGGGGAAAAAAAATCAGTGCATGCAGCAGGGTCTTGGGATATTTGGAAGGTACAATATAAAAGTAAGCACCTGTTAAGGAATGGTATAATATTTATCTTGTAGTGGTCTGAAAACATAATACTTGGATATGATAAGCTTATTAGAACAGGCTAAGTCAATATTACAGAGAATATTCTGAAATTCTTACACAGGGAAAATTTAACATCCCACAGCTAAGAAAAAATATTAGTCTGTAAATTATGAACATTTTACATCACTAGAAAAATTGCTACAACTCATCTGACTAGCATACTAACAAAAGAGAGTCTATTAAAGGAGAGTAAAATGTTTCATCTTCAAAAGGTACTACTTTTTTCCTACTCCAGCTTGTTATAAAAATGTTATATGCAAAAAGAAAAATAAATCTAAATGCATGATAAATTATACAGCTATTCTATATTGACTATTTAATTAGATTAGTGGAAGCCACTTCTTAATTATGGCTGGTTGAAAACACATTGTTTGCCTTATTCTTGACTTGGTTTTTTGAATTCAAACGGCAGTTTTTTTTTAAACTTAGATTTTGTTTTTAAGAAAACTAAGTGGAAAAACCTATAATAGTGAATAAGTAAATTAGAGATTATATGTAAAACTAACTCGTACAATGCCCACAATATTGGCAATGATCATAGTATGACTTCTATTACTTGAAAACATGGTATTTACCTATGTGTAAAAAATTTTTTAAAAATAGCTATTTTATTGTGGTAAAATTTATAGTAAAGTATGCAAATCTCAAATATAGATTGTTAAGTCTTGACATATGCACATACATGTGCAACCAACATCCCAATCAAGATAAGAACGTCTATCAACCTAGAAAGTTTCCTTATGTCCTTTTCCAGTCAATCTCCCTAGCCTACCCCACTATAGGAAAACGCTATTCTGATTAATAAATAGCTTCATAGAAAAATTAAGAAATACCTTTAAAAGGTGTTTTATAGTTTAATAGAAACTATGGTGAGTACCCTTTTTAAAATGTTATCCAAACACCTCATACTGTCATCTGATCTTTGACAAAGCAGACAAAAACATACACTGGGGAAAAGAATCCCTATTGAATAAATGGTGCTGGGAAAGTTGGATGGCCACATGTAGAAGATGGAAACTAGATCCACACCTCTCACCTATCACAAAAATCAACTCATGATGGATAACAAACTTAAACCAAAGACATGAAACCATAAGGATTCTAGAAGAAAACTTTGGAAAAACTTTTATAGACATTGGCCTAGGGAAAGAATTTATGAAGAAGAGGCCCAAACAATCACAGCAGCAATAAAAATAAATAAATGGGACCTGATCAAATTAAAAAACTTCTGCACAGCCAAGGAAACTATCACTAGAGCGAACAGACAACCTACAGAATGGGAGAAAATATTTGCATGCTACACATCTGATAAAGGGCTGATAGCCACAATCTATACAGAACTTAGGAAAATCAACAAGAAAAATATCAAACAACCTCATTAAAAAATGGGCAAAGGACATGAACAGAAACTTTTCAAAAGAAGACAAAATAATGGCCAGCAAATATATAAAAAATTGCTCAACCTCTCTAATCATCAGGGAAATGCAAATCAAAACCACAATGAGATATCACTTACTCCAGTGAGATTGGCTCATATCAAAAAGTCCCAAAACAACAAATGTTGGCAGGGATGAGGACAGATAGGAACACTCATACACTGGTGGTGGGACTGCAAATTAGTACAACCTCTATGGAGAGTAATATGGAGATACCTCAAAGAACTAAAAGTAGAACTACCATTTGATCCAGCAATCCCACTACTGGTATTTACCCAAAGGAAAAAAAGGCATTCTATAATAAAGACATCTGTACTCTAATGTTTATATAGCAGCACAATTCACAATTGCAAAGATGTGGAAGCAACCCAAGTGCCCATCAATACACGAGTGGATTAATAAAATGTGGTATATGTAGACAATGGAATATTACTCAGCAATAAAAAACAACAGTGAATTAACACATCTGGTATTTTCCTGGATGGAGCTAGCACCCATTCTTCAAAGCAAAGTATCAGAAGAATGGAAAAACAAGCGCCGCTGGTACTCATCATCAAATTGGTACTAACTGATCAATACTTATGTCACACATGGCAATAATATTCATCAGGGGTTGGGCAGGCAGGAGGGGGGTGGAGCGGATGGGAAAACTCTCACTGAATGGGTGCGGGGCACACAGTTTAGGGGATGTCCCTGACTGTAGCTCTGACTTGGGCAGTGTGCATAGGCAATATATATAACTAAAGTGTTGTACCCCCATAATATTATGAAATTTAAAAAAATAAAAAAACAAACAAACAGTAATGTTATCCAAACAAGGGACCCCTAAACTTAAAAAACAGAAATATTTGGGACAGTAGAAAGACCCAATGTTCTATTAAAAGAGAGAAGAAACATTTGTTTCCAATTTTATTCAATTAAAAATATTAGTTAATTGAAGAAAAAAGCAAGATTTGTTTTTGTAAAAGTGATATGAATAGTAATGGGCTTTTACAATAAAAACAAGTACCTTCATCTTAGATGGGAATTTGTAAAGGATAAAACCCTCCAATGAGAAACACCTTTCCTCAAAAGACAAGGTACATATTTGGTAAAACAATAGATTCTTCAAAAGTGAATGCTGAATATATAGGAATATATAATTGTCTCCCCTAAGTGGAATTTGAGTTCCAGAACCAGAAATAACGTCTTGTGCAATTTTAAATGTTCTGCAGGCTCCAAGACATGAGAAATATCAGCTTATCAAAAATTTTGTTGCCTGAATATCTACCTTAAACACTCATTGATCTGAACTCTTTCCGTGCCTCCAATGCCCAAATGAATACCACTTAATATAAAGGAAAAAAGAGAGTTAAATCCTTGTCTTGGATTTAAGCAGTAGGATGGATCAAGGAGATTGGTTGTGTGTGTCAGAATTAGATGGCTTGCGTTGTCTAAATCAAAGATTGCATACTTAATGCAAACAGGAACCAGACTAATGAAATCTGACTTATGGGAATTAGTGAGTGCATGACTATCTAAATGGGGTAGTCTTTAATCAGCTCCAGTCCATTGTGCACATGCAGAAATTGTTATTAGGAAGACCCACTTATAGATTGTAATTCCAATTTTTAACTGGCACAGAATATCAGGATTTTATGTGAAATCTCCAGAATAATAAAGATTGATACCTAATTCATTTTTTAATACTGAAGATAACTTTCTGGGTTCCAAAAATATTGACATGGAAATTCAAGTTGGAACCCTCAGACTACCAACTGGAGGCACTATTCTAGAACAATAAAAAATATTTACAATAATATTCTAATACCTAAGGAAAATACTAAAAAATAATGATATCACCAAGAACTTTACAACTCAACAAAGATACTGAGTAGTGAATGTAGATTGGAGCCAAGGTCTATTTGCAGTTAAGGCTCATACTTTTTGTATTAGAACATGCTAGATAATAACACGGAAACCTAGAGAAGAAAAACTTTTAGCTATTGGAAGGAATAGAAATCATCGAATTCTGCAAAGGCATCAAGTAAGAGGGGATGAAAGATGTTCATTGAAATTGGCCAATCTGAAGTCCTGCTTAACAAGAGCCAAGAGTTTCAATAAATTAGTGGAAGTGGAATGTGATGTACGAGTTCCTTCAACTACTCTCTGTGATATTCCTTCTCTTAACAAACTGAAAAAACAAAAATGAACTTGTGAGTAAAATGTTTTCTTGCTGAATCCATCCAAACACTCATAGCTGCTTGTCATTTTGACCAAGTATAACCATTTATAGGCTTCTTGGTGGAATCTGAAAAGCAATAAAAATATAAGTAAAGTGAAGATCTGAGGTTAACCCAGGAAGTACATCTGAGACATGTTATAATAATGTACAGTTCATTTTAACTAATAAAGCCATTTCAGCAAAGGTTGTTTTGGTTAGATTTTTTGACAGGAAATAAACAAATGGTTAAAATAAAGAAATTTTAAAGTTAGACCTCTTTACAGAAGTGTATGTAGTATTAAGGGTAAATAAAAACAAACACCAAAAACACCAACAACAAAAACAAGAGCACTATATCCAGAGCTAACGACAGTCTGAAGACATTACCACATCCGTGATTGAGTGGGCAAGGGGAGAAAACCTTATCATCACATTGGAGCCATGAGAGAGGGGACTCCTGATGGGGGCTGCAGTCATTTAGAAATTTAATAACTACTAAAGGTAGGAGCCCCAGCAAGGAAGAAGTAGAGCAATAATCCTCTTAACTTCTCTTTTCTCCTGCCCTGTGGTGTCCTGTGATGCATTCCATTGACAAAACCAGGTGGCTAGCTGATCAGTAGGGGGTCCATCCACGCAGTGTGCAGAGTCAGCCTCCCAAGACCCAGAGGCTAGAGAAAGGTGAAGAACAGATTTCTGGTGCCAAACAGAATATAACCAGCATAAGGAATTAGCATTTTCCTTGTAAAAGTGAGAAGGAAAATATAAATCACTATACAGTTATGCATTTCCCTATCTTATTATATAATGCTGCTGTGTTTTATTTTATATAAAAAGGATTTGTAATGTTTAGAATTGTGTCCAACACCTTGAAGTAGGTATGTATGATACTCAAAGATTTTTGCACTATTTTCAGTTTACTGAATATTTACTGTTTGACTACTACATACAAGATTTGCTCTGAGATGATTGTGTATACTTCTCTACAGTAAAGGGCGGAACAAAAAACAGGCTTCAAGTGCAAGATGAAGAATTTTTTATTAACACTAACAAGACTACAACATTGTGTTAAATATTTACCTGTGTGAGCTGACTGAGATTAGTAAAACTGCAGACAGAGCTATGAAGCCAGATTTTTTTCTAATGGATGCTCATCTAGAAATAGAAATAGAAAGGCTAGAATTTAGTAATTCCTGTGCAGAAGTCCAAAGAAATTTCATCTATTCATAATGCCAATTTATGAGAACAAATGTCATAGAAATAAATTGCTTTACAAATTTTTACTGTAAACACAAGCAAATAAATAGCTATCAGCATCAGTAATGTATACCTATACACGCCAGTATAGATTCACTCTGCTGGATTTGTTTATGAGCGTCAATATCAAAACTACATTCAATTATGGAGTCAATTTTTAGAAAAATGTTTAAATAATATGCTCTTGATTACTATATTTTACCACATGTGACTGCACTACAAATAAAATGTACTAGACTTTTTTTCCCACAAGTCATTTGAAAAATGTCATACAAAGAAACCCTTTCCTCTCACATGAAGAGTGTACTAGTTTCCTAGGGTTACAGTATAACAAAATACCACACACTGGACAGCTAAAAAAATCTGGAAATTTCCAGGCTCACATTTTTGGAAACAAGAAGTCTGAAACAAGACTGCAGGGCCATCCTCCTACTGAAATCTGTAGAGGAATCCTTCCTTGCCTCTTTCTATCCTCTGTTGGTTTGCCAGTGTAGAATCAAAGAGGAGAGAAAGCTTCCCCTTCACCCTCAGAAGGTTTGCTGAAACAAACTGAACAAAGGCAGATTATTAGGAAAAAAAAAGCACACAAATTTATTTAACATGAATAAGCATGGGGGAATTACAAAAGAGTGATTACTCAATAACCCAGTGAGGTCCAGATGCTTATATTCCTTTCTTTATATGGGAAGGAGAGATGGCGGTTATAGGAATAAATGATTTTCAGGAGAAAAGAATGAGCCTAAAGAACAATAGCCTGGGACAAAGTTTCTCTGAGCTCTGAAGAAAGTGGCAGTAAGGTGAGAGGTGGAACTTCATTGTGAGCAAAGGTTGATTTACTGTACAGAAAAGGTCTCCCAGGCAATCTCTTAGAGCTATACTCAGAAGCACAGATGAAAAGTCAGTCTGGGTGTGGTGAAGATTCCTAGTCTCTCTTCTTCTCTGGTGGTTAATGTTTCCTGATTATTTCATGAAATTCCTGGATGGGAGAGGAGTCTTAAGACAATTGCATTTCTTTTGGAAAGACGTTATTTTAGTCAGATAAGGAAATTCCATAAAGAGCGTCTCTTGGTGCTTTGGGAAAGAAAGTGGATCAGAGAGACGGGTCAGGGGAAGGTCAGAGAGAGACTTTGGTTCTGAGGCTCATTATGAAACCTTTCAATTTTCTTTAATTAAAAGCACTCAGCATGCCAAAGCACCATATTTAGGGTTATTGTTTTCTGTACCCCAATACCAGTAATCTTTGATTTTCCTTGTCGTTCAACTGCATAGCTCCAACCTCTGCCTTCATATCACATGGCATTCTCTTTGTGTGTCTCTGTCTTCACATGGTTGCCTTCTAAGAATACCAGTCATATTGGATTAGGGACCCACTTGCTCCAGCATGACCTCATCTTAACCAATTATATCTGCAGGGACCCTGTCTTAGTGCATTTTGTGCTGCTATAACAGAATACCTGAGACTATGTAATTTACAAAGAGCAGAAATTTAGCTCCTCACATTTCTGGAGGCTGGGAAGTCCAAGATTAATGTGCTGTCATCTGGCAAGGACCTTCTTGCTCCAACATCGTGCGGCAGAAGGAGAGAGAGAGAGAGAGAAAACAAGACAGGGCAAACCCACTCCCTCAATAATGGCATTAGTCCATTCATGAGGACAGAGCCTTAATGATCTTAACATCTCTTAGAGGTCTTACCACCCAATATCATCACGATGGAAATTGAATTTTAAAATGAGTTTTGGAGGCGACAAACATTCAAACCATAGTAGACCTTTTCACCAAGTAAAGTCACATTCTAAGTTAAAGGTATTAGGACTTCAAAATATCTTTTGAGGAGACACAATTCAATCCATAACGGAAAGTAAGCAAAAAAATTTTAAGCACACATCTAGAAACGGGAGCTGAGTAGGTTCTTATAAAACAGTTCTATCATCCTTCTGTTTTTCTAACAAAAAAATTTCTATTTATTCAAATATCTTTTGATCATGTTTAATTGATTCACATATTGCCATTGGAAATGTAAACTAATTAAATAAGTATTTTAAGGTGTTCAGTAATCAAAAGCTACCTTAATTTTCGATCACTTTCCCATTCTCTTGGCAAATAGAGTCTTAGGAAGATTAATCAGAGGATAAATTAAGGCAGGATAATACTGGAGAAAGAAGGTTAGTTTCAGTGTGTTGCTATAGTTCACGCTACAACTAATGCCTAATTTAGACATAAAAGAAGAGAAATAGAAAGGAGGCAACATGATATGGTGGGGACACTCTGATGTTAATTTCTACTAGTTCTATTAAAAGTTTGTGCATTAGCTAAAAATATTCTATGAAATTCCACTCTTGATAGGAAAGCAAAAATGTAACTTTATTATAAGACATCAGGCAGGTCATACAATCTCCAAAAACAGTAGGTAGTCATCTCAGCCTTGGAAATCAAACATGTAGGAAAACATTCATTTATCTATTCACTCATTTATTGGATATTTACTGATGGTTCCTGTAGGCCAGGCAGTGAGGACAAAGCCATGAATAAAGCAGGCTTTCTTGGATCTAACATTTTCAGAGTAAGAGAGACCAAAAAAAATGTCATAGATTAGTGGCAAAAAATGTAAAAACAAAAAAAAAAATACACAGGATAAGAGGAATGGGGGTGATCAAGGATAAGAAGATTGCTATTTTATGAAAGAAATGGCCTTTCCAATAAAGTAACTTGGGCAGAAAACTGAAGACAGGGAATGAGCCTGCTGTAAGGATGCCTGGGGAGATGCTTACAGGAAATGGGAAATTAACACAGCTCTGGAGGGAAAGCCAGCCTGGCAGGTTCAAGGAACAGCGAGGAGGTCAGCATGGTTGGAACACAATAAGCAAGACGCAAGACAGGAGCGCCCTTGAATGATGCTGGAGGTATAAATAGGGGCCACATCATGTGGGACCTTACAGAGCACTCTAAGGACTTTGACTTTACTTCAGTTGAGCAGCATTCTGGTAAAGAATGAGGTAAAGATGCTATTGTTGTCCCATTTGAAAGGAAACACTGCAGGTCACTGATACAATCTTGAGAACAGAAGCTTCAGCCAGTACCTCTGCCACTACTGTGTTTGAAAGCTCGATTCCTCTGCCACCCTTACCAGAATCAATTCTAAATGTCATGTTTTTATTCATCTAATCCTCTTCCAGACCAAAGTCTCTGGTGGCTGTGTCTGATTGTCAGAGTTTAGGTTACAAGCCTTTGAAAGGCTATGGTAAAAGTTTCTGGCTTTCACCCTTCTCAAAGAGGCGAAATCTCCAAACACAGGAGGGGTATCCAAAGAATAACAAATACCCTGTACTTATTGAAGGTTGAGGAAGAAGGAAAACTCAAAGTTAACCCTGAATATTCAAGTCAGAGAAGCAGGGACATTAGTGGTAACTTGAGCAAAAATGTCAGAGGAAGAGTGAATTTGTGGAAAAGGAGATGAATTTAATTTAGAATAAGTGAAATTGAATGCAAGAAAAATAAAGTAGAATTATTCACCTAAGAAGTGACCATGAGTATGGATAAAAGGATGAAATTGAGGTCATTGATGAAAATATAGGTCTTGAAGCAAAATTCATGGATTTAATCATTGTCCATGGGCATGAAGTAAGTATATGTTCTTTTTGGAAATTACAACTGTGAGTTTAATAAGAAGTTTTTTTAATTTCCAAATATTACAGGGTACAAATTTTTGGTTACATGTCTTACTTTTGAACAGTTTGTGTCAATGTTGTAAGCGTGCCCATCACCCAGATAGCGTGCAATGTACCTGTTAGGTGTGAATTTACCCAAACCCCCCCACCTGCTTGATTTCCGTTGAGTTTTACTTCCATATGTGCACATAGGTGTTGATCGATTAGTTCTAGTTTAATAGTGAGTACATGCGGTATTTGTTTTTCCATATTTGCAATACTTCACTTAGAAGAATGGTCTGCAAATTTAATAAGAATTGATGAATGGAAGTACTAACTACATTTGTTGTTGTCCACGCGGGATGGGAGTAGCAAGAGAATAAGATGGATTTCAATATATTAAGATGAAAAAAGAAGTGCTTAGTATACATGTTAAGAAGAGGACAAGAATGATAGAGCAGGACACATAATTCAAACACACAAAAGGAAAGAGAGCGAGTTGAAAAGAAGATTAGGTCAAAGAGCATAGTGTTTTATTTTTGGTTTAAAAAGAGAGACATCTTTACCTACAAGGCAGGTAGGTGCAAAGAGATAAAATAATTATTTATTTATTTTTAAAAAGGTAGAAATAAAGAAAATCAAACTGGGGATATAGGTATTTTAGAGAACACACAGTCTAATTTATATTTAATTTATTATTATTAATAGAAAATTATACATGATGCTTGTTTTAAAAAAATGCAAAATACATAGAAAAGGTTGAAGCATTACAAAAAAGAAAATGCTCTCATCAAACCCCTCCCTTTATCCTATCCTAGCACTCTTCCCAGGCTAACCACACAGTAAAAAATTCACTATGCATTTGTGAGGGTGTGCATATGTGTATGTGTGTGTGTTTACACATATCTGACAACATGGGTAACTTACATTTGTAGGTCTTAGAAATGACTATATTAGAATTATTGAGTTTGTGACAAATACAAATATGAAGAAATATTAAAATAATGGACACTAATTTTTTCAAGGTTTATTAGCCCTGTTAGACTATGTCAGGCCATAATAAGAGAGTAATCCCAATATTTCAATGTATTAGCAAAACAGAGGTTTATTTCTCACTTGGGTTACATGTATAATACACGTTAATGGAAGACTCTGCTCCATAAAATCATTCAGCAACCCCAGCTGAGAGAGGTTCCACTTTTTGTAGTTGTGTCATTTAGAACATGTAGCCTCTTTTCTAGGCTTCAGCCAGGAAGTAGCACACTTCACTTCCCTTTATAGCATATTGGACAGAACTGGTCATATGTCCAGGCCTTACTACAATGGAGCACGGTATGTTGGAAAGCACATGTGTAGTCATCTAGTAGTAAACAACTCTAACATTCTGACTCACAAGCATATCAAACTACTAATATAGTGCTAGGGTTCCAGGATAAAGACAGTGAAATAATAGAGAGTTAATTATCACAGGGTTGGTAGGTAAATATTAGCCTTCTTTGACCACATAATTCTGTGACTTCAGTTGATTAGTTTTCTTCAAAAATATTTTAACAAACACAGTTTCATATTATAAACATACTAACTGTCTTAGTTCATTTTATGCTACTGGTAACAGAACACCTAAGACTGGGTAATTTATAAAGAACAGAAATTTATTTCTTACAGTTCTGGAGACTGGGAAGCCCAAGGTCAAAGGGCCTGCATCCGTCAAGGGCCTTCTTGCTGCATCATCCCATGGCAGAAGATGGATGGGCAAGAGAGCATGTGCTAGAGAGAGAGAGAGAAGGGAAGGAAGCTGGAATCATCCTTTTATCAGGAACCCACTCCCGTGAAAACTAACCCACTCCCATGATAATAGCATTACCTTCATGACATAATTATGCCTTAAAAGTTCCACCTTCCAACACTGTTGCACTGGGGATTAGGTTTCCAACACATGAACTTTAGGGGACACATTCAAATCATAGCACTAACAGATAAAAAATTTCTCTAACAACCAAGAATATATGACATAACTTCCTTTATTAAAAATTAAATTCTACAGGAAATAACATTAAACCTTTAAAGACTGGCTATCTCACACTTATAAGTCAAGAATAGTTAGAATACTTAAAACTAAACTTTTAATACTTTACAATGATCTTGGTTTTGTTAGTATACAGGCATTAATATAAATTTACCTTTATACAAAATTGATACAGATTCAACCTAAAATTTATTGTGTCTTATGCAAATATTTACTAAACTTTTTGTGTCTATCTATTAAAGAGATTTTATAAGCACTTCAACATATATAAACCCATTTTGTCCTATCAGGAACCTGATGAGTTAGGTGCTGTTATTATTCCCACATTTAGTAAGTTACCTGGGAGAGGCAGATAAGTTCTCAATTTTCTTTAACGCTGATTTCAACTGTTTCACATTTGTTCAATATTCTTTATTAGATTGCTAACTGAGATTTGTGGTTTCTGTGCTTACTTTTCTTATTCTAATCATGTTTGAATTACAAAATATGAGGCTTCTAATGTTTTGTTTGCACAAACACACATATATGTTTACTTCTATATAAATAGGGTAACAAATATTGTATGTAGTCGTCCTCCAGTATTCACAAGGGGATTGGTTCCAGGATCTTTGCAGATACCAAAATCCACAGATGCTCAAGTCACTGACATAAAATGGTATAGTATTTGCATATAACTTATGCACATCCTCTCATATACTTTAAATCAGCTCTAGATTACTTATAATACTTAATATAATGTAAATGCTATATAAATAGTTGCTATACTGTATTTTTAAGTTTGTATTATTTTCATTGTTGTATTGTCATTTTATACCAATTTTTAAAAATATTTTTGATCTTCAATTTGTTGAATCGGAGAGTGTGGAATCCACAAATATGCGGGGCAACTGTGCTACCATTTTTGTCTCTTAACTTTTGGTTATTGAATAGAATTTCTTTAACCAGTGTTCTACTGATAAGCAATTGAGTATTTTTGTCCAATTTATTATATTACAAAAGCGTTTCTTGAATAGCTCAGTTAAAGCACATATACATTTCTTTGCCAAAATCTCCTTCAAAAAATGCTGAACTAACACTTCCTATCTATAGTGTTTGTGTGTGGCTCTTTTTTTTTTTTTAATCACATCATTGCCACCTGATAGAAAAAGGTTGTATATGCAATTTTTCACTTATGAGTGAGCATCAATATCCTATATGCATCTTTTTCTAAACTGATTATTTTCTTTGCCTACATTTATATACAGCTATTTGTCATTTTCTTATTGATGTGAAGAAATCCTTTGTGTGGGATGGTAAATAATCATTCCTCCAAAGGTATCCACATCCTAACCCTCAGAATCTGTAAATGTGTTACCTTCCATAGCAAAAGGGAATATGCAGATATGATGAAATTAAGGATAAGGGGGAGATTATCCTGGATAATCTAGATGAGCCCAGGGCAACCTAAGGTCCTTATTAGAAAGATGCAGAAAGGTGAGAGTCAGAGAAGGAGATGTGATGACAGAAGCAGAGGGAGAGAAGGTGATGTGATAATGGCAGCAGAGGTCTGAGCGAGACAATTCCCGGAAGGAGGCTGCAAGCCAAAAAATGTAGGCAGCCTCTCGGAAGCTGGGAAAGGCAAGGAATGAATTCTCCCTCTAGAATCTCCAGAAGCAACACAGCCCAGCTTGTACCTTGATTTTATCCTATAAGATCCGTGTTTAGACTTATCACTGTCAAGTAATACATTTGTGTTTTAAGCTACTAAGTTTGTGGTATTTTATTATAGCATCAATAGGAAACATGTAAAATAGGCAGTTTGCCATTTGCCAATTGACTTGTGCAATTACTTTTCTAATTCTGTCCTTCTTATATGTTTTCCTTCTTGCCATAGTATATTTTAAAAGTTGTACTCAAAGTTGATACTCAAAGTATCAAAATTTTTCAAGTAATTTTATGGTTTTGTACTTACATATACAAAATTTGGTCTATCTGTATTTATTTTAATGATGCAAGTAAGGTGGGAATGTAAACATTATTAATTTTTCAAATGATTAGCAAGTTGCCTTAATATTTACAGTCGTGTGTTTCTTAACGATAAGGATTGTTCTGAGAAATGCATCACTAGACAATTTTGTTGTGTGAACATCGCAGAGTGTACTTAACATACTCCTAGCTGGTATAGCCTACTACCCACCTAGGCTATATGGTATAGCCTATTGCTCCTAAGCTACAAACCTGTACAGCATGTTACTGTACTGAATATTGTAAGCAATTGTAACACAATGGCAAGTATTTGTGTATCTAAACACATTTAAACATAGAAAAGGTACGGTAAATGTATAGTATTATAATCTCCTGGGACCACTGTTGCATCTGCAATCTGTAGATGACCAAACCATCATTATGCAGCTCATGACTGTACTTAATAATCCCTCTTTCTTCATTGATTTGAGATACTATCTTTATTATTTTCTCAGATTTGAAGTGTTTTGCTTTTTACATCAGGGCAGGCTCCTTACTATATTTCATTAATTGGTCAGCCAATACCTGCTCAGTACAAGACAATTTTCATTAATATAGTTTTATAATTTAATAGCTTAGAGTTCTATTCTACTCTCATTACATTTCTTTTTCAGAGTTTTGCTGATTCTTCTCCCATGTAGTTTTCCACAAGGATGCCTGTATAATTTTAAAGTATATATCCATCAACATCATTATCGCCACCACAGGAACTACAGAAACAAACAAACAAACAAAAAACTCTATGGTGATATTTTAGTTGAGATAGTATTAAATTCATAGGTCAGTTTAGACATGATATAACATATTTATAATATTAAAAAATACATTTGAAGGAAGCATACTATCTGATTTTAAAATTTACTATAATACTATAATAAGTTAGCCAGTGTGGTATTGAAGAAAGGATAGAAACATAGATCAATAGAACAGAATAGAAATTCCAGAAACAGAATCATAAAAATATGGCCAATTTATGGCAAGGTGCAAAAGCAATCCAATGAGGAAGGGATAGTTAGTTATTTCAAGAAATTGGGTTGGACCAACTGAACATTGATATGGGGTGGAATAAAAGAACCTGTCCTTAATATTACACCTTATATGATAATAACTCAAAATGGAGCATAGGTCTAAACTTAAAATGTAAAGCTATAAAAATTTTGGAAGAAAATATAGAAGGAAAATTTTAATGACATGAAGTTAGGCAAAGAGTTCTTAAAACATGATCCATAAAAAAATTTAAAAAGGTAAATTTTACTTTGTTAAAATTAAAACCTTTTTCTCTGCAAAATTCATTGCTAAAGGGGTAAAAAGAGAGGCTTTAGACTGAAGAAAATATATTCAAACCACACATCTTACAAAGGACTTGTATCCAGAACATATATAAATATATTTTAAACCACTCGAAACTCTATAGTAAGAAAGCAAACAATTCAATTTAAAAACCGGCAAAAGATTTAAATAGATATTTTTAAAAGGAGGAGATATAGATCAAAAGTAAGCACATGAAAATGTGTTCAATATCATCAACCATTAGGAAAATTCAAACCAGAGCCATAATGAGATACCACTACATACTTATCAGAAGGGCAAAAATCAAAATTAGAAATGGCTAAAATACTGACAAGGACAGTTCTTGCAAGGATGCAGAACAATTGGAACTCTCATACAATGGTGGTGAGAATCCAAAAAGGCATAAACACTTTTAAAAAGTTTCTAATTTTGTTATTTGCTACTTAAACTTTTAACCTAATAGTCATAGGTTTCCCCCAAAGATCACAAGTTCCTAGGTGCTGGTGATGTGCTTTTAACTGTGATTACTACAGAAGTCTATTTCTTGAACCCTGATGACACTAAAAAATTATTACTTTGGAAAATAATTATGAAATTTTTTGCATGATTTGGAGATGACAATTATGACCTTGACTAATTTTTCATCAACCTGAATACACGAGAGTGCATGGGAGATGTAAGAATACGCACCCAAACCAGGTTGAATCGGCCTTTCTTCCATAATCCCTCATTTTTTGATGTTAAGAGCATAAATTGAAAATCACAATTTGTCCTAGTTCATATCTGAAATATTCAGAGTAGAATAATAATGGCTTTTGTGTCAAGCAGGTAGGTGATTGATTTGAGTGCTTAATTCACTGGGTACCATATCACTTGGGGCAACAAAGGAAAGAGCAGACTCACTGATTATTTTTGTCACTTCTAACTCAATAGATTCTTGAGGAGGTCTCTGGAGTAAAGCTGCCCAGATGATGAATAGGGATTTCCACCCTCTGAATCCTATCCGTGGATTTTAGTATTCTAGCCATCTCTAATTATTTCCTTGTATTCTGTGTTCATTTATAAATCTTTTAGAAAGAAGTAAAGAGACAATCTCCTTGGTGAACATTTAAAAAAAAATCAAAGAAACGAACGTAAAGCAGATACCACTAACTTTTCATTAAGTTGCTGAAAATAGAAAGAACAGGTGAAAGCTTTATAGCCTCTTCATCAAGCTACAAGGAAGCATATTGAACTGTAGGCATGATGGTGACTTGGAATTAATGTGTTCAGTACAATTTAAATGAAATTAAAGAAGAAAAAAGAAAAACATGAAAATAGTAGTTTTGACTTCTCAGGATGTTTCCCCATATTTTAAAGAAATTATAGTGAGGAAATAATTCTTATCATCAGTGTTTAAAAGGAGTTCTGCATTTTAAAATCAGTTCCATTGTTTTCACAAGTTACTGTAGAGGGCGCTTTTCCAGCAATAAGAAATATTTTTCGTCAAGGGAAAAAAAAAGAATTTTCTGATAAGCACTTGGAAAACATTAGAATTACGGAAATTCTGGCGTCTGATTAGATTGTAAGTTCAAACCAGCATAAGTACGTACCAAATAGAAGTCAATTGGTTTTAAACAAGATGTATACCTAGCCTGCATCAGTAGTGATCACTGCAAGTTAACCTCAAATGCATTGTTCAGGTTTGGGAAATCAAAACATTTTGGTATTCAGTTTATATTTTTTGAAACAAGAATTTGCACTGCTAGCTAAGAAACTTCTGTTGCCAAAAAAAGATGGAATAAATCCATTATAGCCTATCTCTTCCACTATTTACAATTAAAACTCTGAATAAAATACAAAAACCACTTTGTAAGGACTCTGAAAAGTTAAAAATAGCATACACATTGGAGAGGGAAACCAAAACTTGAAGAATAATCTGCAACCAGATTGTGTGTGTGCTGTGGGTCTTTTTTTTTTTCTTTTTCTTTTCTTTTTTGTCTCCCAGCTTGATCTGAAGATATCACCAGTGTAGAACTGCATAGCAGGTGCAGGCAGAAAGAGTCTGGGAAAACCTGGCCAAGGAATGGAGATGAGGAGCCCCTGCAAGCTGTCAGGATCTCCTTAGGGGTAGGATCACTACGGGGTTTGTTGTTGTTGGCTGTTGCTCTCCTCTTCTGGCCCCGCCTCCAGGGTGGCCCCAACCGTAGAGCCTCAATGTGGCAGTGGAATTGGATCTAAAACCCTAAGAGAAAATATATTTTTTGATTAGAAAATCTGGGAAAAGAAAACCATGAACTCCAAATAGTGACAAGGTGGGGACCCCATAATTTTTCTTTCTTTTTTCTGTCACTGTTGTGCCCCAGGGTAGACCCAGTTTTGCAGAAATGAGCAAGCACTAAAGCAGGGAGCTAAAACTCTGAGAGAAGGTCTCTCTTTCTATCCAGAGGACAGGTGAAAGGGATCCCAGGAAGCTGCTGAGTGTATGAGAGATCTTATAGAGAAGAGGGCTGAAGAAGAGTCCCTGACTCTATGCATGAAATGGCACATGTCCCAGACCCTCCCCTGAAATGCACATGTGTGAAACAGACCCAAAGCATCATCTCAAAGGCTGTGAGAACTGAAATCTAATATAAACTGAGATCCTAGTCCCAGTCTAATCCCTGATGGGTACATGCATGAGATAGATCTGAAGTAGCTAAGCAAAGTCTTTGAAAATTGAACTCACATTGGAACCATAGCTTGCAGAAGGTGAGACAAGATCTGTGGTCTGAACCTAATTAGGTCAATTTACTGATAAAACAAAATAGAACAAAACAAAACAAAATGTACTTCCTCCAGAAGATTTTAACAAGACTCAGAGTTTCTCCAGATAATATACAAAATGGCTCTAGTATACTCCAAAATTATTCAACATACAGAGGACCAGAAAATACAAGCTGTTCTCAAGAAAAAAGTAAATCAATAAATAAAAACCTGAAGATGACCTAAATATTGTAGTCATCCAAGACTTTAAAGCAGCCATTATAGCCATGCTCCGTGAGGTAAAGTTGAATGACCTTAAATTTATTAAAAATGAGTATTTCTCAACAGATAAATAGATATTATAATAAGAACTAAATGGAAATGTTAGCAAAAAATTTAAAAATCTGAAATTAAAAAAAAATCACCAGATGGACACAAAGGCAGAATGGAAATGACAGAGGAAAGATTCAAATAAATTGAAGACAGATTAATAGAAATTATCCATTTTTAGAAGAGAGAGAAAAATATATTGAACAACATGAACCTCAGGGACCTGTGAGATAAAATCAAATTTGTATAGATTCATCCCTTATATCATCAAATTTTTTTTCTTTTTCCTCAGTTAGGAATCCAATCACACAAGAGTTAGATTTTTTGACATTGTATTTTGATTTTTATTTTACAATTAGTTTCATGAAGGAAGAGGCTTTAAACATTTTTAAATATACAACTTCACTTTAAGAACATTATAGTGTCTCTGTAATTCAAGAAATCAAACTGAAACATTTTAGCGAATAGAATTTTAATGAAAAAATCATAAGTGTGAGTCAGAGGAGAGAAAACAGTTTTGTTTCGGACAGTGGCATCTTAGATATCCAGGATAAACTCTTTCTAAAATAAATAAGTAAATAAACAATATTAGGAATCTGGATAAAACAGGGCAAAAATTGAATGCATGGTTAATCTTGTATTGAAAGAGGGAAATTTCCAGGGATTGAAAAAAATGCTTAATATCAAAGTGCTTTCAGCTATACCTAATGAATTTGCCAACGTTGGTTATAATGGGCCTTCCATATTGACAATTAATTATTAACTATTAATTACTAAACCAGAGAAAGTAGTAAAGAACTTGGGCAGCATCAACTGGAGAGTTAGACCTAAAACAACTGCTTAAAGTTGGTATTTGCAAATAATGAGAGACTAGATTAGAATGAAAAAACCCCATTGATAAACAAAGATGAGACAACAAGTATGTTTTTGTCTGTCTCAAACTGAGCTCTGGCTTGGAAAAACATTGTTTACTGAAATCGTAACCACAGGCCTGCCTTTTACACAAGACTGAGGTCTAAATTTATACTACTTATATTATTATGAAAACTACAAGCTGATAAGTGAAAATCAAAACTGGATCTGTTAGTAACTAAACTATGCTATCTGGAAGAAAAAAAAATTTAAATCTTATCTGGAGAAACTTACCTTCAATTAATGCATTGTAAGATTCTGATATATAAAGCTCCACCAATCTTTAGTAAGTAATCCAAAATTATAAAGACATATGAGGGAAAATGTCAGAAGGATTGTCATCATAAATTAAAGAGAGCAAAAGTAGATGCCAAGACATTTAGAAAATAAAATAAATGAATTCTTTTTTCAAAAGCACACAAAATCCCACGCTTAATTCTAACAAATAAACCTATATACCATATTGTACTGATTCTGTAGAACAACGAAGACAAAGCAAAGATCTTAAAAGACACCAGCCCGGTGCTCTCGGATCTCATTGGTGGGAATGCTTTTTCCTGCTTTCCTACACACCAGAACAATTCCTTAGTGAATGATTTGAAAATTAACCTAACAAAAATGATGCAAACAATTATACTAGCCATTCTCCTTCTATAAACAAAGCCTTAAAGTCAGTTGCTACGCTAATTGCCGTTCAGAATATAATAGTTGACGGACTGCAATGTGTAGTTTTATCAAGAGATCTCTGCCGCAGATTTCTGCTGCTGCCAGAACTTAATACATTGAAAGGTATGGAAACCTGTGAAATATTCTGATAAACTGATGCATAATTAATTTACTATTACCCATGTAATTGTTCCAAAGAAGCCTGCAGGACCAGACTACTGGGACATGCAGAATGCAAAAGAATTATTTGACGTTCAGAATCAGTATGATCTCCTCACTCTGGGATGGATCCATACACACCCGATGTAAACTGCCTTCTCATCAAGCATTAATCTTCACTCTCACTGTTCCCATCAGCTCATGTTGCCAAAGGTGATTGCCATTGTCTGTTCATCAAAGTATAAGGGCACTGGCATCTTTAGGTTTACCAATAATAGCATGATTGAGTTTTCTTCCTGTAAAAAGAAGGGCTTTCATCCATACACTAAGGACCCCAGGCTGTTTGGTATATGTAAACACATGTTGGTGAAGGGCATAAAAATAATTGTGCAGGATCTGAGGTTATATGTTCCTAATATTAGCACTGTCAACACTAGACACCTGCCCGTGGGCATGTGGTCTTATGATGTTCCCAGAAGTGACTGATATTTTATACATTTTAGATAAGAAAGTTTTTTGCTTATGGCTCTTGCACATTTTGAAATTTTCTTCTGGGGTTGCTCTGTCTCAAGTGAGATCTCAAATCAATACCTATTAATATATCCAAATACTATGACAAGATAAATTGAACTGTACAACAACAAAAAGAGAAAGGAAGCAGGGAAGGAAGGAAGGGAGGAAGGAAAAGGGGAAAGAATACAGAAAGAAAAAGAGAAGCTCCTGACAAAGAATA
Organism: Daubentonia madagascariensis; assembly: GCA_023783475.1. Classification (NCBI taxonomy): domain Eukaryota; kingdom Metazoa; phylum Chordata; class Mammalia; order Primates; family Daubentoniidae; genus Daubentonia; species Daubentonia madagascariensis. The sequence continues at coordinate 41,764,307 of JAKFHU010001569.1, read as the reverse complement.
TCAGACTGAGGACAGAATTTCCACAAAACAAAAATATTCTAAAAGACGTAAGAAAAATAACTGAAAATACATGATTTTCTGCCAAGGTAAATTATTATTCAAGGAAGACATAGAAATAAAGATATTTTCAGATAACCAAAATTCAGAGACTTGTTGTTAATCTGACTGAAGGACTTTCCACAGAATATCCCTAAAGAAGGAGAAAATTGAATGCAAAATGATGAACAAGAAGTGATAGGAAAATAACCTGAAATATATATGGATAAATATAAATGAACATTGGACAGTATAAAATAGTAAATATTATCTAATTTGAAGAGAAATGTGGAAATTAAGGTATTTCAAATAACATATAATATGGTAAGTGGTAAGCAGGTGAAATCATTAGAAGATTAGAAACACTATGTATTATCTCCAAATCAGAAATAGAAAAAAGAAAAACAAAAAACCCTGTCAATCTAAAGCAGTATACTAAATGGGGGAAAAGGATGAACACAAAAAATTTAGGGTAAATAAAAATAACAGATATTTGTTATGAAATAAATACAAATATATAGTGCACACAATAAAATTAAATAAATTAAAATCATCTGTTAAATGGCAGTAGTTTTCACAGCATATTTGTTAAAAACAAAATGTCCCACGCATATGTTTTTACAGATATATATATCCAAAACACAATAGGGAAGAATGGTTGAAAGTACAGAAAAACATATACTTAGTACATAATAATCAAAATAAAACTGGCATGGTTCAATTAATATCAAGCAAATTTTTCAGTCATCTTCAATATTAATAAACATGACAATGGACAACTAAATCATGGAATATTTTGACAATGCAACACCATATAGCAGGATACATAAGTTAATCAGAGCTACAAGTTGCATTACAACCTAAGTTGCTGAAGGATAAACATAAATTATGATATCATTTATATAAATGTGTAAAAAATTACAAATAAATTTTTCATTTTCTCTAGGTAATGAGGGTACCTGGAAATAAATATTTAATGTGTTATAATGGGGAGTATCAATAGTAGTTTAATGATTTCTTTACCTGAGTGAGCACCCAAGTGATTGGTATATTCTTCTTTATACCTTTTTGTAAATCAATAACAGATCAGAAGAACAAGGAAATAATAAAAAGAACAACATAGATTCTATAGTACTAGGAGTTTCTTTGGCTTATATAAGTCTTTTTCTGAGAATGATAATATTATCTGGCTTTCTTTGCATAATGAAGGAATAAATCATTAGAGTCACCATAGGATCGACTTGGCAACACATTTTTCCCCCTCAACCCCAGATGGCAGAACCTTGTCTAATTTCAAATTCCAGAATATATTGCTGTCCTTTTGAAGAAGTCACATTATTTATTTTCCACAGAAATTAATTTTATTCCAGTTTGTCTTCTCTAGGTAATTAGAGTATCTTGAAATCCAACCCATTATTTATTGAGGGCTTATAAATCTTTCTACAGCTTCAACTGCCTTCCTAGATGGGAACCTACTTTCAAGGGTCTTTATCCTCCCTTCCCCCATAACTCTCAAGATATGTAGTTGAAAGAGAGCCAAAATCTTTATCTCTCAAATTTCTAGTTCAAGTTTTATCTGCACGGTCAAAAGCAGAATGTTTCTGATGGTATAGAAAGTTTAAAAATAGTACAGATTATATGTATATGTATGCACATACTCACATATATATATACTTACATGTATTTAGTATATGTAAAAACTCATGTGTAAAATACATATAGTTTTATATTTTCTATACTAGGTACAGTATATATGATATATAAAATTTATATATTATATATAATTTATGTATATATGTTAATTTTTTTTTACAATTATCACCTAAGTTTAGTTCAGTTTTGTTTTGTTTTAGATTTTAAATCCCCTTGGTGGTAATATTACAGGCAGAGTTTGGAGTCCCAGAAAACATATTTCCTTTCTCCCAAGCTTCTTGCCCCAGTTCACCACCCTTTGAAGATTTTTACATTAAAATCACAATAAGTGATGAATATAGTAGACATATCTGTGTGTGTGTGTGTGTGTGTGTGTGCGCGCACATGTGCACACGTGTTTCCTTGTTCTTCTCGGCTATTTTTGTGTTAATTAGATTCTTTCTTATTGTGAACATGCTGTGGCATCAATTTGCTAGGCCTTATCTCCAGGCCCCTGGCTACAGATGCAGGCATATTACTCAGGATGGACTAATAAAAGAACCTCATCATCTTCAGTAATTATTTCAATCAAGGTATGTAACTCAAGCTAGTCTGAGTCTTCCTGTGACTTATCAGTGAAATATCAGAATACATAGCTTCTCTAGCCAAGGTAGTCAAATTTGTGTGATGTATGGGGCCACTGACTGCCATTGGGCCTGCTAAGAGAAGAGAGGAGAGAGAGAGAGAGACAGACAGACAGACAGAGACAGAGAGACAGAGAGAGAAGGCCTAGTGACAACAATTGAGTACATGGGCCTAGTATGCAAGCAGAGATAAGTAAACCTGGAGATATAGATAGAGCAATCTGGTGATTACATTAGCAGCCAGTCTCAAATTTGTTTCCCTGCTATATCTGCCACTATAGAGTTAAAATGTGGCGTCTACCAAACTCTCTGTCTGTCTATTTTCTTTTCTGCCTACTGTGAAACTTCAGTTGCTAAGCTACTGGTGTTGAAATAAAATTCACTGCCTATAGCATCACTAATTCAAAGTTACTCGGAGTAGCCAGTTCTAGCTACAATGTGAACATTGAAAATTCATTTGAAACTGAAGAAAAAAAAAAAAAGGCAAAAGAGACTTTTCAAAAATCAAACTGCCATGGAAGCTACTTTACCCAAAACTTTGGTCAATAGTTTTCATTACATTACCTATTGGGGCAACTAAAATTCGGCCATATGAACAAGTTCCAACTTTGTCAGAAACAATTTGAATCCAATCATCTTTTGCAAACTGGTGAGTTTATATTATTATCTCATGACTAGAATTTGGAGGTAAAAACTATTAAGATCTTTGTATGTGTATATGTATACATGTTTAAATGTATTTGCTTATATACACTTGTATTATGTTATATGTTGTGTGTACATGGTACCAAACTGACTTATAAAGGCATGCTTATAAATTAAGTAAATAAATCTAAATACTGTTCAAGTTCATTTGAATTTAGTAAATTTTTGATAAATAAGCTAGGTTATTAAAAAAATAAAAAGTATTACTGGTAAAATAAAAATAAAAATGTCTTCAAATTGCCAGCATACATTTTTGCCTGGGTTTGCTAGTCATTTTTATGGTTTTCAGATGTCAGGGTTAGATACAAAGTTTATAAAACTATAAACCAGCCAAAAAGAAAGTGATCTGTGTTTATGTAATTTTTGATAAGACTAACTTAATATTGTTGGTCTAATGAAAACAGCTGAATCTTCTGGGTTATCAGTAAATATACCCATGTGTTTAACTTTAGGTTCTTACTTAGGTGAATGTCTAATATTCACAGCCTATAAAAATGGTAAACAGGAAAATAACTTAAAATGATAACTAAGATCTAAGTAAACTGCTAAAATAAATAAATTACATAAGTATAAATTAAATAAATACTTGTAACAGACAATTCAAAATTTCTTACTTCCTAGGTTTTCACTAAGGTTTGGGTTACTGGGACTTGGGTCAATACATATGATTATATATATATAAAATACAAAAAAGATATATTTTAATGAAAGATTATAAAAGGACATAAAATGTGCTCTTTATTAAGAAAAAATAATAATTTTGCCTAATTCAAAGGTTATTTAAATGTTGATTCAAAATAGAGAGAAAGAAAATTAAAACAAGATAAAAAGGAGCCAATAAGTAGGAGAGAGAGATGTAAAGAAAGTTATGAGTATGAAGATGTATTTTCATAAAGAAAGCTAAAAAAGGAGAATAATTTTGTATGAAAAAGGATCTTGTATGGTAAATTTTTGTCGTTAAATAAAATGACTGGTTAGTTAAGAAAAGGAAAGTTTAGGACAAAACAGAAATCCAAGATGTCACAGATGGTCTATATAAGTTGTGATAAGGTTTTTAAAAGAGAATTTATGAAAGAATTTTATATGTGATCAAGTTGACTATAATTAAAAATTTTTGGTTAAAACTACAAGGTTTTGTAAAAGTATTGATTTGCTCTTAATAAAATTACAAAAAGTTTTGATTCAATTCTATAATCTGCTTCTTTTGAAACTTCTCAGAGTTATATCCCAGAAATTCAACTATTGCTTGTCTTGCTGCTTTTAGCTTTTTCTCCCCTGGAAAAGGCTGGATGGTAACTCTCTCCTTCAATCTTTTCCATCAGCTCCTGTAACTTTCTTCCCTCTAGTTCTAAGTCTGTTGTTATGGCCTAATACTAAAATGTTTTATCTTAAAAGTCTAGAAATGCAACATTTTCTTCTAGCATAACTTAATTCTATACTTGATTTTTCTTGATATGTCTGAATTTTTCAATGTGATCAGAAAACTTTATATGCTGTTGCTAAGAGTCATTTGCTCCCCTACTCAAGGTACTAGTTTTTCTTATTCATATTCCTCTATAATATATTTTTTAATTTTTAAAAAATTTTTACCAAAGGCATCAAAAAGGCAGGCATATAATATACTATTAATATAAACTAGTGATATTAGATTAGACACTTTTCCTATATCCAATTAATCAAGTACCCTTTTCATCAGGTTCAACTTCCAAGTTGTCCAAATGGGTTTCTCATAGGAAAAAAAATTAATCATACTGCAGAAGGTTTTTCTTTACCTTTTGGTAACTGGCTTAGAAAACAGAGATTTTGGTTTTTTTAATCAAAATAATTCGTATGTTGTTCTTGTTATGTTTTTATTGCTTGAAAAAAAAACTGAACTTTAAGAAGCTGAGGTTTTTGCATCCATGTAACTTTCTGAATTGCCTTTAAAGTCTTTTGATTATCATTCTTCATTAAGTAAACTGCTATCATTTTATAGTGACCTGTGATTCTGTTTTGATCAGATGTTTTGAGCCCTTTTACATCTTTCATAAACGTCCTCAAATCAAATCAAAACTATATCAAATATTGTCAACTAACCCTTATACTGTTAAGTTACATGGTTTTGACTCATGGGTATCTAACAACAAACTCAAGTTAACAAAAGTCTTGTTTTCATAGTCGGGAGAAGACAAAAATCAAAATGAACTACTTTCATGAAACAAAGGACCAGGCCTGTATTCAGAGACATTAAGACTCATTAAATAATTTTCCTTCTATTACATTTAAATTAATATAAATTTGTTACAAGATAATGTAAATATTTAGCTACTTGTGAGCTTCCTTTCTTGTCATTATCAGAACTAGACATGATTTATAAGCTTTTTGTTTAAAAAATGATTAATTCTTTAAAAGGACTACAAAAAACATTCTGATATGAAGGTCTCTAAATTCTTAGGCTCAAATGGTTATGTTTTATATAACAAGGTTCTCAATGCTTATAGACAAGTTAATTTTGTAACCTTGACTTTGGTGTTTTTGTTTTTGCTCTTATGTTACCTAAAGGGTTTTAAAGGATTGATGGTGACCAAAGTTCCTATTTCATGGAACATAACACTCAGAAATGGGCAACAGAACAAAACCTAGATTGGAGATTTCACCTGCCATATAATCCAATGGGGGCAGGCCCCACTAAAAAAAAAAAGTAGTTTGTTAAAAACTCAAATCTGTGCACTCTCCAAGGACAGCTCCCTGAGGTCCTGGACTACAACTCTCCCAGAGGATATACAGGTTTTGAGGGGGTCACCTGTTACCACACATGGCATTATTCCTTATGAGTTGTTGGCAAGGCCTGTAGGACAGGTCCTGCAAACTCTCAGACTTATATCTGAGACACCGAGCCATGCCCCTGAAGCAGATGGCCAAATCAGGCTCCTGAGAACACCAACAGACCTGATGAAAGGTGATGGCTACGTGGACCTAAAATTGAGGTGGAAGGTGCCTCTGCATTGGATCAGCTTTATGGTGCCAGAGATTGCCATGCAGATGGCTGAAAGTGATGGAATCCCAACTGTGCTCCTTGAAAGAGGTCTGAAAGCCTTGTGGTACCATCATATGAAGACACCAATACCAGCTAGAGCCATTATAGTATGAGTGGCATGGGCAAGGCCAAAACTTATCAATTTGCTATTATGCTTGCTCCCGGGGAGGGAAGACATATGTGGTATTATAAACCAGGCTCAAAGCCTGCAGCAGCCTTGTTAATAGGGCCTATGGGAGAAAATATATCAGTAATAAGGTTGCAAAAAATAGATTGGCCCTTGAGAACACCTGTGTTTGCACCCATAGGCTATTGCTCCTGCTATCCGTGGTAAATGACAATGTCTTTTTAGATTGGGCTGTGACAATAGCAGCAGTCAACAGCCAGTCTGACTGTTGGGTTTGCAAATACCTACCTTTGTCCAGTGTGAGCAGGATGCCATGGAATGTGCTGCCCTTAACATCATGGAGTTAGAGTGACTACATAAGCTCTCTGGGGAGCAGCAACTCTACCCACACAGGTGATATCAACTTCACCACTCATCATTGGCAGCTACCTACAGCTCAGCATACCTCCCACCTGCCAACTCTTGGTAAAACTAAAAGACATGTCATGTCGTTACATTGGTGAGACAACGTACAAATATTAAATGCAGCCAACACACATCAATTTGGGATAGATTAACATGGATAATGGCTGAACATGAGATGTTATACCAAAAGGCCCCCCTGTGCATAAAAAGACATAATTATAGGGCAAATTCCTCCACACACTCCCAGCTAATGCAATGGCTACCCCCTTCAGCATATATCCACACTATTAGCGTATGGGCATCTGATAGGGAAACAAAACTACTTCAAAACAGCTAGAGCTTGTATTGCACCTTTGGAAGCTGAGTGGCTGTGCAGTGTACACTTGTGGCCATACCTCCCCCACAATTGCACTGGGAGGTATACCATGAGGTGGCCTTTCCTGCCAGGCATTATACATGAAACTCTACCCATGGTACCCAAAAATATAAAGGCCTTGAGAGCTTGTTTCCCCAGATATTTGGCTTGGTGGAAATGGCCCCTAAGTATTCCAGTTCCTGGGGCAGGAGCATTAACTGCTCTCCCCTGAGTTACTGCTCTAGTCTAATACACAGCTAAAACACTGAACCACACACACACCAAATGCTGTGTACCTCTTAAACCAAGAAACTACCCAAATGAGAAAAGTGGTTTTGCAAAATAGAATGGCCCTAGATATATTCACTACAGCACAGGGTGGGACCTGTGCCTTAGTGGGAACCACCTGTTGTGCATATATTTCAGATAAAAAAAGATAATAGTAATGATGCTTTAAATCATATGGGTGCCCAAATCAATAACATAAAAAATTAGGAGTATTAGATTCTTTTTCTAAGTAGTTACATTCTTTGCATATGCATTAGAGCTATGTTTTATTAATTGGCTTAATGATTGTATTTAACACTTGCTTTTGCTGTTGTTGCCTATGTTGCAGATGTGAGTTACATACACAAGTTACTGCCATGAAGTATAAGTCAACACAAGGATCTTAGATGTAATGTCCCCTCGTTTCCCACTCAGGGACTATTGCAGAAGAATGGGTGGAAAGATTATAAGAGCTGAGAAACAGAGTAGATTGAGGGAAAATGCAAGTTCCTCACCACATAAGAAAAACACCGTGTTAGCCTAGACTGCTCAGCAAAATTGTTACAAAATAGGTTAGGCAGGTACCAAGATTACTGGGCTGGGGAAAAATGTCCAGCACTTTCTAAGGTGCCTCAGAATTTTCTTGCCTTGAAACAGCCAACACAGACTGGCTCTGACTGCTGTATAGCTGCTTTGGTTGTCCCATAGTGCCCTTTAGCTAGTTATAATACTAAAATTCCTGCCTAGTAGAAAATTATAATATCATTAACATAACATGGGTTGCACGACAGTGTATGATAATGATACTACACCTGCATGATTTGTTTCACTATTAACGAACAAAGATGCAATATAAAAACTTTGCCTCACTCATTGGAAAGAGCCATCAGTCTTATCCTGGCTGGGATGGGAGCTGCTATTAGAATGGCTTCCCCTTGGGGAGGTTTTATTTATCATAAAGTCACTCTAAAAAACCTGTCTACCCAACTAAAACTTCTGGCCCAGACTACTGGAGATAATTTAACTAAACTTAAGACCTCCCTAGATTCTTCAACCAATGTAATAACAGAGAACTGATTAGCCTTAGATTATTTATTGGCTGAACAAGGTAGGGTTTTTGCAATAATCAATAAAACTTGCTGTACTTGTGTCAATTCCAGTGGAAAAATAAAAAAAAAAATACACAAAAAAAATAGCAGAGTAAGTGACTATGTAGTTTTGGTCAAGATGCCATCTTGGTGGAAACAATCTGGAACTCAATAAAAGGGTTTTTACTATCTGTTACCTTGTTTCTTCCCCTATTAGGGCCTTTATTGACAGTTTTATTACTGTTAATCTTTGGTTCTTGCTTGTTTAACCTCCTTGTAAAGTTTGTGTCTTCTGGATTACAACAATTCCATGTAAAGATGATGCTGGCACAGCGCTTCCAACTCACCCTGCCAGCTGATCTAGAGCATGAAAATGTCCTGCCCTTGGGCCTCTTAGATCAGGCATCCAGAAATTTTTACTCCTCCCATAAAAGGCAAGGTCAATGCCCCTAAATCAGCCTGAAGAAGCTACAGAAGACAGAACTTTATCTTCGACAACCCCGTAAGATTAAGAAGTATATAATCTCTGAGGGGAGAATGAGATAGGGTAGCAGCAGGTTCTTCTTGATAAAGATTCACAAGACCAGAACCAAGGTCTCTGATAAAACAGGAAGTGGTGGAGAAGCTGGCCAACAGCAGCTAGAACCAAGATGGCCACAAAAAATGACCTCAGGTTACCCTCACTGTTCATTATATTTTAGTTATAATGCATTAACACCTTAAAAGAAGCTACCACCAGTACCATGACAGTTTACAAATGCCATGACAACACCTGGAAGTTACCCTATATGATTTAGAAAGGGGAGGGACCCTCAGTTCCAGGAAATTTCCACCCTTTCCCCAGAAATCTTATGAATAATCCTTCCTCTGCTTAACATAATTTTAAATAAAAGGTATAAATAAGACGGTGGAAACCCACAAAATGCTACTCTCTCTTGCTGTGAGAGAGAGAGCAGCGTATGTGGGGCAGCCTCCTTTTTTTTCTTTTTCTTACTTTAATAAACTTGATTGTGCTTTACTCCATTGGCTCACTCTTGACATCTTTCCTGCACGAAGCCAGGAACTCACCTGGCCTTCAGGCTGGACCCCAGTTTTGGCATTCACTTTCCTGTATCAAGAGTACTGAGGGTACAAAGGTGAAAATGAAACAAAAGTTGTTGCCTTCATGAAGCCCACATAGAGAGGACAACTGGGACAAAAGGCCAGAGAATAGAAGGAGCAGGGCACATTTATGGACCTTAACTAAAGGCACAGAAGGCAATGTAATGACAGCATAGGAATCAGACAGAACAGCAGGCGATGAGAACAGTAACAGAGAGTATTCAACTCTCCCTGGGCCTTATAGGCATAGTGAGTATTTTGAATTGAATTTTAAGTATGATGAGAAGCTACTGAGGCAATTTAATCAGGGAAATGACAAATTGACCAAGACAGCTTTAATGTTGCTTCAGCTTGATTAAACTCTAGACAGGCTTCACCCTGCCTCTAGGCCCCTGACTTCTCTTTTCTTAGAGCATTTCCTTCAGAAAACTTGCAATAGTAAATTCTTTCTCTGCCTTTTTGAGATGTAAATATCTTTTAAAGTGTCTTGCCTGTGTTACAGACCCAGGACTGCCTTTCTCAAGAACCTGGGAGCCATCCCTTTGATATATAAATGAGGAAGATAGTGTCCTAGTCTCCCAGGCTCTGTGGAGGGTAGGAACCTAACTTTAGCAAGGGCCTTTTTCCAAGTTGTAAAACTACCTCCTGCCGTGAAGATATGATAAAGTTTATTTTTCCTTTAGGTAAAGCAATTAGTAAATACAGATGGTCTAAGATCTCCCACCCAGCTCTCAAAAACTCTCCAGACCTTTGTTTTAGTGGAGTTGAGCTCAGACTGAATTCCGGTGTCTTTCTCCTATTGCAGTCACCTTGAATAAAGTCATCCTTGCCTGTTTAACTTTGCCCAGTGCAATTTTTGCCTTGACAAAATAAATGCTCAATTATGATAGATAATGCTGAGAAGAGATCCATTAGTGCTATGAGAAACTGTCGTAGAAAGACTATGCCTGATCCAGGTGGTCACAGGGAAAGATTCTCTTGGAAGCTTGATCTAGGATCTGAACAGAGTGTGGTAATGAAGTACAGGTGAGTGTAAGGGTGGGCAGGGACTGGTACCTGCAGAATGTAAAGGCCCTGTGAGAACAGGGAACATGGCCATGGAAGGGAAAGGAGAAGTCTAGTGAGCCCAGGGTCAGGAGAAACAAGGCACAACCTAAAAGTGACAGTATCAAGTAGGGGGAAGTCCATGCAAAAATGTTACAGGCTGTATGTCTGGATTTATCTCAAAGCAAATGAAGTCATCAAAGTGTTTGGGCAAAGATAAAAGTGGGAGTTGACATGGCTCAATTTATCTTCGGAGAAAATTAAATTACTCCAGTGGCAGTGAGGGAATTGAATTGAGGGATAAAGTATATATGAAGCTTCAGTTAGCAGCCTAGTGTGGTGATTTAGGTAAGAGAAGATGGTAGCTTGATTTGGATGGCAGTAGAAATGCAGAGGAGTGAACAGACTTCAGAAATTTATGAGGCAAAATAGACAACTTTGGGATAAGTTAGAAGGAAGAGATGAGAGAGAAGGAGCAACAGATGACCTCACACTTGTATCGAACATGAATAGAGCTACTATTTACTGAGAAAGAGACTATGCAATGGTTTTGGGCAGGAGGATGTGCTGAGGTGGGAGAGATATGGTAATCCCTCTTATCAGTGTGGGGCATCTTTCCAAGACCCCCAGTGGACGCCTGAAACCATGATTAGTACCAAATCCAATTGTCATCAATTGGAACACATTTCTGTTCATATCTCCCATCCACAAATTTAATGCCTTTTCCATCTTAATTCAGCATTGGGGATAATGTACTGTGGCCATAACTTTTGCAGTTTGAAGTGCAACAGCAAAAGTAGCATGAATTTATTTTTCCTTCTTCACAATTTCAGGGATAAAAGATTTGTTCTTACCATAGATCTTTGCAACTTGAGCATACAATTTTTTTTTCTTTCCTTATTAACATGAGAGAACTTTCACCTTTTCACTTAAAGGAAGCACTTTAAGGCTTCTCTTCAGCATATCTGAATTGCCAGCCCTTTGGGGCCATGGCTAAGTAAAATAAGGGTGACTTGAACACAAGCTCTGTGGTACTACCACAGTGGATCTGATTACCCAGATGGCTACTAAATGACTAATGAGCAGGAGTCATCAACAGTGTGGATCTTCTGGATGAAGGGGTGATTCACACCCCTGGTGGACAGAGTAGGATGGCAAGCAGTTTAAAACAGATGAATTGTTTATATCTAGAATTTTCCAGTTAATATTTTCAGACCATGCTTGACTGTGGATACTGAAACTGTGGAAAGCAAAATCACAGATAAGGAAGGACTACTGTACATAGAAAAAAAGAATGCAGCAGTCAAAAGGGAGTCAGTGAGTCCCGAAAGCACAAGAAGAGGAGGCTCAGAGAGGCATGTGTGGAAAATGACTTTGCAGCAACTGCTCACAGGCACGACTGATTGGCAGGGAAACTCATGTGGCAAGGCAAAACAAAATGAAAAACAAACAAGCAAATAAAAATAAACACAAAAACCCCAGAAGACAGTATGTTAGTCTCTTTCATTCTTCCATTTGTTTAACAAAAAAGCTTATTGAGGACCAACTGATACCATACTTTCTTTTTATTCATAATTTGGATTTGTGTGTAGCATTTCTACAGGGAAAAATGGGCTGGCCATAGGACATGAGTTTGCAGGAGCCATTTGGCATTTAGATTTCTATTTCAACATAATTAATCTGCATTCTAGTTTTACATGTCAGTATCCTTAGCTCAGAAAATGTGAGTTAATCCTAGAAAAACGGGGCTGCTCTGCACAGGCTAACAGCCTATGAAGCTCTCTGAGCCTGAAAGAGTGAGATTAGTATACACTCAGAGGTTTTTATTCACTCAGAAATTTATGGAAAATTCTTCCCATTGGCCAGATTCACGAAATGTTCACATACACATTAAGGGTAATGTCTTGAACAGAAAGCCACCTCAACTAAGAAATAAAACTGTGGTGTCTCTATAAATATCCTCAAGGAAGCATTTTTGGACCATTCTATACTTGAGTTATTTTTAAAGTGTGAGGCATAGTTCACTTACCCATGAATATCATTTAACATTATTTGAATTAATACCCTTTTAGATCTTATAGCTACTAACATTTAACTACCTTGTTGATTGGTTAATTCATCTTCCACTAATGTTCCCAGCATGCAGACTTGACAGACTATTACCTTACTTGTAAATGGATTATTTGGTGTTTTAAAATCAGATGTGATTTGACATAACATGACCTGTAACAAAATAAACAATTTAAAAACCATATGCCAACTTACTTTGCTATTCTATTGATTTTCAGTTAGTGCCTAGTGAGATGTAAAAGGATTTTTTAAAGTAGCCACTTACACCACATTAAGGTATGATGTGGTGTGAACAACTTCAAAAATACTTGGGAGTAAAGCAAAACATAGATTGAATCATTGCCAGTTCTTGCATATATCTGTATATCTCCCTTGGTTTATTAATTAGTTATTGCCAGCATTGGGCATAATGTTTATAAAATACCTATAAGTGACTAGCCAAAAATGTGCCTTTATAAATAGATAATGAGAATTAATATAAAATTATTTTTACTGACATTTTTCATTGTCATATTCAGCAACAGTGAAACTGCCCTTTATAAAATTACTAAAAAGACCATAAGGTGGGAACTGTAGTAGGGGTCTGAACTCTGCAAAGGTATAGGCATAGGCACAGTTTAAAAAAATACACACACACACACACACACACACACACACACACACAGACGTACATATATAACCAGCCATTGTGCCCTAGCTTGCTTTCCTATAATTGCTTACTCCTCAGGAGTCATATAGCTGATGGTCATAAAGATTCTTAGCTTTCTTCATTGCTCTCATAGACAGCATCAGCCTTGTGAAACCTAAGGCTGGTCTTTGAGATGTCTTCCAGACCCTGGATTCCAGTGAACCAACTGACCCAATCAGACCAGTGGTCCATACCATGGAACTGACTCAACTGGTCTTGTAACCTTCTACCTGGGAACTGACTCAGTGCAAGATTATTTCTGCTTTCCAACCCTATGTGTTCATTCCCAGCCAATCAGTAGATCCAGTTCCTTAGCCCTTAACCCACCAAACTATCTTTAAAAACCCTGGCCCAAAAATTCTCGGGGTGTCAGATTTGAGAAATTTCTCCCATCTTCTCGTATGGAGCCCTGCAATAGTAAACTCTTTCTCCACTGTAACCTCTGCTGTCTCAGTGTTTTGGCTTCCTCTTCAGCAGTGGGCAATGAACCTGGTTGGGTAGTAACAATAGCACCTCCGGAAATCTTTTTCAGGAAAATTACCATTTATATTATATTTGGGGCAGATGCAGGTTTTGTAGGGCCTAAAGCCTATATATATAATTGTAGGTGTTTTCTTTTTTAAAAGAATCAAAATTAGGTGCAGGGACTTGAAAGAGGCCCAAGCTGACTAAAGAGCCCTGAAGCCTAAGCTTTATTAGCTTCACAGTAAATAAACCTCTAACAAAAACAGACTACAGTTTATAATCTAGAAAATATATACCAAAACAGTAATTAATTTTTTCCCCTCAGGAGTGAAATAGAACTGCAGTGCAAGGACGTTCATCTCTCCAAAGATGTCCATACTCTTTCCCATATGCCTTTATTTGAATTTGGATAATGGCATCAGAATAGAGCACATTTGTCACCTAAAGTGCCACTGACACATATGAAGATATGCTACATATACAGCATGGAACTTTAAAGACAGATATTCACTAATAGAAATTGGAGAGAAAGCAGAATTAAATAAATGGATAGACGAAGGAATGAAGGAATGAATGAATAAACAAGTGAATAATGAGAATTGGAAGTTTAGTCCTGGACTTGCATTTAGTTTGAGAGAACAGTTTCAAATGTCAATTCAGCCCAATTTAACAAATATTATTTATTTGTTAATAATATTTAAATGTTATTTAAATAAACCACATAAACCAAAGCAAAATCTGAGAAGTCTTCACAGGGAAAGAGACTTGATTTTGGCATTAGAAGGTGATTTGAAGCCCTCTGATTACTTTTTCTCTTGCTGTCCCTATTGCCCAAATGAGGCTCTCCTGTCCTCTTGAAGGGATTGCTGTAACAGCCCCAAAGTGGTTTCTGAAATGCCTTATGATAGAGGATCCTTTCTGTTTGTAACTAGAAGATCTACAACTCAAGATTGTGAAATATAGACACATTGAAATGCTATTAAAACATCTATAGCATTTTTAAAAAGACAGAGCAGACGATGCCATGAAATGAAGGGCTCTGCCCATATACAAAATTAAGAGATTGAGGTTCAGATGCTCACGCGCCTTCAACTCATATGTGGCAGAAATAGAATTTAAACCCGAATTTCCCAGATCCCTTTGGCTCCAGAGCATGAGCTTTAAACCCTGTTCAACAATGCAGTACCGCATCTTCCCTGGTTACTTCTCTGCTCCCTCTTTGTCATCCACTGAATATAAATTGCTATGATTTTTTTAAATGTGCATTGCACAAGAGATTTAGAAAATTATAGTCTTTATGTTAAGATCTTTTTAGAGATATATGTCTCACACATATACAAGGAATGGATTCTGTAAATCACATGTGTAAAATAACCTCATCATTTGAAATCACATCATGCAAATTAAGATTTCTATATTGAAATCGTTCCTTTTGCAAAGAAGGTAAATTATCTGCAAACTGTTGTGGGAACTACTTTCCCATAGGGAAGAGTTGACTTACTGAAAAAATTAAGAAACTACTTAATCAATGCAGTATTCTTCATAAGTTTTAAGATTATCAGTCACCCTTTACTGATTTAAAAGTGATTTTTGATGCTTGTGACATCTTAATACATGATCTAGTTTACTAGATAATTTATAAAGTTATAATCCTAATAAATAAATATTTAAAGTTATACTTCTAATCTAATGCAATTTTTCACAAGAAAATAAACCAAATTTTACTATTATATTCTACTTAGATTCATGATGCAGAGTCTTTATATAGTTTTTACTTTAGCATTATTCACTTTTCCATTTTTCCTTTTCTCCCAGTCATCTCTTCAGCTGATATTTTAATGCTACAAAGGGAAAAGTCTTATTCTTCATTTGACTGTGGAAAAAAGAATCCATTACTAGAAGAAGGAGAAAATTTTCATGTCTTTGCTTCCAGTGAAAAATAGAAGTCATGGGGGAACAGGGACAGGGGGAATAGATATGCAAATGAAGGGGGAAAAACCTGTTACCTGGAATATTTTATTAAATTTTAAAGATTCCAGGAGGAACTAAAAAATGACCTGGAGTATTGAGCATGCCCAATAACTACAAAGGAGAGACATTTTCCAATGAATCTGAGATCTCTCTAAAAAGAAACCTGCAAGGAACCAGCAAATAGGCAAGTGGAAAAACAAAAGAGAGGTAGCAGGCTACTGTCACCAAAGCAGACAGTATGAAGAGTTTTCTTTGCTTTGGTAACTGTCTCGATAAGGATGCGGCTCAAGATTTACAATCAATTTTGTTTTTCTCCATGAAGTTTGGAAGAAAAGGAAAATAGGTGATCAGAGAAATTATGTAAGTAAAGATACTACTAAGGTGTTCAGTAGCTTTTTCTGAAAATATAAAATCATCTCGGAAAAATTTCTAATTAACCCTTGAGCATGCTTATGGACAAAGGAACTCTCAAACTCACCATGTACAGACAAAATAATTTTTAAAAACTCTGTGCCTTATTAAGGCACTTGCAGAACTCAAACGCTGTTATGGATATGTTTCAATCCACTAATCCAGCCATGAGAGCTCACCAGTGGATATCAGTGCGAGAATGATGACCCAGACAATCAGTATGGAAATGTTCTTTTCAGCATGAATCACCCAGTGGAATACCCAAAGCCTCATTATGTTTATTAAATTCTCTGCTTATTCTAGCAGTTAAGTAGCTTTTTACTCTGAGTCATAAATGCAATATAGTGAAAGCTCATTATTTTGGATTTCAATTTTTTTTATTATTTTGAAAGAGGTTATACAGGATTTCCTTTAGGTATTGATAAACAAAAATTTAGTAAGCAAATACATAGCAAAAAATAGGTTGCTAGGGGGACTTCCTAAGATACTTTATGGAAATAACTTTTCAATCATCCTCAAATAATTTGTCATTGCCCACTTTCTTGCAAAGGCAATTGTATGCTAATTGAAAATCATTCTTATATTTTCATTTAAAAAATTCTTCAAGAAATTCCAGGAAAGAAGATTTAGTTTATTTGATCCCAGATATTTCATTCACAATAAATGCAAATATTCTAACATTCAACTATTAAAAATATCCAATTTTTTTTCCTCAAAGATGCCATTTTAGTTTTCTGGGTGTGTGTGTGTGTGGGCGTGCGTTTACCACAATCAGCCTCCACTTACAATTTTTGTTTCTCATTTAGTCCAGCATACCTTTCTCTGACCTTGCTTTCTTCTAGGACTGCCCTGGAGAGAATTGTTTGTTTTGGTCTCTGTTAACCTGCCCGTGTTCTCTTTGTCTCTTACCCTGTGTGTTTTATACTTCCATGTTTCCCTCTGGTTGCCATTGTTCCCTGCTGGTTCCTGGGCAGTGCTTTAGGAGACAATATTTTTGTATCCCCACCTCTTGGCAATACCAGTGACTCATTTCCTAAAGCCTGTCCTTGCTGCTTAGGTGAACCAGGGTGAAAGTCAAAGTCCCCCTAATATATAAATGAGATTAATATTTACCTCACTTGATCCACCACATACATTAACGTGGTTAAAACACAGATGCTTTCAAACGTTTTGAGTAATAGTTTTGGGATACTTGAAAACTTTGAAACTCGTGATTTTGGTTAGGTAATCCCTGAAATCACCACCAAATTACTATGGACATAAATGCTTGTTTGCTAGAATGTGGAGGAAATTTGGATGCTTTTTGTAAGTGGAGAATCTATTTTCACGGATTCTTCCAATAGTTCTTCCTCCGATCACTCACTTTGTGTGGCTTGTCAGGCCTTTTCTACTTGTGAAATTTCTAAGAAATAAAGCACTAAAAGGAGTCAGGCATAAATGTGTTATTGTGTTATTTTCGTTCAAATTCAGGCCACTCTGGCGCTTCAGTATTACAATTAATAGTTTTTAAAAGCTGACAAGACAATATTTAGCCTAAGTATTGTGCTAAATATTAGCATAAGTGTCCACTTAATAATCTGAATTAAAAGTCATTTTCAAGCAGCAAATTTTAGAAATGTAAAACCACCAGTGTTTTAACCTCTCTAAG
This sequence comes from Daubentonia madagascariensis, assembly GCA_023783475.1. Lineage (NCBI taxonomy): Eukaryota > Metazoa > Chordata > Mammalia > Primates > Daubentoniidae > Daubentonia > Daubentonia madagascariensis. The sequence continues at coordinate 41,746,634 of JAKFHU010001569.1, read as the reverse complement.
TGTTCTGTCACCTATAAAATGCAGGTAATGCATTTTATTTCACAGAATTGTTCTCAGGAAACTATTAAATATATAGCACAGTGCTTGGGGTAGATATATTCAATGTATGTTGCTTGTATTCTCTTCTTTCCACTTACGTACATGTGCACATGCACACACACCCACACATGCACACATACACCCGCACATGCATACATACACCACTTCACCGTCTCACTGACCCACTGTTAAGCTGAGGGGGTAGTTATTTATATTTATGATTTACTTGGATTCCATTCAGCTTACTTGTTTACTTTTTGTATTGATTATTGCATCTCCTTTCCATAATGTTGACACTTGTGCAGTACTGGCAAAATCAGAGCAGATGAGTAGGCTGGACTTCAATTTTCTGGTGATTAACTTTCCTCTGTGTAATTTGAGTTGATATAGACCTTGCTCACTGGGCAGAGAACTGCAGGCTGTTAAAATTGTCGCCTTTGTTTACTTTTTATCTCATCTATTTTTTATTTCTTGGCAATTCAATAACTACATTATAATCATTAATAATAGCATCAGCATATGGAGACTTTGGAAATCAAAGTCCTCCAGAGCCTGTGGCTGATCATTAGGTACGCGAGCAGCTGGAGCTGAAATTCGCTGTCTTACTGCCTCCTGCATATGGGATTGTAGGCCCGCAGGTTCTCTTGAAGGGTTACTCTGGGAGCAGATCTCTGAAAGTCTAGAAGTCTAAATAGCATCTCAGATGCATTCCCCAGCATAATTCCTGGTATTTCTGGACCTTTACTGTTTCTGTACTACCTTCTACGCCTTGGGTCCAGCCTGGGCCAGCAGCGCTCAGCCCCTTGAGCCAACCGCCTGCTACAGATATTTTTCACAGTTCCCAAATCTCATGCCATCCAGCCACCTCCACTTTTGTGCTTTCCCTTCTCACTTCTTTTGTCTCTTCCTCTTCCCTAAATGCTGGTTCCTGGGTAATCAGTGCTGTTTAACTACTGCTTTTTTTTTTTTTTTTTTTTTGGTTTGGCTGCTAAACACCCAATCCCCCTCTTCCAAATGATTTATCAAGACATTTTTCTTAAAAAAAAGATGTCAAAAAAACTCTTTTTTCTTCATAAGACAAATGCTGTATCTAGCTCCTAAAATTAAAATTTCATTCTAGGTCTTTTAAAAAATATTTATCCTTATAATGAAATGCAAATTTATATTAAGGTTCATTGTGAGGAGAAGATTTAAATTTAGTTTTTTCCCCCGAAAGCCAACCTCTCTTTCTCCATCATCAGTGATTGAATAAATTCCTCTGAAATCACAAACAGGAAAGTATTTCCCTTCTATCTCTCCATTTACTCATGTCTTATCATATAAGTCTAAGTCAGGACCATGTTAAAATATGTGTAAGAGAGTATAGCACTGATGTTGCCTACTCAGAATGGACCCAACAGCCAATCAGAATGCATGCTGGCCACAAACCAACTTTGAGAAAGTTGTCCTGGTGAGCGATAACTTAATATGGGTCCTCTTCTTGATCAACTTTTAAAGTTTTCTTCCTATTCATTCCACACATTTTTTAAAATTGAAATGATCCCTGAGTAATTTTTTAGTTACCATTTTCAATGAAATTATTCTCTATTACATTTTCCTACTCGATTGTGTGTGTGTGTGTGCGCGCACACATGTTGTGTTTGTGTTTATACCATATCACTTGAGAAATATCTTTAATCACTCAAGGTATTAATGGATTCCTTGGGCTTTTAAGATTTATTTATTTCATCTTCAGATCAAGAGTATTCTATCTCTCCTACATATAGTTATTCTTGCTCTTTTTAAATTACTTTTTTTTTTGCAAACATACCACTTTATTAATGACGGAAATGGTTATGAAAAATCTGCTGCTTTTCTTAGTGTTCCTAGATACAGAAATATTGTGGTAATCAGCATTTGATCAAGTTCAGGGGTATTTATCATTTCTTTGTGTTAGGGACATTCTAATTTCACTCTTTTAGTTATTTAAAAGTATACCCTTATTTATTGATGATCACAGTCACTTTGTTGTGCTATCAAATATTGTTCTTTCTATCTAACTGTCTAACTATATTTTTGCACCCATTAACCATCCCCACTTTATCCCCCACTTCCCGTTACCCTTCCCAGCCTCTGGTAACCATCATTCTACTCTGTCTCCATGAGATCAATTGTTTTTAATATTTAAATTTAAATTTTGATTATTTATTTAATTTAATAATTAATTATTGCCATTTTATTTTTATATTTTCTATCAATATTAATATGGGTACATAATAAAAAGAAAAAAACCCCAAAGACTACAGATGTGTTTACAGTGCAAAGAAAGTAATCCTGAGATCCATACTCCAAAAAAGCTACAGCAATATACGCTTCTACCAAGAAGGTTCGAAAATACCTCTTACCAGAACTTTCCCCAGTGTATAATCAATGACTTTAATCTTTATTAGTGTGGTAGACAAAACAAGGTGTGACTGGTATTTGAATTTACATTTTTTTTTTGAGATAGGCTCTCCCATTGCCCAGGCTAGTGTACAATGACTATTCACAAGCACCATCATAGCACACTACAACTTGGCAAGCGATCCTTTGGCTTCAGAATCCCAAGTAGCTGGGACTGCAGACTTTTGCTGCTGCACCTGGCTAATTTGCATTTCTTCAAGTCTGAGTGATTGAACATATTTTACATATGATTAAAACATTCATATTTCTATTTTTGTCTACAATCTCTTATTGTTATTCATCTGTTAGTAACATGTAAATAATTACTACTATAAAAATAAAACATTACAGATAAAACATATGTCCCTTTATGTCACCAACACCAATCCTATTATTTAATTACCCATCTTCTAACACAGGCACATAAATGCACATACACATACACACTCACATTCATGTATAACAATAATATTGCTTTTGTGTGTTTTTTATTTTTCATAAATGTTATTCTTTATAAATTATCTTACAATTTGCTTTTTGTTTGTAGCAATATTCTGAAGTTTCATTCATGCATGTACATGTGTACATAAATAAAAAGTAGATCTACCTCCAGCTTTTAGTTGTTGCATATTATTCTATTGTATAAATATATGTTTTCTTTAGTCTTTTCCCTGCTGATAGAAATTTAGTTCTTTTAAAATTAATATCCTTGTACATGGTTCATTGGGCATGTATAGATTATTTCTCTGCAGTAAAAAAAAAAAGGAATTGTTACATCATACAATATGCATATTTACAATTTTTAAACACTGACAGACTGCCTTTAAAAGGTACTCCACATACTTATCTATATAATCTCAAGCTTCTTGATTTTTACCAACATGATGTATTAAAGAAATTATTTTATGGTTATTTTAATTTGCATATTCATGTTGCTTAGTTAGGTTGAGCAACTTTTTATATGTTTGTTTGTGTTTCTTTATAGGCCAATTACTTCTTATTCCTCAATAAATTTTCTATTTGCTTATCTTATCTATGAATAACTAAATTCTGCATTGCACTTCATTGTCTTCTAAGTCTATGGTTAATTTTTTTTACTCTGTTTACGGTGCTTTTTCATACATAAGACTTGTTTAAAATTCTGACATAGCTAAATTTGTCATTATTTTTAGAGTTTTGCTCACTGTATCATATTTTTAAAAAAAACTTTTTTTACTCAATGTCATATAGACATTATCTTATATTTTTCTCTAATACTTTATAGTGTTGCTCTTTATGTTTGTTGAGAATATGAATCTATGTGGCAAATATATAACAAAGTGTCTGAGTATCATTTATTGAATACTTTGTTCTTTCTCAACTGTTTTTTATTATATATTTCCAATATAACAAATTTCTATACATGGATATATGATCTATTTGTCTATTATACACAGATACCATAGTACTTCAATTGTTAAAGTTTTATGATATATTTTGTCCTATGATTTTTCTTTCAGAAAAGTTTTGCCAATTTTGTATACACCTCCTTATATGAATTTTAGATTCTCTTTGTTACCATACATAAATTAAAAAATTAAGATATGGATAAAGATACATAAATGCAGAGATTAATTTGGGTATAATTACCTATATTATCAACTATCTCCATTCATGGGCATGCTAAATTTCTATGTTTATTTCAGTCTTATACACCCTTCAGTTAAGTTTTATATCTTTATAGTTTTTTACTTTTCTATTATGGTATTGCATAATTATTTTTTAGTTCATATATATGTACCATATATTTTTGTGGCTACTGTGAGTGGGCTCTTTCAAATTATATTTTCTATAGACTGTGTCTGCTGAGTAGGAAATCTTTAAAGGTTTGATGGTCTTCTTGAGTTTGGCAACTCTCACACTTTGCTTAATGATTCTCTTGTTTGGGTTGATGACCACATATTCTTTATATCATTAATACCTTATTTTTCCATATTTTTATTTGTACATTGTGTTTTACTGCAAGACGTTAAATAATAGCAGGATCTTATTGATTTTTAAAAGTTGTTATATATTAAGGAATTTATTTATTAAGGGATTATTTAAATTTTAGCAATGTACTTTATTTGACCCAACATATCCGTAATATTACCATTGCAACATGTAATCTGCATAAAAATTATTATGAAGATATTTTGTACTCTTTTGTACAGTTTTATTGAAGTATAATTGACAAATAAAAATTGTACGTATTTACAGTGTACAACCTGATATTTTGATATACATATACATTGAGAGATGATTACCACAAACTAATTAGCATATCATCACCTCATATAATTATCTTCTTTTTTTGCTGTGAGAACATTTAAGATCTACTTTCTTAGCAATTTCCAAGTACACAGTATGTTATCATTACCTATAGTCACCCTGCTGTACAATAGATCTCCAGAACTTATTCATCAATTGAAACTGTACCCTTTTTAAGAAAGTTATATAATAAAGAATTTTATATTATATTTAAGGAAATTATACTTATATCTGCTACATATGCTATATCTATACATATTTATACTATTGTCATTTTTCCTTTTTTCATTTTTCTATTTTATATTTCATTGAATGGACAAAAGCAACTTGTTAAGTGACCTGTTTAGAATTGCTATCCTAGCATTCTAAGATGAAAATAATCTAATTTTTTAGAAGGCAGAGATGCTTTAACTGGAAGTAAGAAAAAAAAATCTGGGTAAAATAGGTTTAATTTCAGTTTTAATAAAACATTGTCATTGCTTTCATGGGGTTTTATTTTTTCTTATAGCTTTAAGAAGTTATGAGTTATTATGCAGCATGTATACCATTAAATTTAGCCAAATTTTGTTTGTTAGCTGAGACAACCAAAATTATACAGCTAAATGAAAAATAATTCCTTTTAGATATTAACAGGGTTAATGTTATGCCCAATCTTTTTAGAACAGGTGAATTTGATGAGATATCTTGGTCTGTCCTTAATAACTTAAAGACGATTTTACTTCAGGAGCACTATATTCTATATTCAGAATAATTTTACTCTTAGCATTGTTGTTAAGGAGAAATCATGGATCATATTTTTCTATTATTTTATTTTCTTTTATATATTACCTTTTTAAAAAAAAGTTATTTTAAGATATGTGTTACATTCTTTCCTATATCACTAATTTGAACATTCTCCTATAATGACTGCCTTATTGTTTTGTGTGTTTATTCATTCCTTCATAATTCATAGTGTATTTAATTGACCATTGTTCTTCCCAGCTTATCTTGAACAGTTTTTATTTTCTTGTCTCATATCTGGAATCAACAATTTTTTCAACAGGCCCTGGTTTCATTTAATAGGAAATAATATTTAGAAAGATATCTGAGAGGTTGTGTGCTCATTGTTACAGTGGTATTTTTGTTTCTGGGCCAACTGAGAAGGCAGCTAAGAGGTATATACGTCTACTAGTTTGTCTGTCATCATCATCATTACCATCATCTCTTAAAACCATAAACCATGAGCTCATACTGACCTCACCAATTCTAATTCAACACCCAAAGTTCATTCAGGACATTCTCTTTTCCACATTAGTAATTCCCTTCTCTAGTAATAAAAGCCCTGGCTCTCATTATTCTCAATATTTTAAACTTATCTGTTCCTTCAAACTATACAGAAGATGTATTTTCAAAATTGCTAACTCTTGCCATTAATGAAATAAATATTCCACCTAGAGTTCAATATATGTTTATAGTGTTCTCCATCTTTAGATTGAGCATATATGCTCAAATGAGTGAGTTCAAAAACTACTTGTGCTAGTTCTTTTTCCTTCCTCACCATGGTTACATTATCAATTTGGTATTTGTTTAGGTTCACATGTTCCTGTTAGCATCCCATCCTGGATTCTTTTTGTGGTTGCTATTATTTATTTCCTTATCTTATTGACTTTCTTATTTACATAAAGTATGTAGAATGTGCCATAGTTCCCAACATCAAAACTATACAGAAGGTGCATGATGGAAAGTGAAACTCTACCACCAAACCATTCACATTACTCTTGGCATAAACCACCCTCACTATTTTCTAGTTTATCCCTTGTATTTCTTTTTACAATAGATAAGTAGATGCATATATATTTTCTTATTTCCCCCATTTATTTCTTACACAAAAGTTAGCATAATATGTAAACAGTTTTGTACTTAAAAAAATGATATTACAGTATAACGTGGATATCTCTCCTCATTAGTTCATAGAGATTTTCCTCATTCTTTGTAATAGCTGCATAGGACCTTTGGTTTTTCAACCTATTTCCCCAGTATGGGCTTTTAGGTCATCCCTAAAAGTTTGCAAATATAAATAAGCTGCAATGAATGATTTTGTGCAAATGTATTTTCTTATTGTCAAGGTGAATCATTAGAGTAAATTCCTAGAAAATAAATTGCTAGATCAGAAGATATTGGCAAACTCCTTTCCATAAAGGTCATATCATATTGTATTCCCATCAACAATGTGTGAGAGGTCCCCTTTACCCATAGCCTCACCAGCAGAGCATATTTTCAAATTTGTTTTTTGATTTTGATTTTGTTTTTTGTGAGTCTTGGTGGAAAAACACTGAAACTCAGGGTGATCTAATTTGTAGTTGTTTTATTATAAGTGAAGGTGAACATATTTTCTTATGTTTACAGGCAATATTAATAACTCTTCCTCAAAATTAAATGTTAATGTCATTTGCTCATTTTTTCCATAGTACCCTGTGCTTTTCCTTTCAACTTTTAAATCCTCACAAACACAACCACAGATAATGTTTTATCAGCTCTTTGGGCATCCCCTAGGCCAGTCAAGTTGACAGGTAAAAGTAACCATCATGTTATTTCTTATATCACCTCAAGTTTCTAAATTTTTTTAGTTTTATTACATATAGATATAAAATGTAATGATATTGGAAATTTTATTTATATATATTCAATTCAAACTAACAAACATTCTTCAAGTAGAAAATTGGTGGGGAGCATATTAGAAAGTCTACAACATAGAGAAGGAAATGTGTTGAGGGAATTTTATTTTACCTTATACTGGTAACAATCTAGAAATATGTTTTATAGTACATCTATATAATTACACTTCACAGCTATTTCATTTTTGGCCAGTGTTCAGGTAATAAAGACTTTTTGCTTTTTATAGGTCCAGAGACCCATTTTCAAAATGGAATCCACTTTTTCAAATGAAAAGTTCTTTTAAAATGAAATAGCAGAAAAGTGTAGAAATTTGGAACACAGGAAACAAGCTCATAAAGTCCCATTTTATTTAGAAAGCTCTACATTTTATTTTCGATGTCTCTTTCTTTCTTCTAAATAAAAGGAAATAATTTACAATACTCAATTTAATGTAATGTACTAAGTGGCCAAGTGTCACAGAGAATATTCTACATCATTAAAAAAGTGCACAGTAATTGTCCTTGGAAGTTGGAAGTGAAATGCATCATAACAAAGCAAAATTCATTATCCTTTCCATAGTCTTGATAATGTTAATGTGTCTCAATTGTGTTTAAACCGCAAGTAAAGTACAATTCTGCAGGGTTAACATCCTTAAGTTTGACTAAATGATTCAGGGAATAAAACAGCTTGAATTTAATTAAACAATTTGTTTGAATTACACAATGTAATATAACAGTGATGTTTTCTTAAATCAGCTAAAAGTTTGTTTTGACATTAATAAAAAAACTAATCTTAGTTTAAACAAAACTAAGGTAAACTAGTAAAACAAAAGCAAAATGAGTAAGATGAAAGCAAATATAAAAAAGGATAAAGAAATAAAGGATATTACCAGATATAGTATAAAATATGTTGTCCAGATGTCATACATAGGTATTTTCCCTTTTCAACTTTTTGGGGATTCACATTATCTAATCTTATTTATGTAGCCAAACTGCTACTAATATTATATAATGTATCCTTTTCTTGTTTTGTTGTCTCAGATAGTTTTTCATGTTTTCCAGTCTTGAAATCTAGTAAGTCCACTATCAAGATAAAATAAAATAACTAAAGATAATTTTATCAACACTACATATGGAATAGAGTACTTGGAGGTGTCTGTATCAAGGCTTGGAAAATGAATATTTCCTCACTGTCCTGAAGAGATGAAGTCCTTGTCAATAAGCTTCAAATAATGTGAAGATGTTTGAGAAACTTGGTCATTGGCTGGGCGTGGTGGCTCACACCTGTAATCCTAGCAGTTTGGGAGGCTGAAATAGGAGGATCTCTTGAGACCAGAAGTTCAAGACCAGCCTAAGCAACATAGCAAGACCCCATCTCTACAAAAATTAACCAGGTGCAGTAGTGTGAGCCTTATTACTTGGGAGGCTGAGGCAGGAGGATTGCTTGAGCCCAGGAGTTTGAGGTTGTAGTGAGCTATGATGATACCACTGTACTTTAGCCCTGGCAAGAGAGCAAGACCCTGTCTCCAAAAAAAAAAAAAAAAAAAAAAAATGAAAATTGGTCATTAAAATTTGCTATGGTTAGTATATTAAATCTCATCCATTTAGAGCCACTTAAGTAACAGTACAAAAACTGTAAAAATAATCACTGATTAAACATTTTCCTCAATTGTAGTTTAGATGATTGGCTTGATGGCATTTTGAAAAGACCTAAATCATCTGGTGAAAAAGTTTCATTGAGGTCTTATTTCTCCATAATACTTTGATACAGAGTTACTGAGTTTATTTTAGTCCTCTGTCTTCAATTCCCTCCCTTTCTTCCTTTGTATTCTCTCTGCTACTAGAGCATTAGGGACCCTAAAATATAGTTTACAGGGATTGCAGAAAAAAAACATTGTCTAATGGTGGACTTACCATTGAATTTAGAAATGTAATAACAATCAAAATGTGGAGAAAATTTCTCCTTTACATTTATTTTGATATTTTAAACATATTTTATTCTGAAGCACTAGGAATCATATTACATTGTATTTCATGTGTTGTGCTTTACAAAAATGTTAAGTTTTCTTTTAATTTCTGTAGTATATAGTAAAGTGCAACAGACACTGTTACTCAGTGAGATAATTGCTCCCTCTGAAAGGGGCTCATTGGGTAAGTTAGCATACCATGGAACCCATAGAATGGCCTTTTCATGTATCCTTCTGTGAAACAATCGTACTTTCTTTTTTATAAAATGTGTGAATATGAAATGTGGTGACTTATGTTGAATTATCATAAATTGCTTTCCATATTCTGTTGGCCTCAGGCAAACTAGGTGATTTCAAAGTCCATTTTATCCCTCTCTACACTAATGTGAAAATAATGGTACTTCATATGGGTGTTGTGAAGTTTAGTTAAAATTTATGTAAAGTTTTATATCCAAGTTGATAAATTTATTCATGAAAGTCCTGTTTGTTTATATTGCTGAATAGTTATCCCAATAGGTAAAGAAATTTAAGACATCATAGTTCACATAGAAAACTTTGGATTTAGAAGAAAATAATTCTGAACCTGAAGTTCGAAGTCCTGGAGTGGAGTCCTTGTGACCCTGGAAAAGCCATAGAACCTCCCTGAGCAAGTTTGACAACTACCTGCAACCTCAATTCTTCTTTTGTAAACTTGGTAAAATAGCATTGACTTCACATGCTTTCTGTAAATTACAAATATGGCAGTGCTTGTGAATTAAATATTTTGAGGAGCTGTTAAGATGTTGAAACAATGGAGAGCTCCCAGAAGTGAGGAATATGAAGGAGTCTAGACCAAAAGAGGATGGTGTGATAAATCGGCAGGAATGCATCTATGTATGTGCTCTGAGGAGAATTTATTCTGCAATCAATAATTTCATGCACAAGAAAATAAGAAACGTTAAGAGTGAGGCTGCTGTGATGAGCCACAGAAATTGCATAGATCTTTGCAACTCAAAGAGCGACCCATGAACCAGCAGCCTCAGCAATAAGTGGAACTTGTTATAAATGCAGAATTCCAGCCTCACCCCAGACATACTGAATCAGAATCTGCATTCTGACAAGATGCCCAAGAGACTCATGAATGCATTAAAGTTTCAGAAATACTGTACTTGACCACATGAGGTAGCCTAGGAATGCCTGTTCTTGATATAACCCCCTGAAATATATAACCAAATATATGCCACAGGACTGGGGCAATGAGGCCTCATAGTGTTTTGGAATTTTATTCTCCCTTCTTCTGTCATTAGAGCCTTCTGTTCACAAATATTCCCAAGCACAGGCTCATCTACTAGCCCCTATACCTAGTGACCAGTGTATCTAGATAACTAAGTCACTTTCAGGATCTAGGTTCTTTGCAAAAACAAGGATCTTATATGGGACTTATAATTGGCCCTATTGCCTATTTTTTTTTCTTTTTAATATTCTTATGGAAGAAGACTAAATACCTCCTTCATTGCTATACAACTACCCAAAAAGTCATTTAAAGTATCAGAGGGGAGCATTGGAGATTCCTGCCCAAGTAGGGGATATTTTCAAAGCATAAAAAACTTATATAATACAAATTCCTAGACCCCAAATCCCCAAAGATTGATTCTCCAGGAATCTGCATTTTAACAATAGACTATACTTTGTTCTTTTATAGATAAGTTCATCATATCCAGCTTTATTCAAACCTGTAACTTTGCCTATCTAAGAACTGACTGAATAGATTAGCCAATGAACACTCCCTTTCATTTTTTGTAAGAAATTTACTTCACTGTGTGCATGCATTAGGGACTAATGCTTAGGGCAGTGTTTTTCATTGAGGTTCATGGACCACTTCTTCAGAAACACCTGGTATGCTTGTTAAATTTCAGCTTCCTTGGCCATATCCAACAAACCAGAATCACTGGATGGGTTATACATTGTTTCTGTTTCCCCAGGAAAGTCTAATGTACAGCCAAGTCTGGAAACTATTTCTCCAGGGTATTAGTTCTTTTTTTTATTTATTTATTTATTTTTTTTATTTTTTTAATTGCAGAATATCATGGGGGTACAACATTTTGGCCATACACATTGCCCCTGTTCTGCCCGTGTCAGAGCCACAATCGTGGTCGTCTCCCAAACTGTGCTCCCCACATCCATTCAGTGAGAGTTTTTCCCATCCCTTCCACCCCCCTCCCGCCCACCCGCCCTCTGATGAATGTTATTGCCCTGTGTGATGTAAGTGTTCATCAGTTAGTACCAGTTTGATGGTGAGTACCAGTGATGCTTGTTTTTCCAATCCTGTGACACTTCGCTTCGAAGAATGGGTTCTAGCTCCGACCAGGATAATACCAGATGTGTTAATTCACTATTGTTCCTTATTGCTGAGTAATACTCCATGGTATACATATATCACATTTTATTGATCCACTCGTGTATTGAATCCCAGGGTATTAGTTCTTAACCCTAGTTGCATATTAGAATCACTTAAAGACATTTTCAAATATACTCCTACTGGGCCCCAAACTCAGCACTGTTGATTTATTTGTCCTAAGCAGTGGGACTGGGCAGCTATCAGTGTTGAATATTCTAACCAGTATTCTAGCAAACATAGCCTGCAACTGGTGATCAAAAAATTAGTTTTCTTCATGAAAAATATCCAGGTCAACATTGGTCCTCTGAATCCTCAGCCATCCTAAGTAACAGCATCTTCTACACCTGAAACTCTTTTATAATGTTTCAAACAGCCCCACCTCCTTGCAGGCCAAATAAATTCTATCATTATATAGTAATTGTGGATGAGTGAAGAAATGTCCATCTCCATATCAGAAGGAGAGCAATTTCCAAGTATATTCTCACCTTGAGTTTGGATTCATTACCCTTACCTACTCTTCCTTGCCTTCACAGCCCTGTTACTGTATTTTACTTTAGAGAAATGGAGCATATTCCAAGCAGAGGAAATGGTGCAGTAACTGTAGTCTTCAGCAAAATGTCATAAGTGACTTATTTTAATTCCCAAAGGTCATGAATAATAGTAGGAATATGTGAGCTTCTTATTCTATTTCTCTTCTTGCCATTTTCGCAGTCATATCATGTAGCCTCTTTGTCAAAAGAAAACAGAATTATCATTATGATTAGAAGAGGTATACTTTGATGGATAGCTATCATATTAAAAAGCTATGTATAAACCACAAAGATTATAAGTAAAGTAAAGGCACTACTGGAGGTTGACATTAAAGGAAACTCTGTAGTTTATCCTTTTGCAAATTAAATGGAAATTGGATCCTATTTTTTCAAATACAAGTTTTTAGTATATTGTGTTGGTTTACAAGGAAAGTGTCCATTTACTTAGCCCTAATAATTTTACATAATGTATCAGCCAACAGGGATCTTAGAAATACTCTAGCATTCATTTACTTGTTTACTTGTGAGGAAACAAATATCATACCATTTTTACCCTTCGGAGTTAAAGGAACATTCAAAATTAGAATTCAAATGTCCCGACTTCTGGTTGGTATTCTTGCCCCCCTCCTATACTTCACGTTGTCTTTGAAAGGATAAACAGAATGAAGTATAGGAATTTGAACATTTAGATTCATATCATGAAATCAGGTTTTTAAAAGGTGTGATTGATTTTTAAGGTGCAAAAGATCACTAATGCATGAGCATTTAAATATCTAAATTGAATGTAATAATACTTTTTATTGAAGACTTAAAATGGCCTGTGCTTTTAATGTTAATAGTTTTCAGACATCTACCAATAAGTAGGCCAATTAATTTAGAATACTTAGCACCATCATTTAAATAATGTGGAAGTTGGACGTGCTTCTTATCCTTTCCCCCTTTATTTTAAGAAATTGTCTAAGTGGTAGTTTTCATCTGATAACTTTTCTTAATCACAGGTTGCTTTTTTAGGGCAGTTTGCAAATAGAACAGGATTTGAAGCTAAGTTCAACGTATAAAATAAAATCTATGGTCAAGGGTGTATGGCAAGGTTTGTTAGAAGGCAACTGGATTGGGGCTTGGCAAATTACCTAAACTCTGTTATCCTCATTTCCTGGTTGTAAAATGAGGCTTCCAATAACTACTTCATTGCATGTGTTGTTGGGATTTTACTAGGTACTTCCTTAAAGCCCCAAAAGAGGATGAAGCACGCAAAAATTTGAGGGTTTAGGACGTGTTAGATTTTTCCTTTCTTCTCCCATTTCTTTTTAAAGAGAGAATTTGGATAAAGTTAAAATATTTACATATTCAAAATCCCATTCAAATTGTCAAAGGAAACGTTTGTGGGTAATTGCTATTGAGATGTTTTTTGAAGAAAGAAAAAGAAGGACAGCATCTTGATTAGTCTGGGCAGGGAAGGATTGAATAGTCATTAATGCAATATAATTATATTACATGAAGGTTTTGTCGGGGGTTATATTTAATTCCATATGAGCTCTCATCAATGATAAACATTTAATCCTGATATTCTACATTTAAATAGGTAAAACTTAATTGGAATAAACAAATAAAACATGTCTAAGGAAAGGTTAAGTGCTTTACATGGAAGTTGGACATTTGTGATAAATCGGATGAGAGAATGGAGATTCTGATTCACAATACCGGATGTGAAATGTAGGGCAACATTATGGGTGTTAGTGGACCATATGTTGTCATGAGAGCAGGTCAAAACTCAAAAAGAAGGCAATGTACTCAGAGGTATAGTTAGTCTAGAGCCCGTTCATTGTCCACTAAAAAAAACCCCTAGAGATTATTGCCTCATTGATCTTAGAAGGCTATTGTTGTACTTTTGCCACATTTGCATTTTTAACATTGTTTTTCCACTATTTTTGAGGGACACATTTAGTTAGTGAGTAAACCTAGCTGCCTACCCAGCAATTGAAATGCCACAAAACATTTTTGTTCTATATGCTATAGTGCTTAGGTTGCGATTTTAAAACAAAACAAATAAAAACAATATTTCAGTTTTGAAAAAGTACACTCGAAAGAAATACAACTGGCATTGATACTGAGAGTTAATATAAAACCAAGAACTCTAAAAATCTCTTAGCCAGACAAGATGTCTAATGGTAAGTGTTCACTAATTTTGAGATTTGCAAGGACATCCCTTATGTTTCTTTTTTTTTTTTAAGACAGAGTCTTGCTCTGTCACCCCAGGTAGAGTACAGTGGTGTCATCCTGGCTTGCTGCAACCTCAAACTCCTGAGCTCAAGTGATCCTCCCACTTCGGCCTCCCAGAGTGCTAGGATTACAGGTGTGAGCCACCGCGCCTGACCAAGATAGCCCTTATTTAAGTCAAAATTCTAATACTGAAAGAAAGGATGAGGGAAGTTGTTATGATGGCTGAAGTACCCTTCCCTTTTCCTTTGAGAGCATCACGAAACAAAAACTCAACAAAACAATAACTCAAGGTTGTGGGCTGCAGGAGGTATTGTAACTGCCACTTGGTATAAATCTGGCTCAGGAACGGAAGCTTTATATGTTTGTAGGAAAACAGTTCCTAGACGTATACAAGCAGTTAGTTCCTCGATAATTTTAGTCACATTACAAGTCAAATGCAGTCTCTTTACATTGTTTTGAAATGTAGTTTTAAATATTCTGTCTTGGGAAACTGAGCATCTGCTAACCTCACAAATAATGAGCCTCTTTTTCATGTTGCTTCACATTTGATTGAACTGAATTAGATACAACAGTTTTTAAAATTAACTTAATCCAGGTGGACTTTCTTTGAGATTGAGCTCAATTGAGATAAGGATGACAGAAATACTAGAAGAGAGAATGCATTTTTGAACCTACATTCATGCAAATCACTAATTGATGACAGCCACATAGACGATCAGTTGTCTCGTAAGGTCATATCTGGAAGATTCTATGCAATAAAAATAGCTACCAGAAAGTGTCACCTCTCTAGGAATGCTATTTTAAATCGGAACCATTGTTCTCCGCGTTATGATAAGCTAAGAATGGCATCAAGAATAAAGGCACCTTCTAACTGTGTGTGTGTGTGTGTGTGTGTGTATATGTGTGTGTGAGAGAGAGAGAGAGAGAAATATTCTTAACAAAAATTGAAGTGATTTCCTGGCTATCAACCCTATAACAAATTTTAGTTCGGGGTGATTACAGTGATCAAAGAAACATTTTTAAATGCAGCGGGATTTTTGATGTCAAAAATGTACCCTAGTTGGGCTAGTTATAAAGTCTTCTGGTATAAAATTTGAATATATAAGCTGAAAAAGACAATGGAAAAGGATGAATTGGTAGACAAAAAACTTTGTTCAGAATGAACCAACAATTCTGTAGGAATTTCAGTTTTTGATTAAATCATAAAAGCCAAATCTACACCTGGTTTCAATACCGATATTAACTAAGTTATCATTACTAGAATCATCAAAAATCTTGATTGATTTGATATAATGAAAAGAGAACAAAGGCAGGAAAACTGAATTCCTTTTTGGACTCTGTTGTAAACATTATACACATTATTTTCTTTTATTTTCCTTAAGTTCCTTATCTATAAAATGGGCCTGATACAAGCCTTATATATTAAAGAAATTGTTATTTGGGGGTAAATAAGCCCAGATAATTATAAATTCTTTGGGGAAAAATACACTGGAAAATATGTTTTTGTTTGTTTTCCTTTTTACTATTTTATTCCCCCAATCCTGAGGTGTTCTCACTGGTTCTGTTTTGTAACAACAAATACTATGGTGGCCCACCTTATTTTACAAAAAGAATTTATTTCATCTTACTTACAAAATTACTGTATGATTTTACAAATCTTAGAAAACACAAGGAAAATAGAAAAGTTAAAATCCATAGACATTGATCTAAAGAAAACAACAGTAAATCTTTTTATATTCTTCATTCCAGTATATTTTTCTTTCTCCTTCTCATTTTTAAACATATGAATTTTTTTACTCTACAATTTTAAAAAGAAAATTGTGTTTCATTTCACAGAAACACACACATACATACACACCACTCTACTTGTCTAAAATGACAATGCTGTTGTGCACATAATTTTAAACATGAAATTGATATTTGTGTGACAATAGTAGAATTTACTTGATTATACCACTGCTAAAATTTTAGCTAATTTTCAAAGTATTTTTGTTACACACAAGGTGTCCACTACTTGCTTGTTCATGTTTATCTGCACTGGAATAGAATTCTAGGTGACATTACCAGGTTGTGAATTCTAGACATGAGATACTAGGTTAAAAAAGATGTGATGTTTTGAGAATCTTAATGAATATTGACAGATGCTTTAACAAAATGCTCATAGGGTTCATTCACAGCGCCTCCAAGTCTTTAGGGAGTGCCTGCCTCACCACACACTTATGAACATTCACTTATGCATTTGCATTAATTGCTGCTTATGCTTTTAGTTCCTTGATTATTAGTGAAGATATATGTGCTGCCTAATTTGTTAACCAGCTTGTGAATTCTTTCTTTAGATCCTCTGCCTACTTATCCAGCGAGGTTTTAACTTTTTTCTTATCAAATTTTAAGAATTATTTGTAGATATTTTATCTTTTATATTCACTATAAATATATTTTTATCCATTTTCTCTTTGTCCATTGCTCATTTGAAAACTTTTTTAAATTAATACAAATTTGATATTAGAGATACAATTGTGGTATTCACATTCATAACATACAGTGCCTGGAAAAACAGTTGTTGCTGAGCCTTAATTAGCGGTCCCCAACCTTTTTTGGCACCAAGGACCGGTTTCATGGAAGACAATTAACTTTTCCAGGGACGGGGGTGGCGGGGAGTGTGGAGACGGAGCTCAGGCTGTGATGTAAATGCGATTGTCCGCTGTGTGCGCCCCACCCGCTTCCTAAATTTCACTGAAGACAATTTTCCCCTGGACCGGGAGGGAGGCGGAGCTCTGCGGCCTGGTCCCTAAGAAGCCACCGACTGGTGTGTGTCTGCGGTCCGGGGGTTGGGGACAGCAGCTTAACTCAAAATAGCACTTCAGAATCCAAAGCAAAGAAGTTACGCACTTTTTTAATATTGATCTACCCTCCTAAACATTGTGGTTGGCCAGAGCTCCTTTCTGTCTCTACTTTTACTATTTATTTACTTATGCATTTGTCTGTCTGGTTTGTCTGGTGTTTCCTTACTTATTTACTTATTTATTAATCATTAAGTAGCAAAGGATTTGTGGGCAGTTTATTTCCTGTTGACAGTAGTTTAAGGAGATGTCAAAAATCAGGTTTACATAGACTTCAGTTTTACCTCAATTTCCAATATAGTTTTCATAGTCAATAGAGCATACTCAGCTACGTTTTTAATATAGATTTGGTAGTTAATGGCATATAAGCAGGTATATTTTTCATGAAAGCTTAACAGGTAAATGCTATGTGGATTTTAAAATATTGTACCTACCCACAGTTATTTTGTAACATTTTATCAATTTATCAAAGCAATATGCTGCAATTCTAGGGCACAGCTTTCTTCACCAAGGGGTTTTCTAAAAATTAAGACAGACTGACCTTGTTTTATCCACTACTTTATAAAGCAACAGTCCAAATTATCAACAGTAAAAGTTTTAGATGCCATTTCCAGCCATATCATTATAGATATTGAACAAATATAGAAAAGTAAAAAAAAACTTGAAAGACAAAGAAAGGTCCATAAACAATCTCTTTTGATATTTTGTTGTAATTCCTTTAATTATTTTAAAAATTTATATGCTTAATCATTCCCTTTTTTGGACAAAATGATTGCTTCTGATTTCTGGAGGCTTATGCAGCAAATTTCCTTTGAGTTTTTTTTTTTTTAATCTTAAAGGAAATCCTTCTAAATATACCATAAAGCCCTTCGCCTTCTTAAACAGAAAATAGAAAATATTGTTTTATCTTTGGTTGCTAAGTCTGTATCGTTACCAAGAACATGAAGTACTCCCCTGCAGCAATGTCCTTGGGAGTTGAGATGTATGCTGGCTTACCTTTCACACAAGGGGGCAATTTGTTCCTAAGGATGTTTGTGTATATGTGTTTGGGTTTAAACACTGAAATATCATCTATATCCTCACATAGATTTTTCCTAAAAGATATCATTTTGTTCACACCAACCCACATGAAAATATTTATTTCTAGTCCTCTGCCTAGTAGGAATCTGGGGTTAATTACCCATAAATTGATATTCCCAATCTCTAAAATCTTTTTATACACAGAAAAAAATAGTTTCTTATCTACTACTGCTTTACTTAATAAATACATAGTCAGTTGTGCTTTCTGACTATGAACAAATGCATCACTCCCATCTTCAGATAATGCAGGTCATTATTCTTCTTACTGACAAATTTAATCAGACAATCTGAGCTTTGCTTTTCAGAGATGACATATTACATTAGCTTTAAGACATTAACAAGAAAAACAACACGACTGTTAACTGAAATGCCTCTGATAACTCAATTTTCAAATGTATTACGTCAATCAATACTGCCAAGAAGATGTTACAGCTCTGGCCATTTTATACGAGTTGCTGGAGGAAAGACAGAGGACGTTTTTAAATCAATAAGGCATATGATAGTAATGACGAGGAGAGAATGTTCATTCTGATAATGTTTAAATGATATTCTCTTTGCAAAGCATGTTTAGGGTATTTGTTTGGGGATTTTCTTACTTTTAAGTTAAATCCAACTGTGATTCATTCGCATGCAACATGGAGCTGGATATGATTTTTATTTTTTAAAAACTCCAGGGTCAGTGACATAAAAGTTTGAGCATTTCACAAATAATTATACACATTTGGTAAAACCAATTCTCACTCACTTTAGTGTTAAGAAGGAAAGTATTGCTCTGGGCACATCTAATGACCTTCCCACTGTAGACAAGGATGACTACTCCGTGTGGAGGATGTAATTGGATAAAAGAATTCAAACTCTTGAACTTGCCTGATTATGACCCTGTTTTATAGATTTTAAGCTTGTAGCTGCTTCTCCCACAAAATGTCATGCTTTCTGAGTTAGGTGGTTAATGGTGTGAAATCACTGCATAAGTATCCTGGAGTTTTGTTTGTTTGTTTGTTTGTTTTCTTCTTTTTCTTCTTGTTTTTAATACTTTTACTCTGTGACTTTTCGAAGGCCATTTAAATTCTTTGATATGACATTGATTTTATAGCAATGGCAAAGCTTTACCTTCTTTATATGCTATACCTTCCTCAAGCATAATTAATGAAAGCAAGAAATTGAAGGCAATTTTCAAATTTCTTGAATTGTCATCTTGAAATGCTACTCACACTGGAATGCCAACTTAAGCAGAAGGAAACATGAAATTATAAAATTGCCATTTTGCAATAACCATAATAATAATTGTTTAGACAGAATTATCAATAGTTACTAAATGTAGAGGATGAAAGCTGGATGAGAACCAAGATATTTACAATACCTCTTGAGAAGGTACTTACTGATTACAAACAGAAAAACAGAACCTCTGCAATGTGGAAACCTGGTAGATACCACCTTAACTAGGTGATCAAAGTTAACTTTACAAGTAGTATGACAAATAGGTACCACGTGCCTCCTCATGAATAATTAACCAAAAGTACAAAATCTCTTTTTTGGTGTCCCTGCCAAAAGTGTATAATGTGAATTAAATTATGAGAATACATCAGAAAAACTGAAACTTACTTTATAGAATAAATGACCTGTACTCTTCAAAAATGTCAAGGACACGAAAGAAAAAGAATGACTAATGAACTCTTCTGGATTAAAGAAGACTAATGAGGAATGTGGACTAAATGCAATGTGTCCTCCTGGCTTTGATATTGGATTAAAAATTTGTTTCCCTTTTTACAAAGAACATTAGTGGGACAATGAAATTTTAATAAGGAATTTAAATTACATAACAGTGCTTTTTTATGTCAATTTCCTGAATTTAATCATTGTATTGTGGCTATGTATGAGAATGTCTGATTTTAGGAACTATAATATTTAAGGGTAAAAGGGCATCCTGTCTACAACTTACTCTCAAACTACTCAGGAAATATTTATGTTTGTATGGATAGATAAACAGAAAAAGTGGCAATGCAAATGGGGGAAAATGTTAACATTTGGAGAATCTGGTTGAAAATATTTGAGAAATGTGGATACAACTTTTTTCTAAATCTAAAATTATTTCAAAATTAAAAAAAATTAGTCTTCCAATTTTGGTTCTGATATGGAAAAAAATATGGAACCTGTCACTCCTGTCCTCATAACTAATGAACTGAAGATCAACTTTTCTTGGATCTATATGAGAATTGAAGTTGCAGACAGAGCCAGGTGACACACTAAAATACGGAGAGACAGAAGAATTCAGAGATGCCAAGATCTGATGACCTAAAGAAGAAGGTGCTGGAGCCATAAACTATTTAATACTTAAATGTTAATTTTGACAAACTGTTGGAGGCTGAGTATGAACTAGCATGAGAGTGAGAAACTACTAGGGGCTACAGTTTTAGGAGGGTCCCCACAAATTCATGAGTTTTACCTCCAGGAACGCCACCAGGGGTTATAAGTAGGCAGAATGAAGAAAGATTCCAATATCTCTCTGGCAGTGAAAAATAAAGAGTAATCATTGTGAAATATGCCCACAATATTTTTCATAACAAAGGCTTGCTCTCTAGGGAAAAAGACTATTACCAGAGATTTATTCCACCTGAGGGAAAGGTATTTCTCAGACTCCAATACCCTCTATCCATATTGCCTCACATAAGGGTAAAAAAAGAAAGCTGTGCCACTAAAAAAAACAAGTGTGAAAATCAAAGACAAGGAACACAGGACCGTGAAAAGACTGAGATTTAATCATAAGGTTAAGGAATGCTTTCCATCCCCCACACCTCATCACCAAACAATACTCTAGTATAATAAGAGTGAATAAAGGCTACCAGAGCTGCAAGACACTGACTCTATCAAAAAGGAACTCTAGGGGAAGCCAAAAGAAAACAGAGAAAAGGAGATAGCTAAAGATACCATCAAACACAGCCTAGCTTCTAGCCAGATTAACATAAAATCTCACCCTAAAATCCTGTTTACTTAAACTCTTATTAGTTGATATTCAACAAAAAACTTACAAAGCATGTTAAAGGCAAGACAAAACACAATCAGAAGAGACAGAATATGCACCAGAACCAGACTCAGATATGACACAGATATTGGAATTATCACACAATGAGTTTAAAATAACTACAATTAATATGTTTTTGGCTCTAATGAAAAAGGTAGATAACATGCAAAAATGAATGTGTAAGCAGAGAGATGGCAACTCTAAGAAAGTATCAAAAGAAAATGCTTGAAATCAGAAACACTAAAATAGAAGTAAGGAATGCCTTTGATGGGCTCATTAGTAGACTGAGCATAGCCAAGGAAAGAATCAGTGAGCCTGAAGAAATGTCATTAGAAACTGCCTTAACTGAGATGGAAAAAGAATAAAAGAAAAATTAAAAGTTGTAACATATGTGTAATAGGAATACCAGAAAAAGTATAAATATAGAATGAGGTAGAAGAAATATTTAAAGTATTAATGACTGAGAATTTTCTGAACTTAAAAATGTCAGGTGTTGGGGCAAAGGGACAACTTCCTCTTCACCATCAGAAGTTTCCCTGAAAAAAAATCACTCACAATAAAGCAGATTAATAAGAGAAAAGATATATAAATTTATTTTAACATGTATACATGAGAACCCTCAGAAATGAAGACTCAACTCTTCAATGAGATACAGAGGTTTATAAAGAACAGGGCTTGTAAGCAGAAAAACAGGTTTTGGGAGGGAGAGAGGAAGAGGCTTGAATAGCTAGCAAAGGTGGTCTTGTTATGTAAATGAAACTTTACAGGTAGCAGCCTTCAGAAAAAATAGATGATAAATGTTTCTTTTCAGACCTTTAAGGGTCTCAGACCCTCAGTTAATCTTTTCTAGATTGGGAAAGGATAGACCTGCCTATATTTTCTACAGATATAAATTTCCCCCCACAAAAGATGGCTTTGCAGTGTTATTTCTATCTGTGAGACTCATGGTGGCCATCTCAAAATATGTCAAAGAGATATATTTTGGGTTAAAATATTTCTAATTTCCTTCATAGGCATGAAACCACAAATTCAGGAAGCCCAGAGAATACCAAACAGGATAAATACTAAAATGTATACACCTAGTCATATCATAGTCAAACTGCAGAAAACCAAAGCCAAAGAGAAAAATCTTAAAAGAAGCTTGGGTTTGGGGAAGGGGAGAGATATTTGCTTACGTGTAAAGAATCAAGCATAAAAATAAAGTTAGACTTCTCATCAGAAACCGGGCAATGCAAAAGAGACTGGAGTAAAATATTTAAATTGAGAGAGAACAGAAAAGAGAACAAAATGAGAATAACACCTAGAATTCTGTTACCAAAAGCTCAGCGCTTGTCCTCAAGGCCATATCAGAAGAACAAGGACAAGTTATTTGAGGAGAAGGAAAGAGAAGTTTATTACTTTTCTGGAAAAGGGGGAAAATGGCAGACTATTGTCTCAAAATCCAAGTTCCCGTACATAAGCAGCAATACAGAGCTTTTAAAGGGAGGTCCCTCAGTTCTAGGCTATTGCCATTAATGATTCTAATCATCCCATCTCTGCCGAAGACAAAGCCATAACCTCTGCCCACCTGGGAGGCCCACCCAGACCTCCACTGGCCAGGCACCAGGCCTGGGATGGAGCTGCCAGTTCAGCTGAGCTATCTCCTGCAACGCAAAGAACAAAAGACATTCCCTTGCCCCTCACAGCCACCCACCAGGCAGGGATGCAGGCCTCAGTTCCCAAAAAGAGTGGGGGATGTTTTGAAGAGACAGAAAACATCTTTTGCCATTTTTTTCCAGGCCATTCCCTCTGTTACAATTCTATATCTGGCAAAATTTTTCTTTGGAAATGAAGGAAAAATAAATACTTACTCAAAGAAAATGTGAAAATTCATTGCCGACAGACCAGCCCAAGAAGAAACGTTAAAAGAAGTTCTTCATGGAGAATGGAAATGATATACCTCAGAAATGCTGATCTACACAAAGAAAGAGTGTCAGAGAAGGAAAAAGACAAAAATTTTAAAAAATGTTTTCCATATTCTTAATTTATCTAAAAGATAACTGTTGAAATAATAATGTTACAACGTATTATTGATAAGTAAAGTGAAGGACAGCTACGTCCTAAGGAACAGGAGGGCGGAATTGGGAAATCTCTATAAGATACTTGCACTAAACATGAAGCAGTACAGTGTAATTTGAAGACAGTGAAGGAGCTCAGGAAATTTCACCCCAAAATATGACTCCCTGGTATAGAGTATTTTGAATTACAGGCCCTTAGAGATCAACAGGCCCTTGGAAGGGGCTTTCCCTCTACCTGCATAACCAGAGGAGAGACCCATTAAAGAACAATGGACTTCCCTTCCCTTCCCTGTTATCTCACTATATTGCAGGAAGGAAACTCAAGAATGCAACAAGACCTGGCCCAAATCATTTTAAACATAATACCTGTCTCTCACGTTAATTTACAAGGCAGTCTGTTTCCCCCACCCATTCATCCTCCCTAGCAACCATTATTGCCCCTAAACAGAACTACTTATATTCCTCATCTCCTCCTCCCTTCTAAAAGGAGGTATAAAAGTATCCAGATCCCATTGGGATATTGGATAATCACTCTGTGATTCTCCCCATGCACACAGTAAATAAACCTCTTTCTTTTATTAATCTGCCTTAATTGTGAGTTGATATTTCAGTGAACTTTCAGGGGAAAGAGGAAGTTTCCCCTCACCCCCACAATAGACATAAACTAGTTAAAACTGTATATTGGAAACTCTGGGGCAAACACTAAAATAAAATTTTAAAAAGTGTATGTTATATGGTAAGGGAGGAGATTACATTGAAATACATAAAATATTAAATAAAAACAGAGAAGACAGAAAAAAGAAGAAAAAATGATAAATACAATAAATAGAAAATATGGTGGTTATTAATTCAACTATATCAATAAGCACTTTAAATATGAATGGTCTAAGTACATTAAGGGAAAGAAGCAGATTGTCAGAGTGGATATAGAAACAGGCCCACTATTTCTTGTCTACAAAAAACCTACTTCAAATAAAAAGACTCGGGTAGTGACAGAAAAAAATGCACCATGCTAATTAATACCAGTTAGAACAAAGTTGGAGTAGCTATTCATATGATAATGGTAAGTAATTGGGCACTTTTACCAGTATGACCTGGAATAAGATTCAAGAAAATTAAGTAAAAGGTATATAAATATATATTTGAAAAGAAAAAAATAAAACTGTCTTTATTCTCACATTACAATATTGTGTTTGTAGAAAATGCCCAAGGACTGACAAAAAATCTCCTGGAACTAATCAACTATCACTATAGCAGTATACAAGAGTAATATGCAAAAATCAGTTGCTTTCCTTTATATCAGCAATGAACAATTGAAATTTGAAATCGACAGTACCAGGTACAATGGCACCAAAAAATGAAATACATATAGATTTAACAAAGTATGTACTGTATCTATATGCAGAAAACTACAATACTCTGATGATTTAATCAAAGATGATCTAAATAAATGGAGAGAAATTATGAATTCATGAATTGGGAGACTAATTATTAAGATTTCAATTCTTCCCAACTTGATTTATCAAAATTAAAGCAAGCTGGTTGTAGATATTCACAAACTAATTCTAAAGCTTCTACAGAAATTCAAAAGAACTAAAATAATAAATATAGTATTGAAGAAGAAAACAAAGTTGCTCAACTCACACTACCCTATTTCAAGACTTACTACAAGCCTATAGTAATTAAGACAGTGAGATTTTGGTGAAAGAATAGACATATAGATCATAGGAATAGACTGATACAAATATAGCCAACTGATCTTTGTCAAAGGACACAGGAGATAACTGAAAGATCTCTAAATGGACAAAGTTGGAAAAACTTGACCAACAAAATAAAGAATTATTGGATTAAAATCTGGAGTATAAAATAAATATCTTTGAGTCCCTACTGATATAATTGAATCAATATATAAATGAATTAGAATAGACCTATTTTCTGTGCAAAAGAATCTCAAATAATTTATGTAGATATTCCATGCTCAAGGAGGTAGTGCATAAATTCCTCTTCCTTAAGTGTGTATGCACTTCCCTACAAAAAGTTCAGCATGAAAAGGGAGGAAAAAGAGTAGTTTTATAGTGGATAAATAAAAGAAATACTTCCCCAGCCAGGTGACCAAGGTTAACATCAACAGTAATAAGTCATTTTAATTTTGATACTATGTACCCTTGATATGATGTGATGAAAGTAGCACTTTATCTCTCAAAAACCCATAACCCAAGTCTAATCATGAACAAAATATCAGATAAATTCCAATTAGGGACATTCTACAAAATACCTCAAAGTTATCTGGGTCATCTAAACAAGGGAAGTATGAGCAACTATCACAACCAAGAGGAACCTAAGAAGACATGTATACTAAATGTAATAGTCTCTAGATGGTATTATGAAACAGAGAAAGAACATCAGGATAAAACTAAGCAAATGTAAAATAAAATACAGACTTCAGCTAATGATAATGTATTAATATTGGTTCATTAATTATAACAAATCTATCATAGAAAGTACCATGAACATGTAAGATATTAAAGGACACTGGGTGTGCAATATATGGCAACTCTCATTATTGTTTACAATTTTGATATAAACCTAAAACTGTTTTTAAATAAAGTTTTTAAAAGTATTTTGAAAAAATCAATAAAAACTGAGGACTTGATGATACTCATTAACAGAGAGACATTAACTGAGGAAAGAGAGGCCTGTGGGTGAAAATAAATTTAACCTTTTCAAGTGTTTATGAGGCAGCTAGGTGGATATATATTCTGCAGTATGCTGAATATTCAGGTATTGGGCTTACAGGTCTTAATTGGAGGTTTAATTTGGGAACATGAACACCAAGATGGAATTCAGTCAATAAAGTAAATAAGAATATTCAGGAAGAGGTTCAAAAATTTAAAAAGGCAGGCCTTTGAGGGAATCATATCTTTGAAATTAGAATGCAGACATAAACGAGGATCCTGAATAAAGAGGTGTCCTATAAGACAAGGGACAGAAGAGTTTTAGGAAATGGAGAGGGCAATGTTGAAAAAATTACAACAATGCATTTACCAAGGGTTGCAATTTTTATCCTGCTTTCCTTATTTTGAACCAGAATTTTCAGTTGACATCTACAATCAATTAATGGGTTTTAAAACCTGTTTACAATGATCAGTAGTATTTTAAATGAAATGGAATAGAAAATATGGAATTCAATACACATGAGAAAGTGTTGTGTTCACCCTAAAGAGGTGAAATGGCCCCAAAATTTAGTTCCGATATGGAGACCGGGAATGCCACACATGCACCAAGAAAGTGTGGAAAGACTTATTACTCACATAAAAGGCTTTCTGGAAAAAGCAAGACAGATCCCGAGTAGGTTCAAAAATGAGTTGAAAGAGTCATTAAGGAAGAAGTGCTAGGTTTTTTGTGGTGATTAGGGAGTGGAACCATGATCAGGATTGCCACATGCAGGTTGGGCCTTGGGTGGTCTGAAATCCCACAGCTCTTTTGGCTCAAAAGGAGGGAGGTTTCTTTTACTTGATTTTTAATTTTTTTTTAAATTTTAAAATATTAAGGGGGTACAAAAGTTTTTGCTACATGGATACACTCTATAATGCTAAAGTCTGGGCTTTCAGTGTACCCGCCACCAGGACAGTGTTCATTGTACCCAACAGGTAAGTTTTTATCCCTTACTCCCCTCCTACCCTTCCCCCAACCTAGGTAGGTGCTCATCAGTACATGAGTGGAATGTGCTCTCTAATAATTGGGAGCTAATCGATGGGCATACACGGGCACAAAGTGATGTAACGGTCATTGGTAATCAAGAAGAGGGAGGGATGGAGGAGAGGAGGGGTGAAAACATACCTATCAGGTACAATGAACACTATTTGGATGATGGGCACACTAATAGCCCTGACTTAAACACTATAAAAGTTATCCATGTAACAAAAACATTTGTACCCCTTAATATTTTGAAATTTAAAAAACATACGAGTGAATGAAGGAAATGTGGTATATATATACCATGGAGTACTACTCAGCCATAAAAGGTGTGAAATAATGTCATTTGCAGCAACTTAGATGGAACTGGAGACCATTATCTTAAGTGAAGTATCTCAGGAATGGAAAAACAAACATCACGTTCTCACTAATAAATGGGAGCTAAATGATGGCTGCACATGGGCACAAAAAGTAGAGGGAGCTTTCTTATTAACTTGCCCAGATGTGGGGTAAGAGGCAAAGGAGAATGGTGGGGCATAAAAGCTGTCGAGTCAAACATCAAAAGCAGAATCTCACCTTTATCATAGTAAATATTAAGCCTTTTTATCAGTAGTGTGTGTATGAATGTGTGTGGATTGGATTCTGCAAAACATGTTGTTGTAAGTGTGATCAAAAATGTTTGAAAGTTCGAAAGCCAGAAACCCAAAAGTTATTGAACAGGTTACATTAAATTATGGCTCAACTTAAAGAATATAGAGTCGTAGATTTTTTTTTTTCCTCTAGGTTCATCATCGAATTAAATGCAGAAATGAATTTTAATGGTCTCACCCAGGCTCTTGCTGTCTCTCTTTTCTTTTATTCCAGAGGATTTAAGGACTGGGAAATATTTAAAGTACATTTATTAACACTCCTACTTCCTGCCAAGCCATTTGATTCATCTGAATTACATCACTGAAGTTATTTCATTTAGTTTCACCTTGAAAATCAGAACCTGTGCTTCAATCCCAGCCTAGGTTTACATTTCCAAACAATCTTATTGTATAAATACTTGAATTTCTCAGTTGTCATATCAGTCTTTCTCATAGCACCTTACTTGAATATTTCACTCTTTCATATTGTTCTGCACATTTAGGGAAAGATTTTTTGAACCTTCAGATTCCACAAAAGCAGAAATTCAAAACAACTTCCTTTGTCTATCCAGCAAAAGTGCTTACTATTATTTAGTTTACCCAGATACTGGTACAGTTTTTATGACACGTCACATTATTAAGCAAAATTAATACAAAAATATTTTATTCTGGTCAGTCTGCATATATATTTAGAACTTGTTTTGCCTCACAAATCTTTCTGCTGAACCTCTTCCCAATCTTGGCCCTGATTGCAGCATTATATGATGCTCCTATGCATTAGGGAGTGTTGGCTTTTATCCAATTATCTAATTCTTAACTTTTCTACAGAGTACTTTTGAAATGTGTATGATTTTTGCCTTTTCTTTTCTACTTAAGCAATACAATTCAGTGATGTCAACCACACACACACATATTTATACACACAGAGGCACATGCACACATTCACAGCTTCATCCCTTTGATAGACAGAAGGAAAATGTTGATTAAAATAACATCACTTTTCAATGTTAATTGGACTGTGATCGCACTATATAATAAGCTCCCATTTACAAAAAGTCTGCTGTGTGAGGTGTTTTGGGACACTGCATTTTAGATTAGAACCTAATTGAATATATAGTCTGCTGCCCTAAAAAGTACAATTACCACTCTTTAAAAGAACAACATAAATTTTGCTGGATAATCTGACCTGCGAGTGTTATTCATCTAGAACTGATGCCTCAGGGGTGTGAGTTGGCAGCCATGTGAGGAGAAAGGGAAAGCAAAGATACATTTTCTCCGGGTTTTTTTTTTCTTCCTTTGCTACTTCTAATGATTTTTATCAATAAATTGAGCATTTTCTTTTTCTATGCTTTTTCTTTTGTTGCCACTTCTGTCTTTTAAAATTATTTTCCTATTACCTTTCTCTTCCTCTTGCATCTTTTTTTCTGCCTATTCTTTTTTTTAAATTTTTCTTTAGTGCGGTAAAATAGAAAGATATAGATGGGCTTGTGAAACAACGTTGATTAGATAAGAAGAAACAAGGGTGAGTCCTTTTTTTTCCGCTTAAACTCTGCTCAATATAAAGTTCTACTATCTCAATTTTGAGAAATATTTAAGGTTTGTCTGAACTTCCATTTGGAAAAGAGTCAAGAGAAATCGCTTAGTCTTTCTCAAAATAGAGAGGCAAAGAGAAACTAGCTTTGGTAGTCTATATGCCACATGGTCTTCAACAACCTACTAGAGTGATACTCTCTTTGAAAAAAATCACCTCACTGACCAACAGGGAGTGATTTCATCTATTACCATTGATTTATCCTTGACAGAATCTCTGTTATATGGCATTCCAACGTATCATGTGCTGAAAATTCAAAAAGGAACACATTTTATTAAAATAGCTCATTTCCAGGGTCTCATTTTTATTAACCTTGACTGCTATACTCCCAGATATTCAGAATTATTAGTGTATAACTGAGCCAAAACTTTGATTTTTCAGAATGTCTGAGAAGTACATGCTGTCTGTTAACATAGACTATTCACATAATAATGTGTGTGAAACTAATCATTCAACAATTGTTCTTTAAGATAATTTATTATTTTAAGTTGTAAGTTTCAAAGGTCAAGGACAAAACAAAAAAAGAAGAAAAATGAAGTTTAATAAGTAATTTGGTTACCAAGCAAGTTACATACTACATAAAAATATAAGTATGTTAATGTATATAAAAAATATTTGATATATTTTTACCTAATCATCAATTAAAACATTGAGTAGAAGAAGGTATTAAAGTATTCTGTGGATGATTTGCTTCAAAACTGACATAATTAATAATTAACTTTTTTTGTAATAATATTCAATGAGATCTCTGATACCCTATCTTTCAGCTCATATGTTAAGCCTGTTCTAAAATTTAGGAATACCAAAGAAATTGTTAAATACTTTACTCATCTCATGATAAACATGACTGCTAGCATTAGCAATATCTATATTAGATCAATATGTCTGAACACATCTGTACTTGTTAATAATAAATCACTTTGCCCCAGGCCTCATTATTTCATTGCCTAAATAATAACCAAAATGTGTTTGCTAATTCATTCTAGGAATTCCAGAAATCAACATAAATCTTACAGTTTGGCTTTACTTTAGTTTCCAAAAATCTTATTTTTTCTTAATCATAAAATTTACCAATCTTCATTATTTTGGCTATATTTCCATTCACCATCATCATCTTTCAAAGACCAATGGACCCAGCACTGAGATTTTTTCAACATGTCCTTTCATCCCCCGAGGATAATTTTTAACAGAACATTAAATTGAAAGAGAACAGATATCAGTGTGGTGCCACCCCATGAAGGACATTTTCAAAATAATCAAAACTGGGTTTTGCAACTTTGAAATCATCATTCATTTTGTTGAGATTAAGTAGGGTAGATTTATAAACAGGATTTTTTTGGACAGAGCAATACTCTGAGACTTACAGAGTAAAAGTAGAAGTCATCCAAGCCCGGTGAGAAAGATATCAACAAAACTGTTCAGAAAGGTTAATATGTGGTCTACTGTATTGAATGGTGAATTGCTGTCTGGCTTCACCTGGAAAATATAATGGTTACACATGAGTGAGCTGGTGGTTGGTAGATGAGCTAAACAAGAGGTGCACGCACTTTCAGAGTTCACTGGAGCAAAGGATACCTGAGTGTTTCCCAGGATGAGTGGTGGGCTACAAGGGAGTAAGGATTGGCTCAGCAGCATTTTGATCTGAAAGGGGCCATGTAGAGTAGTATAGACCAATACAAAACAAGACGAAGAAAGGAGTAGAAGTGAGAGAAAAATGCACCTGCCTGCATCATGGGCAGTGCAGGAGACGTTCCCAACAGGACCTCTGAAAAACATATGAAAGTGCCCTATAAAGGAGTAGGCTTTAAACATCATCAATGCCTATAGACTGCAAAGCTATCTAACTAAACACAGCACCAGTCAAGTAAGAATTTCCCTCTTCCCTCTTACTTTTTTCCCACTCTAAACTCCAACCTAAGGGAGATCAGAATCCCATTTTCACAAATGGGTAAATGAGTAGGAAAAGGAAAATGAGCCACAAAACAATCCTACCTCATTTGCTGACTTCTTACCTACAGAATGTTTTAACTGGGGAGGGGAAGATTCAATTTTATGATATAATTGTTTTGTCATTATATGGGTCTTAAAATTGTAACCAAAAGCTCGGCACTTGTCCTTATGGCCTCATCAGAAGAACGAAGACAAGTGGTTGAGGAAAAGGAAAGAGGAGTTTGTTAATTTGCCATCAGATGAGGAGAGTGGCAGGCTCCTGTCTTAAAGTACCACTGTCCTAATCATAAGCAGAACTACAGAGCTTTTAAAGGGAAGGTTTTCAGCTTCACACTATTATTATTCAATTATAGTTGATGATTTTGATCCATCCCATCTCCTGCAAAGACAATCCTGTGACCTTCTCCCAGGAAGGGTTTCATTGAACCATCTCCTGTAGCTCAAAGAACAAAGGACAGTCCCCTGCCCCTCATGACCACTGGCCTGGGGCAGGGTTGCAGGTTTCAATTCCCAAAAAGAGTGGTGGAAGTTTTAAAGAGACATAAAACATTTTTACCCTTTTTTTTCCAGACCATTTCCTCTGTAACACAATTATAATTTCTGAATTAAGAAAGTACAGTACTTTGGGACTTAAAGCAACCACATAACTTTTTATTACTTTTGAGTAGACACAAGTCAGTGGACTGACTTAATTTTCATGTATATAGCAAGGAAAAATTTTGGTCAGTAAATTGCTTTTTACAATTTTTTGTTCTGGAGAATTTCAAACATAGGCAAAAGTAGAGATCATAGTATAATGAAATTGTATGCACATATCACCAATTAGAACAGTCATCAACTCATGACCAGCTTGTTTCATCTATATTGCCACACTTGAATTTATTGAAGCAAATCTCAGATGTCATATCACCCACAGAATTAATTTTAAAGAGGCAAAAGGGGTCAAAGTTACCTTAAGATTATAATTTAAGAATCCTGCAAGTCTAACAGTTGTGGAGCAAAAGATATATGAGTGTTTCATGTACCATGTCAGGGACAGGCTGGCCTGGATTTTAAATCATGCTCAAAAAGGGCTGGATTTATCAGAGCCAAGAAAGTTGAGTTGATTTAAAATGATTTGACACTCTAAATTTGTCTCCTAACCCATTTTGGACTTCTGGGCAGCAATTCATTCTTTCTTTCAGAATTTATTGTGAAACTCTTCATACATAGGAATATTTTAATATCTTTGTAAGGTATAAATAATAATATCCAAATAATTGAATTATCAATGCCAGGGAAACTCTCTGTGTACCCCTCCCTGACCCTAGCCCCATGCTGCTTCTCTCTGTGATAATCATGATCCCAATATCTGTGCTGATCATAAAATTGTTTTTTTAAAGAAATGCTTCACATGTGTTTATTCTTAAAATATACATTATTTCGTTTTACATATATTTTATCCTTATGTAAAAAGTATCTATGATGGATATTTGGATCTTTCCTAGTTTATTTGAAATTATAAATAATGCAGCTATGAACACTGTCATATATGACTCCTTGAGTATCCTAGACATTTACCCTGAGAATTTCTCTGGGGTATATTCTCTAGGGTATTTCTAGAGAAATTCTCAGGGTATATGCCTAGGAATAAACTTGTTGGGCCATAAGGCTCACATCTTTAACTTTACTGGATGAATTTAAATTTTTCTACAAAGTGGTTTACCAATTTATTTTCTTGCCTGCTGTGTGATAGTTCCCATTGCACCACATCAAAACCACCCTTGAAACAAGTGTTAGGGACAGAAAAACAAGTGAGAGGTAATGGAAATCAGAAAAGCAGAAAGGAGAAAGCTGTTATAGAAACACAATAGGGAGGAAATGGTTGCAGAAAAAATTAAAAAGAGGGAATGATTATTTCAGTCTTAAAGAATGGGGAATTAGGCCACGGAACACTGACCACCAGTCAGAGAATAGAAACGGAACTTCCCCCACAGTACGTATAACATAACCTTTAAGTCATGTCCAAACATAGAAAGGAATTCAGTCCTAATTATAACTAACCTTTACCTAAACATAAAACATATAAAAAGAAAAACATTGAAATAGACAGGGTCTTCTCCACTTGTGGAGACAGACCACCTTCCCCTTAGGAAACGTACTTTTGCTTTGCACCCTTAAAATTTCCTTACAATAAATTCCTCACACATACTTGCTGAGTGTCTGTCATCTCTCTCTATCATGCGGGCCAGGTCTGTGATTCCTCCAGGCCTAGAGCCCAAGAACTGGGCAACACTTCAAAGGCCAGCTGTGGACTGAACCGTGACACAAGCAAAATATTTTAAGTTTTGTCAATCTGATTAGTGTAAAATGGAAATTTGGTATTTTTTTATTTGTATTTCCCATATTCAAATAAAGTTGAACATGTTTTCATATTTTTATACATCATGTATGCCTCTCTCATATAAAATGCATGGCCTTGATTTTTGCCAAATTTTTAATTTGGTTGATTTTTATTTCTCTCATTTGTAAGACTACTTGATTTATTCTCTGTACAAATCTTTGCCAGTTTTATATGTTAAAAGTCTGTGGCTTTTAATCACACTCTTTAAATGGTGCCTTTGATGGATAGAAGGCTTAAAATATATCATTCTTTTCCTTTGTGAGTTGTGCTTTTTGTATCTTGTTTAATAAATCCTTTCCTACCTTAATGTCACAAACACCTTTTTCTATATCTATTCCTGAAAGGTTTAAAGCTCTGTTTTTCACATTCTCAGACTTTTATCTGGATTTTATTTTTGTATACGGTGTGAAGAAAGGATCCAAACTTACCCTTTTCTAAATAGATACCCAACTACCCTTCATTGAACAGCCCATTTTTTCCCCTGAAGGAAATCAGAATATTTTACCCAAAAATATATTTCTTTGAATATTTTGAGATGGCTGCCACAGGTCCAGCAAAGCTGTCTTTTGTGGGGGGAAATTTACATCTGTAGAGGATCTCCATTAATGCAGCCTGGTCTTCCCTTATCCAATCTAGGAAAGATTAACTGAGAGGCTAACACCTTGAAATGTCTGAAAAGTAACATTTACCGTCTATTTTCACTAAGGGCTGCTACCTGCAAGGCTTCATCTACCTAACAAAACTGTCTTTGCTAGCCAAGCCTCTTCTCTTCTCCCTGCCTTGCCACTAAAACCTGTTTTGCCACAATCCAAGCCCTCATCTTTTATAAACTTCTGTACCGTATTAGGGGTTTGATTCTTCATTCTGAAGGCTCCCGTGTACACACATTAAATAAGTCTGTATGCCCTCTTCTCCTGTTAAACAATCTTCCTCATGTCAATGATGTTTCAGTGAACCTGCAGGAGGCCAAGGGCCTTGTTCCCTACACCCCCAATTGATCTGAAGAGGCAACTTGGATTTGTATCAAGATTGGCAAAACTGGAGAGTCTTTTTCAAGACTTTTAATATTGCCCCATTGACTATTGCCTATCCGTATACCAATGTTATTCTTTTGTCATTATCATTTTATAATAATTTCTGCTATATAACCAGCCCCATGAACAAATTTCAGTGACCCCTATGTGTTTTTTATAATCTTCTCCCTTAACCAACTACTTGACCTTTTGAGTTGTTTCCCAGAAATGGTAGATTTTCTGCAAGGCAAAGGTGCTGAGATTCTGAAGGTGCCTGGGCACCAAAATTCACCATCCCTCACAACCTGCCCCCAATTCAGGTAGCCCCTTGTTAGTTACTTTATGACCTGCCCCAAGACACATGTCCCCTCCATAAAAGCCCATGATTTCCATTAGTCTGAAAGATGGATTTGAGGCAGCTTCTCCCTTTCTCCTCACAAGATGTCTGTCATATTAAAAATTTCCTTTCTTCCTTGGCCATCTTCATTGTCTCAATAATTGGATCTTTGTGCTGCGAGCAACTGGATCTAGGCCAAAACCCCCTTGAGGTTTTGACAATAGATAAGGGAAGTCTTTCTACCTTCTTATTATGAAAAGTCTTTTCTGAAAACTTTACACACTTAAGAATTACCTTATGTTGAGTTTTCACTGGACCACAAGAGAGTATATTAATTAATGCTGGGAAAAATGTCAAATTCATAATATAGTGTCTTCTTTTTTTAATTTTTTTTAGTTTCAAAATATTAAGGACATACAAATATTTTTGTTGCATGGATACCTTTTATAATGCTTAATTAGGGCTTTTAGCATGCCTATCACCTGAATAGTGTTCATTGTATCTGATAGGTAGGTTTTTACCCCTCACTTCCTCACCTTCTCCCCCCTTCTTGATTTCCAATGACATTTGCATCTCTTTGTGCCTGTACATGCTCATTGACTAGTTCCCAATTATTAGAGAGTACATGTGGTGTTTGTTTTTCCATTCCTGAGATCTTTCACGTAAGATAATGTTCTCCAATTTCATCCAAATTGCTGTAAAATACATCCTTTAATTCCTTTCTATGCCTGTGTAGTACTCCATGGTGTATATAAATACCACATTTTCTTAATCCAATCATGAATTGATGGGCACTTACATTGATTCCACATCTTTGCAATTGTGCATTATGCTGCAATAAACTTTTGAGTACAGGTGTCTGTTTGATAAAATGACTTATTTTCCCTTTGGCAGATACTAAGTTGTGCGAGAGCTGGGTTGAATGGAAAGTCTACATCTATTTCTTTGAGGAATCTCCATACCATTGTCCATAGAGGTTGTACTAATTTGCAGTCCTACCAACAGTGCACAAGCATTCTTTCTCCCTGCATCTTCACCATCATTCATTCTTTTTGACTTTTTAATGCAGACCATTCTGACAGGGGTAGGGAGATACCTCATTGTAGTTTTAGTTTGCATTTCCCTGATGATTAGTGACATTGAGCATTTATTCCTATATTTGTTGGTCATTTGTCTATCTTCTTTTGAAAAGCTTCTGTTCATGTCTTTTGCCCGCATTTTAATGGGGTTCTTTGTTGTTTCCTTATTGATTTGAGTTCTTTGTAGATTGTGGATATTAGCCCTTTATTGGATGTATAGTTTGCAAATATTTTCTCCCATTCAGTAGACTATGTATTACTCTGTTGACTTTTCCTTTGCTGTGCAGAAGCTTTTTAATTTAATCAAGTACTATTTATTTATTTTCATTGTTGCTGGGATTGCCATTGGGGTCTTCTTCATAAATTCTTTGCCTTGGCCAATATCTAGAGGAGTTTTTCCAAAATTTTCTTTTAGTATTCTTATGGTCTCATGCCTTGTAGAATTTTCTCTTTCATTTTGACTTTGGCCAACCTGATGACTATATGTCTTTGAGATGTCCTATTTGCTATGAATCTTCCTGGTGTTCCATGACCACCTTGTGTCTGGACATCTGAATCTCTGTTGATACCAGGGAAGTTTTTCTCAATCATTTTTTGAATAGATCTTCCATGCTTTTTGCTTCTTCTCCCTGAGGGATACCTATAATTCATATGTTAGTTCACTTTACATAGTCGCATATTTCTCTGAGTGATTGTTCATTCTTCTTTATTCCCTTTTCTGTGTCTTTGAATGACTGGGTTCATTCAAGAGCTTTGTCTTCAAACTCAGATATTCTTTCTTCTGCTTGATTTAGCCTATTGTTGAAGCTTTCTTCTGTATTTTGAAATTCCATAAATGACTCTTTGATATCTTTAAATTCTGTTATATCCTTTCTCATGTTGTCTTGCTCTTTAGGGACATTTTCATTTTTTTTTTGTCATTGATGTCCTGAAATATTTTCTTGGCTTCTTTATGTTAGTGTTCAATTTTCTCTTTAATTCCATTCATGTTACTTACCATCCATATCCTGAATTCTATTTTGTACATTTTGACAATTTCCTTTTGATTGGGGTCTATTGCTGTCAATCTGCTGTGATCCGTTGCGGGTGTCAAACTTCTTTGTTTTTATATGTTGCCAGAATTCTTTTGCTGGTTTCTTCTCATCTGAATCCTCTTCTCTAAGCTCAGGGCTGATAGGTTTGCAGGGTACCTTTTCTCCTTTGCTGGGGACTCTCCTACTCAGTGAGAAGAAGGAGAGGCCCCTAGATGGCACTTTTGTGTCCTACTCTGTAAGATTGACCTGGCACGGGAGGGGCAGGCATACTGAGAGCTGCAGCTGTTCTGTTTTGTCCCATTCCCCTCTGATTTTCACAGTTCAAGCTGGTGCTGGATGATCTGGATGATCTTTGTGCAGCGTGGTGGGTTGTTCCTCAAGCCATTGCTGAAAATTGAGTTAATGGCTGGATAAGACCTTCTCCATGGAGGCTGGTATCGTGGGGGATTGCTCTGCATGGTTCTCCCCATGGAGGTGACAGTGTCAGCTGGATGAACCTATCTAGGCAGTGATCATTACAGTCTAGGTTGTGGGCATTTGCTGAAACCAGATCCAAGTGCGATGGTGGCTTGAGGCTGGTGGGTTTCTGGTGGAGCACTGGACCTTGGGGCATTTCCAACCAAGTGGCCAGTGGGAGCCTTGGGGTCAGGTCTACTGGGCTCCATGGCACTGGGGAGCCTCATAGCCAGGTATGGGAGCCCAGTGGCAGTGCTGGAGCTTTGGGGGTCTGTGACAGTGGTGGATACTCAGGGATTGCCACAGGCCCAGTGACATCACTGGGAGCCTCAGGGGCAGAGCTGTGTGCCCTGGCAGTAGTGCTGGAGCCTCAGAGGCGAAGCTGCAATTCCATCAGTGGGGGTAGCACCTTGGGGTGGAACCTTGGGGCCTGGAGGTGGTGCTGGAGCCTCAGGTGGCACAACTGTGGGCCCCGGTTACTGTGGTGAATCTTTGGGGAGTGGCCTAGGGGATTGATGGGGTTGCTGGAGCCTCAGAACTGGAGCCATAGCCTGGAGGAAGTACAAGAGTTTTGTGCATGAGGCTTTGGGATTGGAAAACTGTGCAGGTGGTGCCCCCAGAGGTGGGCAGCAACATGGTGATCATGGGAGTGTGGGTGTGGGGCTGGGGCCACCGGGCAGCCGGGCTTTCCCCCTGCCAAGGTCCTGTAAAAGCAGTCCCTGCAAGTCTTCTCAGGTGTCAAGTGTAGCATCTGTGGTGCTTGTTCTGCTCAAATCCCCTGTTGGAGGGGAGGGGTGCTCAGCTCCCAGTCACACAGTACAGCACAGGAGAGTGTCAGCTCTGCCCGCTCTTTTCCCGGCCCATTGGGGGTTATGGGGCAGTGACTGCAGGGAAGCTGAGCTCTTGCAGACCAGGCACTCTGTACCTGAGAGCTCATAATGGTGTCAGTTGCAGTAATTCAGAAACAGTGGCCACCAGTTCTCTGCTGCACCTGCCCTCCAGTGCAGTGTTGCTGCACAGACTCCAAGCAGCTCCCTAATCAGACCTGAGGTCTGTGGTGGCATTGGGGGCCCCCTCACAGCTCAGGCCTCAGTGCCTGTGGGGGCAGCGTGTCCTTCCTCAAGTGTGGTTGCCTCTCCAGTTACCTTTTGATCTTGCCTAATGAATCTCCTTGTTACCTTCCTCTTCACTCAGAATGTCCCCCATCGCTTCTCTGGTGTTTTACAATGCTCTTTCCAAGAGGGCCCATCTCTAGGTGGACATCCTCCTGCAACTTTTGATCCTTTCCTTGAGAGTGGCACGTGGGCTGCTTTTAGTTTGCCATCTTGCCCCTCCTACCATATTGTGTCTTCTTTACTGATATATTAAGTTAAATCACGTGAAAATGTTACCACCCAACCAGGTTTGTTGTCCACTGCTCATGAGGAAGCCAATACACAGAGAGCAGAGGTCACAGCAAAGAAATAGTTTAATACCTCAGTATGCCATGCAAGGAAATGGGAGATATTTCTCAAATCTGACTCCTTAAGAATTTTTGGGCCAGGGTTTTTAAAGATTGTTTGGTGGACAAAGGGCTAGGTAATTGGGTCTGTTGATTAGCTAGGGATGAACTCATAGGGTTGGGGAGCAGAAATAGTCTTCTTATATTGAGT
Source organism: Daubentonia madagascariensis (assembly GCA_023783475.1). Classification (NCBI taxonomy): domain Eukaryota; kingdom Metazoa; phylum Chordata; class Mammalia; order Primates; family Daubentoniidae; genus Daubentonia; species Daubentonia madagascariensis. The sequence goes on along the minus strand of JAKFHU010001569.1, from coordinate 41,707,342 downwards.
CAGTTCCCAGGTAGAGGGTTGCAAGACCAGTTGAGTCAGTTCCATGGTATGGACCACTGGTCTGGTTGGGTCAGTTGGTCTCCACATGTGCTTCAGCCAGGGACAATGTGAACGAAATTTATACTGAAATTTATACTGAGTGAAATATACATATTTGACAAACTGGAGGAGTCATGAATATTTATAAGAAGAGAAACGTGCCTGCATAATTGGCACTTTCTGCCCTTTTATGGGGTCCATGTTCAGAAATGGCCACCCTCTATGTCAAAAAGGTGAAACAAGGACACGAAAACCCTCTCTGCATTGCTCTGTAGACTGTTAAAACCACTTCATGGTTGGTGGCTTTTTATCAGGAAAGAATGCTCGTCTGGCCCTTACGGAAAAAAGTATGATGGCCATTAGAAAAGGAGGCATAAATTGTATGTCCGGCCTATCATCCCATGGCTGGGAACTCAGTTTTAAGGTTTCTCTGGGGTCCCCTTGGCTGAGGGGGTGGTCCATTCAGTCAGCGGGGTTGCTTAGGAATTTATTTTTAGTTCACAGTAAATACATCCTAAGCCTACTAAATTGTTGAGGTAATCAAAGAAATCACATGCTAGGGCTAAGAAAGTTTTTTGTTGAAAAATTAAGACAATCTTCAGTACCCCAAACTTTCATTAGTAGGAAGTGAGTTATGAAAGCTTAGAAATACTCTGAGAGGACACATCTCCCAACATCCCCTTTGGACAGATATGATGAGTACCAAACAAGGACTAATCTCCTAGAGCAGTAGTCTGCAAACTATAGCCGGCAAACCCAGCCATATCCATTCATATATATATTGTCAATGGCTATTTTCATGCCACAATAGCAAAGTTGAGTAGTTATGATAGAGATCACATGGATTCCAATGCCAAAAAAATTTTACTGTACTTACACAAAGTTTGCATCTGCCCTAGAGGGTAGAACCAAGGACTATAGATTTCAGTGAACAAGAAAACATGGAAATTCATTCCAGAGACCAGAATGAGGGATAAACCAAATAATTTTTCTTACCCCAGGGTACAGAATCTTCAAAATATCTTTCCAGGATTCCTGTGACAACCATGTAACTTTTTTTTTTGTTCATTTTCTGATTTTTTTTTTGTTGTGTGTGTGTGTAGTTATTACATCCCTCCACCACTGTATATAGGATTTTGAATGTAGCAAGTCACTTTTTTTATTTCATAGATTGCTGGGCTATATAGGGCACATATGTGATCCAGTGGAGGAAACTGCATATTAACTGGAGATCCTTGTCAAGTACTGTGAAGGGTCTAAGATTTTACCCTACTTTCAATTTAACAAGGTAGCCTGTCACAGTTTCATGAATGCTGACAGAAGACAAGAGACACTTGAGCCAGAGACAAAGGCCTTCAATACTCATGACATAGTAAGCAGCATAACTTCATGTTCACATTGCTTCTCCTTGGCCCCAAGTCCCAAGGAACAGTGTTGAGTATCCCAGGTGGATGCTGCACATGCACTAGGTTTGCATTCCAGCTAAGGAAGCTGAGTTTAGGAAACCCCAATATTTTAAAGGCTATTGCTAGCAACCTTCCCAACTTTTGTCCAGGAGGGAGGCATTATCTTCATATTCTTGAAAAGCAAAAAAAAATCTGTCCTCTTCCCTGAAGGGAGATACTATCTCTATCTTCCTAATCTGTTTACTATACAAACATCCTTGATAGTCTGGAACAAAAGCTGGAAGATGTGTGACAACATGAGAGACTCATGGAAAATTAAATTTTGAACTGGTGTAGTGACGTGGGTCTTGCAGTTGTCTATTTTAGGGAAGGCTAGATGTGTTCTCTATGCAAAGAATGGCGTTAACAGCTATTTGGAAACCAGAGTGGCAGAAGATTATAACAAAGACCATAAATGCTTAACCATATCAATTTTTTCTCTTCATCCTCAGCATACCACTAGACTACATTTCTCAGAACTCTTACAAAACTTGGAGCTATGTATGTAGTTCTTATCAATAGACTATGTGCTAAAATAACGTGTGTCAACCCTCACCAAAGTGATTAAGAATGGGTATGTCTTCCATGTGCTCTTTTCTTTGGTGTGACAGCTAGATGCAAAGAATCCCATTGGGGACTTCAAGACCTTAGAACGTGACAAAGGCACACAATGAATAGAATCTGGGTAACTGAATGGCTGAGCAGAGCAATACCTCCTTTCTGACTTTCATGAGACTGTAAAATAAGTGAAATGTTGAGATTTTTTGGTACAGCAGTTAGCTTTCCCTTACTGATATAGAGATCATAATAACTTATGACTAAATTTTATTGGATACTTGTCATATGTCAGATACCATACATTACCAGATTTAATTCTTTCAAGAAGCCAACAATGAAGGTTTTACTAACCCCCTCTGAGAAATTAGATCACCTCTTCAAACTTGTCACATAGCTAGTATGTGGGAGAATTAGAACTTCAAACTTCTAACTGAACCTAAAATTTGTGCAGTTAACCTTTTTTCTATTATGCCTTAGTTAATTTCTTGGTGTATCAAAAATATTGCTTATCTTTAGTTTTGGGTAAATTCATCAACCCAAACAGTGAAAATCTCAAACTGTAGCTCTCACTAATGTTTAGTGAGTAGAGTAATTTATAATTACAATACAGCTGAAGGGAAGTGTGAAACATCCTTATAAACTAACACTTAGTTTTTGTTGTTTTTGTTTCTTTTAACCATGAAATGAAGTTTATGAAGGAAGGACAAGACAAGATAGATTTACAGAGTAAGAGCAAAATATGTTCACCACAGACGATAAACGAACCCCTCTGTCGTAACAAAAGGGGCTAACACTTAGTTTTATTAATAATTCATGTGGCATTGCTGGTTAACATTCATCATTGTTATTAGTTTTTAGAGGAACTGAAGCTCTGACCGTTTACATGAAAAACCACTTCCATCATTTTAACTTTTAATCTTCTCATGTTACATATATGAATGTGTTTATATGTGTATAATATTTTACCTATACTATTAAATATTACTCCAAATTATATTTTAAAAGTTTTGCAACAATTTCTTGGTTATAACAATTTGCTTTATATTAAAGTATATTTTAAAACATTTTTTCTGTATTTTTAAAAAGTGAATTCCTAATCTCATACCCTATCACCTCCTCATTTCCTGATATTCTTCCTACTAACAAGAATGCTCTTTCATATAAATGCAATAGAACCATCTCTCTCTCTCTCTCTCTCCTTCCTCTTTTTTCCCATAAATTAATATTTCTACATTTGTCTGTATCTATAGATTGAAAACTGAGTTCATGCCATTATCTTCAATTGTAATTCAATACTACCTAGTTTATGTTACTTTTCTCCCATTCCAAATTTGTTAATACTATCTCCTACGGTGAGAAACCAGCTTTCACTGTTCTTCACAGATACACAGCCTATGTTTAAAAACTGTCCCATCTTCCTCACCTGCGAAGATGACTTCCTCACTCTGCTCAGGCTCCAGTGCCCTGTGCCAGGGTACTCCTCCTTCATACTCCTTTATAGTCTTCTCAGGCTCCGACCCCCCACAGCAGGCCATCCCTCTGAGTGGGTGACACCTTGTACATGACCACCACTGCCCACTGCATGAATGCCTACTCACTCTGCTATAGTTCTAACACCCTATTGCAGGCTGTCCCTTGTGGGGACATCCTCCCAAACGTGCCCAGGCTCTGGCATCAAACTCCAGTGCCCTCCCTATCCTACTTTGGTGGCCAGCATTTCATGCAGGAATCTATAAGTCTCCTCCAAGGGCATGGATGCCTACCTTTTTCTGCCTTACCTAATGATTTTGAGACCAAATTGTTCAGGAAGGAAAGGAAGAGGAAGAAGAAGGGCCAAAATTACAATTTTTAATAGCTTCATTTCTTTCTGTGTTTGTGCCATAATTTTTAACCTCATTCTTCTAGTTTTGGATATCTCAAGAGTCTTGAATTTTTCTCTATTTTTAAAAAATACAGTAATAATTTTTGGAAGATCAGTTTATTTTCTTAAAGATTAGTGCAAATGAAATTACAAGGTTGCAACATATAAAATTTTTAAACTTTTCTAAAGTGACAAGAAAAAAATCCCTCTCTCATTGATGTTTTAATCTCCATTTCCTCAATTACCAATAAAATTGCACATTTTTTGGTTTATTTTCTATTTTTCCCTGTGAATTATTATTTCATGTTAGCTGACACTATTTCTTATAATGTTTTCCTGATTATTTTTAAAAGCTATTTATATTAGACAAAATAATATTTTTTCATACTCTTGCAAATATGTTTATTAGTTTTAAGATAATACATTTTTCATGTACCATAATTTAAAACATTTTAAATATTATCAAATAATTTCTTTTGCATACTTAGAAAATTTTATCTCTGTGGTCACTTAAGTGCTTGCCTATGGCTTTATTCTGGGCCTTTTATGTTTTTATCTTTCTTATTTAGCTCTTTGATATATCCATAAAAGATTTATTTTATATCATTTCTTATATAGATATGACTTATTTTTTTCTTCTGTAAATATAGAACAATTTGCCAGCATCATCACTTGAATAATTTTCCTTTATTTAAATGTTAAAATCATATAAATATACACGCACACACACACACACATATTTGGGGGCAATTTATTTTATTCTGTCTGCTTCTCAGGTTTTATGGCAATACTACACTGTTTTAATTATTGTATGTTTAAGTAGCTAATAGACCATATTTTTTCTCAAGCCTCATCCTATTCAGTGATGTTTGAGCCATTTTATCCTAAGTGTTCTTCCAGATGGTTTTAATATCCCTTTTCCTGTTTTTTCCCAAAGAGGCTTTAAAGTATATTTGACCTGTTATATTTTGTCGTTCATCCAAATCTGTGATGTGTGTCTCTCCTTGTCTTCAAGTCTTTTTGTCTCCTTGTAAAGTTTTCACCCCCTCTTATACCCATTCCTTGATGTTTATATATTTTGTTGTTATTGTGAATAGACTCACATTTTTCTTATAATTTCTACTGCCTTTTTATTATGTAGGGAAATTGTTAATTTTTGTACATTTACCTTATGTCAAGTTTTTAAAATGTAGTCCTTTATACCATAAGTATTATATCATGTTTTTCCTGGTATTTTAGGAGTACATTGATATTGATATTGCCTGCAAGCCTTCCATATGTCTCCTCCCACATAAACTATATTCGAATAAATTTATTAGTTATTTATGAGAGCTAAGCTTTCTCAGTGACTATCTCCCCTGGGATGGCACATGATATCTTGCTGGAAAATAAGCCTGTTTGTCTGGATTTGGGGATATTAGAACTACTACAAAACCCATGTTTATAAGAGGAGATATAAATGGCTATTTATCTAGATGTTTTTTATCAATACAAATAATATACAGCCACAATATCATATAAACAACTTATTTTAATTATAGGAATGATCTTCATATGTGTTTTACAACTTTACAATTTTTGTTCCTTTTCTGTGTTTGTGTGCCGACCATTCTTGAACTAATCTCTAGCAGTAATGAATTGAATTTCAAAGACATTCTCTAGTATTTTGCATATTAAATATTATTAATATGTCATTCTTTAGTTAGAACTAGTTAAGTGCTTCAGGACACTTCAATCTTGACTCCAGGAAAAAGCCAGGCATATATTACAAGAACCTCTAAAATGCCTCTTTAACAGGGTGTTTTATAAAGATATCTAATGACTGAACCTGGAATGTAAAAAAAAATACCTTTATAAGCATTAACCTGAAGATCAATCAACACAGGCTGTAGTTCTAGTCACCATCAGTGAAGTTAACTAAGAATATGACCTTCCCTCCTCTGTCTGTTCTCAATTCCACTGACCTTCTTTGTCAAATTATCCCATGCCAGGCCAAACGCAATAAGTGGTAAAACATTACTCAAGAATTACTTAGCTATTTTGTAATTTAAAGTAAAAATAAGTCCTAAAATGTTTTTTGTGAGTGTTTTTTTTTCTTTTTTTCTTTTTAAATAATGTGTTATCATAAAGGAGTGATTTTGTTCTGGTCTTGTATAAATATTCCAAGCCCCATCACCTGGTTGGTATCTTAATTCCATGAGAACTAACTATTACATTATCCTTGGAAACTTAGCCCGTGAACGTCTGAGTGTTTACACCACCTCAGCATAGGACAGCCTAATGGGTCCACTGACATTCTCTGGAATGCAAATATCTACATCTATACACTTTATCTATACACTTCACTTTATCTATTCAGTAAACTTTTAGTTAGTCCAAATTTTGCTTCCTCAAATATGTAGAGAAATTCACTAGTTGTCTTGGAACATTAGGCTGTGTAGAAAATCTGGGAAAAATTGCTGTGGGCAGTATCATTTTTAAAAATGTTTCCAAGGATGTGGGAAAAGCTGGAATTGTAATTTACCTGTTTAATAGCTACCTGGTGTAAGCTGATGTGCGGCACTCATTCTACACATACTCTCCTCTTCACCTTCAGCAAGATGTTAAATGCTTTTAAATAGCCGTTCTGTTCTTGTTTTATTGGCGTTAAAATTGGTTACTGGCCATCTTTACAGCCCTTTGCTACTTCACTTCCACAGCATGTATGTCTGGCTTCCAAAAATGTCATTGATCATCATCCTTAGATGATAAAATTGGTGATATCATTGAACGACAGATTCAAAAAGTATCATAAAAAGTCTCTCAACCAGATGGCAAATATACCACTGTTTATATTTTTAAATGAACACCACAGATGGTAAGAAATTATTCCACCATGCTTAATAGGAAAATTCTACAGCATTTCTACAAAAGCACTTTTCTTTTTATTGCAAGGAAATATATTCAGTAATTTAGCTACCAACCATTCTTTTGCCTTCTAAATTGTATATTGAAAGCATATGGGAAAGATGTCTAAAGAGCCAGTATTCATTTTTACTTTATGTGTCCTTAAATTTATTGAGTAGTAAAAACAAATAGAAATGAGAAAGGTGTATATATGAGTTCATTATTTAGGTAAAAAATCATAATAACTTTTAAAGGCATTTTTAGGTAACTTACTCATTCAATTACATCATGTTTCATCATTAAATTTTTTTGTCTAAAAGAAAACATTTAAATGTCATATGTTAAAATTCTAAAGAATGTATTTGTAATGTAATATTAGTCTGTTTGTATTGTGCACTAATTTTGTGCTTATTCTATGAAATGATCCTAAACAGAATGTTTTGAACAACAGGCATAATTATATAAATTAAATAAGCATTTGAAAACAAAAATTTAAGTCTTCTACTTGATTACATATCTGATTATAGTTACAGTAGCAGATTTTACACTTTACATAAAACAATTGTGCATACCTTAAAATATTTAATTCTGCTCTCTCAATAGCATACACATATTCCATGGATATTTATAAAGAAATCAGCTCCTACATAATCAAACTCACTTTATGTCACATATTCTAAAAATCAAAGATTTAATTCTAACTTCAGGATTCCTCCGTAGAACTTCAATATCCATCTCACTATTTTTCTTTTGAACACTTATTATAACTCTCTTTGTTTTCAAATGTACATTTAACTTTTAAAAAATATAAATGTAACCTATTTGAAAATGTACATTTTCAAATTTCACTTTGAAATAGCCTTTGAAAACATATGAGAATAAGGTCGTCCCATCTCGAAGGGCTGATGGTAGGGGTGATCTGGGTGTATCCCACCTGAAAGATAAGCTGCTAGACTTCTGTATAACAGAGCGGAGCTACAGTGCTTCCTTGCCTTTTGGTATTTGTTTGCTTCCATCATTTCTTCTTCACATAGACCTCTAATAAACATAAGAATCATGGTTAAAATTCAAAGTCTATAATATTTTTTACCAATACAATATAAATAAAAATGGAAATGAATGAGAGGTAAACTTAGAAACTAATATTTATGGGTCAAAGTTTTAACACTACATGGCACAACTTCTATTTTGTGGCAAGATGGTGCCCAGTGGGCTTCCAGAGGTAGAACACAGACACGACCTTGGTATACCAAAAACCAAGGGCATGTAAAACATCATTGTCACAAATTCTTTTAAATTTTGATCTCTATTCTCTAAAACAGTGGTTCTCAAGTGTTATTTTGTATCAGAATCACTTGGAAAGTTTATTAAGCAAAGATTGCCTGGCCCCAAACCCTGAGTTTCTGATCCACTAAGTCTGGGATGGGGCCAGAAAATTTGCATTTCTAGCAAGTTCCCAGTTGATTTTGATGCACTGGTTTGTACTTGAAGAACTGCTTTAGCACACAGAGAGAAAAAGCAGTGAACTGAAACATCAAGTTCTAAACCCAGCTTCACCATTAGCTGTGTGATCTTGGATATGGCATTTACTATAGCTGGTTTACTGTTTTACCCTTTTTCAAATGAAAGTGTTGATCTAGGTGATCACTCATTCCTTTGTTTGTCACCTAAAAATGTTTGCATATAACTCAATAGCCACTAAACCAGCATACCATACCTTTAATTAGGGTAAGTATTGCAGAAACACTTTTGAAATTACACAGGAGCTGTGCTCTTTATCCCTGCTTCCTCAGCAAGAGTGACTGAGTTCAAATGTCTCTGCTTCAGCTATACAAAATACAAAAAACAAAAAACCAACAAGCAAACAAATAAAAATGAAAAAATTCTCTAGTGCATATAAGTGATTCTCAGTTCAATCATGTACTTATCATATTATAAAATTACTGCAGAGGCCCCCAGAACAGTGTTGTCAGATTTCTCTGTCCCAGGCTGCTCTTTGGCTTCCATGCCATAGCAGCTAGTTCTTTAGCCCTCTGTATTGATTAAAAGCTTGAGAGTAATAAAGCCTCTTGCCAGGCTAGACGTGATAGGTTATTCAATAAATATTATGTTCTTATTAATTATAATAACTTTCTATGCTCCCATATTTCAGAGACCTAAAATTCTCTGAGTTAGAGAGATTTGGAGAAAATGGCCAGGGTTTGGAAACACAGCAATATTCCCTCTATAGCTAATCTGATTGGGCCCTACTTTGGTTAGATTTACCTAAATCCATTTAATCTGTCTTGAATTATATTATTCCATTTCAATTATAGCTAAGACAACTTGAGTCATTGATGAAAACAGACTGGGAAGATGATTGACTATTCAGAATCAATAAAAAGCATGAGTGGTTTCAAGTTTTGAGGGACCAACAGAGTGTTAGGAAAATGGTTTTCTACTTTGTACCCCTGGAAGTCCCCAGGGTTAACCAAAGAGGCTATTAAATTATTAATAGTTTTAAATCAATCATATATCATATTATTAAATTACAAATTTAAATTCATTTGCAATCTATTTAATATAAAATTGATCAGCCTTAAATGTTGTCTGCCCTGCGGGTTCTCCTTTTCCACATCTCCTTTAACAGTGACATTTAAAAAAACAAGAGCATTTGACTATCTTGAAACTCACATCAGTGGTTGCTTTGATATATAAAAATTTCCAGAATGGCATAGAAAGGAATATTTTCACAATTGCTTCAAATGAGTCATCCACAATCATCTTACTTTTAAAAAATTTCAAATGGATTTTATTTTATAAAATAGTGTTTATTAGAATTTATAATGTGTTTTGCTGTTTTAAATAAATTATGTACTACTAACAATTGTAATAAAGACTAACAATTGTAATAAAGGCTCTAGAATATACATAGAGCCTTATGGTTACAGGAACTTAAGTTTTTAAAATAAATATTTTTAGAGAAGTATGATAAGATGTTCAACAGAAGATCTTCAAGCATAAAATCATATTGCATTAGTATAAATTTATGTTGCAAAATTGGAATGGGAATACAAGTTCATGAAGACAATATGAATGGTATAAAATTTCCTACTATTAAATAACAGTTGTTTATGTGTTTTTAAATGAATGATGATATTATCAATCATGGTATCTGTACTCACTGGTGTTAATATTTAAATATGTCATAATCTCAATTACCAATATTTAAGATGAAAAAATTTTAGAAGTTACTTTAAAATGTATAAGGATTAGTGTAGTTCTAACAACTGTTTTAGGAAAACAATAATGTCTGGATGCTTTTGTTACATTAATGAGTAAAGTATAAAATTGACAACTCTAATAACAATAATAGTAATAATTCAAATAGTGATAACTTAACCTAGTTTAAAAAATAGTTCTGACATATTACATTGAAACCTTCATATAATGAGGTAAACATTATTATTCCGTATTTATAGATAAGGAAACTGACCATCTGGGTAAACTGGGAAAATTGCTTCCTCAAAGTTATGATAATGTGAAAGGTGCTGCCAGCCAAATTTGATCCTGTGATTGCAGTGTCTGCTCTTTCTACTAAACTTCCACTTAAATGTAAAAAGTGATGGAACATAGACAATAGCATGTACTGATTTTCATCTGTACATCATTACTGGTGTGAAAAGTACTGTAGAAGACTTTTGTGTTTAGCTCTAGTGAAAATAGCCTCAGTCTATAATTCTCTAACAATTACTATATTGCAATGCCATATGTTTCTTTCCTAGAATTCTAATATTAATATCTTTTTGTTTTGAACTGTTCTTCTATAATTAGTTTAGATCACTCTTCCAGCTTTTGTTAAAATATTATTAGTGAAGCACCAATGGATTCAATGTCCATCAAGTCCAGTGGAGTTAAATTACCACTTGTGACTGATAATTCTCAGTAGCAAATTATCCCTGAATTCATCATGGAGATAACACTTATAATCACCTTTATTAAAAAAGAAGTCTAAATTAGTTTAGTCAAGAACAGTGATAAAATATTTTTATTTGACTAAAATGTTGTCATTGGCTCTAATAAGAGAATGAATGCCTGAACGGCCAAGAATAGTTGTTATGTTGCAACTATCTTGCTCCACACTTCCCTGTCTGAAAAGGTGTTAGAATCAGTCCTCATTTGAATAACCAGGTATTCTCAAAGGTCAAATCAACATTGGCATCCAAAAACATTGTCAATCACTCTGACTTGAAAAGAAAATCTTGAGCACTGCACGTGCCCACTACCGTCTTACGATTTGCCCTTAAATATCTATTAGGAAGTATTATCAACTGTTAATTAGCATTTGTTGTGGAAAGAAATATAACCTACTCTAACTGAGTTCCATTACATGAACCCACTGAGTTAATGTAATCTAAGACATCAGTTTCAATACTTTAAAAATATTTCCCTTGTAAGTACGTAAACGTGTCTTGGGGTCATAAGACTTTTATAGTTTGGCCCCTAAGGGGGAAAACAGTTCTTCAATTCACATCCAGCCATTTCCAATTTTTACGTATATGGCACTAGGAGTAAATCTCTCTTATAATTGGAATATGTCTCAGGAAACTTTATTCTATTTAATCACCATCCCAGAAACGTAGACTTACATCTTGCTATATTATCTAATGTTCACAGAAAAGAATTTTAAACACATCATCATTAATTTTCCCCAATGCTAAGTAATTTTATCTGTTATGAGCAACCTTGACTCAAACCTGGAGAACAGCATCATGAGTTTTAAGTGTAAATTATGTGTCATCTACATTAAATATCACGGGATTAGTGACGGAAGCCTGCATTTTTGAAGAACGCATTTTTTATTTGGCTCTGCTTTTAAATATAGAACACTGTATGGGTTGTAGAAACTGAATAATATTTTTAAGAAGTTACACATCTGCTAGTAAGCCAGTTGCATGTTATCCCTAAAAGGCAAGTTTTGACAATGGTAATGATAGCAGATGTTTATATTAAATAAATGGGTAAGAACTGAAGAAGAATACTTAAGTGAATGATTGTCCTTTTTGAGTGAACCTGGTAACAGACATAGATTAAAAAATTGAATGAGGGGGAAAATATTCTCCAGAATGGGCAGAGAAGACTTTTTCTTAGTTATTCTTAATCATGGTAATGTTCATGACATTTCTGAGTCTTAGAGGAGTAGGAATCCATGATAGAGTCAATCACACCTTTACATAATTATGCAGTCAGAGGGTGCCAAAATGAAGGCATTCTTAAAAGTTTAGAATGCAGTAAAATTCACTCTTTAAATATTAGATAATTATCTATTTGAATATCAAAATAGTTATTTCCAATTGATCAAAATAAAGGCATTTCTTCAACAAACTTTACTTGGTAAAGAGTGTTTATGAGAAACAGGTTCATATGTTTTTATAAAATATAACTCATCTCAGGCTCATTGCATTGCTAGTGAAGTCAATTACTTTTTTCTTGGTTACACATTATTTGGCAGCAAATCTATTGTTGCTGAAACATTTAAGTTTTACAAGCAGGCTTATTTTATAGGAAGCAATGGTAGTATTTTTTAAAGAGGAGGTATATAATGCATTTTAGAGTCTCTCAAGGTGAAGATTTACTGTATGCAATGGTGCCAAGAATAGATAGCATGGGCTGGCAGTATACAAACATGTCGATGGTCATGATATAGTAGTCTAGTATTGACATGCAAAATGTCTTCTATTTCAGCCCTGCAAACTCCAATGGAGATTGGCAGCTTAATCTTATAATAACATGTCCAAATATGACACTGAGTTCTAAAATATGAACCTACATGTGCAAATAAAAACCTTAAATGTATTTATTAATATACACATTTTTCTGTAGAAATTGCCTAATATATTAAGTTAAAATATGTAAATGAAAGTTTATTCTTAAAATTATTTTAATTCTTAGACTTTTATTAAATCAGCTAGTTACCATGTGTGAGATATTTGCTTGAATAGCATTTGATAATTATCCTAGAATTGATGTTATCTAAATTAAGTCTGATTAGTCTATTGAAAAATTTGGTGCTTTAATGAGTAACTCACCTCTACTGTCAGAAGTAATTTGGTCAAAGGGGAAAATATGGTAAGTTTCCTGACAGAAATATTAATGTTTGTAGTGAACATGTATTTGAGAACCATGAAGAGTAATTTTAAGAATTTTAATAAGTAATTAGCTTGCCTCATTGTATAATACAATAACTTTAGTGGTAATCTGACATATCATAACAAACAAGACTGACTGTATCTTATTGCCTTTGTTTAAAAAAATGAATATAATTGTATGTGATTTTAATAAAGGTTTTGGCTTAGGGGAAAAGTATGTCATTTTCATCCCACTATATTAATATGTAATATAAGCGTGAAGATATTAAGTTATGCATTTGAGCATAAGTGATCTTATAAATTACTTGTCATACTAATGATCCAGTTAATCAAAGAAACTGCAAAAGTATAGAAGAAAGATTATTCCATGAGTTTTTAACAAACAGACTCAAAAGTATAGGATCATATGAAAATTGGAATATGTATTCCAGAATATCTCTTGTTATTCGGCCTGACTGGAGTATACTACTTATATAGATGGGATACACAGCAAGTGAATGAATGAATGAATGAATGAGTCAGTAAAGAAAGAAACTAGCAAACAAGGTCCATACATAAGTAGCTTGATTAAAATACATTTTGAGCTTCTCTTACTATCATAGCTCTCATGTCTACTTGCCCTTAGGACATTCAGTGATTCCCAGCATAGAATCAATTATTCTGACCAAAAATGGTGTTACTTTACATAGCAAACACCTGTCATCCAATTTCAGATGAAAGTTTACCTTAGATCAATGAACTTTTGAATTACCAAGATGCTGACACATTAACTGCTGAGTTATGTATTTTGAGGTTCATTTTTAATGCAACTGTTATTGATTAACCTATCATAATAATAACAACTTAATTAGCCTTCAAAATTGTGAACTATATTGACTAAAAAACAATGGAGGTGAGGTGATATATTAGGTTTTACTATTTCCAGGGGAAAAAACCAAATGACTATGTTATCAAACCTAGAAATCTGTCATTTTTTAATTTCTACTTTTTCTTCTCCAATCTACTAATGTTTAGTCTCTTGCTAAATATACACCTATTATAGTTACCCTCATTGGCAATATTTCCCTCTTCTCAAAAAAGGAGCATATGTAATTCAGTATCACATTGTGTCATATATGGTTACTTAGATGGTGTTATATGTAGGACATATGCCTCCCTCACAATATGTCACATTTATTTGATATGATAAATATTTTAAAGCTTTACCAGTGTTGGATACTGTTAGGAAAGTACTGCACAGCGTTGTTTCTAGACAACCTATGGAAAAAAAATGACACATTTTAAAGGGGTTTTTATTTGTTTGTTTCTAATGAGGTAATGCCTATAATAATAATAAACTCTTTAGTATTGTATTAGGGATGCAGGAAATGGTCAACAGATTCTAAATTTAAAAATGCAATATATTTGAATGTCCAACTATTTTTATATTTCTATATTAAGCAAATTGAAACTAATAGTTTAAAGGAGATTAAAACTTTTTAAAAAGCTTTTAAAGTCAGAGCAAATGTAATAAACAATATTTTATATGATTAATATAATATTCTTAAGAGAATATGTGGGAGAAGAAATACTTGACAAAATATTTAGAGGCAACAAAGGAAGATTAGTAGCATAGGGGAAATACTACAAAATTGCTTCATGGGATCATATTAAAAACAAAAAGACAAATAAAATAAAAAGGGGCTAATTATTTTGAACTAAGTGTCATTTTACAGCAAAAAAAAAAGCCAATAAAGGCATATAAAATAGAAGAAGCCTCTTGATAATAAAATTGAGGAACAGTGATGGTGAAAAAGTAGAAGAGGAGGCAGATTTCAAATAGAATCAAATAAACTAAATAGAACTTCAAGAGGAAGAATACATTTATATGTGTGTATAGTGGGGAATAGAAATTCAATAGATAGATTTACTCAGCATATTTAACCCAAGTGAAGAAAGCATAAGTGAATTCAAAGATTGATATGAATAACTGATCCTGAATGCAGCCCAGTAATTGGACATATGAAAAGCATTAAAATACATAGAAAGAGAAATTTCAACATAGATATGATTGGAGTTTCAGAAAAACTTGATTTTATATATTGGATTTAATATACTTCTGGTGAATGTGCAAATTGGTTACTATATTGGAAACAATTTGACGTGCATTATAAATTTGCACATGTGTATCACTGGTTTCCAGCAATCCAATTCCTAGGTATGTAACCTAGAGGAAACCTTCACATACATCAGGGGACATACAGAAGCATAGTCATTATAGAAGTAATAGCGAAATCAACCCAAATTTCACCACTATTATAAATAATAACTTGTTATATATATAAGCAATATTATATACCAATGAAAATGAATGACTATGTTACATGGGATGAAAAGAATGAATTTCAAAAGCAAAATACAAAATAAAGTCTCAGAAAAATATGCACAGTATTATTCCATTTATACAAATTAAGTATAGGCAACATTAAATAGTATATTGTTTAGGTCTACATATTTATGTAGCAAATCTATAGAAAATAAGGAAATTATTATCATAAAATCTAGGATAGGAATTATACTTTGGAGGAGAGAAAGAGGTGTGATGTGATTCAGGAGGGAGGAGGAAAATAATGGCTTGGGTTTGGATGATGTGGTATCTAAGAAAAATTAAAGTTCTATTCCTTAATTGACAGGGTAACAACAGTGTTCACATTAGCAATTTTATTTGTACATTACATATAGTCATCATACATTTCTTTCTGTGTGACATATTTCACCATTAAAAAGTGTGAAAATAAGAGATATGGGTACAATCAATCTAATATTTTTGAGAATGGTTTCTTTATATGTATTTGGAAATGCAAAAAACTATGTAACTATATAACATATAGAACCATATCTTAAAATAAAGAAATTAACTGTGATCATCAAATAAAATAATTGTTATGGACTGAATTGTCTTCCCCGCAAATTCATATAATTCATATATTAAAGCCCTAACCCCTAAAATGATTGTATTGGGAGATATGATCTTCAAAGAGGTAATTAAGGTTAAATGAAGTCGTAAGTGTGAGGCTCTAATCCAATAGGACGTGTTCTTAAGAGAAGAGGAAAACACGCCAGAGAGTCTCATGTGCTCTCTCTCTCGCTCCCTCTTTCTGTCTTTACATACACAGAGAAAAAGGCCATGTGAGGACAGAGTGAGAAGACAGCCCAAGAGGAGAAGCCTCACCAGAAACCAACCCTAAGATCACCTTGATCTTGGTCTTCTGGCCTCCAGAACTGTAAGAAAATAAATTTCAGTTGTTTAATGCACCCAGTCTGTGGTATTTTGTTATGGTAGTACTAGCAGACTAATATTATATATAAAATCAATTTGAAGAGTCTGTCTTATTTCCCAAATGATATTATCATAATTCCTGGCGTTGCTAATACTGGAAACATTATTATTAATAGTCTTTAATTCACCACTTCATTTCAGGAACAAAATACCAATCACATAGTGTGTGCTATCTCTGCTGCTACTAATGCTATTAAAATAGCTATACCACCTAATAGCTCATTAAATTATCTCCTAATATCATTCGGGAAGAATAAACTTGAGCTATAACATGGAAAAAAGGAAGAGCCAAACACAGGGTGGATTTAATTAGTCATGCTAAATAAACAATTGCTGAATGACCTCAGTCACTTTTACTTTGTTCTTATTGTCAATCACTTACATTCTTTCTAACCCCACCACTTCTCTCTTCTTGTTTTTGCTACCCTAAATCTTCTCTTAACTCATATGTCTTTATAAAGCCCTACTTAGATCAAATAAATCTTTCATTCAAAAATTATACTTCAGGATTTCCTCTTTTGGCCATAATTACCAACTGGAACTGAACTAGTCTTCTCTCATAAACAACTAGAAAACTGAATAAAATAAGTGAAAAATAAAATCCTGCCCAGAAATAGACCCACTTAAATATAATCAACTGCTCTTTGACAAATGAGCAGAGGCAATACAATAGAGAAAAGATAGTCTTTTCAGCAAGTGGTGCTGGAACAACTGACATCCACATCCAAAAATATGAATCTCAACACAAAGTTTACACCCTTTACAAAAATTATCTCAAAATGAATCACAGATCTAGATATAAAACACAAAACTATAAAATTCCTAGAAGATAACATAAGAGAAAATCTAGATGACCTAGAGTTAGGCAATGACATTTTAGATGCAACACCAAAGGCATGATCCATGAAAGAACTGATAAGCTGCACTATATTAAAATTAAAAATGTTTGCTCTATGTAAGACACTATCAAGGGAGTAAAAAGAAAAGCCACAGACTAGGAGGAAATATTTATTTTGAGTCATATCAGATAAAGGACTGTCACCCAAAATATACAAAGAATTATTAAAACTCAACAATAAGAAAACAAATAACCTGATTTCTAAAAAGCGGTACAAAGACCTGAACAGATTTCTCACCAAATATACATATTAAATGCCTAGGAAAAGATGCTCTACATCATACGTCATCATGAAAATGCAAACTAAAGCAATAATTAGATACTACTACACACCTATTAGAATGGCAAAAATCCAGAACACTGACAACACCAAATGCTAGGGAGGATGTAAAGCAATAAAACTCTCATCTATTGGTGAGAATCCAAAATGGTATAGCCACTTTGGAAGAAGTTTGACAGTTTCCTATAAAGCTAAGCATACTATTATGCAATTCAGCAATCACACTTCTTGGTGATTTCTCAAAAAAGTTGAAAATATATGTCCACACAAAACCCTGCACACAGGTGTTTATAGTACATTTATTAATAATTGCTAAAACTTGGAAGCAACTAACATACCCTTCAGTAGGTGAATAGATAGATAAACTGTAGTAAATCCAGACATGGAATATTACTCAGGCTAAATAGAAATTAACTATCAAGCCATGCAACAGCATGCAGGAAATTTAAATGCACATTACTAAGAGAAAGAAAACAGTCTGAAAGGCTCCATACTGTGGTTCCAACTATGTGACATTCTGGAAAAGGCAAAACTATGGAGATAATAAAAAGATCAGTGGTTAGCAGAGATTATAGGGGAGACAGGAATGAATAGGTGAAACACAGAGGATTTTGGGCATTGAAACTATTCTGTGTGGTACTATAATGGTGGACACATGTCATCATACATTTGTCAAAACCCACAGAATGCACAACACCGAGAGTGAACCCTAATGTAAACTATGGACTTTGAGTGATAATGATGTGTCAAGTAGGTTCATTGATTGTAACAAATGTCCCACTCTACTGGGGGATGTTGATAATGGGGAAGGCTATGCATGTGTGGGGGCAGGGGCTACATGGAGGATCCCTATACCTTCTGCTCAATTTTTCTGTGAACTAAAACAGTTCTGAAAAATCAAGTGTATTTATTATTTTTTAAATCCTGTTTTCAGGCAGTGGACCAGAGATAGCACAGGACTGTAAGTCCTGAGAGGACAGAACAAATGAAGTAAGCCCTGCAATTGTTCAACTTTTTGATTGGGTGATTTTTCCAAAGCACAGACAGGAAGGGAACTCACCGAGAACAGAGTGGTCTTGCTAAATTGAGGAGATAAAGATTAGAATTCAGATAAACTAAAGCAGCTGGAATGTCAGGACGTGCCTTCACATTTACAAGGGACTGCTAAATCTGCATAGGTGTTCCCTTGAATTGTTGCTAGAATCCTGAGGTGCACATGTGAAGGTGAAACTCTATGTGGTCAGAAAAAGAAACTACCAAGAAAAAAAATACAAAGAATCTCTAGCAACATTTCCTAGAACTTGTGTAGTATCGGAAAATGTTAGAGATCTGAGAAAACAGATTGAAGAGACCTTGTTAAACACCTAGGAAATTTATTAAAGAATTCAAAAATGTCTTTTTTCTTTCCTTCAAGAGGAGAATTAAACTCTTCCTTAGAAAAAAGCTACTTTAGGGTTGCCCTACCAATGCAAATACACACACACATACACAATCATCATCATCATCATCACAATTATCATCATCATCCTCAAGCTGACACCAAAGTAAATTAATATCTTCCAGGAAAAAACAAAGATTCAACATCCTTTTAAAAAGATAATGAAATCAAGACTCTAAATATTGCAATATACACAATATCCAGTATCCAATAAAAAATCATCACACATGGGAGTGTTATAAACTGCATGTTTGTGTCTCCTCCACCAATTTATATGTTGAAACCCTAACCCTCAATGGGGTGGCATTAGTAGCTGGGGCCTTTGGAAGGTAATTAGGACATAAGAGTGGAGCCCTCATGATGGGATTAGTGCTTTTCTAAGAAATGACACAGCTTGCCTTCTTTTTCTCTCTCTGCCTCTCTGTCGGTCTCTCTCTGTCTTTGTCTCTGTCTCTCTATCTCTCCATGGCCATAAGATAAAACAGCAAGAAAGGTTCCATGTGAGGAAACCAGAAAGCAAGCCCTCATCAGAACTTGACCAAGCTGGTACCCTGATCTTGGACTTCCCAACCTCCAGAACTGTGAGAAATAAATGTTGTTTAAGCCATCTAGCCTATAGTATTGTTTTTTTAGCAGCCCAAACTGACTAAGGCAAAAATGCAAGGAAGCAGAAATCTTAATCTAATATCAGAAAAAAAAATCAATAGAAAAAGACAAAGAAAAAAGAGAGATACTCATAGTTATTATAAACATGTTTAAGGGGTTAAAGGGAAATGTTAACATAACGAGGGGAAAGGTGGGAACTATAAAATATAGGACTTCAACAACTGAAAATATACAATATCTGAAAAGAAAAACTTACGGGACAGGCCTAAGAACAGATAGGACACTAACAGAACAAAAGATCAATGATGTTGATACCAGAAAAAGAGAAACTAACCAAACTGAAACCAAAAGGTTTGTTTTTAACCCTAAAAACAATGAGTACAGCTTGAGTGTCCTTTATAATTACATCAAATAGTCTAATACATATGTGATTAGTGTCCCTAAAGGAATGAGAACAAAGAAGTATTTGAAGAAATGATGCCTAAAACCTTCCCAAATTTGGTGAAAACCATGAACTCAGAAATCCAAGAAGCTCAATGGAATCCAAATAAGAGAAACTTGCATGAGACAACACAAAGGTACATCGTAATCAAACTGCTGAAAGGCAATGATAAATATATTATCTTAATATAGCCATAAAAAAGACATATAATAGAAAGAGAAACAAAGAGAAGAATACTGTAGACTTTCCACCATAAATGATGTAAACAAGGCAATGACATGACATGGTGAAGTGCTAAATGGAAAAAAAATTGTCTGACAACCTAGAATTCCATATCTATTATACATAATTTTGAAAAGTGAAAGTAAAATAATGATATTTACTGACAAAAGATGTAAAAATGTATTGCTGGCACTAATACACTACCTGAACTAGTACAAAAAATTTTGCAGCCTGAAGGTAACAACTCTGGAAAGAATATCAGGGGAATGCAAGGAAATAAAGAGTGCCAAAGATGTGAGTAAATATTAACATTTTTTTGAAATATTTAATTTTTACTTTATAATTGGCCACTTAATGTCAATGTATTCTGAAGCTTATAATATATACAGAGCTTAAATGTCTGACAAAAATACTTAAGCTGATCAATTTTTAAAAAGAGAAAACAGAAAATGTCAATATCTGGAATAAAAGAAGACACATTACAAATACTATACACACTAAAAGGAAAATAGGGAAATATTACAGACAACTTTATGACAATACAATCTACCTAGATTAGATGGAAAAATTCTTAAAAGACTCACCTTACATACTAAAACAAGAAAATAACCCAGAATATCCTTTACTTATAAAATTCTCTATGAAATGAATTAATAATTTAAAACATTCCTATATATTAAAAAACATATAGCATATGCCTAAGATCCCAGCCACTTGGGAGGCTGAGGCAAGAGGATCACTTGAGTCCAGGAATTTGAATCCAGCCAGGGCAACATAGTGAGACCCTGTCTCTAAAAAACAAAAACAAAAGCAAAATAAAACCAAACAAAAAAACCCATGAGGTTTCATTATTGAATAAGTGAATTCTATCAAATATTTCAAGAAGATAGAATATCAATCTCAGGCAAACAATCTTGAAAATTAAAGAGAAGGGAATGTCTAACTAATTTTATAAGGCCTTCATTACCCTGATACAAAAACTAGAAAAAAGACATTACAATAAAACTGCAAATAATACACATCATAAGTGTAGCCATAAAATTCTACACAAGATATTAGGAAATTTAATCTAGAATCATATAAAAAAATTCATGACCAAGTAGATTTTATTTTTTTATTTTTTATTTCAGAATATTATGGGGGTACAACACTTTGGCTATATACATTGCCCATGCACTTCCCCTGTCAGAGCTACAATCGTGGTCATCCCCCAAACTGTACTCCCCGCATCCATTCAGTGAAAGTTTTTCCCATCCCCTTCACCCCCCTCCCGCCTGCCCGCCCCCTGATGAATATTATTGTCCTGTGTGATGTAAGTGTTGATCAGTTAGTACCAATTTGGTGGTGAGTACCAGTGGTGCTTGTTTTTCCATTCCTGTGACACTTCGCTTCAAAGAATGGGTTCTAGCTCCAACCAGGATAGTACCAGATGTGTTAATTCACTACTGTTCCTTATTGCTGAGTAATACTCCATGGTATACATATACCACATTTTATTAATCCACTCGTGTATTGATGGGCACCTGGGTTGTTTCCACATCTTTGCAATTGTAAACTGTGCTGCTATGAACATTGATGAGCAGATGTCTTTATTATAAAATGTCTTTTTTTCCTTTGGGTAAATACCCAGTAGTGGGATTGCTGGGTCAAATGGTAATTCTACTTTTAATTCTTTGAGGTATCTCCATATTACTTTCCATAGAGGTTGCACTAATTTGCAGTCCCACCAGCAGTGTATGAGTGTTCTTATCTGTCCACATCCCCGCCAACATTTGTTATTTGGGGATTTTTTGATATGAGCCAATCTCACTGGAGTTAAGTGATATCTCATTGTGGTTTTGATTTGCATTTCCCTGATGATTAGAGAAGTTGAGCAATTTTTTATATGTTTGCTGGCCATTATTCTGTCTTCTTTGGAAAAGTTTCTGTTCATGTCCTTTGCCCATTTTTTAATAGGGTTGTTTGATTTTTTCTTGTTGATTTTCCTAAGTTCTGTATAGATTCTGATTATCAGCCCTTTATCAGAGGTGTAGCATGAAAATATTTTCTCCCATTCTGTAGGTTGTCTGTTCACTTTAGAGATAGCTTCCTTGGCTGTGCAGAAGCTTTTTAATTTGATCAGGTCCCATGTATTTATTTTTGTTGCTGCTGTGATTGCTTTGGGGGTCTTCTTCATAAATTCTTTGCCTAGGCCGATGTCCATAAGAGATTTTCCAACGTTTTTTTTCGAGAATTCTTATGGTTTCATGTCTTAGGTTTAGATCTGTTATCCATTGTGAGTTGATTTTTGTGAAAGGTGAGAGGTGTGGGTCCACTTTCAGTCTTCTATATATGGCCATCCAGTTTTCCCAGCACCATTTGTTGAATAGGGAATCTTTTCCCCAGTGTACGTTTTTCTGGAATTTGTCAAAGATCAGGTGACTGTATGAGGTTGGTTTTATATTTGGGTTCTCAGTCCTGTTCCATTGGTCTACATGTCTGTTCTTGTGCCAATACCATGCAGTTTTGGTTACTATAGCCTTGTAGTATACTTTGAAGTCTGTTAGATAGGTGCCTCCCAATTTGTTCTTTTTGCTTAAGATTGTTTTGGCTAGACAGGGTCTTCTCTGGTTCCACACGAAGCGTAGAATTATTTTTTCTAGATCGGCAAAAAATGTTGTTGGTATTTTGATAGGGACTGCATTGATTCTGTAAATCAATTTAGGTAGCAAAGCCATTTTTACTATGTTGACTCTGCCTATCCAAGAGCATGGTAGGGTTTTCCATCTACTTACATCCTCTGCAATTTCTTTTCTCAGTGTTTCCTAATTCTCTCTATATAGGTTTTTGACCTCCTTAGTTAGATATGTTCCTAAATATTTAATTTTCTTTGGTGCTATTTTGAAAGGTATTGCATCTTTAAATTGTTTCTCGGCTTGATTGTTATTAGCATATATGAAGGCTATGGAATTGTGTGTATTAATTTTGTATCCTGAGACTTTGCTGAATTCATTTATCAATTCCAGTAATCTCTTGGTTGAATCTTTGGGGTTTTCTATGTATAACATCATATCGTCTGTGAATAGTGAAAGTTTGACCTCTTCTGCCCCCATCTGGACGCCCCTGATTCCTCTGTCTTGTCTAATTGCTCTGGCTAGGACTTCCAGCACTATGTTGAAAAGAAGTGGAAATAGTGGGCACCCTTGTCTGGTGCCAGTTTTAAGGGGGAATGCTTTCAATTTTTCCCCATTCAGTATGATATTGGCTGTGGGTTTATCGTATATGGCTTTAATAGTTTTGAGGAATGAGCCATCTATGCCATATTGTTAAGAGTTCTTATCATAAAAGGATGCTGGATTTTGTCAAAAGCCTTTTCTGCATCTATTGAAAGGATCAGATAATCTTTGTTTTAGCTTTTATTTATATGGTGAATTACATTTATAGCTTTGCGTATGTTGAACCATCCCTGCATCTCGGGAATGAAGCCCACCTGATGGTGATGAATTATTTTTTTGATGTACATTTGAATTCGGTTTGCAAGGATTTTATTGAGAATTTTTGCATCTATGTTCATAAGGGATATTGGTCTGCAGTTTTCTTTTTTTGTTGTGTCCTTTCCTGGCTTTGGTTTCAAGGTGATATTGGCTTCGTAGAATGAGTTTGGGAGGACTCCTTCCTTCTGGATATTTTCAAATAATTTCTGCAGTATAGGCACCGGTTCTTCTTTGTAGGCTTGGTAGAATTCAGGTGTGAACCCATCTGGTCCAGGACTTTTTTTTGTGGGAAGATTTTTTATTCCTGCTTCGATTTCGGTGCTTGATATTGGTCTGTTTAGAAATTCTGTTTCTTGCTGGTTGAGCCTAGGGAGGTAGTACGTTTCTAAGAATTTGTCTATTTCCTCCATGTTTTCGTGTTTGTGGGCATAGAGATTTTTGTAGTATTCGAAGATGATGTTTTGTATTTCCATGGTATCAGTTGTGACTTCTCCTTTCTCATTTCTATTCGAGCTTATTAGAGTCCTTTCCTTTCTGCTTCTGGTCAACCTGGCAAGTGGCCTGTCTATTTTGTTTATCTTTTCAAAGAACCAACTTTTCGTTTTATTAATCTTCTGTATTGTTCTTTTGTTCTCGATTTCATTTAATTCTTCTCTGATCTTGGTTTTTTCTTTTCTTCTGCTGGCTTTAGGATTGCTTTGCTCTTCCTTTTCCATTTCCTTAAGATAATTCATTAGTTTACTGATTTGTGACCTGTCTGTCTTTTGGACGTGGGCATTTAAGGCGATAAGTTTTCCTCTCAGGACTGCTTTTGCTGTATCCCACAGATTTTGATAACTTGTGTCCCCATTATCGTTTAGTTCCAAGAATCTTTTGATTTCCATTTGAATCTCCTCCTTGACCCAATAGTCGTTCAGCAACAGTTTGTTTAGTTTCCAAGTTTTTGGATGAAGATGTGAGTTTCCATTGGAATTGATTTCTAATTTTATTCCGCTGTGGTCTGAAAAGATACATGGTATGATTTCTATTTTTTTTTTAATTTGTTTAGATCTGTTTTGTGGCCTAGGATGTGGTCAATTTTAGAGAATGTTCCATGAACTGATGAGAAGAATGTATATTCAGTGTTATTTGGATGGAGTGTTCTGTAGATACCTGTTAGGCCCAAATGTGTTAGAGTCCTGTTTAGGTCTTTTATTTCTCTATTTATTTTTTGTTTGGAGGATCTGTCCAGTTCCATCAGTGGGGTGTTGAAGTCCCCTGCTATTATGGCATTGCTGCTTATTATGTTGTCTAGATCTAGCAGTATTTGCTTTATGTACCTGGGCGCTCCTGTGTTGGGTACATAAATGTTTAGGATTGTTAAATCCTCTTGTGAGATTTTTCCCTTCACCACTATATAATGTCCATTTTTGTCCTTCTTTACTTTTGTTGCTTTAAAGTTTATATCATCTGAAATAAGGGTGGCTACTCCGGATTTCTTTTGGTTTCCATTAGCCTGGAAAATTGTATTCCATCCTTTTACCTTGAGTCTGAATGCCTCTTTGTGTGTAAGGTGTGTTTCCTGAAGACAACAGATACTTGGCTTGTATTTTTTAATGCATTCAGCCAGCCTATGTCTCTTCAGTGGGCAGTTCAAGCCATTTACATTTATTGAGAGAATTTATATTTGGGGTAAATTTCTGATTATTCTATTGGGTGGTGTCTTTTGTTTTACCTCTTGTGTCATTGTGGAATCTGGTTTATGGGGTTTCAGCTTTTGCGTAGTTTTACATAGGTGAGTGTCTGTTGCGCTGGTTAGTGTATAATGCAGGTCTAAGCACTTCTTGCAAGGCCCGTCTGGATTTCGCAAATTCTATCAGTGATTGCTTATCTGGAAAATTCTTTATTTCTCCCTCATATAAGATGCTTAGTTTGTCAGGATACAGAATTCTGTGTTGGCCTTTGTTTTGTTTTAGGAGACTGATGATGTCTCCCCATTCCCTTCTGGCTTGTAAGGTTTCAGCTGAGAAATCTGCAGTTAATCTGATCGGTTTCCCTTTGTAGGTTACCTGCTGTTTTCGTCTTACAGCTCTGAGGAGTGCCTCTTTTGTGTTTACTTTGGTCAGTCTAATAATTATGTGGCGTGGTGAATGCCTTTTCACGTTGACTCTCCCAGGAGTCCTGTGTGCTTCTTGTACTTGGATATTGAGATTTCTGGCTAAGCCATGGAAATTTTCCTCTATTATTCCTTCAAATAGATTTTCCAGTCCACGCGAATTTTCTTCCTCTCCCTCAGGGATACCTATGATCCTTATGTTTGGCCTCTTTACATAATCCCACATTTCTTGTATGCTTTTTTCATGCCTCTTGTTTTTGTGTTCTTTCTCTTCGACTGTTTTATTTAGCACATAGGAGTTGTCTTCTAGCTCTGAAATTCTCTCCTCTGCATGGTCCAGCCTATTCTTAAGGCTTTCCACTGTGTTTTGTAGATCCTTGAATGCTTCTTTCATTTCTAGGATTTCTATTTGATTTTTCCATAATATTTCTATTTCTTTGGAGGATTTTTCATTCATTTCTTGCATTTTTCTTGTGGTTTCATTGTGCTGGGATTCAATTTTCTCTTGAATTTCATTGAGCTTTCTTATAATCCATAAATGAAATTCCTCTTCTGTCATTCTACCCATTTCATTTGAGTTGGTATCCATTGCTGAGGAACTGATGGTTTCTTTTGGGGGTGACTTTTCACTCTGATTTTTCAAGTTCCCTGAGTTCTTTCGCTGGTTTTTTCTCATCTGGCCTCTTGGTCAAGAGCTGGGGGTGTTAGGGCTAGTTTATGGCCCTGTCTCCAGGCCCACAATTCTCATTCCTTGGCAGAGCCAGGGAGAGAAGTGGTGGCCTGTATTGCCTTAGGTGTATTTTAGCAAGTTTGGTGGATCTTGAGTTATCTCTGGCCTGTTGTCTTCTCCTCTTCCTGGTGGAGTGTGGTGAGAATGACCTCCCAGCTTGGGCTCTAAGGTAGTGAATTGTACTTGAGGATGTGAGTCCACAGTTCCCTATTAGCTCAGTATTGTGTTATGTCCATGGCAGACTCTGATTCCCCAGTTGGAGTATGTGAAAGCCCCATGCTTTGGGATGGGCCTTGTAGCTCCTAGGGGTTACTTTGACCCTGCTCCTTTTGAGATGCAGGTAGAAACATAATTTCTTTTGGCTGCAGTGTGAGAGCTGAATTGGGAAAATTCTACACAGCTCAGAGGTTGCTTATGTAGCCGTGTGTGTCTGCCCTTCTGATGTGCATCTCCGCGTGATACTGGTTGATAAGGGGATCTCCAATTGTGCACCCGTTTTCCACCACTACACCCAAAGGCGAGGCAGGTGGCCATCTCTATCCCCAGCAGTCTCCACCGGGGGGATGTTCCCACGGGGAGGGGGGAATAGTGGCCACTGGAAGCGTTCTTGGATGGCGCAAAATTCCCTAATGACGTGGGCAGGGTCATGGAGAGCTGCTCTGGTTCAGCCTGTGGCTCTTGAGGTATTTGGTTGTTATGAGAACCAGCAGTTATACCAAATGAGTAACTATAGCCAGCAACCTTCAAAATGACTGATTTCTGGGGTACAGGAGGGCTGGGACCTGAAGGGCTGGCACTAGGACCAGCACGTAGCGGACTTGTCGGAGGCCAGAGCCGGGATAGCAGAACCAGATGGACGAGCTGCAAGCTGTTTCCAATACACAAAGGTCCTGCCGCTACAGTTCCGGGATCTCGTCCCACATGGAACCCACGGATGCAGCTATCCCGGGCCACCAAAGGCAAAGCCTGTCTCGCCCCAGCGGAAGAGCCCCGGTCCGGGGTGGGGCGGAGCTAAAGATGCGGCTCCCAGCTCCCAGTGGGGGGGGGGGGGCTTTAAAGATGGCTGCCGCCGCCAGTCTGGAGCACAGCCAGGCTCCGATAGCGCCAGGAGCTCAGTTTTTCTCCACCGGCAGTTGCTAGCAGCCTCTAAGGGCGTGTCCTGCTCTCCGTTAAACTCCTGGGCTCAGTCCCGCTGACTTCTAGTGGCGCAGTGCCGGCCTGCGGGTTCCCGCGCACTGTCCCGGGAAGCTGTATCTCGGTCCCCGCCCAGTTCCTCTCCAGCCCTCGGCAATCTCTGTGTATTGCAGCTGAGAGTTTTGTTTGGCTCTCGCAATTGCTTTCTCTCCACAGGGTCTGTTGCCTTGCGCAACTGCTTTGCCCCGACTCTGGGCTTGTCCCTGACTGAGTGGATGGGGAGGTGCATAACCGCTTGGGGGGCAGGTCTCGCTGCGCCAACCTGGTGAGCGCGTCCTTCCCGCGCTCTGGGCTCTACTGTGCTTCGTGCGCCCTCCGATCTTTGTGAAAATTTTGTACCTGTTTTCTTGGGCTGGCGTTGGGCGTTGTTTCTCTGTAATTCACAATGCTATTTTTGGAGTTAGCGGTCCATGCTCGCAGGTAGCTGCTGGTGTTTTTCACCTTCTTCCCAGGGAGCGGTGCTGTGGGAGGACTCTATCAGAGCGCCATTTTTTTTTCTCATGACCAAGTAGATTTTATACCAGGAATTCAACATTGATCTGTCATCTGAAACATAACCACGTGTTTAGTAATTGACCACAATCACAGAATAAAGGAAAAATATCATATAATCATCTCAATAGGTAAAGCAATAACACTTGTAATAATTCAACGCCCATTGATAACAAAAAAACCCACACCTCTTAGCAAGATATTAAGAGTGGAAAATTTCTTCAACTTGATAAAGAGCATTTATAAAAATCCTCAGGAGAGTGCTTTTTACCTAAAATTGAGAATAAGACAAGGATATCTGCTCATACAACTTGTATTCAAAATTGTATGTGACATCCTAGTTAGTTCAACAAGGCTAGATAAATAATAAAAATAATAATAAAAAGAAAGAAAGAAAACTGCCATTATCAGTATGTATAAAATCCTCAGAATCTATAAAAAAGATACTAGGCAATATGTGAATTTAGCAAAGCCACAGTATATAAGGGAAATATAAAAAATTAATTGTATGTCTATATCCCAGCAAGAAATATTTGGAAAATGGATTTTTAAAATGCCATTTTTAAATAGCATCAGAAAACATAAAATAGTCAGGAGCAAATTTAATAAAATATTTGTGAGACATACACAGTGAAAATTGCAATGTATTGTGAAAGACATTAAAGAAGAATTACATAAATGGAGAGATAGACCATGTTAATGAATTGAAAGATTCAATATTGTTAGGCTGGCAATTCTCCCAGATTACCCTATTGATTCAGCACAATCATAATAAAAGACCCAGCAGAAATTTTTTTGTAGAAATTGATGGGTTGATTCTAAAATACGCAGACTTTCAACGAACCTTTAGAATAGTTAATAGAATCTTCAAAATAGAACAAAACGGGAAGACTAAAAATATCTTATCTCAAGACTTCTTCTCAAGCTTGAATAATAGTATAATATTGATATAAATCTAGATATACAATCAGAATTTCTGACTATAAATCTAGATATACATCAGAATATTTATTCTCACGAAACAGAATAGAAAATATGGAAATAGCCCCACCCGTACATGGTCAAATGATTTTCAACAAAGGTGTCAAAATATTTCAATGGGGAAAGTTTAGTCTTTTCTAGAAACGGTGCTGGAACAATTGTATGTTTTGTAGAAAAACAAATGCATCTTACCCATACCTCACAATATTCTCAAAAATTATTTACAAAAAATTCACAATTAAATCATAGAATTAAATATATATTTACAAATAAAAACAGAATGAAAACATAAAATTATCTGAACCTAAGATATCCTTTTGAAGGAAAAAAACCCCACAAAATTATAACACTCCAGGGAAAAAATTATTACAAGGCGAGGATTTCTTAACCAGGATAAAAAAAGGCACTAAGTATATAAGAAAATAAATGATACATTGCAGTATGGCAAAATTCAAAATAGCTGCTTTTCTAAAGGTAATATTAAGAAGATTATACAGCATAATCCTAAGCAGGAGAAAATATGAGGAATATTTGTAAATGGCAAAGTACTTCTATAAGAATACATAAAAACTTTACTACTCAATAACAAGAACAACAAAATAAAAACTAAACAAGATATTTGAACAAACACTTCACAACGGGTGATATACAAATGGCAATAGACACATAAAAAGATGCCCAACATTGTTAGTCATTAGGAAAATACAAACTACATTAGAAGAAATAGGTGTAGGTACGTAATTTGTGGTTCCATGATTTCATAAATATGAGTTTTTCTATGGTAGTCCATTCATTCTGACTGAACAGGTCAGAACATATTAGATGTACCTCAAGATGTATCTCAAGCTAACATGAAAAGTGATGACAGAAATTGTGCAATTGGTAACCAGTAAACAATAATTTAAGGGTTTGATGTCCCTTCATAAGGATTTTCCCAGATTTCCCCATTGCAACTTTCAGGGTCTCATTCCTTCTTAATTAATGCCCTCACTTTAATAGAAGACACCCTGCGAAGTCGGTAATTCAATTTGTTTTGTAATTTAGCTACTCTCAGGATGAGACTTTACATTTAATTTTTGGAAATCTCAGCCCTGAAGCTGCCAAAGTTAAGGGTTTCTTTCAGGTCAGATATAGATGTTCTAAGGCATATATATATATATATATAGAGAGAGAGAGAGAGAGAGAGAGAGAAAGTTTCAGCTGGAAATTTGAAGCTCTTATCCATTTTTTCCCCCCACATTCTCTAGTGCAGTTAGGATCAACTAGCCAATCCCATTATACTCCTTAGTTTGATTTAAATATTTTGAGGTATCAAACACATGGTAGTCTAGAACCTTGCCTTTTATAAGCATCTGTTTAGGAATGTACAATGGCAATATTTTGCATATTTCTATGAACATACCATGCCATGGAATACCAATGCCCTCTTCACCAATGAAAATTTAGTCATCAAGGTCTTTAAATCTAATCAAATTAGAAAACCAATACAAGAAAACCCATAACCAATTCAGAAAATTCATCCTAAGGCTCTATCTTTCTTGAACTCCTTCTGGTACCACTGTTTGTATCAGTCAAAGTCCAGTCAGAGAAACAGAACCAGTTAGAGAGATATATTAAGAGATTTATTGCAAGGATGCAATTATGAGGGGCTGCAAAGGCAAATCCTGAAATCTGAACAAGGTTAAGTAGTATAGGTTGGAACCCTTGGACATAAGCTGAAGCTTCTAGCCAGTGGAATTTCTTTTTCTTCTGGGAAGCCTTGTCTCTGTTCTTAAGGCCTTTTATCTGATTGGAAAAGGCCCACACATATTTCTCAGAATAATCTCCTTAACTTAAAGTTAATTGATTATGCACTTTAATTTATGTCCAGAAAAGTCAAAAGATCAGAATCTGGCTCAAGTTAACATCATCAAAGAGAGAGGGACACAGTATCTTTGAGCTGTGGTATAAAAGTACTTATTTCCCATGAGCCAGAGTATATCCTGAAGAATACAGGTGGAGGGCAAGGGAAATTGAAAGGCTTTTAACCCAAACTGGTGAGGTGAGGTGAGGTTGACATGGTTACACTGAACACAGAGAACCAGAGACTGAGAGGGCTGAAGCCAACTAATTGGGATATGTCCCATACTGGATAACAACTTCAAAATCACCCCACAGAGATTTGTCACATACAGAGGGACAATACTCCAACCATGAAGGTGACTGTGCCTTCTACTCTCCTTAACGATATTTCCAACCGGTGGAGTGAGGAGGGATGTTGTGTCCATGTAGGATGAAGTTCTCAAATCTAGCATTTTGTACATTAAGATGGATTGGACTTTTAAGCATTTTTTAATGACTAAAAAAAATCTATGAAATCTGTTGGAGTTTCATACAGAAGCAAGAGTCCACAGGGCAGACTGAAGGGGCAGTTTTAATAAAAAATTAAATTGTTTCTGCTTGCACATACCAAGTCTACGTCATTCAACAAATAAGTTAAATTCCTAGCAGTAATTAAGTATGGTGTTGTGCAGAAAGTTCTCCTTTCATAAATAGTAAATTCTAAAAAATTATAAAAATAGCAAACAAAATTAAACTTAAAGGCAAAATTTGAGATCAATAAAAATATAAAGGGGAATAGAATATTCACATAGAAAAATTAATTCCATATACTAAAAATACAGAACTATTTTTAGAGAATAAATGTGAAAATTGAAAACTCAAGGATATCATTTTAAACAATAAATATCTAGATGGGTAATTAACAGATCTATATTGCAAAAGAATTCCCAAGGGCTAATGCAGTTTCATTAGAGTTTGAAAATATGCCAAAAACAAGATGGGTGGGGAGTATTTTTAGTTCATTTCTACCCTTACAAGCACCTAAACAATTCTGATAACATGACATTTACCTATGAAGATATGTATGCATTTATAACTTCTTCATAACACTGTTTGTCGTGTCATGAGACTAGAGAATATCATTGTTGATGAACTCTTTAACTTCTTCAAGTGTACATTATACTTTTAAATTTTGTTGTGGTCTTGCTAACTGAATTAGTGTAGTATGAGGCAAGGAAACATTTTATTCCTGTCAATTATGCAGTGACCCCATTAAATGGAAGATATCACCCACCAGCCATTTTTGTGAGGGTTTTGACATTTATTTATGAGGTAATAAAGGATTAGGAGGGTCAGAAAGACATCTTTGCAAGCCTTGCTTCTAACCATTGAGCAGTATGCTAAAGACTACAGTCCTAATTACATCCCAGTTGTAACTGCTCTGGTTAGAGAGCTGTTTCTGCCAGCATAATTGGCTCAAACTTTGACTTCTGAAGAAAGTTTACCTGCTCTCTGGCAAATAAACCTCCACTAACAATGTTTGAATTCCCAACCAAACTGAGCTATATTTCTCAACTTGAACAAAACAGATTTTTCTTTTCAACAACTCATATACATATGAATTAGACACACTTTCTAAATGTCTGTCATCAAGCTTTTCTACAGGCACACAAGTATGAAAGAAGAGCAGGAGAAATGAAATGCAATGCAGTTTTACAGACAATTTGGTAAATTTCTTACTTTGGAAGAATTTTGGAAAATAATGATTTATCTAGATGTTTAGTCATAAAAAGGAACAATCCTTTTTTCAACATAAATGATAAATACAAGATCTTTGAAGACATTATTCATATAGAGATTATTTTAACCTTAGATAAAAACCATATGAAACTGGCATTTTTCTAGGTAAAAACCAGTCAGATATCAGTAATTTTATATAGTTCAACCTAAATATTGTGTAGTTTAGTCTTTTTATCATTGAGTAGTTATTCACACTATTTTAGCTTTATGATATTGTTTCTTCCTTAAAGGATATTTTTCCATAACAATTTGTATTATATTAAAATGATCATATTTGTTGTTTTGGGGAGGCATGTTATTGAAACTCAAGTCATTTTTAATGACTGATTTTTTTAAAAATTCTTGGTCCTCATGACTATTTTTTGCTGGTCTCTCACATTATACAGGGTTGCAGTATGTGACAAAAAATTCTAGCTGACCAGATCCCTTTGAAGATCTGTATTGTTTCTGTAGGTGAAGATGTTAGTCATCATAAAACAATAGTGGGACAAAGAGGCAAATGCAATGTACTGCTTTTCAAGGAGTTTTAGGGAAGACCAGTTCTCATGAAATTCAAAGTCCATGTAAGGATTTCAGTTGTTTTCTCACATGAACCACTTTCACTGCTTGAAGAAGAGTTGCCAGTCAACATGACCTTTAGTTTTGTTTCCTGTATCACTCTGAAGCTTACCTGATACCCAGGAGAAGGGGGAAAGGAAACAAAACAGAACACACAAGTGAGTAACAGATGACTCACAGGACAGACAAACAAGATAGTTGGCTTCAGTTTAGGAGGGGACTTGCCAATGAAATATGCCCACAACGTTGTATGTGCTGCCACCAATAAGGAGTTTCCAAGGGGACCCGGGGGAGGGTGAATATCACTTTCAAAAATATTTTTTAAATAATCTTATTTTTGTTTTCAACTCAATCTTTACCTTTGCTGGTCTTTGATACTATCCTGTGAAAGTATACGGTAAATAACCTATAAAAATAATTTATTGATATGTCTATTAATATCAGTCTTTACCTTTCTGGGACAAGCCCTGTCAAAATGACATGCGATGGACATAGTGATGTGCCTGTGCTGTAGTGACTCATGATTGGAGGCTTATTTTGTTATTTGATTTTTATGTCTGATGGGTGCCTGTTGAACCTGAATGAGTGACTGAAAATGACAGGAAGAGCAACTCAGTGCCTAGCATGTCAATGGTAGGTTGCACAGCACCTCGGTCCAGGAGTACCTGTGCAGGTGTGAATCTTGATGTGGTGGTGGCACGAGCCTGCCACAACGTGTATTTACCTCTCGTCAATATGGTTTTCAAATACCTGATTTATCACTTTGACATTTGACAGAGCAAAGGAAAAAAATAAAAAAGCAAAATTCAGTGACAGCTAACAACTTTCTCTTCCTTCAAAGATTTTGTAGGTTTGCCTGAGAATTGAATATCAGCTATTTGACTGCTAATTAGAACTGCTATTTGAGCACTACAAAATCAAATCAAACATAATCTGGTTTATGTCACCTCATGTTTGCAGTGGTAGGAAAAAATCATCAATTTATTTCAATTAATGAATAACTGCCTCAAGGACTATGGAATGATTTGCCTCAAAGAAGACGACTTTAAATATATTCTAATTCCAGCTTTTTTTTTTTTTTTGTCATACTACAGAGTAGTAATACATTTAAATTCTTACGTTTGCAAACATACAAAAGTCAGGTGCAATGGGCTGAATGTTTATGACTCCCAAATATTGTATGTTGAAATCCCAGCCCCCAAGGTTATGGTATTAAGAGGTGGGGCCTTTGGGAGGTGATTAGGTCCCTTATGTGGGATTAGTGCCCTTACAGAGGAGACCCCAGAGAGATCCCTTGCCCCTTCCACCATGCGAGATTATAGCATGAAGAGGGGGCTCTCACCAGATGCTGAACCTCCTTATGCCTTGATGTTGAACTTCCCAGCCTTCCCAGCATTGTAACAAATACATTTCTGTTGCTTATAAACCATCTAGCTAATGGTATTTTGTTACAGCAGCTGGAACAGATCAAGACATCAGGCTTTCCTCAGCAGTCCTCCTTAACTAAAATTAGTTTAGACAGAATGCCATTTATACTGAAAATCAAGCATGGAAACAATATTTGGTATTTGGTTTGCTGACATTAGATAAGTACTTGAGGTATTTTAAAGATAAATTAATATGAAGAACTTGACACCCTTTCTTTATGTTTTTCCTAGCCCTTTTGTTGAAGAACAGATCATTATGAAAACTGCATTTATGTCCAAACACATTCTAAACACAGACAGCCATGTTAATCCCTTAAGAGAAACCTCAGAAACTTCACTGGAAATGATTAAATTATATTTGAAGATAGTTAAAATATGCTGTATTAACACTGCCAGAGACTAATTACACCCCTTAGATTTTTTAAAGATAATTTTATTTTACCCAGTTCTTTGTTTAGGAGTAGAGGTATATAATTTTCTTTGTTGATGGTTCATAAAACAATAAATATAATTTTAAAAAATATCTCTTTTTTATAATTACATTTTTTCTTATTTCTCATTTTTCCATGTTATTACTTTAATTTCACATGTATGGTTAGGCATAGAAATGTTACCTTTTAGCCATTCATTTATTAGTGTTGATCATTTAGTGTGTATAAGGCATTATGAGGTTCTAGTCTTTGATATATATGACTTGCTAGTCTGATATATGTTTTCCTCAGTAATTCACTCAATATTTTAATTTAACATATGGTATAATTTTTTTCTATAGGTTTCCACTTTGTCTTTAGCCATCTTTTTTTTTTTAAATTTCAGAATATTACTGGGGTACAAATGTTTTGGTTACATGGATTGCTTTTGTATTGCTTGAGTCAAAGTTATAAGGGTGCCCATCACCCAGATAGTGTACATTGTACCCATCAACTATGATTTCACCCATCCCCTTCTCTTCCCCACCACCTGCATGATTTCCGTTGAGTTTTACTTCCATCTGTGCACATGAGTGCTGATTGGTTAGTTCCAATTTAATAGTGAGTATATGTGGTGTTTGTTTTTCCATTCTTGTGATATTTCACTTAGGAGGATGGTCTCCAGTTCCATCTAGATTGTTGCAAAAGGTATTAATTCATTTTTTATGGCTGAGTAATACTCTGTGGTATATATATACCACATTTTATTAATCCACTCATGAATTGATGGACACTTTTGATAAAAGCCATTCTCACTGGAGTTAGGTGATATCTCACTGTGGTTTTGATTTGCATTTCTCTGATGGTTAGTGACATTGAGCATTTTTTCATATGTTTATTGGCCATTTGTTATCTTCTTTTGAAAAGCTTCTATTCATGTCTTTGTCCACTTTTTAATGGGGTTGTTTGAATTTTTTCTTGCTGATTTGCTTGAGTTCTTTGTAGATCCTGGTTATTAGCCTTTTATCAGATGTATAGCATGCTAATATTTTCTCCCCTTCTGTAGATTGTCTATTTGACCTGTGCATTGTTTCCTTGGCGGTGCAGAAGCTTTTTAATTTAATCAAGTCCATTTATTTATTTTTGGTGTTGCTGTAATTGCCCTGGGGGTCTTCTTCATAAATTCTTTGCCTAGGCTGACTTCTAGAAGAGGTTTGCCAACATTTTCTTGTAGAATTCTTATGGTTTCATGTCTTAGATTTAAGTCTGTTATCCATCTTGAATTGATTTTTGTGGGTGGTGAAAGATATAGATCGTGTTTCAATCTTTTACATGTGGCTGTCCAATTTTCCCAGCACCATTTATTGAATAGGGATTCTTTTCCCCAGTGTATATTGTTTTTAGCCATCTTTAACCCTTTTTTCAGCTTTTTTAATAATAAAAGCCATCATTTGTTGAGACAGAGACTTTGTTATGTGCTCTATATGCAAAATTCTTTTTATTCTTCTAATAGTCCTGGGAGGTAGATACCATTATAGTCTCTATTTCATGGATCAGGCACAGAGATGTTAAGTTATTTGCCCAAGACCACCTAGCTAGCAAGTAGCAACACTAGAATTTTGAAACAAGGCTATCAGACTCTTGACCGCTACACTGTTTGCCTCCCAGAACATCATGTATTGTAGTGTTATAGGTCTCACTAATTAATTGCCTAACCCCATAGAATTTTCTACATAAAGAATATCAGAGCAATGATCTGTTTTTCCTGCTCCCTTTTCTCCATCATCTGTCATATGCTACATTCCCTCAGGATTTTATTTCAATATTCTCAATTAACCAACACGAAATTGTTCATCACAACTTACAGTCTAAAGGGGTAAGACATTTTCATTTACACAAGAGTGTCTTGAAAATAATTACTTAGCATAAATGACTGATTTTAACAGAAATAAATCATGTGGGGCTCTCCAAAAAAAGATATTGTGTTCATGGAAACCTTGGAGAAATATCATATTATGATGGCAACTGCTTACTTCAGTTTTATACTAAAACTATATAAAATTCATCTCTTCACCTCTGACTTAACCAAAATACTGAGATAAAAGAATTATTCTTTTTTAGCTATTTAGTAACAAATGAAAATATTGAGATTCAAAAGGTCAGTTTATGTGAGTCATAGGCTTTTTGTAAAATTTAAATAGATATGTTTGTGCAAGAAGAGAGGAAACACATACTAAATAATGATTATATATTTTTCTGTCTTTTTCTCTCATTCTATCTACCAATTAAATATCCTTTTTTCTTATTTCTCACTTTAAATGCTATGACTTTAATATCTACTAACTGACATAATGATCCTTATAGTAATATCTCATCTTCTCTCTACCTATGCAGTCTTATTTCTATAGAATCCCCAAATTAATGTATCCCAATAGATTCCCAGTCCTCCCAACCATTTCCTCATCTATTCCATTCTTACCTACTCCTCCCTGCCCTTGTCTATTACCATCTTTTACCTTAATTTTAATAATATCCTCCTTATTGACTCCCTGCTTTTAGCCACTCAGACCATCAATCAATCATTGATCACACTAGCTACAAATTATCTTTGCAAACACAGATGTTATTGACACTGGCATGGACCACTGCTGGCTATGGTGGAGAGGGTTCTTGACCTCCACTCAGGAAGGAATTCAAGCTCAGCGTCACAAGCAAGAGAAAGGAATTTAAATACGAAGTATAAGCAGAAGCAGGTTTATTGAAAGGAAAGTACATTCTTACACAAAAGAAGTATTGGACTGACCCAGAGAGAAACAGCGTTAGTGTCTGTTCTTTTATATTAAATCTTAATGTTATGCTAAACTGGGGGCAGAATATTAATGGGCTTTCTGGGAAAGAGGTGGAGAGTTCCTAGAATTAGGAATATTCCCCTTTCTTGACCTTATAGGGTAACTTCCAGGAGTTGCCATGGCATTTGTAAACTGTCATGGCACTGGTGGGTATGATTTTTACTATGTTAATGAGGGTAGTTCACTTAGGGACATTGTCACCTCAATTGTGAACATGCCCCAATTAAAGGAATTCTCCCTTTTACCTTAGATAAAGAAGTTGTGGTTAAAGTAAAATAACTAAAGGGTCCCTATTGGTTATATTTATCTTAGCTAAGCATATTCATATTCTTGTGACTTTCTTATCCTGCTGGCCTTCTCCTTCTCACCCCTGCCCTAACTGCCTGCTGGGTTTCTGACTCTTGTCTCATTATCATGTCACCCATCTTCTCCAAATCAAGTCCAAATTCCTCCATGGAACAACAAATACAGAGTTATTCTGCTTAGTCCCTTCCCTAGTTCTTTCACATTTACCAAGATCACACCAAAGTATACTGCATCAAATTAATGTTTTTTTCTTAAAAGTCATAAAGTATATAATTTTTTTCCTTCCTATGAAAAGTCTTTGTAAAGATTTGGCTGTAGAATTCCTAAAATAGCTTACTTATTTATGTTTACCATTTTTGTGACACCATAGACCTTTATGAAAAGTAGTTCTCCTTCAGTATGTAGAACATATTCACAGTAGAATTTCAAGTGTAAAGCGAAGAGCACATATGCAAAATAAGAATGGAAACAGAGTGAGATTCCTGAAATAGATTAAACAACATGGGAAATCTAAGCTCTTTCAAAAACAACTGCAAGTTCTAGTTCAAAATTAAAAATTGAGCAAAAATGTCTACATTTCCTCTCAAAACCACATTGAAGGTATAGTGTTTGATTAAAAAAATGTATAAACTTCTGGGTTCATCCCTTCCCCAAGATGGCAGCAACTGAGGACAAGGTACTGCAGCCACAGCTCCTGGAGCCTTTCAAAACAGCAAGCAGGTTCTGGCTGCAGTGGAAGTAGCATTTGAACTTGCCAGTTCTCAGATGATCCAAGATAAGGTCGGGGGGCTGAATATTATTAAGAAGGCTGTGAAAATGTTACCATAATTCAACCTGTTCAATCAAAATCAAAATTTGGAGGAGAGGTCTTCCACCAATCTAAAGT
The DNA here is from genome assembly GCA_023783475.1 of Daubentonia madagascariensis. Lineage (NCBI taxonomy): Eukaryota > Metazoa > Chordata > Mammalia > Primates > Daubentoniidae > Daubentonia > Daubentonia madagascariensis. The sequence goes on along the minus strand of JAKFHU010001569.1, from coordinate 41,668,198 downwards.
ACCTAATTAGGCCAGCATTCCAAGTAACCATCATCGTAAAATGAGTTATTTTCAGCAAGTATCTAGATCATTTGCAATTGTTTTGTAATGCTTTGTAGAACACTATATAATAGTACCGTGCCAGCATTATCATATGGGATAATTTGAGCTGCTCAAAACCAAGAACACTCAGCTGAAATGAGAACTGCTGGTGTACCCATGGTGTCACATTCAAACCTCATTAATATGGCATCTCAGAGATAACAGGGGGATTACAAAAAGAGACACATATTGTTTTACTCCTCATAGAATGAGTTAGGAAAAACTTTCTCCTTTAATTATTTGGAAAAATTTGAGGAAAATTGGTGTTAATTTGTCTTTATAAGTTTGGTAGAATGTGGCAATTAGGCCATCTAGTCCTGGGCTTTTCTTTGTTGGGAGATTTTTTATTAAATATTACTGATCAATCTAGTCATTCATACTGGTCTATTGAGATTTTTTATTTCTTCCTGATTCAGTCTTGGCAGGTTGCATTTGTCCAGAAATTTATCCATTTACTGTAGGCTTTCCAGTTTGTTACCATATAGTTGTTCATAATAGTCTCTGGCGATCTTTTGCATTTCTGTGGTACCAGTTGTTATGTCTCCTTTTAGTTTCTGATTTTGTTTATTGGGTCTTCTCTTTTTTTTCCTGGTTAGTCTAGCTAGTGGTTTTTCAATTTTGTTTATCTTTTCAAAATATCAACTTTTCATTTCATTGATGCTTTGTATTTTTTTAGTCTCTATTTTGTTTATTTCTGCTCTGATCTTTATTATTTTTTCCTTCTATTAATTTTGGGTTTGATTTGTTTTTGCTTTTCTAGTTTCCTGAGTTGTATCTTTATGTTATTTATCTGAAATTGTTCTACTTTTCTGATGTAGGCATTTATTGCTATAAGCTTTCCTCTCAGTACTGCTTTTACTGTATCCCTTAGGTTTTTGTATGTTATGTATCCATTTTCATTTGTTTCAAGAAATTTTTTATTTCCTTCTTAATCTCTTCATTGACTCAATGATTATTCATGAGCATATTCTTTAATTCCAAAGTATTGTTATTGTTTCCAAAGTTCCTCTTATTACTGATTTCTGGTTTTATTACATTGTGGTCTGAAAAGATGTTTGTTACGATTTTAATTTTTAAAAATTTCTTGAGACTTGTTTTGTGACCTAACATACAGTCTATCCCGGATAATTTTCCATATGCTGATGAGCAGAACATGTGTTCTGCAGCTATTTGATAAAGTATTCTGTAATGTCTGTTAGATCCATTTGGCCTAAAGTGCAGTTTAAATCCCATGCTTTTTTTTTTGTTGTTGATTTTCTGTCTAGATGATCTGTCTAATGCTGAGAGTGAGACAGCATTGAATTCCCCAGCTGTTATTGTACTGTAGTCTATCTATCCCTTTAGACCTAATAATATTTGCTTTATATATCTGGGTGCTCTGGCTTTGGGTGTTTGTTAAATAGGTTTTCTGTGCCTTTGGTCTTTTCACCTTCTGGAACACCCAAAATTCATTTATTTGGTGTCCCAAAGTCAAAGTGTCCCATATGCCACATAGGCTTTGTTCATTTTTTTTCAATTTTTTTTTCATTTTTTTCTGATTGGGTTATTTCAAAAGACTTGCCTTCAAGTTCTGAGATTCTTTTTCTACTTGCTCGTATCTATTGTTGAAGTTCTCAAAAAAATTTTTTATTTCATTCATGAATTCTTAAATTCCAGATTTATGTTTGATTCTTTTTTTGTGCTCTCTCTCTCTCGTGAATTTCTCATTCATATCCTGAATTATTTTTCTAATTTGTTTTTATTATTTAATCTGTGTTCTGTTTTATCTTACTGAGTTTCTTTAATATCATTATTTTGAATTCTTTCTCTGAGATTTCATAAATTTTTTTTCATTGGAATCTGTTGCTGGAGAATTATTGTGTTTCTTTGAAAGTGTCATATTTCTTTGTTTTTTCATGTTTCTTGTGTCCTTACATTGATATCTGCACATCTGGTGTACCCATTGCTTCTTCCAAATTTCTGGATTGGCTCTTGTAGGGTAAGACTTTTTCCTGTAGATGTGTCTAAGGTGTTGGTTGGGTAGGATACTTTAGCTTTGATTCTGGTTGCATGTAGTGGTGTAGTTTATAGCCAAAGGAGTCACTGGCTGTAAACAGTGTCAATGGTGTTTGTGATTTCCTCAGTGGCTTAGGCTATAGTTGGTAGTGGCTGTTGTGGTGAGGTTTTTCTGGAAACAGGGATGCCAGGTGGGCCAGTCCTCAAGCTCCAGTGGTTGCAGCTGTGGGCTGAGCATTCCTGTCGTTGGGCCCCTGGTCTGCATATATGAGTACCAATGTTAACAGGTCCACATGGGGCAATTCTTGGGCCTCCAGGTGGCTTGACTAAGTGCCAGCAGTGAGCCAGGTGGGTGGGTGGGTCATCACTTCCCTGGGTAGTGTGTGTGGCATAGGTGATGACAGTAGCAGTGGTGGGACAAACTTTGGGCTCTGAAGCTGTAAGCGTTGGTATTAGCAGTGGCTGTGATGTGCTAGGAAGGCCGGTTCCCAAGTCTCAGGGTATTGTCCATGAGTGGCTACTGGCTGTGGCAATAGCAGTAGGCTGGGTGGGCCCATCCTCAGGTCCCCAGGAGGGGTTCACAGATGTCAGCTGTGGTGGAAAGGGTGAGACAATCCCCAAGCTCCCAGGCAGGTGCTTGGGCACTGAGGAGGGGTGGTGCCAGGATAGGTGGGCCTGTCATCAGGGTCCCCAGTGGTGCATATGGGTACTAGCTGTAGTGGGCAGGATAGAGTGATCCCCAGATGCAGGCAAGTGCTCCAGCTGCAGCAGCAGCAGTAATGGACAAGGGGAGCCTGTCCTCAGGGCATGTACAGGTGCACTGCCACCCTGCTGCTGGAGTGAGCAGAGTTGCTGACAGTGGCTACAGCCATAGGCAGACAGTTCTCAGGCTCTTGGGGGCAAATACTCTGGTCTCTGGTGGCAGTGGTAGAAGTGGCAGCAGTGGGGAAAAACCAGACCTCAGGACATATGCAAGTGCTCTACAGCAGCTTTGCTGCTGGCAGGGGTTGGAGGTGGTGTTGCTCCCAGTGGTGCTCACTCTTGTGTCTGAGAAAGCCTGTCCTTGGGGCCTGTGTGTAGCAGCCTTACTGCTGGGGGGGTGGGGTTGCTATCTGTGGTAGCCCTCCCAGGCATGTGGTTCTCAGGCTCTGGGGAGCACATATTTATGCTCCCTTTGTCCCAGGGGCAGCCTCCCTGGTGTGCTGCATCGTCTGTTCCCAAGGGTGCAGGACACGAAGTGTGCCAGAGTGTTGGGGACCCTGCTACTACATGGGGTCCCACCTGTGGCAAATTGCTGCAGCCCTTGGGTGGATCCGGGGGGGGGGGATGTCAGTGGGGATCCAGGGATGTGGAGATGCAGGGGTTATTGAGCCCCAGGGCAAGATGCAGTCTGGTGGGAGCTGGGCCCTCAAAATGACGCCATGATGCACCTGCTTAGGACTGGAAGTGGGGTTGAAATCCCACATGAGCTGCCTTTCTGGAGACACTTGCATGGTCTCTAAGCATCTCCCAGTGCTATTCTCTGAGCCTGTGAGGGCTCTCCCATGGCTTAGGATTACAGGAGTCCACAGTGGGAATGTGGACTGCCGGGGCTCTCTCACCCTTTCCACACATTGGGGAGCCTGTCTGGGCTTCCAGCTGATCCCTGCTGAGCTGGCTGCCTCGCTTCCCTCTCCTGTGCTGCAGGTGTTTCCTGTCACTTCTCTGTTAAATTCCAGTGTTCTCTCTTAGATGTTTATTTGAAGTGTGATTGTCTACTTGGTATTTTGATTCTTCTTTGTAGAGGAGATAAGTGTTGGATGCTTCTCTTCAGCCATCTTGAAGCCCTTCCCTAATGGTATATTTTAAATGTGTAAGGAAAGTTAGATATTTTTTAAAAATCCTATTGTCAAAGGAAAACAATCACTTTATTGTAAAAATAACTAAGATTTTTGTGTATATGCACACACACGTATATATAAAATATTCAGTCATGCTTCATTTAATGACAGAGATGCATTCTGAGAAATGCATCTTTAGATGATTTTGTTGTGCAAACATGAATGTACTTACATGAACCTAGATAGTATAGCCTAGGACACACCTAGACTCTAGGTATAGCCCATTGCTCATATGCTATAAATCTGTACAACATATTACTGTAGTGAATACTGTAAGCAATTGTAACACAATGGGTGTGTATCTAAACATAGCTAACCATAGAAAAGTTACAGTATAATACAGTATTATAATATTATGGATCCATTGTCTTATAGGCAGTCCATCATTAAAACATCATTATACCACACATGACAGTATATAGGAAGCTGTTCTGCATTTGATATTGGCTTATAAGAATTCCCTACACACACATTTATATCAATAATTACAGAAATTAAATAATTCCTATTTAACAGAATCTGAACAAAGAGACATTGAAGTTGGTTTTATTAATATCAAAATTAATTCTCATAATTAACTATAAGTAAAACAGAGATGGGCACATTAATAGCGATGAAAGACAGTGAGAATCTGGAAGAAGATATAATTTGTTGTGGCTTTTATTTATATTAATTTTTTAATCTTTCCTGTAATATAAAATTCTTAAACTTTTCATACTTCACCATAGCAGAAATTAGGGTGAAAATTACTTCATATCTCAAGTTAAAACTTTTACTTCTTGACTATACCTTGTGCATTATCTTTATGTACTAGTAATGGAAGTCCTTAGCAAGATCCTGGTCCTCAGTGTTTTGCGTGTTATATACCATATTAGCGGCTGCATTGTAGGGAAACCACATTTTTTGTATACTTGGACTGAAGCAACTATAATGGTAATTTTTCAGTATTAGTATTTTGACACCAACAAAGATGAAAATCAGATTCTTACTCTTTTCCTTTTACATATTCAGTCTGTTCTACACATGCATTTCTTTTCTTATACTATGTAGAAAAACAATTGACTCCACAATTGCATAGAGATATAAAAAGAAAATATCTGGGAATGCAAGGGTCATCATTATTTCTTAAAACATTTGATTTTAGAAGATTTTTAATTGTGTTTTAATGTAGTTTGTTGAGATAATATACATTCAAGACAGTGCTGAGATAATTTTAATAGTAATTGTACATTAAAATTGATTTTTTAAAAATTTTCCCCATTCATTTATTTATTGCCAACATCCAGAAAATATTTTAATGTTTCATACTAAGAGATCTTTTTGGCTTCTATTGTTTTATATTTTTGCTTCTGAGACTTCCTTATCTCTAAACTACCCCTGATCTAGTAAAACCACATTACTCATTGTCAGTGCTGGAGTCAGTCCACACTTTTATAGAGGTATGCTCGCCATTAAGCATAGTATATACGAGAAAGATTTCATTTAACCAAAAGTTTATTTAGCCGGGGGTTATCCTCTTTACAGAAATGTTCGGCAATTTGTAAATTAATATTCACTATTTCTTTGTGTAGCTTGCATCCTATTGAGTTTAACGTATTATTTCATTGCAAAGAATTTTTTTCACACTTTTTTGGGGGATATTTTCCACTATAAATCCAGCAGGTCGTTTACCTAAAGGCAGATCTTTACTCATTCATCTTTACTCCATGCATAATTATATTGTTGAAGTTTTAAGGATGTAATTTTGCAAAGTTGATGGGCATCCTGATATTGACATTTCATTTGCTAAAGGCAGCTAAAATTTGACTGTAAACCTTTCTGGACCGTACTAAAGTGCCATGTACCATTATATAAAAGAATAGAGCAAAAGTGTTCTAAAAATTATGTTTGGCATTTTTTTTTCCATCAGAACAGTGAAAAGAAAGCTATTTCATCTCTCTGAGGCTGTTTATACACTCATTGTCCTCATTCATGTAACTAAATTATCTTTCTCTTTCTTGTCAGTCTTTATATTATAATATATATTTATTGACAATCAATTCAATAATTATTTATTGGTATACCAACTATTTATTATGCATTAATCTGGGGACTAGATTTACAACGATAATCCTGGATTCGAGGAATTATATAGCTGGGCAGATATGGAAGTAAAAGGTCATGTAGTACAATGTGGTAAAAGTAATAACTGCAGTAGGACTAGAGAGATGTGGGAGCAAAAAGAGGCCTAGAGGGGTTTCAGAAAACTTCATAGAGCAGGTGATGTTGGACTGGACTTGACACATGAACAACAGATTCTTGCTCCTGTTTTTGTTTGTTTTGGTTAATTTTCCTTAGGCCACTATTTCCAAAAGTATAATCCAAGGACCACATGATCAAAATTAATCAAAGTGTTATTAATAATGCAGTTAATAAAAACTTTTATTCAATAGCTATGGTACTGTATATAGAATTACTGTTTTAGAACTTCTCAGGTGATTTATTTTATCATGATACAATTTGCCATGGAAACAAGAAAAAAATGATTTCCTCTTGCATCTTAATTACTATCATCTTCATGATCATATTGTCTACTACTATCATCTCCAAATTGTGTTAATAAGAACACAGAGTTAGATGTTGCTGTGATGTATTGATACCCAACAAAGCATGGTTTACTAGTTTACTTGGAGATAAATCAGATTCAATGAGCCAAGGATCCTGGGATTGGTGGGTACTTTATAGGTCAAAGAAGTTCAAGGTCCCATCAAATCCTGTCTGCAACGCCCTACCTTGTGGTCATCCAACCTGTGCCATGTCTTTGCCCACTACCTGGAATATATGTGAACCATCACCTACTGCCTGATATTTGCTCATATTTCACATCCAGCCCCAAGTGACTCCTCTAAGCATTCATAAGTGATTCCAGTCGTGTAGAACTTCCATTTCTTTCTGTTGTGCCATCACCAGACATACCCTCGCTACTATACTTAACACACTACATTGCAAATTTTGTTGTCAAGCCTGCACTAAACTCCTTGAGGGTAGAAACTGTTCTAATTCTTCTTATTATTATTATTTGCTTAAGGCTGTGCCTTATTTCTGCTGTACAAAAACATGCTGTAAGTTTATTTGAAATGAAATTTTAAGAAATCTTAAAATAGTATGTTAATCAATCAGTCACTAATATATTGATACTGATGATAATTTTATTCACACAAAAGTCTAAAGATTGAAGGTAGTTTCAGGTTGAAAAATATTAGAATCTTATGAATAAAACAAAAAATCAAAGTGATATAAAAAAGATGAAATTTAAAGAGACTATCTATACAAGAAAAATGTAGGTTTTCTTTCCAATTTTTTTTAAGTAATAAACAGACAAATTCTTTTATTAAGTGAAAAACGGATTATTAAGATATACTTAATTTTTCCACTTAAGGTAACAATGCAGAATTTTGGTTTTCAAATCAAATAAATATAATTGTTAGAAATATCTTGTATATAAAATATTAATGTAATGTACAGTATACAATTCCAAGACAAATGATTAATTTATGTTGTAGGTTCTTGGGTTTTGTGTGTGTGTGTAGTGAAAGTTTTTCAGTTACATAATGCTGATGGAATTTGGTTTGTGGAATCTGATTTGGGGACCATTTTCTAAGCAGTAAAATAAGAAAAATAATTACAGAAACTGTATGGCTGTTCTTATTGATGGCTGTTTTCTCAAGAGAACAATCCAGTCCTGGAGCCATAGTCTCCCACAGATACACATGAATTCTGTAGACAACCCAGAACTGCTTTAACAGTTTATTCCCTCTTGGTGTCTCAGATAATTAGTAGTAGGTAAAATCAATAGTCATTTCCCCATGGTATATTATTGCAATGACAATAAAACGATCCTTTTCATTATATTTACCACACTGTTCTTTCAATTTGGTACCTTGGTCCAAAGGCTCTAGACAATCTGAAGAACATAATTATGAAATAATATAAACAACAAAATACAATATTTAGTGCCCATTAAAATGTGAAAATTTCATACATGGTTATAGTTAGATGACACATTGCTGAGCCAGAATTAATATTCAAAATATAAGTTGTGCCTTCTAAAGATTTGTGACAATCTGACGTGAAGAAATGATGCAATAAGATAACAATTGACCAAGTGCTTCAAAATAATGAGCCAAGCTTTTTCCAGAAAGCCCAGGGCAAGCAGAGGTCAAGCCTGCCTGGAGATGCTAATAATGAGGAAATAGCTAATTCTTATCTGATTCATTATCCAGACACAAAATTCCCTGTGAGAAGCTCCATTAAACACAATGCATGTTGACTTTTCCCCCAAAATCCGCCTCCCGAGAAACGACCAAGAGTCTCTCAATTTGAGATTACAAAAAAGTAAAAAATAAAAATAAAAAAAAGAAAGGAAATTTTTTAAAAGGCAAAAAACATTCTCACAAGTGCCTTTATGTGAAGTTTGAGGTCGGCTTTAAGCTATCCCAGAAATCTTTACATTAGTGACGTTCAGAATGTGTAAACTTTGCTGTGTGAGTGCACTGACATAATCTCCTATCTCCTGTTCTCTCACTAAACTTTATCATTCCTTAACTCCCACTCAGCACGTGGGGCTCCTGGGTATGGTCTTGATTTTCCTTTTTCTTTTGAGAGCAAGTGAAAAAGTGAAACTCACAACCTTTATCTTAAATAGAGTTATATAAGGAAGAATAGAAAGTTACTCAAACTTTACCAATATATTGAAAGGTGGTGGGTTAAAATTATTTCTCAGATCATTCTATAGGCTTCAAATGTCAAATTGGCAGGTCATCAATTCCAAAGCTTCACTTCATTGACATTTTTGTGGAAAGTACCTGATAATTTTTTTCCCTGGGGTTAATCCTCTGTCAGAGAACACCCCAGTCCCCTCTAATCAGGCAAATTTGTATAGAATGTTCTTTCTTCTGTGAAATGTGATATACAAAATGGCATCACTCTGGTTCAGAGCTCTAAAATGGAGGTGGGAAGCCATTCTAAGAAGGACTAACTGCATGACCAGTAACCTTGCAAAAAACAAAAACTAAAACTAAACAGGAACATGCCTTGAACCTTTGAACTAGGCTGAACTGCAGTGATCACAGCTTTGGAAAACAGCTGAATTTCGCCAGTGATACAACTACTGAAGAGTAACAACCAATGAACTATGGACTCATGTACTAAGCCAGCTGCCTCCAGTGACAGTCTTTCAAAACAATTTGTGTAATCATCCTTAGCTTCCTTTTAAATCCCTACACCCCTCCCTCTCTTCAGAACACGATTTGGCTTCTAGCTGTATCTATGTCTCCAGAATTATAATCCTAAAACCCCAGTGAATTTCGTTTCTTACCACTTTGCAGTTTGTTTTTTTGCCTCTTCTTGGCTGACATTTCATTGCTAGTGAGTGAGTGATAGATGATTCTCAATTTAGATCTATCAAACATTTGATTGTCTTCCTCAGTGACATCAGTTGTCTGGCCAAGATTGTGTGATCACTCTCACCACTCAGAGGTGACTTCTTTTGACAGATGGACAGGCAGAGTAGAAGGTAGCTTTACAACACCTGTGATTCTATTGTGTGTCAGACTCAACCTGCAGGCTGGCACCAGATGAAGGCAAACATGTGAAAGACATCTCTCGCTAAAGTGTCCTCAGATCACTTGCTCTGCTGGTTCATTTGTTGTTTCATGTCACTCATTGGCTTTGAATGTTTCTAATTTTTGCCTGCTGAGACTAAAGTTCAGGGAGGAGCCCTATCTTTGATGTCCTGGAATCTTACTAGAACTGAGCATTTGTGAGGCTATGAAAAGGCCAGCTACACAGGTGGTCAGAAGACACATGTAACTCATTTCACACATTGTTTGTGTCCATCAGAGAATTTTTTTCACTTAGCTAAATTCCTTTATGGAACTAAAAGACTCACTGACTAATAATCAAATATACGATCCTTGAAATAAGAATAACATGTATTTTTTAATTGTCATAAATATAATAATTTGAAGGAAAGGACTAAATAGAATCTGCTGGTTCTAATTCTGGATAAAGAATCCAGACTGTTCAAAATTACAGAGGCACAGCTCAGAGGGGCCCTGCTACTCCACCCCAGATTACACAGTGAGAACGAATTCAACTACACAGGGCTATTGCATCGTCCTGAATCTCGGTTTACTACAGCATAATATTTGTATTTTGTTCTTTTCAATGTCATCATCAGATAGTTCTAATTTCTCTAAGTCCATGACTAGAAAAATTTAACTGTCATCAATAGTCACATGAATCAATTCTTTTTTTATAATTGTGCACTGCTCTTATGAATTAAAGAAAATGTTTATTAAGTTTCTATCTTGTTCAATATATTGCACTATGTGTTAGTGTAATGCAAAGATGAATATGACAAAACATGTCTTAAACTAAAATTATAGTGCCATATCAAGCTGGAAAATACTTTAATGTGTATCTATATGTATAACAATCACAAAAATATGTTAAGTATGTTCAGAAACAGAAATATACCTGTTAGTTTTATAATATTATGTAAATTACAAAATATATTTTATTTACATCAAGAGGGTTTTTGTTATTGTCTCCTGATTTAATTATATATAAGAAAGAAAGAATTTCATTATAAATTCAAGACATTGTGCAAGGTTTCTGTCTTGTTTAAAGACTTGAAGGAAACATAGGCTGGAAGTTGCAAGGAGAAGGGCAGTGGGTACCCAGAATCCCCACCTTTTGGCGTCCTGCAGAGAAGTGTGCTTGCTCCAGGGCAGAGCTAGAGGAACTGTGCTTCAGTAGGATTATTTTACACAGGGTGTAGTAGTGAATCCTGCTGGTACTCTGCAGATCTTTTCAGATGTGTTTTACCATTTCTTTGCTCCCCTTCTCCACCTTCAGTGTGCTTTTTTCTTCTTCCAGTCCATATCTGAGACTCCTGTCAATCACACAACCCTTGGGGCTACTAGAGTTGTTTTCCCAGAAGCACAAAGAACAAAAAGTACTCGGGAGGTCATATCCCGCCACACTCCTCACCTTCCCTACCCAATGACTAACAGCTGTGAGCTTCTGAAAGTTCAGCTCTCTTGCCTTTGTGCAGGACAAATCTAAGAAGTAACTCCAGAGTTTCCCTGTGGAATCAGGGTAAAGCTACTTTTCTCCAGACTTTACCTGGAATCACTCCTTTGCTTGGCTTATTCTAATTCCCTGATTTGCATTTCTCACTCCTTTACATGTTTCTCCAGGAAGACTTCTATAGTCAATTACTTGAACAAGATAATCTTTAACCCAAGTCAGGATTTATTTCTAGATAACTTGACCTCAAATGTGGGGCAAGTGTGAAACTTACACCAACAAATTTATTTGCTCACCAGGCTATCTGACTTTAGTGTCAGCAGTTTTCAGTTGTGAGACAGCAGCTGCTAAGAACTTGAAAATCTGGGGAACCCATGGGAGGTTAGGTGGGCATATTAGTTATCTATTGCTGCATAACAAATTACCCCCAAACTTAACAATTTGAAAAATGAACATTTATAATCTCATCATGTGTGTGTATCAGGAATCCCAGAACAATTTAGCTGGGTCCTCTTCTTCAGGGTCCCCCACAAGGCTATAATCAAGGTATCAGTCACAGCTGCTGTCACCTTAAGGTTTAACTAAAGTAGGGTCCACTTCCACGCTCTCTCAGAGGCTGTTGGCAGGATTCAGTCCCTTTTGGGCTGTTGGTCTTATTTCCTTGCCAGCTGTTGGGCAGAGGTTGCTCTCAGTTCTTTGCCACTTGAACCTCCTCAACATACTTGAGCAAAGTGAAAAAGATGAGAAGGAAAGAGAGAGCAAGAGAGAGTCCCAGTAAAAAATAGAGTGAGCGAGCTAGGGAGTCACAGCCTTTTGCAATCTGATCATGGAAGTGATATCTCATCACTTTTGCCATATTCTTTTGGTTGGAAGCAAGCCACTAGGTGCAATCCACACTCAAAGGAAGGAGATTACACAAGAGCATGAACACAAGGAGGTGGGATGTGGGACTCTTCTTCTGGAGTCTACATTCTTCTAGGCAGCCTGACATAAGCATCTGGGGCTGTTTTGGGGGAGTCTTGCTTGTCACTCCAGTTTCCTTTCATTAAAATTTTAATGTATACCTCAGTGATCTTATTCATAAGTAAATGCTATGGAGTTTATGGTTCTTTATAAAGAAGTAAAACCTATATTTACCCATAAATACCACTTAAATGTCAGCCAAGGGAGAAATACATGTAATACTTTCACCTTTGGTATACCTTATAAAAATAAAATGGTTAAAATTCTGTCATGACAAATCATGCAGTTTAGAAACTCAAAAATCTCTACTGCCGCTTGGTTGGCATTTCTTTTGATGCTTTCTGAAATGATGCTCAGATAATTTGCTTTTTTGCTCAATCTGGCTTGACAACTGGAAGGTATTTTATGCTGGTCTTCTATGAAAAAACCTTGTGTCCACTTCAATGGCTCCAAAATGAATCAGCTCGACTCCCGGATATGAATGATTCACTGGATCTTATCGCCCTCATGCTGGCTGCCTTGGCTCTCAATTCACTAATATAATGATTTCTAAATACTGAGTCCAGATGTTCCCCTGGGATAAGCAGGGCAGAGAGAACACAGGTGCGTCAAAAGATGAAGTTTGTTTTATTCTGAATTTTTAATTTAAAAAATGTAGTTATGGCTTATAGTCAGACTGTGCTAAAGCATTTAATTCAATAGTACAGACAGCCCTGTTCTCTCTACCTGCGTAAATATGTGCACCTCCATATATGTATTTGTCCCTGCATTATATAGGTAATATTAATAAATGAGGTTTAGTGAGTGAGGCTCCCAAGAGAGCCATTATTTAGAATTTGGACTTACACCTATTCAAAATTTCAGAAAAGATTGAGAAGTCCCACCCCACCACCAGTTAACAAGAAAGTCAAGAGGCATGAAATAAAAAGTAGCAATCCTGGGCCAGATCGAGTAGCCTTTTATGCTTACTGACTCTGGAGTGAGCTGAAACTACTGACAGGGACCAGTAACCTTGTTTTAATATCAAGTATGGAAAAAGATTATCTTTGGCTTCCAGAAATTTTTATTTAATGCATAATTGATTTTAAGTTGAATCACCATTGTGGTTAAACTTTAATTAATTAAATAAATAAACATGTACTAAAAATACTAGTAGCCAAAATAAAAGCCTTGCTTTTTTTCCAGCTTGTTTAAAAAGCACTAAAATTCTAGAGCACCATCAACCACTCAGCCACTCAGATAGCTGAACAAAAATGGCAGAGCCATGCAATTAATATAAATACACACAGATGTGATGCTGGAAATCCATTATTTTTCTTGTGGGATACGTTCTGTCACCACAGTAACAAAATTTATACAGTTGTTGAATCAAACAGATGTCACTTACATTTTGTCTAAAGGTCACAAAATCTGGATTCTGGAAGAATTAGATAAGAGAGAAAGCTCTTGTATGAAAACTGTAAGCCCTGCACTGTCTTCCCAGCTCTTTATGCTGCTATGAAGGCATAAATAGAAGGTGAAAGTCAGATCTCTATCGACAGTTTTGACGTTCCCTAATGAAATGATGTATTTGCTGTATGCTGAACAAGAAGCATGTAATGCCTCTTACCCCAGTTAAGTAACATTCAGGGCTGCACACAGACAATGGAGATTTTGATAGTTGGAACACTAAGATACTAGATGAGCAGACCAAAGCCTGTCAGAAGACCTGGACTATTTTCTAAAATCTAACAAAATCTGATGCCAAAAAAAAAAAATGTTGATCTTATTTTTTTTAAAAATAGTGTAAGTCCAATATTTAAAATAGAGTTGAGTTAAAAAAATTGTCACCCATCATTTCTTTTAACCCAAAGAATCACATAGATTTTCATTTGTAAATACACACATGTGTATACATACCTACACACACACACACACACACACACACACAATTCTTTTGAAAAACAGGATCATACTGTAGATATCATTTTTAAACTGCTTTTTAAATTTGAAAATATATCATGAATACATTCCAGGGTATAATAGACATTGTTAGTTACTTACCTAACATTTGCTCTATTTTGTCCTGTTAAAAAGGATGTCTGTGAAGCAGCAATGTGCCCAATCCAAGGGAATGGGTAAGGATTGGTGAAGCTCTCACCATAATCCTATTCCCTGATTTCCCAGCTTCCTTAGCATGTAGGGTGAGCACATGATCCGGTTTGGACCAACAAGGTCAAAGAGAAGATAGTTGGAGAGATTCTGGAAAACTTTTGCTTTTGTGATTAAATAAGATAAATGCAGCTGGCTTGTTTCCTTCTTTTCCCCTCCCCCTACCTTCTTCCAACTCACATATGGATGTGAAGGCTGACGCCTTAGCAGCCATCCTGGAAGCATGAGGGAAAGGCAAGGAGGGTTGCAGACACATCATCCCTATGTCTCTAGGCCAGCACTGCCTACCTCCAGATTCTTCAATATGAGAGAAGAATAAACATAAATTTTTTCAGCCCCTATGAGTGGGTTTTCTGTTACTTAAAGGCAAATATGTCTTTCATTTTTAATTTGTCTCAGTATTTTCTTAAATATAGGATATATATCACTGATGTTAGGACTACAGAAGCTAATTTCATGTTGTTTAGAACAAGGTAGTAAATAATATATCATATAACAAAAACTTCATTCCACTTTCTGTTTTATTTCAGTCATTATGATCATATAAAGACTTAAGTATGACTTAAAAAGTGATTTAATTTTTATGAATCACCCTTTTATAAAATGAACAGGCTTATCTAGCTTAAAATTAAGAAATTAACAATATTGCTTTGATTGTATTTTTTTCACTCTTCATTCATATTAAGCAATACCAGTTTTCTATTTTTGTTAAGATGGTTAATGGACTTATGGAAATATATTAAGAAGATATTTACTTAGGTGGCACTTGGCATATGGCAAAAATTTTGAAGGTAAAATAGCAAGTGACTAAAGTAGGGACACACCATTCTACTATATCACTTTTAATCATTGTATACTATGCTCTTACAAGGTTATATTTAAGTGTAAACACTAACAACTTGTATGTTGTCGGCATCAGTGGCCATAAAGCAAACAACGTAATCAGGTACTAACATAAATAATTGGGAAACAATTACAATATTACAGATGAATATTAGTCCTGGTTGTATCAACATTACATTTAAATCAATTAACCTCTTAGTAAATACTGTATTTAAGTTGTGACGTACTAGTGCCTAAATCTTTGCTAAATTTATTTGTCAAATAAATGTTTGAAGATTTGTCAAGATCAATATCTGGAAGTTAAATTTCTGAGAGACAAGTATAAATATTTTTAAGACTTTTCATATGTATTTGCCTAATTATTCCCCAGAATGCTTGTACCAGTTTCATTCCTACAAATATAAAAAAACTGCCATTTTTTTCTCAATCTTTCTATCATGTTTTTTAACACTTAACCACTACACAGGAATAATAAAAATAAATGCAAATTAATATATAATTTGTTAATAATTTGTTAACATATGTTAACATAATATGTTATTAACATTTGCTAATATAATTTGTTAACACTCACACTTTTATTTGCCTTTGTTTTTGAAATAGGTCTATTTGTTCATAATATTCACTTTGACTTGTGAAAAATTATATCATAGCAATCTTTTCCTTCATTATATATTTATATAGCCAATTATTTCAACTTACAGTACATTTTTAAATTATAAAAGTCACACAATGCACTTTTTTATTGATATGTAATCATTGTACATATTTATTGTGTACATGTGAAATTCTGATACATACATACAGTGTGTGATGATCAAATCAGAGTATTTAAGACATCCATAACCTCAAAAATTTATCATTTTTTGTGTTGTGAACATTTCAAATCTTTTCTTTCAGCTATTTACACAATGCTCTTTCTATAATAAGAAGCCAAATAATGTTGAGACATAAAAAGACAGTAACAATTACTGGCGATAATTTTCACTCCTCCCTACCTATTTCACAAACATATCTACCCTGAATTTATCTTTATTAGCAAAGATATCCCACATCATTCTCTGTGTTTAAAAACAAATGTGCCAACATATATAGAGACTTCAATTACGGCTGTCTTATAGAGTGTTAACATACGTTAACATTATATGTTATTAATATTTGCTAATATAATTTGTTAACACTCACACTTTTATTTGCCTTTGTTTTTGAAGCAGGTCTATTTGTAGCATTGTTTTCTTTAGAATATCATTTCTATCCCTCCAGATCAATAGTTAGAAAGACAATTCATTTTTAATAGCTGAGTAATATTACACAATGTTAATATTTTGTGATTAATTCAAACATTACCCTACTGGCATACATGCATGTGTTTCCAAATCTTTTGCTACTATTGAAAAAAAAAAGTCCCTGCAGACATACACATTTCTGCTTATATTTGTTTGTTTGATTTTTCTCTAGGATAGAGATTCCTCCTACCTCACATATATGCCAAAATAGAATTATTACATCAGGGTATGTATAATTTTAACTAACAGTTGTTATAGACTATGTGACATCACTCACATTTTTCCAAAAAATATTCCAGTATACTCATTTTCCCATTTAATACTGAATACTGTCCTTTAAATTTTGCTAATCTGATATGTTTTTAAAAATTGTGTTTTTCTGGGATTTATTTACCATGAGTTTGAGAATAGTTTTTTTTTCTTTCCTATTTTTTTTTCTTTTTTTTTTTTTGGTAATTTTCAGTTCTATCTTGTGGATATCTATTCTTAATTATTGCACAGTTTTCATTTTAATATTTTCCTGCTTTTGAATTCAAATAGTTTTTTGCATATATGTATTAGGAGTATTAAATATTGTTTCAAATTCTTCAATGCTTCATATTCTTTCCTAGTCTATTTGCCTTTTAGCTTTCCTCAGTGTATATATGCCTTTTCATCTGCCAAGTTTTAATTTTTTCATGTAATAAAACATGGCTATATACATGTGAACAATAGAGATTTTATTTGTATTAAGTGTGTTAGGTATATAACTTCATCTTTGTTAAGTTGAGTAGACAATCATTTATCAAGCTCCATTTACTACGTAAATTTAGCATTTTCTGAGCGACTTGAAATAACACTTTTACCAGCTGTAGTCTTCAAATACTGACTGGTAAATTTTCAGGAGTTTTACAAGTTGCTTGGTATCACATTGGTACCTTAAAATTGGCCATAGTCTAAGCATTTAATCATATCAACTGGTAAACTCTACATCAGTCTCCCCCCACCCTTCCAGCCCTAAGAAGATGGATGTTGAAAACTACTGCTCACCGCTTTTTTGTCATATGTGGCTTCCTCAGATCCTTACACCTGTCACTGGACTGGATATTTCAATCCATTCATGTGTTTGTTTAATGACACAAATAACATACTTTGCATTTATAGATTTGTCTAAGAAACTGGTGTGGCAAAAAGACTTTTCTACTCTTTTGCAAAAATCTTTTGGTATTTCTCAAACATTTACTATATATTTTAAATTAATTTTGACAAGTTATCGCTCTCAAATGACCTTAAAAGAGGCAAAAATTGTTATTCTAATTGGAAATGTATTAAACCAGTACATCCATTTGGGAATAGTAGATCTTTTTATGATAGTATGTTCTCCCACACATCACAGTTGTTTATCCCTTTATTTTGGGCATCAGCATTTTTAGGAAATATATTCTTGATCTATTTCGGTTCACTGTACTGAGTCTAGTGTCTGAGTGATATTAATTTAATTTGTGAAACTGAAATTAAAAAAGAATCTACACCCTTTTTCAAATTGCAAAAGTGTAGCACCTAATGGAAGTGAATGTCTTTTTATATGAGACACTTATCTAATGTAATCAATTAATTAAGAGGTATTTTCTAAGTAGATATATAACTATCTATCTACATTCTTCTTCTAGGAGTTTTATGGTTCCAGAAGTTACATTTAAGCCTTCAATTCACTTCAAAGTAATTTTTATATGTGATATAGGACAAGGGTCCAATTTCATTCATTGTTTTGCATGTGTATATACAGTTTTCCCAGCACCATTTCTTGAAGAGACTGTCCTCTCCCTATTGTTTATTCTTGGTGCCCTTGTCAAAGATTAGTTGACTGTATATAAGTAAGTTTATTTCTGGGCTCTCTATTTTGTTCCGTTGGTCTATGTTTCTGTTTTTATGCCAGTACCATACTGTTTTGAATACTATAGCTTTGTAATATAGTTTGAAATCAGGGTGTGTGATGCCTCCAGCTTTGTTCTTTCTCAAAATTGCTTTGGCTATTCAGGGTATCCTACAGTTCCATATGAATTTTTGGATTGTTTTTTCTACTTTTGTGAAAGACGCCATTGGAATTTTTGTAGGGATTGCATTGAATCTGTAAATCACATTGGATAGTATAAACATTTTAACAATGTGTCTGTAATTTTCTTTTCTTATAATGTCCTTATCTGGCTGTGATATAAGGGTAATGCTGGTCCTTCGGGAAAATGGGGAAATGTCAATAAAATGGTACAAGTTTTCAGTGGTAAAGTGAACAAGTTCTGAGGATCTAATGTACAGCATGGGTGGTGATGGTTGTGTTAATTAATTTGATTGTGATAATCATTACACAATGTATATGTATATCAAATCATCATGTTGGATACCTTGAATATATACAATCTTTATTTGCCAATTAAATATTTTAAAATTTAAAAATAATAAATAAAAAAATTTAAAACATTCTTTTATTAATATGGCAAATAGTTGGACAAAATAACTGCCAGCCTGGTCATTTAAAGACAATGTGATGGTCTAAACTACTAGAATTCTGCCAGTTCTCAAACACCAAGCTGTTACTATTTTCCTAAGTAACAATCCTCATACCACTATATATTTCAATGCATGAAACCAACATGAGACCATAACTTCAATATTTTTTCACCTCAATTCATTACAGTGTGTGCATAAAAGAGGAACCCATTTGGAAGAAAGGGGAGCATTTTTCTCATGCTTTTTGAAATGTTACAAGAAAATAATTACACCTGTGAATTGCCCATAAGAAACAGAACCTAAGGCCCTGTCTCTCTCTTTTAGCATGAATACATATAAAAAGAAAATGACATGAATCCTAAAAGAAGTCTCAAAGTGTGTGGGGAGATGCTTTCGACTTCTTTGGCACTAACCTTTTGACAAAATGTTATAATGAGAAATAAAATAGAAGTTCTGTTTAGGTTTGAATCATTAAACTTTAAGAAAATATAAGGAGGGAAATTAAAAATTGGCTATAGGTAAGTACACATGATTGAAAGTAAACAATTCAGATATGTCTTTGTTCTTTAAAGAGCATGTCTTAGTCAGTTCAGACTGTTATAACAAATTACCATAGACTGGATAACTAATAAACAACAGATATTTATTTCTCACAGTTCTGCAGGCTGGAAATCCAAGATCACGGTGCCAGCTGGTCAGGTTCTTGTGAGGACCCTCTTCTGGTTGTAGACAACTGACTTCTCACTGTGTCCTGACATGATGAAGAGCAGACAGGAGATGCAAACTCTCTAGTGACTCTTATAAGGACACTAATCTCATTCATGAGGGCTTCACCTTCATGACCACACCTAATCCTAATTACCTCCCCTAAGCCCCTCATTTTAATCCCTTCACACTAGAAGGAAGGGTTTCAGCATATGAACTTTGGAGGGATGTGAACAATTCAGTCTATAACAGAGCATATATTGCAAGCGCTAATAAAACTTGCTGGTAGTGGGCTTTATTTTTGCAAATGAGACTTAGGTTATCACCTGGACTTAGGCATTTTTATCTGGTATCCTCTGAGAATCTGAGAAAAGAACACAACTGACAACTGGAAATAGTGTTTGCAAATAGTGCAGATGGTTTTAGTTGGCAAAAAAACTTGAGATCATTTTCATGTTTTTGCTGGTTTCTTAAATAAGAGTAAAGAAGATTTGTATGTGTATTTTTGTGAGCTTACCTCAACAAATTTAAATGAAAACCTTTTTTATTCTTAGCCATAGAGCCTATTTGAACTTCTCTTAGTATTAGATTATTAGTAACTTGCCTAAGAGATATTTGGGTCAGTTCTTGGTGAGGTCTAACCCAGGGTGGCCCAATTCTTATACCTAATGAATACACAACATCAATTAGTCCATCTTTCTTAGCATAAGACTTCATAATTTATGGGTGAACTTGCAAGGGTATATGTGCCTTTGCTTTAAAGAACTAAATAGCCATTTCCTTCATAAGAAACTAATGAGATGATTATTATCATTATTTCCATTATTTGCAGTAGTTGTTATTGTCATATTATATATTTGTGTAATATCATCTAAGAAATGTGCTATATTGTTCATTCAGAAATTCTTAATTGACCTCTAAGGAAGACTAGACTGATGGTCTAACAGAGTCTATGGTCAGAATTCAACTTCTAACATGGACTGAAATGTCCCTCAGGGCCACACTGGGAGCTCTGCTGACCTATAAATAGAAGCCAGCCAGAAGTACATAGGCCCCAATCTCTGAAAGTGCTTTGCAGAACCTTAGGAACCATTTCTAAGTTGAGAGGTAGTACCATGTAGAGGTTAAATATGGGGACACTAGAGATAAACTATCTGGGTTCAAATCCAGGTCCCCCACTATCTTCCCTGCATTACCACTGCACTTCTTCTCCGACATAGTCTCCCACCTCTGTCACTGGGGCTCACTCCACTTCAGCCATGCTAGCCTTCCAGTGATACCTTAAATGTGCCACACAAATTTCTTCCTGACAAAATCCCAACCCAGGAAATTTGAAACTGCTATTTAATTTTCTGGAATTTTCTTCCCTTAGATGTAGTCTTAGGACTCACGTTGTCTAGGTCTCAACCAAATGGCACCTTCTCTAAAATGCTTTGTCTGGGTACCCTTTGTAAATATGACCCCATAATTTTCTATCCTTTTACCCTGCTTTTTCTTCCTAACATTCACCAATTTTTGACACATCATTGAAAAAGAAAAGAAAAACAATAAGGGCGAGACTTTTTTCTTTTAACCTGGAATTTTCTAAGTATTCAGTAACTTAATTTTTAACCAATATTTGTTGAATAAAAAAATCATAAACAGATCAATAACTCTTAATATTCAGTTCTCTACTCCATTCCGCCACCCTCCAGATCGCGATAGAGAAAAGCAGGCTCAGAGAGGGTTGTTAGAATTGCTAATTACACAACCCCACAGTCACACTTCTGTTCTTCATTTACTTGTCCTGGTAAATAATTACACTGTTAATAATCCCCTCCTAGTTAAAACAGTTTCCTCAGCTGACTTTTATGACACTATGCCCCTGTAATTCTTTGAGGATAAATGTATGCCCAGCCTATTTGATGAGTCTATTTTCTTGTATTTGCCCTTTAAGTGTTAGGATTCCACAGGGCTTCATTTTCAGCAATGGCTTTTCTCACTCCACTCGCTTCAACCTGAGAAATGCTGACTACTCTCATGGTTTTAAATACCCAGTTATGCCAATAGTGCCTAGTCTTCTCTCTAGCTCCAGACATGCCGTATACATTTACTAGGCATCTTTTCTACCTGGATATTCCACAGGCTGCTCGCATTCACTTGGCTTTAATTGGAATAGTTATACTGCCCACCTATCTGCTTTTCTTCAGGGTGTTTTCTAATTTACTGTGTAATGAAAGCAGACATCACAGATTAGATCTCTTCTCTGGTGAAAGAAAGGAAGAAAAAAAGAAAGAAGAAAGGAAAGGAAGGAAAGAAGGAAGGAAGGGAGGGAAGGAAGGAAGGAAGGAAGGAAGGAAGGAAGGAAGGAAGGAAGGAAGGAAGGAAGGAAGGAAGGAGGAAGGAAGGAAGGAGGGAAGGAGGGAAGGGAGGGAGGAAGGAAGGAAAGAAAAAGAGAGAAAACACACAGAAAAAGAAATGACGAAAACTCATACAGGGCGTTTAAAAAACAAAAGTGACCATCTGTATATTCAAAACCCAAGCAAAGATATATAGAATACTAAACTTCTACAGAAGCCCACCAAGAGGTAACCAGTCTTCTAAATTCTGCATAAATCACCCTTTTGCTTTTGGTTATAATCATCATGTATGTATGTCTTCCAAAAACTACATTATTAAATTTTATCTGTGCTAAAGTATACAAAGTCATACACTATAACATACACTATATATTCTTCAGTAACTTTATTTTTCCTTTCTGTATTATATTTGAGTATCCATCCATGTAAACACATATATCTATAGTTAATTCAATTGCACTGTTATACAATATCTCATGGTAAGAATAAACCATAATTTATCAATTATATTGTAAATTTGAGTTGTTCCCTAGTTTTCTGTTTATTAATACTTGTGTGTTTGTTTTTCTATTAGGTGAATAATGTTGCTTTACAAACATTCTCATCTATGTCACACGATGTATATGTGCAAGAGCTTCTTTAATATTCATACCTAGTAGTGGAGTTCCTGGCTCACAGAGCAAGAACATATTCAGCTTTGCTAGGACTTGTCAAAACAATTTCTAAAACGTTCTATCAATATACACTTGCACCAGCAGAGAAGGAATGTTGCTCTTTTTTCAACTTTTTGTTAAACAGCAATATCTGACATTTTAGTTATTGCTAATTTGTTGAGTGTGAAATGGTATCTCACTGTGGATTTAATTTGTGTTTATTTGAGTATTAATTGGCTGCATCATATTTTAATATATGATGAAGAATTCTAATTTTATGTTTTCACTATCTTTATTAGATTAAGAAAAACTTTTAATTTAATCTAGTCAATTTGTAATCTTTTCCTTAAGGGGTTGTGTCTGTTTTACATCTTAATAAACCTTTTATTAATCTAAAGAAATATCATTATTGACTGAATGTTACGGCTGTCCAAAATTCATATTTTGAAGCTGTAACTAACCATTAGTATGTGGTGAGCATGCCTTTGAGTATTATATTTATTTCAATATAGACTGCAAGGGTACTTATATGTCATAGTTGCAATAATGTATGAAGATTAAATAAAGATTCCTACTCTTTCCAAATGCTATCGAAATATCATAAACCTTAGGTTATAAGCAAAATTTAGGTTAATATCTACTTTAAATAATTTAAGTGTATAATACCTAACTCAACCAAATATAAACAAATTAAGCAGTCAAACATGATGGTATGAATATATTGAATAAGAGTGATTAAGAATGAGTGTTCTAATATGAATATATTTGGCTATCTAATGAATACTTGGCAGTGTGAAGCAAAATAGAATTAAATGTTGAATAGAAATAGTGATAACATCATTTTTTCTTGTCTTCAAAATGAATTTTTTCAATGTTTTAAAAATAAGTATAGTTATTGCTATAGTTATTTTTCCCCAAACCATTGTTTTAGTTTAATGAAGTTATTTGCTCCTTCTAGTTTAAGATCTTAAATTAGTGAACATATATTAAAATTTGTCTATATTAAATTTACATTTATCTAGATGGTTATATTATCAATATTATTTCTATTTAAATATTTTAATGTAGAAAAATTAAATAACTGATGTTCTACTTTTAAATAAACCTTGCAGGACTGTAAGACTAACTGCTATCACTGCCTGAAAAAAATTAGCAAATACTCTTTTCCCCAAAAAAGTATAAATCTTGGCAAAATTGTTAGAAACAACCATGTCAGTGCTGTGAGAATTATCCAAAGGCAAAAAATAAATTTAAGAGCATTTATCATGAACTGTTACTATGAATAGCATAATATTGCAGTCTTTTTGCTTGGAGTTTCTCCTATCCTTTCCAGGTCTGTGGTGTTCGCAGTGCAGTGCTGGCCATTAGAAATAGCAGTCATGCTGCCCTAAGGAGTGTATTTGATTTGGGGCAGAGTATGGAAACACATGCTCGTGGTTTGTTGGTGAAAGTGGCAAACTCAGCAGAAAATCAGTGGGAAAAATTCAGAGCTTTGCTAGCCTGAGTTTATGGAACTGGTTGTGGGAGTAGGAGACCAATCATATTTTATGGGGCCTTTATATGTGAGAGAGATATACAAGGGATAAATAAGTTCTCCACATATCCATAGCTGACTAAGAAATTAGTCATATGGAGAAGACTCATGACAGGCTCATAGACAATGAAAATCAGTATATAAACTGGCCGAACTTTGGATGTGCTTACAAACCCACACACAGATCCAATGACAGGGTGAAAGCCATATAGACTTGAGATGTTTGACGATAACATCTGTTCAAATAATTGGCTGGTCATTTATTTATGTAGCTACAAGAGGAACTACTAAGAAGTTAAGCAAAGTAAAAATAATAAAACGTAAGTATAAAAAATAAAACATCAGTGGCTACACACCATGAGGAAGATATATTCATAGTTTAAATCTAGACAAATTTAAAAAAAAAATCCTTCAGGAGAAAAAAATCAGAATCAAGAGTTGCTAAGGTATATTATCTAAATTTTCCATTTTTTATCAAAACATGAAGAGACATGGAAAGAAAAAGGAAATTGAGATGAATCCTTAAAAGAAAGAAAAAGCAGGCAATAGAAACTGACTCCAAGTGGGCCCCACATGTTAGTTTAGCAGACAAACATTTCAAAGTAGCTATTATGAATATATTTAAAGAATTATAGGACAGCTTGAAGACAATGGCTCAAAAATAAGAATCTCAGTAAATAAATAGAAACTAAAAAAAGAATAAAATGAGAAATTTAGAGTTGAAAAATGTAATAACCAAAATAGAGAATATACTAAAGAGACTCAAAATCATATTTAAGGTGGTAGAAAAAAGAATCAGTGAACTTGAAGATAGATCAGTAAGAATTATCCAGTTGAATAATAGAGAAAGAAACAAAGATCAATTAACAAAGCCTGACCAACATACATACATGTGTATATGTGTGAATAACAATAACAGTACTAAGGAAGGGGAGAAATGGAGCTATATTGGAGAAAAGTTCCTATTTTCACCAGAATTAACCTGAAGTATATAGCAATTAGTCAAAATGTATATTTTAATACCTACAACAATCACTACAAAAATTTACCTTCATTCAGCTCAGCCATGCTTCTAACTACATCAGCAGTGGGACAGGAATGCGTAGCAACAGTTTGCCTCTGTCTCTACCTTGAGTTTCTCTTTCTTCTCTCTTCTTTATGCTATCTCAGGCTTCTTCACAGAAGAAGGCACTGCTATTCTCATGGTGAACATGGTACTTTCCTGGCTTGGCAGATGTTTAAACCAACTCTTTCTCTTGTGCAGCTCTTTTCTTTGGTATGCTGAAGATAACTCTCTATCCAATCATTAGGGATCTCTCACTTGAACTGTCTTTGGTATTTGCAACTACCTCTCCTCTTCCTAATCCTTCTACATACATAGGTATATTTCTAAATTCTATCTTTTCTCGCTTTTCCCCTCCAGGCACTGCTGTTGGGCACAATCTTAAACTCTTTTATAACCAGAGCAGCCAAATAGTCACAGTCACTCATACTTCATATTTTTAAGGCATGATTCAGACACAAGTTCATCCCATATAGCATGCTCCAAGAAACCCAAACACATTATCCAAGTGGTCTTCCTGACTCTTCTTTTCCTAGGCTTGAGGAAAGGATAAAGTACCTTATTTTTCCCAATGGGGCATGGGAGAGGATAAAAGTCCCAGCACCTCAATAGCTCTCCAGAATCATCTTGGAATAGTCACCTTCTGTCTCTCAGTCTATAACCTCTTTGGCATTGACAGTTAAGGATTACAAAACTGGTTTTTGACCAAGTCCTGTTTTGGTGATTTTGCCTTTCGGTAGCATAAATAGTTGGAACTATGATCTTGAGAAGTGTACCAAAGCTGAGGCAGCCAAACTTCCATTTTAGCATTTTGGTATATTACAGTTGCCAAACTCTACTCGGCCTCAAACTTTCTTATGACATATATTTATACATTTGTGCACAATTTGCATAATGTTTGAATAGTCTTAATAATAATTCTCTTAACCTGTGCTTTTAATATATACTGACCTACACAAACACCTGAGTACCAGTATCCATTAGCAGGATGTTTGGGATGACCCAGCCTTTACAAGAAAAAGTCCTTGAGCATTCTTCCCTCGTTCATGCTTTGCTCCATTTCCATGTTCGCTTGATTTCTAACCTCTAATTCCCACTTCTAATTTGGGCCCCACCCTCACCCTTTGGTCTGATGAGAGATATAGCTTCTTCTCTTTTACAATTTTTTATTATTTCTTGCAAGACACAACATTCCACCAATTTTCCTTTTCTTTTTTTATTTCAGAATATTACAGGGGTACAAACACTTTGGTCAATTTTCCATCCCTACTGCCTTCAGATAAATTTGGGTAATTGTCCTATCCATTTCTGCACAGTTGTTCACCTCCACTGAAACTGACCTGTTGCTTTCCTGAGGGAGAATTTCCATTTATCCATTTGCATGTTAGAACTTTCTAATTTTGGCTTTGCTTTGGTATTCCCAGATGTGCCCTAGGCTCATGGGAGGAGCAGATGAAACTGAGTTAATTAGCTAAAACTTGGCAGAGCCAAAAGAAAATGCACTTACTGACTTAAAGCCACAGTGATCATTTTTAAGGTTAATAAATATGGACTCAGAGAAGTTTCTGATCAGGTTATAAATTTTGGTAGTATAAGCATGAGAGGATATAGTCTGCTTTGGTGGAAGTAAATGTTATAGAAAGAATTGTAGAGATGATTTATCAGGAACAAAAAAAGACAGATTAAAAAATGAGATATCTACACATCCGTATGTCTGAGTATACAATTATATTTATTCTGGTTGAAAAGAGAGGCAACTTCTTAACATATGGATAATCTTCAAGTCCCTATTAACCTGTATCAGGCACTTAACATGTATTGGCAAATTGTATGAATTATATGTACAATTTAAATCAAAATTATACATGTTTGCATATACTATTGATTCCTAAAATCTATCCAATTTTTTTTTAATTGGTGAATAACTTGATGGATCATCTATAAAAGTAAAATATGATTACTGGGAAAACCTCCATAATACCAGTCATGTCCTTTAAGGCCATATTCAACAAGTTTAAATTCTGTATAATAACACCAAAACAATTACAAAATTCTTTATGAATTATTGTACACGCTTTTTTTTCCCTTAAATAATTTTTCACATGTAATGTAGTTAGACTCAGAGTGCAATCAGTAAATTATTGGTCAAAGATCATAGAAAACTTCACAAGCCATTTGGGCATTTATCAGTTTGCAGTATCAAAAGTGAACAAGCAACACACTTTCTAAAATATTTATCAGAATAAGGAAAACTCAGATTAACATTGGAATGTGCTGTAAAAGGCCTCTCTATTGTCATATATTAGTCTCATCATTAGTTAGCCAAATGCCGGAAGCATACCCTGCCCCCTAACCTGATGGTATTTAAGACCCTACCATAAATAAATGAACTAATAACCATGTTTATCTACACTTTGCAGTGGAGCTGCAGATATCGTTTCTCTTTTTCTAGTTCATTTGTTTTCTAGAAACAAACCACATAATGAAACATTTAATTCCACAGAATTTTAAATTGTCAATTGTTCAGAATTCATCTAATTTATAACTAGACCATTTGAGGTAGGAACCACAACCATGCAAGCTGTGGGACCTCCCCTACCTGCAAATGCATGGGACCTCCCCAAATGCCTAATAGAATGATAACTTTAATACTGTAATAGATGACTAATAAATATATATTTGTTTAATTTATATTACATAGTACATTGTAGACTTGGCCAAAGGGAACAATGAGGTCAAGGACTCCTCTCAAAATAAAATTATTGTCCTACTTTTTAAAATACTTTTTATTTTATCACTCAAAAATTATCTCAATATTTATACAATACACACCTAATTAAAGATAAAATTTAGAAAAAAAATAGTCATAGTTTTTACTTGACAAGTAAGTTGACAAACAGAACCATAGAAGTAAGTTATAAATCACATTGATTTAACAGGGTGCTATCACTGAACTGTGCTTATAATGTTAATTAATGTAGATAATTTCTGGTAAAACCTTTATTAATTAGAAACAAACTAAATTCTTAATTAAATGGAATATTTTAGGCCCTCATTTAATAATGTTAGGAGAAAGGAACAAGAAATAAAAATTCCTATACAAACCAGAGGAGGAAATCTTGGGTTAAAGATACTTCCCAGAAACTTGTAGCAGATTCTCTTACCCTATGCTAATTTTTGCTGTAGTCATTTCTAAAATGAAGAGCCTCAGGAAAAGAATGATGACATTCATATAAGAAAGCTAATGTTTATTGAATATTTATTATGTTCCAGGCACTGTGTTAAACACTTTTTATGCATTATCTAATAGAATACAGGAATTAAGCTATGAAATACCTAGGGAAATTGAGCAAATTTTCCAAGACTGGCAGTTGATAAATTTTGGGATAGAACAGTACTGCCTGATATTGAACCTAAGTTCTTAATCATTATGTAATACTATAGTCTCAAAGAAAAAAAATATATGTATATAATCATTATAGTCTACATACCAAGGCAAAAATATAGATGAGTCCTTTTAAGACATATTTTTAACCAGGGACAATTTTTATGCCAAGTAAACAGTTAAACAGATTACATTTTACCAGAACATGATGGCTAAGTATGTTTTCTTATTTACCTTTGTCCTTCATGTTCAAAAGCAAGTTGACTGGTAACTTTGGATATGAACATGGGTAAGAATTCCAGTATACAGCAGTGTCCTCCCGGAGTCCTTTTTTGAATGTTTGCATTCACAGCAACTATTTGCTAAACTTTGAAAGTGATCATCCAACAGTGAAGAGGAAGGAAGCAAAAACAATGATAGGAACAACCAAAGTAAAGCCTACCTATCTTTGTTGGGTAAATGGCATTTAATGATGTGTCTGAAACCTATAGTATAGAGAAAATGATCAGACCGAAAATAAATAATTATTATCAGACTTCAATTATTGCTAACTATTTTTAAAGATTCAATTAGATCAGTCCAGCACATTTTAGAAACAAAAGTATAGTTTATATTTTCCATATAAAATAACCTTCTAGAAATTTGATACTTCTGGTGTGGAAAGACGACATAGATCCATTTTTTTTTCCTTCTCCTATCTGCTAAGCACAACTGCAAACCTTAGAAATGGTGAAGAGATAACCAAAGAAGAACTCTGAAATGTGGTGAGAAGAAAGCCAGCTGGCTTGGGATGCCGGGATTGGAGGAACAGTATAGCAGTAGGGCACTTTGTATACCACCAGCCAACAGAGGAAAGCCATCAAGACCTGGCACTTCCTGACCCCTTATTGATCAAAAAGAGACAAGTCAGGTAGCCTCAATCCTTTTAAGGACCAAAAGAGAGTCCCTCTGGCAACATCAGGAGTGCCTAACACCACTCTCAAGAGGGATGAATTAAAAGTCCTTTCAGAAATAAACAGCCAAAAGAAGTATTTTCATCTCCCCCAGGCCTGAGACTCCTCTTTTTTACTGGAGGATACTCAGGCAGGCAGATAGAAGCAGCAAGAAGGATTCAGTCGTAGCACGTGTTTCAGCCCAGATGCCTCTGAGACCCTCATACCCTGCCATAGATGGTGGGATGGGGGTGAGAGGATGGAACTGGCAAAAAGGACACAGCCACAACAAGCAGCGTGGTCTAGGAAGCCTCTTTGTCTCCATGGGCCTAACACAGTCCTACCCCATCCAAAGACATCCAGTTGGGGTGGTGAAAACAGTAAAACAGAACCAGTCTCATCTAGTGACCTGATCTGGGAAGACTGTTGGTTCTTCTGGGCCTGAGACTGGAGTGATCCCACCACACTCTTTCCCCTCAGAGAGACGTCTGGAAACCAGGGCTAGGGAAATGCATCTCCCCAACAAACACACCCTTCAGCTGACATTAGCAAGGGCCAGAGGGAACTAGCAGCACTAGCTAAATAAAACAGACCCAAATAACACCACAAAGGCTCTGTAAATTAAATTGCTATTAGAACTGTAGCCCATAAGAGAAGGCTAATCTGAATGATAAACCACAAAAATGTGACTGTCTTCTAAAATAACATATGTAAATAGGAACCAGAGTCTCCTAACACAATAGAAAAATGTCCTGGATACATTAAAAAATCACCCATCACACCAAGAATCAAGAAAATCACAACTTGAATGAGAAAAAATAATTGATAACAACACCGACAGAAATCAGATATTAGAATTATCTGACAAAAATTTTAAAGTAGCCACCATAAAATTTCTATAAGAGTCAATTGCAAATTCTCTTGAAACAAATAAAAAAACTAGAAAATTTCAACTGAGGAACAGAAGTTATACAAAAGAACTAAATTGAAATTTTAGAACAGAAGAATGCAATAATGAATAAAATATACTTGCTGGCAGATGACAGAGGCTAGAAGCAGTGAACTTGAGAACAGAACAATAAAATTCATCCACCTTAATAACAAAGATAAATAGAATATAAAAAAATAAATAAATAAGTAGAGTCTCTGGGATTTGTGGGGCAATAACAAAAGACCCAACATTCATATCATAAGAATCCTAAAAAGAAAAGGGAAAGAGAGTGGATTTAAAAGAGTATTTGAAAAAAATAATGGCTGAAAACTTACCAAATTTGGCAAAAGACACAAATCTACAGGTTCAAGAACCTAATCAAACTTGGAACAGGATAATCCCAAATGACAATACATATCTTAATAACTTTTGCTAAAGGCATAGTGATTGCTGGCAAGGATGTGAAGCAAAAGGAATCTTAAGCATTGCTAATAAGAATGCAAAATAGGACTGCCATTTTGGAAGACATTTGGCAATTTCTTATAAAGCAATACACACACTTGCCATATAATACAGGAACTATGCTGCTAGGTATTTACCCAATTGATTACAAATCTTAAGTCCACACAAAAATCTGCACACTGATGTTTACAGAAACTTTATTTATAATCACCAAAGTATTGGAAGCAACCAAGGTGTCCTTCAATCACTGAACAGATAAACTGTGGTATATAATACAATGGAATATTATTGAGCAATAGAGGGAAATGAGCTATCAAAGCCCTGAAAAGATATGGGTGAATTTTAAATGCATATTCCCAAGTGAAAGAGTCTAGTGTGAAAAGGTTACATAATGTGTGATTCCAATTATATGACATTGTGAGAAAGATAAAACTATAGAGCAAACAAAAAGCACAGCACTTATCAGGAGCTCAAATGTGCAAAACACAGAGAATTTTTTGGGGCAGTGAAACTATTCTGTATATCATAATGGTATTTATATGACACTATGCATTTTTCAAAACCCATAGAACTTTACAGCACAAAGAAAGAACCTTAATGCATGTGTGTTTTTTAAAAAGCATTTAAAAAGTCAAGAGGAATCCCAACATGGAATGGAGACTATGACAAAGAAATCTAACTATATTCTAATGAAACAATCTCACTGAAGAGAGAAGTGATAAAAGTTGCTGACCTAAGTAAATGTGGAATGAGTGGAGTCTATAAGATTAAAAGCAAAAGGAATTACACAAAAGCACCATTGCACTGGAGTTGATAAGTTATTCCCTATAGGGATACAAATTAAAAATTCTAATAGCACTATTGTGGGCTGATTTTGTCCCCCCAAATTCATATATTGAAAGGCTAACCCATAGTGCCTCAGAATGTGATTAAATTTGAAGATAGAGCCTTTTAAAAGTGATTAAGGTAAAATGAGGCTGTTAGGGTGGGCCCTAATTCAATCTAACTGGTGTCCCTATAAGCAGAGGAAATGTGGATATGCACAGAGACAACAGTGGCACTCACGCACAGAAAAAAAATCAGGTGAGGAACACAGTGAAAAAGCTGCCATCTACAAACCAAAGACACAGGACTCAGAGGAAACTAAACCTTCCAACACCTTGATCTTGAACTTCCATTCTCCAGAATTGTAAGAAAATAAATATCCATTATTTAAGTCATCCAGTCTGTGGTATTTTGTTGTGGCAGTCCTAGCAAAAATAATACAACCACTGATAATTGTATAATTGAACAATTAAGCAAATGATGGTAGGAGACAGGTTTCTCACTACTGGAGTAGGAGGTTACAGATTGGCAAAAGGAAGAGGCTAGAATGATCCATGTCATGTGGATTCAAGTCAGAAACAATAATGGGAACTCATATTAGCTTAATATAGATAAGATAGTTATATATAGAAATATTTATAGACATAGATTAGTATACACACATGTATTTCCTTGCTGTGTCAGAGAAGAAGGCCCAGAAACATCAACAGTTCAGTTATAACAAAGTAAACCAGAATCCAGATCTTGGCTACTAAAGAGCAAAGGGCTCCTTGGAGAAATGGCTGACTGTATGACTGAAGCAGAAAATATACAGTATAAGCTTGGAACACCTTGTAGTATTAAAAAAAAAAGGAACTGCTCAATAAAGCAAAACAAAGCACACACAGACAGGCACACGCAAACACATTGATGGAATATGACACACAGGAAAACCAGAGTCAAGTGAAATAGTTTCAAAGGCCAAAACTGAAACAATTTGAGCAATAAATAAATAAATAATATTGAGTTATAAAGCAAAGCACAAAATAAATATACATGAATACATATTGAAATAAATAAGTGATTGAATAAATAAATGAGGAAGAATAGACAAATCTCCCAAAGAAGAATTACAAATAATTTACTAAGATATATTCCCTTCAAGGACATTGAGCATAATTCTCTACTCATTAAATGTGGGCTGATCATAGCAACTTCATTCCAAAGAATTCAATATTTAAAAAGAGCAGTTTTATAGTGGAGAAAAATGAGAAACACTACCTCAGTTAGGTGACCAAAGTTAACATCAACATGATAAGTCATGTTAACGGTATGTACCTCTGGTATGATGTGATGAAAATGGAATTTACTTGTGCTGTCTTTGTCCTAAAAACACATAACCTGGTAACCACAAGAAAAAAGTCAGAAAAATCCCAATTGAGAGTCATGCTACCAAATACCTGACTAGTACCCCTCAAGGTCATCAAAACCAAGGAAAGTCTCAGAAACTGTCACAGCCAAGAAATGCCTAGAAGACATGATGCCTAACTGTAGCATGATATCCGAGATGGGATCCTGGAAAAGAAACAGTACATTATGCAAATGAAAGAAATCTGAATAAAATATGGACTTCAGTTAGTAATCATGTGTCAATATCTGTTCATTATTTATAAAAAATGTACTATGATGATAATGTGGGAAATTAGTGTAAAGTATATAGAAATTCCCCTCAAAATTTTTCAGTAAATCTAAAACTGTTCTCAAATATGGTTTAAAAATATGTAGACAAATAAAAATTTTGAAAGCAACCACAGAGAAACAATGCTTTACCTATAAGTATGCCATGAAGGCCAGGAGGAAGCAGCAGAATATTTTTCAGTGCTGAAAATAAAGAATTGTCAATTATGATTTGTACATCCAGCAAAATTCTCTTTCAAGAATGAACAGGGAATAAAAGCATTGTCAGGTGAAGAAAAACTAAAATAATTTGTCATTATCCTTCCTATTTTTAAAAATTAGCTAAAGGATATTCTTCAACCAGAAAGGAAATGATAAAAGAAAGGATCTTAGATTCAACAAGAGGATATAACAATTCTAAATATATATATATATACACACACACACATATATATATATATATATATATGTATGTATATATGTATACACACACACACACACACACCCAACACTGGAACACCAAGATACATAAAGCAAATATTATCAGAGATAAAGAGAGAGATAAACTTCAATAAAATAATCACTGGAGACCTCAACATTTCACTTTCAGCCCTGGACAAATCATCCAGATAGAAAATCAGCAAAGCAACATTAGACTTACACTATAGACCAAATGGACCTAATAGATATTTACAGAACATTTTATCCAGCAGCTACAGAATATACATTTTTCTCCTCAGCTCATGGACCATTCTCAAGGGTAGCAATATTTTAGACCACAAAACAAGTCTTAAAATTTTCAAAAAAATAGAAATCATATCAAGTATTTTCTCTGACCACAATGGAATAAAACTAGAAATCAATAACAAGTGGATCATTGGAAAATACAAACATGTGGATAATAAACAATATGCTTCTGAATGACCAGTGTGTCAATGAAGAGGTTAAGAAGGAAATTTAAAAATTTCTCAAAACAAATAAATATAAAAACACAATATACCAAAACCTCTGGGATACAGAAAAAGCAGTACAAAGAGGAAAGTTTATAGCAATAAGTGCCTACATCAAAAAAGTAGAAAAGCTTCAAATAACCTAATCATGCATCTTAAATAACTAATAAAACAAAAACAAACCAAACCAAAATTCAGTAGAAGAAAAGAAATAATAAATATCAGAGCATAAATAAATGAAACTTAAACCAAAAAACAATACAAAAGATCAATGAAATGAAAAGTTGGTTTTTTGAAAAGATAAACAAAATTGACAAATCTTCAGCCAGACTAAGAAGAAAAGAGAGAAGATCCAAGTAAATAAAATCAGACATGAAAAGGAGACATGACAACTGACACTGCAGAAATTCCAAAGATCATTACAGACTACTATAAGCAACTATACGCTAATAAATTGGAAAACCTAAAAGAAGTGGATAAATTCCTAGACACATACAACCTACCAAAATTGAACCAGGAATAAATCCAAAACCTGAATAAATCAATAACAGGAAACAAGATAGAAGCAGTAATAAAAAGTGCCCCATCAAAGAAAAGCCCAGGAACCAATGGCTTCACTGCTGAATTCTACCAAACATTCAAGGAAGAATTAATACCAATGCTACTTAAACTATTCCAAAAAATTGAGGAGGAGGGAATACTCCAAAACTCATTCCACAAGGTCTGTATCACCCTGATACCAAAACCAGGAAAAGACAAAACAAAAAAAGGAAACTACAGGCCAATACCTATAATGAAGATAAATGCAAAAATTCTCAACAAAATACTAGCAAACAAAATTCAATGGCACATTAAAAAAGATGATTCATCATGATCAAGTGGGATTCAACCAAGGCATGCAAGGATGGCTCAACATATGCAAATCAATCAAGGTGATACATCATATCAACAGAATGAAGGACAAATACCATATGATCATTTTAATTGATGCTGAAAAGAGCATTTGATAAAATTCAGCATCCCTTCATGATAAAAACTCTCAATCTGAAAAAGAAACCAAGTAGGTAATCCCATTTACAATAGCTACAAATAAAATAAAATACCTAGGAATAACCTTAACCAAAGAAGTGGAAAATCTCTACAATGAAAAGTATAAAACATTGATGAAAGAAATTGAAGATGACACAAAAAATAGAAAGATATCCCATGTTCATGGATTAGAAGAATCAATATTGTTAAAATGTCCATACTACCCAAAGCAATCTACAGATTCAATGCAATCCCCATCAAAATACCAATAACATTCTTCACAGGAATAAGAAAAACAACCCTAAAATTTATATGGAACCACAAAAGATCCAGAATAGCCAAAGTCATCCTGAGAAAACAAAACAAAACAAAACAAACAAACAAAATAAACTGGATAAATCACATTACCTGACCTCAAATTATACTACTGAGCCAAAACAGCATGGTACTGGCATAAAAACAGACACATAGACCAAGGGAACAGAATAAAGATTCCAGAAATAAATCCACTTATCTATATTGAACTTATTTGTGACAAAAGTGCCAAGAACAAACATTGGGAAAAAGACAGTCTCTTCAATAAACGGTGCTGGGAAAACTGGATATCCATATTCAAAAGAATGCAACTAGACTCCTACCTCTTACCATATACAAAAATACAAAAATACAAAATCAAATCAATTGGATTAAAGACTCAAATCTAAACCTTCGTATTGATCCCTAAACTTGCCAGGTGTTTAAACCTGCCTTTGGCCTTTGCATTTGCTGTTCTCTAAGCCGAGAATGCATCCTCCATCCTCGTGCCTATTCCCCTCCCTCTTAAGGTCTTTATTTAAATGTCACCTTCTCAGTGAGGTTTTCCCTGGCAACCTTCTTTTATTTTCTCCCTAGCACTTCTCACCACTTACACACACACACACAAACACACACATGAGTGAGCGTGTTTTGCTGTAATTGTTATTGTGCTATTGTTGTTATTATTATTTATCTCATTTATTGCTTGTTTTCCCCAGTAGAATGTACAGGGCACAAGAGCAGAGTTTTGTCATGTCCATTCACTCCATCTTCCCCAGCACCTGGAGTGCTTGCTTATAGTAAAAGCTCAGTAAATGTTGATTTAATTAATGAATTGGTCCCTATTCACAAATGAAAAACAAAACAAACATCCTTGGTGAAAAGAGACCCTGGGAGAAATCCCCAAAAGTTCTTTGGCCTGAGAGAAACACAATTAATTTGAAGGGGGAAATAGTTTTGGTTTTCCCCTTTCTTTCTGAAAGTTCTATTTAACAAAAACTAGCCATGCCTGGCCCAGTAATCCCTTTCTAATCCTTAATATGCCTTAAGAAGAACGCAGAAAAGAGTGGTGGGTGGGAGCCTAGGGGACATGGGAGGAGAGGGGAGGCGAGGAGAAGACATGAGCCACAGGGACTGGACTTGCCCAGGGTCTTTTCTGCCTCACTAGGTCCTGAGGCAAGTTTTCTCTATTTTCTGGTCCCTCCCAGGTTCATGGCCCCTCCTATCCTGAGAATTCTTCTGTCTAGTGGCATTACTAACGGAGCTTCTTTTAGGTTGTATCACAGCCTCCCCTAAAAAATTTGCATCGTCCAATGGTGTGTCTTAAGAAAGAATAAAAAACTACTAAAAAAAAAATAAACAAAAGACTCAAATCTAAAACCTGAAACTAAGCAACTAGTAAAAGAAAACATTGGAGAAATGCTTCAGGACATTGTTCTGGGCAAAGACTTCTTGAGTAATACCCCCAAAGCACAGGCAACCAAAGCAAAATTGGACAAATGGGAACACATCAAGCTAAAAAGCTTCTGCACAGCAAAGGAAACAATCAACAAAATGAAGAGACAATCCACAGAATGGGAGAAAATATTTGCAAAGTACCCATCTGACAAGGGATTAATAACTAGAATATATAAGGAGCTCCAACAACTCAATAGGAAAAAATCAAATAATCTAATTAAAAAATGAGCAAAAGATATGAATAGACATTTCTCAAAAGAAGACATACAAGTGGCCAATGGGTGCCTGAACAAATGCTCAATATCATTAGTCATCAGAGAAATGCAAAACAAAACTGCAACAAGATATCATCTCATCCCAGTTAAAATGACTTTTATCAAAAAGACAGGCAATAACGAATGTTGGCAAGCACATGGAGAAAGGGGAACCCTATTACATAATAATTGGATATCCCAATTATCCTGATTTGATTAATATACATTGTATGCCTGTATCAAAGGGGAACCCTAGTACAACATCATATGTTGGTGGGAATGCAAATCAGTGCAACCAATATGGAAAACAGTATTGAGGTTTCTCAAAAAATTAAAATAGAACTACCATATGACCCAGCAATCCCACAGCTAGGTATGTATCCAAAAGAAAGGAAATCAGTATATTCTAAAGATATCTGCACTCCCACAATTATTGTAGCACTATTCACAATAGTTAAGATTTGTAATCAACCTGTGTCCATCAGTAGATGAATGAATAAAGAAACTATGGTACATATACACAATGGAATATTTTTCATCCATAAAAAGAATGAAATTCTGTCATTTGCAACAACACAGATGGAACTGGAGAACATTATGTTAAGTGAAATAAGCCAAGTACAGAAAAGACAAATATTGCATGTTCTCACTCATATGTGGGAGCTAAACATTAAAACAATTAATCTCATGGAGACAGAGAGTAGAATGATGGTGACCAGAGGCTGGGAAAGGTAGAGGGAAGGGAGAGATAAAGTGTAGGTGGTTAATGGGTACAAAAACATAGTTAGATAGATTAAATGAACAATATTTGATAGCACAACAAAGACACTGTAGTCAATGCTAAGTTATGGTATACTTTGAAATAGCTAAAAGAGTGGAACTGGAATGTTCCTAACACAAGGAAATGATGAGTGCTTGAGGTGACGGATACCCCAATTACCCTGACTTGATTAATATACATTGTATGCCTGTATAAAAACATCATATGTACCAAATAAATATATACAACTATTATGTACCCAGAATAATTAAAAATAAAAACTTTAAAATAAAACAAAATCTTACAATGTCATAAAGGAAGAAGGACCAATGGAGAGAGGGAATATGGTAACATACAATAGGCTATCCTTTTGCTCATAAGTTTTGCAAATCATATTTTATGATTGAAACATTTGTGACACCATATATTATGGGTTGAATTTTGTCTCCCTATAAGTCATATGTTGAAGTTCTGACCTCTCCTCCCCGGTATCTAAGAATGTGACCATAGTTGGAAGTAGGGTAATTGCAGATATAATTACTTAAGATGGGGTCACACTGAAGTGGGGTGGGTCCCTAACCCAATATTACTGGTTTTATCATAAAAAGGTGAAATTTATACACACACACACACACACACACATACATACATGCAAGTAGAACATCACGGGAACATGGAGAAAGAAGTCAGGGCAGCATGCCTAAAAGTTAAGGAGTGTCATAGATTGTTAGCAACGCACCAGAAGCTACAACAGAGGTATGGAACAGATTCCTCCTCATACCTCTCAGAAGTAAGGAAACCTGCCAACACCTTGGTTTTGGAACTTCTAGCCTCCAGAACTGGGAGACAATACATTTTTGTTATGTAAGGCACTCAGTCTGTGGTAATTTGTTAAGGCTGCCTGAGCAAACTAATACACCATCTGATATTTAAGACAATTATATTTGAAGGTTGGGAATGTAAAAGTATCTAAGCAGAAGTGAGTTCTCTACACTTCACTCAAAGTGGTAAAATGTTTACTGTTTAAGTCAAGTATGTATATTGCAATAAGAACAGCCACTAGTAATACCATATAAAAAGATACACTCAAAAATACCATAAATAAGTCAAGATGGAATCCCAAGAAATGTTTGAATAGACCACAAGTAGGTAAGAGAAAGGGAAAAGAGAAATAAGAATCAAAGGAAACAAATAGAAAGCAAATAATAAAATGGCGGACTTAATCACAAACATATCAATAATTATCCCAAATGTCAGTGATCTAAATATACCAATTAAAAGACAGGATTGGAAGTCAATAAAAAGACATGACCCACCTATAAGCTATTTACAAAAAACTCACTTCAAATTTGACATAACAAGGGTAAAAATTATGAAAAAAGTCATACTATGCAAATATCCAGTAAAAATAATTTTTAAAAAGTAGTTATACTAATATATGATAAACTCAACTTCAGAGCAAAGAAAATTACCAAAGGGAGTCATTATATATTGATAAAATAATCAATCCATAAAGATCTAATGATACTAAACGTGTACATACCAAACAACAGAGTATCAGAATACATTAAGTAAAAACTGTTAGAGCCAAAGGAAGAAATTGATAAATCCACACTTACAGTTGCAGGTTTTAATGCCCTCGCTCAGCAACCACTACAAATACTAATTTGTAGAGATTATTAAATAGGAATCTTTTAATATATAGAACTGCAGTCCCAACCCCTGGGCCACAGACTGATAATGGTCTGTGGCCTGTTAGGAACTGGCAACACAGCAGGAGGTGAGCGGTGGGTCAGCCAGTGAAGCTTCATCTGTATTTATTCGCTTCATCTGTATTTACAGCTGCTCCCCGTCATTCACATCACTGCCTGCGCTCTGCCTTTCTCCCAGCTCCACCTTCCCTCCCCTGAGCTCCGCCTCCCCCCAGCTCCACCCCTTCCCCCAACCCAACCAGTGGAAAAATTATCTTCCATGAAACCAGTCTCTGGTGCCAAAAAGGTTGGGGACTGCTAATATAGAAAATATAACTGAAAAGAACTAGCTTATGTGTATTTTTAAAAATATAGCATGTTTTCACCATCCTACGAAAATTATTCAAGATTCAGATATGAAGATGGAAGTATATGTGTGCCTGTTTAAATGTTTCTGTGAAATTGGGACAATGGACTTATTCACATACTTCACTGTACTAGAGATGCATATGATAAAGCATGTTCTAGTTATTAAAAAAATATGAAGTAGGACACTATTATCAAACACCTTAATCAAATCAAGAGTTTATTTTGAGTAAGACACCACCAATTACTAACACAGAACACCATGTTTTTCTAGAAATAATTTAGATAAAAGCTTTTTTTCAAGTGCAATTCAACGTCTTAATCTAAGTGCAGAGTTGTTTAAATGTTTGACCTACTGTGGCAAAAAAATAAAATTTAATCAACTAGTCATCTGATAAAAGATTTTATTTACATACTATGAAACAGTAAGGGAAAAGCCTGTCAATACATATGTAGATAGTGTCACTTATGTGCAAATATACAGATTTGTTACTCCCCTAAGTATTTTATGGAAGTAGTACAGTGGTCCTTTTATTATTATTTTATTATCATTATTAATTAAAGATAATATATGGATCTAAGCAGATCAAAGGTAAGAAAAATCACCTCAAAATAAATAATAGTTTCCTTGAACTCATATGACTTGTGCAGACACTAACTTTGCAAATTATTGATGTTGGGTGTACGGATTGGTGTCATTATTTATGGTTACCAGATTCTCTTAACGACACTCCTGTGTTTTAAGGACATCTCCAGGCACTCAATAAATACTATTGACTGGCCAAGTCATTGTTCTTCATTCATCTTCTTATTAGACTGCATTTAGTTCTACTTCCCACCATTTCTGGGATTTTTTAATACAGTCATCTTCAGTTCCCCATTATTCTTCCTAAAAGACACATAACATGTATAGGCTTAATATATGCAAATGTAAATACTAAAAGAATTATAGAAGAAAATAAAGATTAAGAATTTGTACCAAAAATGTTGAAACAGTTTTATCACCAAGATTCTGTCACTAATACCTCAACAAAATAGAGAAAAAAGAAATATTTTATTTAGCTCCCCATCATTTTGGCAATTTTTAATTGTTTTAAATATACTTTCTAAATGCTTTCTTGTTTTTTTCCAAAAATATAACATATGTACTTTGTTTTTTCATAACCCTCTCACCTTGGAAAAATCATTGCGTGCTTTAGTTTCTGTAAAAACACACACACAATACACACACACACACACAACCTGATTTCTTTTTTGAGCCATCCCTTCTACAGATGTTAAAATGGGTCCATTAGTACCGTGTATTTTAAAAGAACAAGTGCCTTATAGAAAGTAAACTGCAAAACTCACTTGCAATCTTATTGGATCTGTATATTATTATATAATACCTGATAATATTCTGTAGCCAAACTTGAAAATATATTTCCCTATCCCTTTCCTAGAGTAGACATGGATTAAATATTTGTTAACCAAATTTTCTTTCTTTATTCTTAAACATTCACAAGAATGACTAGAATTTGGAAAAGTCTGACTAAGAAAAGCCTACATCTTAAGGTTGCACATATAACTACAGTTGTTTAGAGTCAAATTACAGCTATTAGCTATGTTTTGTAGGGGATTATAAAAAATGTGCTATAGTATAATTTGACTTCTTTTTTATACAGAGGAACTTTAAGCTTATTTGGAAACTTTTATTAAAATTAATTAGAACTAGAAAGATTTAATATGTTGTCATCTTCCTACATTTAATTTTTCTTTAGTGTAATGGATCATTTTGGTAAAAGCAAATTATTATTGATGAAACCTACTTAAAATAAATTAAAATATGTAATCCTAAAAATTTACTAAATCCACTAATTTAACATTCAGACTGAGGAGTATTTGGGGGAATGATAAAGTGCCCCACATATTTAAATATAAACTGCTTTTAACCCAGGAGTCTATATTGCACATTTATTGAATTCTTTTTTATTCATACATATAGAGGCTAATTATTTTTCCTATATATTAAATAATTGTTTTTTCTCACACTAAAACCTTTAGTGTTTATTTCAATTACTATCATTTTAACTTTGAAAAATAGAGACTACACTGGTGGTGCTATATCATAAACAGAAGATTCAAAGAGCTTGGGGTCTAAAGGGATAGATTGTGGTGGGCTACGTATACCCTCACTCCAGCACTTTCTGGCTGTATGACCTTGAACAAGTTATTGAACTTCTCTGGACTTCAACTTTCTCACCTAAAAAGGGGATGTATTAGTACTCACCTCATAGGTTTGTTGGTAAGACTATATTCATTATAATTAAAATAGTTCTTAGGACATAGTGCATATTAACTTAATAAATGAATATATAAATAAGATTATTAAATATATAAACTGTATTTATTTATTTATTGAGCATCTCCTATTAATACTGTGACAAAACATTTATTTAGGGCTTACCATGGTCTAAGTCAGGGGTGGGGAACCTGTGGCCTTAAGGCCATATGTGGCTTTCTAGGTCCTTACTTGTGGCCTTTTGACTGAATCCAAATTTTACAGAACAAATTCTTTTATTTTTATTAATACATTTTCGTTCATCTTTTATACTTTTATTTTATTTTTAAAATGAACGCATTTAAAATACCTAAGAATAAAATAAATGTCAATGAAATAATCCTCCCAGATTGACCGGCACAATTAGACCATTAGTAAGCCACAAGGGCTAAATTGAAGGCTGCTACACTCATGATTTAATTCTAACTTCCCCTGCCTGCCTGGTGCCACTACCACACGGGGCTGGCTGGCGAGGGTTTATGGAGGTCGACATACCAGTCTGTTATTAGCTTTTGACAATGGTGCACTGTGTTTCTGTTTGAAGTGGAATTTGTGAATAGTTGCACAGCTCAACAGTATTTTTTAATTCTGTCTGCTTAACAGCCCATCATGTCAAAGAAGACCAAGAGAACGCTGAAGGAAGAAAACAGACTTTTTAATGAGGATTGGGAATTGCAATATTATCTTGTTTCTGCTAAAGATAAGATGATTTGCTTGCTTTGTGATACTGCAATATCAACATTAAAGAAATTCAATGCTCACCAGCATTACATGATTCATAAGGACCACAAATATTTTAAATTAGAGGGAGAGGTGCCAAAGGTTGTATTTCAGAAATTAAAAGATGAAAAGCAAAAGCAAAGACAATTCTTTCAAGTAGCAATAAGATGTGGAAATAATGCCCCGAAGCAACTTATAAAGTAACTTACATAGCTGAGAAAAAAGGGAAGCCATTCAGTGATGTAGCATTTGTGAAAGATTATCTCTTTAAACATTATCTCTTTGTTTAAAAAATTTCTTGATAAATAAAAATTATATGTATTTATGAAATACAATATACACATATAAATTTTCTGCTATCATATATAAGCCATATGTCAACATACACGTGTATATATATAATATTTTGAGTGATTAAATTAGAAGTTAGCAAATGAGTTGATATTCATTTTCTCTTTATTTTTAGAATATGTGTTTGTTTTCTTTTAAATTTAGAAATGCATAGAAAAGATAACAAAAATGGCTCTCTGCCATTCGATAGTTCTTTCAACATATTTGAAAACAAAATAAAATAGAGATAATAGTAAACCATACATATGCTTAAATGTAGATGTTAAAACAAAAATTAAAAACAAAACTTTTACCCCCTGCTTCTAAAGCTATTAACCCAAAAACTCTATTCTTGTGTATCCTTCTAGAAATATATATAAAAAAATCATATGAAGATACTATATATTATGTTATATTATATTATATTTTGTGTATACTATTTTATAGCTTTCTTTTTACTTAATTGTATGTATTAATATATATCCACATACATACACCTTTCTTTTTTTGTGGCTGTATATTACATATGTGAATACAGGATAGTTTAAAATACCCCAGTGAGTATTGCGTCCGTACATATCTTGGTATATGTTAGGAATGCATCTACTGAACATCTAGCAGAATAGTTGGAGAGTTAAAAGTTGTGCTCATGTTTCTTTACATACTTAGTAATTTTTGTTTATTAATTGGAAATTACATTTACAACATTGTAGAGAATTCTGCTATCTAATGCTTTTATCTGAAGAGCACTGATTTGTGTTTTACCAGGAAATTATTTTGGCTTACTCAAAACTCCACTGTGGTTGTCAGCAGTTGAAACTTCTCTTTTTCAACCATTTCAAGCACCGGTTGTTTTCACTGGATACCCTGAATTCTTCCCTGTGCATGCACAACTTTGTGATCAGTCAAAGATTTGGAAGAAATTTATACATAGATTTTTGAGCTTCCAGATCTGTGGTTCCCTTCTGACTAGAATTTACCCCTTCACTTTCTAAACAACCTGGAAGCATTTATTGCAGAGCTCCAACTTCTCAATCCAGTAAAATGGATTTCAGTTTAGGTTCCAGCATGCTTTAAGTGAAAACCTTATAACCCTATTTTATTCCCAACACAGTCATTCTTCTTTCAAATATTGAACCTCCTCCATTTTATTAATGTTTTAGTAATTAATGAGTATAATTTTTATATTTGGAAGGGCTAGTGTTATTGGGGTTTCCTCATCATTATTACCTTTTACAGTCCTTTTA
The DNA here is from genome assembly GCA_023783475.1 of Daubentonia madagascariensis. Lineage (NCBI taxonomy): Eukaryota > Metazoa > Chordata > Mammalia > Primates > Daubentoniidae > Daubentonia > Daubentonia madagascariensis. The sequence goes on along the minus strand of JAKFHU010001569.1, from coordinate 41,623,537 downwards.
ACATGCTAAAAATTACCAATTCCCAATACTCTTCCCATTAATGAGTTTTGGTCACGACAAAGACAAAAATTTCAATGTATGATAACTATTTCTTAAATGATATCTTTAATTAATTATTTTTCTTTCACTTTTGTTCTTTTGTTTTGCAAATTCTTGAAAACTGATTCCCATGTAAATATTTGCTTGGTAATAGGTCCTCTGTACTTCAAAACTATTCCTGAATTTATTCCCATCCTCCACTCTCAATCACATTATTTCTTCAGTAACTCCCAAGTGGCATCAAAAAATAAGAGATCATGTAAAGCCTTGCTAACCAAACTGTGGTCCATATATATCAAAATTTTTTAATTGTAAGGTCATATAAAATTCTTTGAGAAAAAGATGTAGAGCCTTAATTTATATAACATCTTTAAAAACTTCAAATAGACAATTCAAATACAAATGTCTATTTTATATTTTGCAGCATTTAATTACATATAAAATTATGAAGCAAAATAGGATACATTGTAGAAAAATAAAACATTTGGCTGAAATTTTTGACATTTTTACTTAGCTTATAAGCAGTGTAAGAAATAGTACCTTTTGATAGAAAACAGTTCTAAGACAGCAAATGATGCCTTCTGCTGCATGCGTATACCACCCTTGTTCTTAAATGTCTTGGTTGATTTATGAATCTAAGTACACTGCTATAGTGAGATGCCCAATTCTGCTGTAAAAATACTGATTTCGGACACTTCTTCCAGTACAGGTATAGCTTTTACTTATTAATATGACTCTGCAGGAATCCTTGTTACTTTAATGATCTTTAGTATGTGACATATAATATGTTTCTTTACAATTCCCACTAAGCTATCTGCCACATGATTGTCACTTAATAGAATGAAGGCAGAGGACACCCTGGGGTTTCACACAATAAAAAAAAAAAAAGTCATTCACATGGTAGATGCTGCCTACTGAGGTAAAACCTTGAAAATCGTACTTCTAAAGAGAATTAGAATACCAAGAGTGAGGAGTGACCGAAAATGAATGTAACTGTATTAAGGTCTCTTATTTTATTCTCTTCAATTCCTAACTAGACTTATTTAAGAATCCTTGTAGATTCTCTTGATTTTGCTTCTCATCTTTACTGGGATCTCTCTATTTGTAAAAGCTTAAGTTTTAAGTAACTTAGCCAAATTTAGACTTAATCTGCATGATCTTAACGAGGAATTAAAAATGCATATTGTGGTAAAATTCAGTTTAGCCATTTCAAAGTGGGTAAATGACTTTAAGGTAGAGAACTGGTATTCAGATGTCAAGCCCTAATGCTCCACTGAAAAGATGAATGGCTCAAAACTGCCAATCACATGGCATAATTCTTATCCAGTTCATTCTTCTTTTCTGATAGTGGTGGATTCCAGATGTCAACCAAAGCCTCAGGAATTCATTAGGTCAGAGATAAGAAGGGAGCTCTGACTAACCCATCTCAGAGATGTTTAATGTCATCTTACTTCTGTTTAGATGCAAATCATATTTTTTTTATTTTTTAGAAAAGTAAACATTTTTATCATTCCGAAGGAAAACCCTTTATCCATTAAACAGTTTCTCCCCAATCCTCTCTCACCCACCCTTATGCCCTGACAACCACAAATCTGCATTCTGTCTCTACAGATTTATCTATTCTGGATATTTCTTCCAAATAGATCATATGATTTGTGAGTTTCTGTGTCTGGCTTCTTTCACTCAGTATAATATTTTTGAGGTTCATTCACTTTGCCACATGTATCACTATTTATTTTTTTTGGCTGAATAATACATACAAACATGTACAAACATACACACACACAGAGTTGTCTCTTGGTATCTGTGGGGGATTGGTTCCAGAACCTCCCCAAAGATACAAAAATCTCTGAATGCTCAAGTCCCTTATATAAAATGGCATAGTATTGGTAAATGACCTATGTATATCCTCCCATACACTTTAAATCATCTCTAGATTATTTATGATACCTAATAAAATACTTATACAACACTTCACTTATGTGGATTCAATGTAGCACTTGCTGTGCAGCAAATTCAAGTTTTGCTTTTTAGAACTTTGTGGAATTTTTTTTCCCAAATATTTTTGATTCACAGTTGGTTGAATCCATAGATGTGGAACCCACAGATATGGGGAGCCAACTGTATATTTGTAATCATAATTTATTTATTCATTCATCCATTGCTGGACGTTTGGATCATTTCCATCTTTCAGCTATTGTGAACAGTACTGCTGTAAAAATAAATACTTGTGTATGCAATTGACTACCTGTTTTCAGTTTTTTTGATATATAGCTAAGAGTGGAATTGTAGGATCATATGGTAATTCTATGCTTAACTTTTTGAGGAATAATCAAACTTCTTACCACAGTGACTGAAACTTTGTACATTTTTATCAACAATGTACAGGGTTCCAATTTTCTTTTCTTTTTTTTTGTATTATAGTAATTCTAGTGGGTTTGAAATAATACTTTGTTGTGATTTTGATATGCATTTCTCTAATGTAATGATGTAGAACATTTTTATGTGCTTGCTTATATAATTTTTGGAGAAATGTCTACTTAAGAATATTGCCCATTTTTTAAACTGAGTTGTCTTTTTGTTATTGACTAGTAAGAGTTCTTTATAGATTCTGGATAGTAAGCCTTTATCAGTTGTATAATTTCCAAATATTTTCTCTCACTCTGTAGTTGTGTTTTTATTTTCTTGATAATGTCTTTTAAGCACAAAAGTTTCAATCTTGATGAAGTCAAATTTATATATTTTTTAATTTAATGTTCGTGCTTTTGGTGTTACATCTAAGAATCCATTACTAAGTCTAAGGTCATGAAGATTTACCTTCATGTTTTCTTCCAAGGTCATGAAGTTTTACCCCTATGTTTTCTTCTAAGAGTTTTATGATTTTTGCTCTTATATTTAAGTCTCTGATCCGTTTTGAGTTAATTTTTTAATATGGTGAGAGGTAGGCATACAACTTCCTTCTTTTGCAAGTGGATATTCAGTCCCAGCACGATTTGTTGAAGAGACTGTGTTTTTCCCACTGGATGTTCTTGTGGCTTCAGGGTAATCTTCTTGTCAGCCTCAAAGAATTAGTTAGGAAGTGTTTCCTAGTAACCTATTTTTTGGAAGAGTTTGAGGAGAATTGATGCTACTTCTTAAAACATTTGGTACAATTCACCAGTGAAGCCATCTGGTCCTGGACTTTTCCTTGCTGGGGGTTTTTGTTTGCTGATTCAATCTCTTTATTTGTTACAGGACTGTTGAGATTATATATTTCTGCTTGAATCAGTTTAGGTAATTCTACGTTCTTAAAAATTTGTCCATTTCACCTAGGTTATCTAATTTGTTGGCTAATATTTGTTCATAGGATTCTCTTATAATCCTTTTTCATTTCCTTAAGTTTGGTAGTGATGTCTCTAACGGCATCACCAGGAGATCTGGTCTATGTGAAATGCTACACAGAGTCCTTCAGGCTAAAATGAAAGGACACTGCTGATAATTTGAAACCATATAAAGGAATAAGGATCACTGGTAATGGTAATTACAGAGGTAAACATAAAAGTTAGTATTATTATATTTTTGGTTTGTAACTGCACTTTTTATTTCTTATGTGATTTAAAAGACAATTTCATAAAAAGTTACAAATTTATAACACTAGATATTAGTAATGGAGGAAATGAAGCACAAAAAAAGATGTAAGACATAAAGAAAAAAGTAAAATGGCATAAGTCTTTTCTTATTAATAATTACTTTAAATATAAATGGATTAAACCCTTCAAGCAAAAGGTAGAGATTGGCAAAATGGATAAAAAGACATGATCCAATTATATCCTGTCTATCTTAGATCCAAATATATAAGTAGGTTAAAAGTGAAAGGATGGAAAAAGATATTCACATAAATAGTAACCAAAAGAGAACTGGGATGGCTATACTAATGCAGACAAAATATACTTTAAGTACCAAAGTGATATTAGAGACAAATAAGAACATAAAATATTGATAACAGTGCCAATCATCAAGAAGATATAATGATTATAAACATATATACACCAAACAACAGAGTCTCCAAATATGGCAAACATTGACAGAATTAAAGAGAGAAATAGTTTCTACAATAACAGCTGAAGACTTCAATATCCTGCTTTCAATAATGGATTAAATATCTAGAAGAAGATCAGCAAGGAAATATAGGACTTGAACAATACTATAAACCAACTACCTCTAACAGACATAAACAGAAACCTTCACTCATTAAGAGTAAAATATACAGTCTTCTCAAGTGCACACAGGACCTTCTCTATAATAAACTCCATGTTAGGCTGCAAAAAAAGTCTCAATAAATTTGAAAAGATTGAAATTATTCAAAGTATCTTCTGTGACCATGAAACTGGAATGAATGAAGCTAGAAATCAAAAACAGGGATGGTTATACTAATACAGACAAAATACATTTTAAGCAAAAAATATTTGTAAAATTCACAAATACGTGGAAATGAAGCAACACACTTTTAAACAACCAATGGGTCAAGGAGGAAATCACAATTGAAATTTGAAAATATTTAAGGAATGAAAATGAAAACGTAACATGCCAAACGCATGGATGCAACGAAAGCAGAGCTCAGAAGGAAATTTAAAGCAGTAAATGCCTACGTTAAAAAAGACAAAAGGTCTTAAGTGAGTAACCTAAGTTTACCCCTTAAGGAATTAGCAAAGGATGAGCAATCTAAACCTAAAGTTGACAGAAGGAAGGAAATAGTTAAGAATAGAGTGGAGATAAATAAAACAGAATAGAAAAACCACAGGGAGAATCAATGAACCAAAACCTGTTTCTTTGAAAAGATCAACAATATTGACAAACCTTTACCTAGACTGTCAAAAAGAAAAAAAAAAAAAAAAAAGGGAAGACACACAACATTGCTAATATTCTAGATTACATTTTTATAGGTGACAGGGATAGGAAAAGAAATATAGGGAAGAACACATCCTAATTTGTTACTTGTTGTTCTACCAGTCTAGTTTATTTGTTATTTTATCCCAAGACTTTAACATTTATCAATATATTTTAAGGGATTTTAATTATTAATATTTCTGAAATGCCAATGAAATATGTCCATTTAGAGAAGAAAGTAATATTCCTTTTTTACTTTATGTATATGAAAGGAAAAAGTGTATATAACACAAAAGCTTACACTACTTACACCATGTTGTTTTAATTATGTGAAATCTTCTGTTTTCTTCTGTAACTAAAGATTTGGAGAATGAACGTCTATAAAAGGAGTGTACAAAGCACACTATAATCCTTATTCATTCAGGTGTTTTCCTTCTTTCTTATTATATATGTTAGCAGGTACAAAATTTAAAGCAAGAAAACAGCTTGCCTGTTGATAAGGAGACAGAAGGCTTGGATCTATTACTTAAGAGTCACTCATAAATATTTGTATTTTCTTTGTTTTGGGGATGGTGACACACCTAACAGACCCCACCAATTAAAAGTAGCTGAAAAAGACATGGAAGAACAATGTGGGTTCTTTCCTATAATAATTTACCTTATTAGTTTATTCTCTATTTAAAATCTTATTTACATATTCTAAAATAAAGTACATATATTCTGAGCAAAATTAAAAATCAAACTGTTATTTACATAGTACAGGCAAAGTTTGACCACTATGACTGTGTATTTGAATGGTTTTCTTTGATTTGAATTCTATAACATGGGAAAAAATAAATCCATGTACTCTATATCTAAAAGATCAATTACAGAATTTATCAAATATTGATTTCATATTCTTTATTCAACTATGTACAAGGTTTTTATTAGAGAAGAGTCAATATTATTCTTTAACTTCTTTAAAATATTTTAAGTGTTTGTAGAGTAATGATGTTCTAAAAATTTCTGTATTATAGTTACGACTTTTATTAACTAGAATCAGATTCCTTTTTTTAAAAAGCTGATAACACATTGTAAATTTTTCATGACCTAGAAATAGTAGTTACTGTTGCATTTATAGGGACATAAAATACAGAGACTAAAAGTTATCTGTCCTATCAGTGTCATCAAGGGATATGTCTTAATGTGGGAATTGCTCCCCCTGTTTTAAATCTCAAAATAGGAATTTTAACTGAACAACTCTATTAACCCTACATACTACAGAGCTCTATTATCTACAAAACCTTGTTTAATTAATTCCTTTTGTACCTAAATGGTTTCTCAGTGTAATAAGTTCAAATTATGATGTGTAAAGTAGGGCTTCCTATATTTGTCTTAAAAAATATCCACTCAGGCAGTTGCAATGAATTTGAAAAACGGCTGATTTAAACTTGAGTTGTGATATCTCCCAAGATCCTGTTTCATCAAATCTACAATGAGAATACCTCCTGTCTTCCAGAATTGCTGGGAAAGGAAAATAAGATAAAGAATATTAAAGTGCTTTGTATGTCGTAATGCACCTCTGACCATGGACATGATGCTTACGGGAGATTCTGAAATTTGGTGAACAAGGCACCCTTTGTGATTTTATAGAAATGAATCACATTTGTTCAGCCTTTATATTTCCAAACTGAAAAGCTCCGCTTTTTCAGATTGCTCTTTTAGAAATTTCAGTCAAACCAAGATTTATTAGCGCCCATATCTGCTGTGCACTTCACTGACAGTTTGTAATGCAGAGAAGATAGCGAGGTTTCTTCTCTTTACTTCCTTTCTAACCTCTTTGTCACGTACTCAGTGCTCCTAAAATTGGTCAGCCAAAATTCCTCTCTTCAGTGAAGATTGTGAACGTGAGCCTGGGGGAGCAAGACCGGGAGCAGGCATGGCCCGGTGTGAGGACAGCATAAATCGCCCGTCTCTCGTTGTCCTGCAAAAGAGCAATGAATAGAACTGCCCACAGTACTTTAAACGTGATAATCCGTTATAAGAGAAAGAGAATCTTTCTAAGTGTTTTGTCCAATACTCTTCCTTCAGGCTTTCTCATATTATCGTGTCCTTTTCTTTTCTTCCTGAAGTACAAGGAACAAATCTCAGCTCAAATAAATCAGCTCTTCAGTTTTAACTGTTAGCCTACCCAAGTTAATATACTAATGGGAAAACATGAAGAATTAAAATATCAGTGGATAAAAATGGGTGGATAGGAAAATTTTTTTCAGGATGTGAGTAGTATAAACATCATAACTTCCACACCTCACCCTCCACCCTACAAAGGACTGTTTTTGTTATTTGCCTCCTAGCATTTTATAGCCTTTTTGACTACATACACTTGCTGGCAAGATCTCACCCTCTGTAGTAACAAAAAGGATATGTCTATCCTCTTATGAATATAGTGAAACTACAAATGGTATATGGATAAGATATACATTTGACATGCTTGCATTTATAACTGTATGGAATTTCACTAGCATTGTAGATTTTTTTTGATCATGCATACTTGAAGGTTATTTACCTTATTACCTCATAAATTAAATTATAAACTTACCTCCTAACAAAAAACTTACATGATCTGACATTTTGAATAGTGGTCTGAAAAGAGGATGCTCTAACTCATCTGAAATCCATATTAGTGGTTAACTACTTTCTCATAATTTATCATAAGCACTAAGAATATGATGTATATATAAAAACACTAGCAAGAACTCTTCCCATTTTTCAGTTCTTGAATTGCTGAAGTTATTTTAACTCTGTTGAGGAAGAACTGAGTTGCTGTAGCATGGCTCTGCCATATGGATTCCCCCAGGGTTTGTTCCATCCGTCATTCCTGTTAGATTCTCTTATAGTTTAGTAGGTATATGCATAGAAATGGACAGGGAAATAAATGTAAATATTAAATTTTATCTCCATACCTGTGACTAGATAAATAAATCTGTTCATCAAATGAGTTGTCTAACAATTTTGTTGTCTCAACACCTATGTTTGCTTGTTAGAATTGTTTACAATTCTTACACCAGGGTAAAAAAATAATATAAAACAAACATACAACCTCATGGAACGCTCACATCTTTTGTTCCCTTCTTTTCTTTGTATTTGTTACCTTTACCTCCAACTGTAAATTGCTGAAGCCATTCTCTTCTAGGCAAAATCATTTTTAAAAGGAAAAAGCAGTACTATAAAATCAATGAGTAACTCTAAATGGAATGAGTAGTTTGACAGTGCAAGTCAAGATTGCTAACATCAAATGCACCATTTGAAATAGAATAAATTTAGGTCATGTCATTCTTTTCTTCTCCCATTCCAAGGATAGGTCACTAACTCCTGAACATCTGCAAAGAGTTTTCTCAGTTACTTTACCCACACTAAAATAAATCAAGAAAGGATTTAGCTGCAAGTAGATACTAAATGGAGAACACACACATTTTGATAGAAATCAGTTTAAAATTTACCAGGAACAGGCTATTCAATAATACATAATGTAATACAAAGCATTTTCATGTTATTAGCAAATATGGATATATTAGAGAAATTTAGCATTACTAAATAGTCATTAACAGACTTTTTCTTTGTTGGGCATTTTCACTCAAATCCCTCCCACCTGCCTAATCACCAGGTGGCAGTGTAGGAGCACTCATCTGTATCTGTCTTTGAAAAGCTTCAATAAAAGTGGCATTACAATGAGATTTTCACATAGCATAGGTAGAGCTGTTTGGGTTTTGAAATATTTTTAAGTGTTATTCTCCCCCAGTATTAAAATAGCCTTGCATACATTTTCATAAATTGCCTTTTTTGCTTTCAGTACTATGTAGATAGTTCCCTTCTCTAATTTTCTAAACTCAAAAAAAATGAATATATATAACTTAAGGGTTTTTGTTGGCTCACAGTTTTAAATAGGAACCCTTTCCACATCATAGTAAGAAGCACATTATATATTTTTTAAACCAGCCCTTCTCAACAATTGGATTAAAGCAGGGTTTCCCACAGCTTCAACAGAAGCATATGCCAGCAGACTACAAACCTCGAAGACAAGAATCCTGACATTTCATTTTTCCTTATCTAAACTTCCCCAGCTGTCATTATGCCATCTGAGACGAGTTTTCAGTCTACGGTACTATTCCACTCTATCAATTTCTTTGTGTTTGCACAATGTTCATTCAGCACTTTAACCAGGACTAAAGAACCAATTTCAACATTTGGTTTCAGATACACAGGATTTATTATGTGCTTAAAATATATCTGAATTATTTTTTGCAGATGGAAATTCAGAGATCCAAGTTATGTCATCTGATCCAATGCCAGCTAGTGAGTATAGGACAAAACCTAAAGCTTATAACATCCATGTTTTTTCTCTATTTGAGTTCAGTGTCATATTATCCCAAAATACTTCCTGCTGGATTAGAAAGGTGTTTGGGAATGTCTCCTAAACCCTCTAATCTTTTCCTGTATTTAGAGTCAATGGAGGTCCTCTATCTTTGAGGAACTATGATGCTGCAGGTAGTAATCGGGAGGAAGAAAAAAGTGATTTTTTTCCTGTAAAAACTGGGATTAAACTGCAGCTATAGTTCTTGAAAAGTTAACTGTGCAAAACCTGGTGAAAACAAAAAGAGTGAGAGCTGCATGACCTACAGAATGGCTAGAGGTCTTAGCAGGATGAATTGAAAAATAGTAGAATTTGACTTGGAAAACCTCTTTCTTGTAGCCAGTCCACCACCATGTGCTTGATGCAGTTGACATTTTTTACCCTAAAGATGATTTAAACCCACAGACAATCTAGAAAATGAAATAATCATGCTCCATGTCAGGATGTGCAGCAACTATTTTATTTCTGTTTATTTAGTCATAATTTTATTAAGCTTTTAGTGTAACATTTGGTAAAACATGTTAAAATTAAGTTAAAATGGACTTGGCCCAAAGTTAGGATTGTAAGATTCTGGATTTCAACTCAGTCTCTACAGTGAAGTTTGTTACCCAGCCCTGAGTTCATGCTTGCACTAAAATTTCAAATATGTTAGGGACAAGTCTTCATTATACATCATTATATCTAATATTCTATGTAGCTCCATTTGGGGAAAAAAATGGATGGACAAGTCTAAGTTTTCAAAAGATATCTTCTAAATAAAAAGGCATTTTGAATTCACAGTTTTTGTGATATTCCTTCGAGAATTCTTCCAATAAAAGCCCCTATAATAATATAAAAATAACTAACTTGCTAAAAGGGAAATTTACTTGTCTATGGCTATAAGGTGAAAAGTGTTGTGAATAATAATTTTAAGATAACAGATCTTAAATAATTCAACTATTTTTGATAATTAGTAAGATTTTATATAGGATCATTCTTAATTATTTCCTATTTCAGTAATTGAGAAATTATACTATTCTTTTAAAAATGGGCTTTATAAAAACTATTTTAAAATGTTTAATTAGATAATAAACAATGTCATTATGTGGATTTTTTTCTCACTTTTTAATATAAATCAAACAATAAGCATTTCTAGATATAACTGAGAACTAGAAAGGTCTTTGGAGATATTTCAGAAAAAAATATTTTATAAATGAGGGAATTGAGGTTCAGAAAGGTTAAGTGACTTATCTAAAATGATATCAATATTTAATGGAAAAATTAGGACTAGAACTCAACTCTCCTGGGTACAAATGCCTCCTATAACATTTTCCAGTTTTTAAAACATGCCTCAAATGTTCAATTCCATTCAAATTTTATATATGTACATTTTCTAGTGAATTCACTGCAGCTTACCTTGTAAAATTTAAGGCAATCTTTTATTCTTAATATTTTCTTTAAAAAAGTTATCATTCTTGACCATTCTTGAGGGCATAATAATTGACTAAGAGTAACAAATATAGAGACAAACAAGCCTGGGTTCAAATTCCAGCCATGTGTATAACTAATTTTGGACAAATTATTTAACCTCTCTGAGCTTTGATTTCATAATTTATATAATAAAAATAAAAATGTGGTTTTATCTAGGTCCGCAGTAAGGATTAAATGAAATAATATATTTAGGGGTCTGCATTTAGTAGTAATAATAGTAATAATAAAAACAATTATTATTGTTGTATATATTTGATACTGTGCTGACCTGTGTTGAGTTAAAATGATACAATTATCTTTCTAACTTCTCCAAAACAAAAATTCTAATTTAAATCCAGTGATTAGTTAGCTCTGACTCTCAGTTGACTTACATGCAATGTATTGGTTTATTTATTTTTGAGTTGAAGATTTATGAGTCATATATACCATATAAATTATGGGATAATCTGGTTCAATCCTTGAGACTAACAGAGGTTGAAAGATGCTGAGACACATAGCAAATCAGTGGTCAAGTTTGGTCAAAAACTTTAATCTTTTTATCTCCAGTATCAATGATTTTGATACTTCTCTCTACTATGACTGGTTTTCAAACTGTTCTTATATGAACCCTAGCAATTTCTAAGATGTCCTAGGACCAAAGAATGAACACCAAGAAGCTCTAGGATATGACTGAAATTTCAAGTCTCTGAGTGCCTTCTCTGCTTGTCGGCTAGACTAGCATTTTTTTATTGTTCATATGTATCAAGGTCTTGCATAATATACGTGGATTCTTCTACTTTACAAAAGTTTACAATACTTATGTTCTTGTAGTATTAACATTTAAATCATAAGCATCTAACATTTTAATACTGAAAGAGGCACTGGAAAGAAAGTTGGTAAGAACAAAAAAGAAGACCAAATCTATTGAGATGTTTTGCCTCATCCATTCAGGAAAAAAAATGCTAAATTCATGATTAACAATAAATTTATTTTATGAACTGTTTTTCCCCATGACCTAGTGACCCTAGCATAAACATAAATCAAATTGTTTATATATTAAAATATGAATTAGATAATCATAATGTGTTAGATATTTCGAACAGAAAAGAGAAAGCAATTTCTTACCAACTTGTGATGCTTGTGCTAACATTAGAAAGTTGTTTGGAAAGAATACAAGAATTTAGGCATTAATAAAAAATTTTCAATTGATTAGGTCTTTGTATATCACTGAGCGAACACTCTATATATTTACAGAATTTTTTTCCAAGGGAAAAAAAGATAAAAATTATATGTCCCATCAAAGGCATAAACATACTTTGAATAGATAGATGAGCTAGGTAGATAGATAAAAATATTCTAATTTATCAAATAAAATGTATAACTTTCTAAATGTTTTTTCATTATTTGATAAAAAATGTTCTTTGTGGTTTTGTAGAAACTTCTCCAAAAGATAGGTTTGACTATTAAACTTATAAAATCCTATTGTATCATATTTTTCTTTAGAAATATCTGAGGGCCCTGAAAAGAAAAACTTTAGTCTATCATTATTTTATGATCAGTTTGGGTCTCAGTTTATTTCCATTTATAATACACAATTCTAAAGAACATGGATTGTTGTAAGTTTGTGCATTCAATTATAAGTGGGTAGTGCTATTGAGAAACAATTTATCAAGGATACCCAAGTATCCCAATCCAATTGCAAATACTTTTGTACAAATTTGATATCTTCAAAAGGATGTCAGAAAGTGACACAGGGCATACTGGGAATGTAATCATTATCTGTTTGTCAGTATGTACTTCTGCTTTGTTCATTTTGCATACTTGAGAGAAAGCTGTAGCCCTCTTCCTGAAAATAAAAATGTGGTTGAATGAGGAAATAAAAGAATACATTTAGAGTTCTTAATTTCTGTTTGTGTGTATGTGTGTGTGTGTGTTATACAAGATAACAGTTACCACAGGAATCAAATTGTATAAAGTATTAGATTTAGCCAATTTTTGTTTTTCAGGAAGATTGAATCCAAGACAGATATAATTTTCAAATGTTTCTAATGAGTCTGTTGGTGCCTGTTTAAGCATTATCTGTCTTCAGGGCAGCATAATATAAATATTTTTCATACTAGCTACTTAATACCGTTTGTCAACTAGCAGTGGCAGGTGGCCTTACTAACAGCAGGTGTCTACAGGTTTCCGAAGAGATAATACTATGGTCACTTGGGCTACTGTGTAAGAGGAGAGAAAAAGAGTTCAACAATTGCACTGAAGCAAATAGGTAGCTTAATAGCAGGTATTCCAAACAACACAGCATGAAAATGTGAACGGCCACTGATGGAAATGCAAAGGGTTCTTAGACCATGAAAGAAACTTAGTGTTGATCTTTTTACCTGCAAAAACAAATGGCTTGTCTATAGTGGTATGCTATGGCCATTGGTTTCAGTTGTTGCAATTACCCAGTCCAAAGCAGTCATGGCAGCACACAACAGAACTGATGTGTTGCCAAGGTGTGGCTGGGCACTTCTCCATCAACACCAGAAACTACTGATTTCTGTTGCCATTACTGAGTGAGAAATGTCATTATTGTGGTACCATAACCTAACCTAGAAGTCTTTCTTAACATCTCCCAATCTTTACTTCTCCTTTCATTTTCCATCAATTACAAGTTCAATTAGTTTTACTTCTAAGTATCTGTCAAGCCAGTCCACCTATATCCATCTCCAGGGATATCATCCTAATTCAAGTTGTCATTATATCTTTAAAATCATGGAAGACCTGGCAGGATCTGAACTCTTCCTACTTGTCCATGCACAAATAGTCTCACTTCTTTCCTCAGCCTTCTTTGGATGTCCCAATTAGTTCAGGTCCCACAGGTATATGTTCTAATAGCATTCTACTTTACTTCATTCACAACAATTATCTACAGTTAAATAACTTGTGTGTTAACATGTTATTCCCAATTGAATGGAAGCTCATTATGTGCAGGGACGATATCTGTCTTGTTCACTTCGTTATCCTAAGTAGTTCCACATAGTAGATGCTCCAGAAATAATTGTTGATTGAATGAATGAATGGTTTCTTTAGAGAGATGACAGTTCCATGGAAGTATACCATATTTATGAAACTAGGAACATAAATGCTAGAAATTAATTTCTCACTTACTGAGCTCTTCCTATAAACAGAATTCATTTCTAGAACATGGGAAGTACAAATTTAAAAAAAGATATAATCTTTATTCACATTGACAATATATAAAATTACTGTGTTCTAAAAGCTTAGAGAAGGTAGTATTATCTCCAAGGTTCATATTTTGGTTTTCGAATTTCTAATCAATTTCTTCATTAACAAAATTCAGAGAATAACTGCCCAGGAAAATTTTTGTGAGGATTAGACAAAGTTACATATGCAAAGAACCTGGTTGATAATAGACACTCAGCAACTATTTATTCTCTATTTTATCAGAATTACTTAATCAAATGTTGACACATTAGTCCTCTAATTCATGAGATTTTATTCCAAAGTAAAACAAAACAAAACAACAATAAAGAACATAGAAATAAATACGCTTCCTATGGAAAGGAATTAGACTATGTATTTCGTAAAATTTAAGGAGAGAGAACAAAAATTATATCTTCCAAAAGGAAGAAAAACATGGATCTTTCTGTCTTAAATTGTTTCTGATAGCTTATTAATGAATATATAAAGAAGTAAGGAATAACAATATTAAAGAAACATTACATATGAGAACATCTGTTACTACTGCAGTGTATTTATATACCAGGTAACTCAGAGTCCAGTACTTTCTTCAGTCATATTCTGAGGGAAGTTGTTAGATTCAAGAGAATCATTTAATTAACTAGTGTATATCTGAATATTAAAAAGTGATGAGAACCTGGGCATTGTATAGAGAGTGTAAAAAGCATGAAAGGTATTAGTGCAGTGGGAAAACCACATTGAGGAGACTAGGGAATGAAAATGGAAAACTATGTGGTCTTTATAAAGACATTTTAATTGGGGTAAGGAAATAAAGTGATAACCAAATGCTACTTTGACTTAGCACCAAATAGCAGTAACAACAGTATGAGTGTTAAGGGTATGTAGTTCTCTAAAACTATTTCTGGTTAAAGCAAGATTCCTCATGAATACAATAAAATGTCTAAAAGGGAAAAATTGAAGTATGTTGCCTAGGGGAAACTCCATTTTTTCTTCAAGAAAAAGAAAGAATTTAAAATATTATGTAAAAACAATAATTTAAAAGATTCTAAATGCTCAAATGACTTGTTGGTTACTTTTGTTCAGCTCAATTTCCTCCCGTGTAAGTTTTTTTTGTGTGTTTGTTTGTTTTCAGGTGATGTGGTACTAATGCATGGACATGTGAATTATTTATTTTAACAGATTAATATTCTTCCATTATATTAATTTATATTTTACTTCTTTCTAGTGTTGTTACAATTCAGTGGTAGATAGTATGAGCTGTCAGGGAATTTTCTCATGCTAATAGATCGACGGGTAGAGGGCATACTCACCCACAGAATACTGATTTTGTATGTCTTGCTTTAGAGAAAAGGAAAGGCTAATTTATTTTTCAGATGCAATACAAGTAAAAATAAAAGTAAATGAGATATAAAAGATGCAATAAGTGTATGTTGATAGAAAGGTTGAGAAAGAGGCAGTAAGAAATAAATGGAGAAATAAAAGATATGGTTTCAGATATTATTCATCTGAATTTCATATTTGCTGATGGATTGCATGTCAATTCAAGAGATGGCCTGAGGTTTCTGCTTTTATTCTATTCATTCCCATTTGTCCTAGTTCAAATTTCAACCTTCTCAATATTCTCCATTTGAACTCCTTTTACCTGTAATAGAAAAAAAATTCTTCTCTCTGAAAGCTTTTCTATTCACAACCAGAAACTCTTAACTATCATGGCTCTCTTTCATGTTTTAAACACTATCTTTTGATAATTTCAATGAAAATAATTATAGTATCTGTTTGCTTGTCACATCATTGTTCAATAATTGTGACAGCAAATTACTTTGCAGATAAATTATTAAACTGATAAAGTGGTCATTTCATTGCAAAAATTGTTCCATTATCTATTCTCCATACCAAAATGCTATTAAAAATGGGAAAACAAATTCACTAACCATGACAATACAATAAAACTGAATTGACTTAAGTGTATATACTTAATGTGCTGTGTATTCTTCTAGTCTTGAATCTGCTGCATGAGGTTTTTCAAAGAAATAGTCTTGTCAATCAGGGCCAGTGAAATTTCTCCATTTGAGGAAGTGTGAACATGTTAAAATGTTTTACTGATTTTACCTTTACCATTTTTACTATAATCTAATACAGTATATACATCATAAAGAATGGACTATATAAAGCAAATGCATTTAGAAAAACTATAATGAATTTGAAAGAGGGACATATATAAAGGAATAAAATTAGGAAATAAAAATTGTTACTGGAGACATATTAAGTGATCAGTAAATGTTAATCACAATTTATGCATATTACTTTATTCATTTACTTAAACATTATCTAATTCTCCCAATATTGATTTTGTTGCATCACTGTATTCCCAGCATATGCAATGTATTCTGTAAATAATCTGGTGAATAAATGCATACATGCCTACTTTTTAGAAAAAAATGACAAAAAGACTAACTTTTGGATTTGGGGGTACATCTACATACATATTGATTTGAATGTTCATGAAAAATATATAGTTTTATCTGTCTTAGGAACCTATTTCATTCTCAAATCAGAAAGCTAAACTTTGCAGATTGGAGAGACCTCACTCAGCTAAAACAGGTTTAACTGTCAGGTCTCTCAATTGGGTGCATTTTACCATTGGCTAGATAGATTTAATCTTTACCTAAAAAATGTAAAAATCAAATGGAGAGTTGCAGCAATCATAGGATATGTGATAATTATAGTGCTCTTCCTGTTTGAAGTCTTCAGATAATCACCTCAACTTTTAAATTTATTTTGTGTAAGTAGGTAGAGCTGAAAGAGGTCATCCCCAACCCATGTGTTCAAACCCCCAAACGTGAAATTCTACATCTGTTCTCTTTCCTATACCTTGAGTTAGTTCAACCAATTCCATCTTCAAAATATGTTGAACATGGTCAGTTCTTTTCATCTCCACTGCTAGTGCAAACCATTACTTTTCTCCTGGATAACTGCAATAACCTTGCTGCTTCTTCTCTTACCCCCTCAAGCCCTTCTCCAAACAGCAGCCTGAATGATCATTTCCCAGAATCAATCCAATTATGCTACCCCTCCGCTTCAAGGATTCCAGAGATTTTCAATTCCACCTAGGATAAAATCCAAACTCTTTACATGGCCTATAAAACTTTCAATAATCTATACCTCTCTTAGCTCATAACTGTAAATTCTACCACACTGTGCTCTGGCAATGGTGGCCTTTTCTCTGTTCTTCAATAACATCAAGTTCTTTCCCACCCCCAGGGCCTTTGCACATGATGTACTCTTTGTTTACATACTCTGCTCCCAGATGTTCAAATGCCTGACCACTTCCTATTCAGATCGCAGCACCCTCACACCCTTTGAGAGGTCTTTCCTGACAATTCTATCTAAAGAAGCCCACACCTTCACTTATTCTCTATTCCAGGGGTTGACCCCCAGTTCAGCTGGCTGTTTTAGTAAGTAGAGTCTCATTAGAACAGTTATGCTATTTGTTTATGTATGGCTGCTTTAGTTCTACATCAGAGTGAAATAATTTCAACAGAGATTATATGGCCCACAAAGCCTAAAATATTTACTACTGGGCTCTTCAAGGAAAAGTTGGCAAACCATTGCTCTATGCCATGACTCTGAAAGCAATCTGAGAGTGTGTTATATTTCTATTTGTTTGTTAACTATCTGTGAGTTTTATCAGAACAGAGAATTTTCTATCTCATTCAAGTCTCAATCCCCAGCATTGTGCACATTTCCTGGAACATAATAGGTTTTAAATAAATATTATTTGAATCTTGAATGAATACTATTAGAAAAGATTTAGATTTTCAGAGGAGTGGTAGATTGCAATATCATTCAAAATATCAGCTGCTTCGTTCTAGGGGAGGATAGTTTCCTACTTCTTCAAAACCATGCCCGGCCATGTGACTTGTGGCGCACTCTCCTGGGAAAGGATTAGATCTCCTCCCCCACTGCTACTGCTTTTGAACTCACGCCATTTGTCTCAATGTGGCAAATGAGAGGTGGGCAGAGATACTAAATGTCAATATTTGAGCAGAAAATACAAGACTCAGCTCTTGGTTCACCAATTCATTCTTGTCCATTTACCATCATATCTGCAATATTCAGACTAGGAACTGCTTCACTCTTGGGTCCCAGTGTAAAGACCTGGCTGAAGAAATTCATTCTGGAGATATTACAAGAAGGAGAAATAACCTTTGTTACTATAAGGTGCTGATACTTGGGGGATGTATGTTAACACAGCCCAATCTAGCCAAAATTGATTGATAAAAGGAGTATGTGGGACATGGCGATGATAAAAATAGATTTAGGTCGATGTATAATAGAAACCCTTCTAACTATGTAGATGTATTTTCTTGTTACAGCCTGGTTGTTCAATGTATCTTTACTAACTGTTCTGTCATATCTCTTGTGATTGAGAACAGATGGCTGCGATGATTTTCATATGATGTTCTGATGATCTGGGAAACATTGAACAATCTTTAATCATCTTGAAATTCTTAAGAAACAATTGTTTGTTTATCAGAAAAAATGAAATACAAGATATTTTTTCTTTAAGAATGAGACTTAGCATTGAAAGTGTTTATAATTAGGGCTAACTATCAAGTAAGACAGTACAATTCAAGTATTCAGATTTCAACTGCATTTTCTTTTTTATCAGTGCAGAAAGTTCTCTGTTGGGCAAAACCATAAATTCTGAATATCAAGCAGTTACTGAATAAAAGATCAGAGACAAACACAGTACAATGTTATATCATTCAAGTAGATAAATGTAAAACTGAAATTGTAATTTGATGCAAAAATATTTAGTAAAAGTAGTTAAAGATTTACCAAGTAATATTTTCAAGGTTACTCTTTTGATATAAAACTATATGTAATACTGTAAAAAAATAACATCTTTAAATTTAATGTTTTTGCTTATTACATAAATACTAAGTGTAGAGAAATTAAAATGTATAGAAAAAAGAAAACTATTTATGAACTTCTTTGTTTAGAAGTTATTGCTCTCACTCAATATTTGGGGCCAATTGTTACAATCGGTCTTTATTATATCCATGGCTATGTCCATCTGGGTTTTCACAAAATTTAAATCACAAATTATAGTCAGCTTCATATTCTGGATGTTTGTTGTCATTATGAGTGATTTCTTTTTCTCATATAGTTTTAGAAAATATGTTTTACTAGTCATAATAATTGCTGGTAAAAAGAGATTTACTGAATCATTGCTCTGTTCTAGACACTTTTTTTGTTAAGGTGCCAATAAAAGCAATTCTTTCTCCTTTTTAATCATATGAATGTTATTCAGTGTGTATATGTTATTAAATGACTAGACTGCTGGTTCATATTGACAAATTGCTTTCTAGAAATTTGTGCCAATTTTCTACCCATCTTAGATATGCATGAAAGTGCTATTTTAATATATTCTCACTAGAGACATTATTTTTTCTGTGTTTACATTTCGCTAGCTTTTTAGTAAAAAAAATGATCTTTTATCATTTCAATGTATATTCCTCCAAATATTTTTTCTATTATTCCTATCATACTGCATTCATCAAATACTAGTCATCTTTTAACAGGGTCTAATTCTGGGTTTTTGTATTGTCTCATCGATCTATGCTTTACCATAATCATTTATATTATAGACCCTACATTCTTAGATATTTGAATTATTTCTCATTTAAATAGTGATAATAGTAGATAAAATTTTTTGAGCTCTTGGTATGTGTTAGCCATTAGGCTAAGCATACCAATCTAACTTTACTAGTTACATACATCAGAGTGTTTTTTTCTCAAGGAATGAATCTTTTGTTATTATTTAATGACCTACTCTTCCTAGTAATGTCTTATATCTTGAATTTTGCCTAATATTGACATATTTAATCAAGTGGGTTTTTTTCTTGGTAAATATTTTCCTAGTTTATCTTTTTCACATTTTTACTTTCAATAACTCCTTGCTATTTTGCTTTTAAGTGTGGGCCTTGAAATCAACATGTGGCTAGATTTTTAAAACATCCATCTGAGAATCTCTTTTTTTTGACTGAAGAGTTTAGTCCATTTATGAGTATTGATATTATTAATTTTTAGAATTTTTATACTACCCTAGTTTAATTCAGGATGCCCCCCTTTTGCTTTTTAAAAAATTGCTTAGATTTTAAAATTCATTTTATATTTTTCCTGTTTTTTTACTCTTTACTCATTAGGAATATATACATTATTTCTACTAATATTAACTCTGATATTTTCTTTATTATAGGGTGTATATGTATATATATACAATATCCTAGCTCTTCTTCAAAGCACAAATCAACTCTACAAAACAGTGTAATTTTTCAATATATTTATTTGGATTTAGGTGCTTGTTCACCCTTTTGTGTGTGTGTTCATGTTCTCACATCTTAGATGCTTCTTACATCATTTTCCCACTTCCTGAAGTACACCAATGAATAAAGGTCTCATTAATTTATATCTCCTTGTGTAAAATATTTTATGCACATATTAATGTCTTTGCTTTACATGTCTGGAAAATGGAATAGATTCCACTTTCAGTTGACAATTATTTTTGATTAAATTTGTACAGATATTAGCCCACGGTCTTCTGGTTCCCATTGCTGCTGGTAAGACGTAAGAATTCTGCTTTCATTTCGACTCCTTCATTTACAGGGGTTCACTTGCTCTTAAGATTTTTTTTTTTTCCTGGTTGCTATGTTGGTTTAATATAATATGTCCAGGGATTTTTAAAAATTTATTTATATTGCTTGAGGTACATCATGCTTCCTGATATGTGGGTCCATCCTTTTCACTAGCTTAGAAAATCTATAGCCATTCTCTCTTCACATATGTTCTTGCAGTAATCTGCAATTTTCTTTTTCTAGGACTCTGATCAGACACATGTCAAGCATCTCAGTCAAACCTGTTTGTCTCTTAACTTCCCTTTTGTAGATTCAAATTTGTATCTCTTTATAAATGTTGTCAAATAAAACTCTTTGTTTATTAATTCTCTTCTCAGCTGTGTCTAAGGCACCGTCACTTCCGCTGCTTGTTTTACAACTATATTTTTCTTTTGTCTAGATTTTAATTTTTGTCAACTTTTCCTATTTATACCTTACAGCCTTTTTTTTTTTTACATTTCAATGATTGGGTCCTTACTTACTTATACTTTCCATACATGGTTATTATATATCTGTTTCTAACAATTCTGGTATTTGCAGCATTTTGATCTTTGGAGATCTAAATCTTGTTTTTTGTTTTGTTTTGGTTTTTTGTTATTCCCACTTACTGTTTAGCTTTTATTGTGATAATGTAACACATATTTCCAAAATTTCAGTGGCTTTAAAGCAACAACTATTTATGTCTCTTTTGGAGGGCTCATCTGTATTTGCGGCTGAGGCTGTGCTCTGGGATGTTAGCTTTCGGTCTTCTCCAAATGTCATGTCATTATGGAAGTCTGAAGAAGCAACTGTTAAAATGTGATTTCCTTCTGATGGAAAAAAGAAGAGAAGAGTTGACAGAAACTTGTAATGCCTTTGCTTGGAAGTGAAAGTCTGTCAGTTTGTATACATTCTTTTGGCCAGTGCAAGTCATATGGCTAAGGTCAACATTAATGGAGCAGAGAACTGTACTAAGGATGTAAATATTTGCAGACAATTTTAACATTCACCATATTTATATGTTATCACTTGGAAAACAGGTATACACAAGTATGTTTTTATATAGCCAGTTATACTCCTTCTTTTCTCTTATGAAAACTTAGGCTATCTGTTCATTTTGGCAACCAGTATCTATTAGTACAGGTGAATAACAGTATGTAACTACCTGCAAGTCTTATGAAGACTACTATCAAATATGCAAGGCCGATTAGTCATAGTAAAAGAAGAAATGCACAGGTTATCAATGGCCATAAAGGACACTTAATAGTATAGTCAATGATGTCAGTGTGTCTTTTTGCAGTAAGTTTAATAATTCAAATGCCTTACACCTTTGTCATGTATGAGTTATGTGGTGAATTGGGTCAAACATCCTCAGATAAATAATAAAATTTAGCAAAGAGATCATGGAAAATATTCCTTTGATGTTTAAAATTGTATACTTATGTCTCTGTACAAATGCTAGGGCAGATCTCAAGGCCCACTAGCTCTTCAGACACCAGATACCAGTGGAGGAGCGAATGTAGGCTTGTAAACTTTATTTTTATAAAACAAAAGTGCTTTGAAGAATTTAAAAAATATCAAAAGCATATATCTCTTAAGACATCAAAATACAAATTCCAAGGTATCATAGATATGTAATGTCAACATATTTCTTAGAATTCATGAAGTTACATTTTAACAAATGCTGTTCCCATTATATCTCTAAAGTTAAATAAATTTATTATTAACCCAGAAAGAGTTGGTCTAATTATTTTTTATATTTATCATTAATTATTCAATATTAATTTATTGAATACTTCTATCAAATCTTAATTCTGTGGTGAGCATTATGCTAAGCATTGAAAATATTCATGCATGTTTCCTATTCTCTAGGAAGTCATCTTTTACTCAAGGAGGACCTATAAGTAGATAGCTGCTACAGAGCTTACTTAGGTATTATAATTAGTAATAGCAGTATATAATCATGGTGTTAGAACCATGGATTCCAAGGTTAAGCTTGGTTCAAATGTTGGCTCTGCACTTACTAGTTCTTTCACTGGTGAAGTTTATTAACTTGTCTATCCCTTGACTTCTTTGTCTGTAAATTGGGGATGATAATTACATCCTACAAGATTAATGACTTTCGCATTTAGGGTTCACAGTAGTATCGGCACATGGTAAGTATTCAGTTAGTGTCAGTGGTCATGTTTGTGATTTTTAACAACCTCATCTTATTACCATGATCATTTTCATTACAAAGATAATAATAAGCACAGTGACTGAGCATCAAACTGTCTAGTGAATAAAGGGGTCTCTCATCCAGATGAAACTTAGGTTAGGTCTCAAGAAAAGGTCATTATTTACAAAGTAAAGAAGTTGAAGGCATTTCAATCAAAGGGAAAGTACATAACATCAAAGTGAACAAGGTCTTAAAATTAAATGGTGTGCTCTAGCAATAGTACAAAATTTAGTGTCACTGGAAGAACTGAGTGAAAAATTATCATCTAAAAGCCATTCATTTAAACCATATTCAGATGATTTTGGGGTTCTGATTCCTTAGGAAATTCAGTATAGTCCTGTACAAGAGTGCCACAAAGTTGATTAAATCAAAACAACAATTTGGTTAACATATTTAATATTTCATGTAAATTTCTATCCTGCCATACTATCCAAGCATACAATTCTATTTATAAAAGAATATAACAGAATTTTGTTTTCAGTAAATGAAATTTTCTAGATGTTTACTTTCTAAACTTTTTTTTCTTTTTCAGATCTTTGGAATTCCATGGAAATGCCTTAGACATGGCTATGTACGGGAAGGTAAGGAGATTGGTTTCAATATCCAAGGCTTCCTTCAGTCAGGACATAATCAGCTTTATATTCCATCAATGATTTTACTTGAGAAAAATGATGAATGTTCTGATAGATCAACTGAATATTATTGTGCTAGATACTCTTTGACCCACTGGAAGGAAATGGAAGCAACATTGTGACCTGCTTCCATCCTCCATGAAGTGATGCTGAAAGCCAAGATCAGCAGGCTTCCTCTGAATACTAAAATACATGCAGTGCTTCCGGGGTATTGCCATGAGTAAGGGAGAGGCAGCATGCTGCCTCCATACACACTCCAGCCTTCTGAGCAGCTCTCATGTGCTCCAGCCAGACAGATTCTTAAATGACTTTGTGAGTCTCTGAGGAAGCTGCATTAGGTTTAGGCACTGCATTAGGCAGCAGCTGCTGGCTACAGCTGAATGATTATCCATTCAAATGGAACAGATTCTGGGGAGGGTGTGAAGGGAAGCTTTTTCCCCACAGTCTGCAAGGCAGACTCTTGAGCCATGTGAAGCCAGGAGAGAAACAGACAACAAGGTTTTATGAGACTGCTTAGCTTTTCTAAAATCCTTCTGAATATAGACAGATGCAAAAAAAATGTAGCAGTAAAAATATGCTGGGCCGAGGGGGACAGCAACATGTAGAAATAATGTAAGGATGATAAAAGTTTTTTTTTTTCAGCCCAGTTTGCTCTCCTACATAATTTTGTGCTGATGGATGAATTTTGTTATCCTGTACATCTAGATAAGGAGCAAGTGAATATATGAGCACACCATTCATCACAATGGATTTGATCTATAGAAATATTCAAGTGGGCATTATGATTTTTCTAAGGACCCTATTTAGAAATGATTTAATTACAATGAAAGATTGCACAGCTATTGCATAGAGCAGCATTTTGAAAAGTGCCCACTTCTGCCTGATCAGCAATTAAATACAGGTAAAGGAGAATGCCACTTTCTTCCTGCTGATCATATATTCACAGACATCTTTCAAATTCAATAACTACAGAGATCTCTATTCCTGTTGTCTGGTTCAAATTTTACCATCATGACAACAATAAACACAACTTTTGGAATATGCTAATAACTTTAAAATAAAATATACATATATTTGAAAATATATATTGCAATTCCTCATATGTCATTCTAGCTGAAAAAAGAATCCTTCAAATTATTTCAGAAAAAAATTACTCTATAGATTGAATACTTTTGGAGAATGTTAAATTAAATAGTTAAATTGATTTCTACTGCATAAGGCTTTTCAGAGCTTTAGTTGTAAATCTCTGAGTGGGTAATATAGTAGGCAATTCTCCTCTTGTTGATTTTATTACAGAATTGTGTGTGTGTGAGTGAGAGAGAGAGAATGTATAGAAATATATAAAACATCTTAAGTAGCACAAGTGCTCCATAAAATATAATCTGGGAAAATAGTCTGGAGTATTCTGTGGATACTTCTTGCTTACTAACAATACTATCTGTATAAACACTGTATGAAATGAAATTGCTTAAATAGTCTACATGTCTTCAGTTATGGTGACTACAAGCATATCAATCATTTCTGAAATCATATTGGTCATGAAATCTGCAGGTGATAAGGTCCTGAATCCACTCTGATAAAAACTGGTCAGTTTTAAGCTATCGACTATTTTCCCAGAAACATATATGTAACTTGAGGGTTTTTTAGACTTGTTGAAACTTCTCAGAGTATGGATAGGGAAAAGGGATTCCACTCACAGAAATTACCTGGGAAAAAAAACCTATCAGTTATAAAATGCAAATCTGGGTTGAAAAACATTCAAATCTAAAACAAAAAGTTGGACCTATGAACTCTTTCTCTGTGGCAAGAAGAAACTTGAAAGCTGAAGTTTGAAATTCTGCCTCCAACTTTACCAGTGAAGGAAGATGTGTCCTCTGCTTGCAAAGAATACATTTTCCATGAGATGCTACAAAAGAGGATTTTGTGACTAGATTGTAACATTAGTAAGAAACCTCAGAAAACATTAGAGGTTAAAGAGCCTTGTGTGGTCTGGCTCAAGAACATTACTACCATTTATAAATGAGGAAAGCTAGTCCTATTATAAACTTTATAACAACTTTTTTTTTTTGCCACAACCTATGCATAAAATAAGGACACCTTGCAAAATTTGTGCTCTAAGATTCACATTAAAATAGAGAATACTTTGGATATATGAGTATGTATGTGTTCTACCAAAAAGGATAGAAGAAGGAAAATAGAACATGTATATGAAATAGCTTTGACTCCAGGAGCAGTGTTGGGAAGTCTTCCAATAGCTGGGAAACTTCTGGGTTAAGAATATCTTAAAACATTGTATATTTTTTGCCCACTGGTTTTCAATTAATTAATTTGTGAAATTGAAGACTCAGTGCAAGTCAGGTAGGGCAGTGGTCCCCAAGCTTTTTGGCACCAGGGACTGGTTTCATGGAAGACAATTTTTCCAAGGACTGGGGTGGGAGGCATTGTTTTGGGATAATCCAAGTTCATTACATTTGTTATGAACTTTATTTCTATTATTATTACATTGTAATATATAATCAAATAATTATACAACTCACCATAATGCGGAATCTAATGCTGCTGCTGATCTGACAGGAGGCGGGGCTCAGGCAGTGATGCGAGTGATGGGGAGCTGCAAATACAGATGAAGCTTGGTTAGCTTGCCCACCACTTACCTCCTGCTGTGCAGCCCCATTCCTAACAGGTTCCCAGGGGTTGGGGACCCCAGAGGTAGGGAGTTAAAAATTGTTTGATGGGCTGTGTCATGTGAAACAAAACGTGACTGTAAAAGACATGACAAAACATAAAGACTTTTACTTGGGTTTCATCGTTTTAGCATTTTTCCAATAGAATTTCATTAGATGTAAATAAACAGATCATCAAATACATAACATAATTTTGTTCTCAAGGAATTTTTATTTTAATTTGTGGCTAGAAATACTTTTTTAATACAAGAGAAACAAACATTACTTTCTTAATGCCAAGATCTAGGAACCACACTAAGATTGTTGTCTTTCAACCCAGATTGTCTGGGTTCTTATCCCTTTGCTGTCATTTACCATCTGTGTGACCTTAGTCACATTCCCTAACCATTCTGAGGGGCTTCATATATAATAGTGATAATAATAGTTTTCACTATAGTTCATAGAGTTGCTGTGAGTGGTCAGTGAGAACACACATTTTAAGCACTTAGAACATAGCCTGGAAAACAGTAAGAAGTGCTAAATAAGTTTTGACTGTTATAATAATCAATTACCAGATTGAATATCAACTGACTCCAAACTATTTGTTATTTTGATTTTGTAGTGGCTTTTTCCCACTTGGTGATGAGTTTAGCCTTATTTTCAGTGAGAAATGATTCCTTGTCACAGTATGAAGACGTTTCATAGATGTGGTTTCTATTAAATGATCAGTGAACTGTTAACAGAGCATTTTTGGACTCTGTTAGCATTACTTTTATTTACTGAAATTATTGCTCCCCAGTTTGCAATCATTATTGTGCAGCTTAGTGTGGAAAAAGTGTTTAGCTGCAGTAAAGCACAGATAATCACTTACACACAAAACTAAGGTACCAACCACTAAGGTACCAATAGACCATCCCTAAACAATTCTATTAGTGAGCCGATACCCCAGGATGACAGATTATTTACACAGTCTAGACTTGAAAAGGTATCCATGGAGAGGCATCACAGATGCAAGTCTGATGAGCCTATTTTAGGGAACTCTGAAATCTGTAATTTGACCAGAGAGCCATTAGATGCAAATTTTGCCATTATTATCAAATAATTCAACACATATGTACAATTCAATTAAATATATTAGGAAACAGAAGAGCAATACCTGTCCTCAGAGTGCCTCCCTTAACAAGTGTCAGGCCTGATATTGAGGCAGTAACTTACATAAACAGAACCAATTCTTGTAAAATATGCACCAAGAAGAGCCTTCCTGAGTGTATCACATTTACGCAATTGCCAAAAGAACATCAGTGCATCAGAAATGTCTTAGTTGCCATTGACATCAATGAGAGTGTTTTATTTAAATACTGAACTCTCATACAGTTATTGAACTAAGCAGCAGCAGACATCCTTAACTATCTGGCTCACTGCCAGTGTTAGAGAACAGGTGTTATGGAGATCCTGCCTCATTAGGAAAATCAGTGAATTAATCAGTGTCAGTGGGATACCTATACCATGCCCAATGTCAAGGACAGCATAATATTGCTGTGTTGACTAAGGAAGTACCAGGCTTGAACCAACAAGGAACTTATCATCTTGGGGACATTAGTTAGGAAAGATAGTAATCCATTCCTCTGCAATTTCTTGTCAGAAACGTGATAATCTTCAAATATAGATTGAGAATTTTACAGAAGATAGACCTTTAAAGGAAACTAGTTAACATTAATTCAATGCCCTTCTATTACAATAGAGGAAACTGAAACACAGAAAGGGTGATTTGCCTTTTTTAGAAATAAAACAAAACAAAACAAAAGAACAATTCTTTAATGGAATAAACAGGACTAGATTCTAGATATTCTAGTTCTTAGGTCAGAGATGGAAACTTCATTGTTTACTTATTCCTTGCCCCTTTTCATGTCCTCGTTTATTTTTTCTTTTCTTAATGTATAATTCAAAGACGCTGAATTTGCTGAGCCTCAATATCTATAAGAAATTGTACATCCGGGACTTTTTTTCTACTATCCATCCTGAATTCTAGCATTTGTGACCATTCTTGTTGCTGCCATCAGACGTTCAACAGGGAAAAAATTTCCCTGGGCTAGTGAGATAAAAAGCAATAACCAGAACAGGACTCATGTTGCCCTGAGTGGTTCTCAGTTAACTTTTATTAATTGTCCTTTTCTCTCTGCCCTTTTTTTGCATTGCTGCAAATAGCTCTGATTTCTCCTTTAACAGAAACTTTCCCCCTTTAATCATAGATAACACCTAGAAACCATTCATGTATTTAAAGTTATTTATCATCATTCAGAGAAAAGATCTAAGGAGATGCTGAAGGCTTCTCTAATTTCCCTCTAAAATATATTTTTTAATCTCTTCTGAAATATTGGCTGGCTGTACCACTGGGGCTGATTCCTGACTTTTAGCCAGAATCTCTAAGAATTGAAATCCATCCTAGTCCATGACTACTTTCCTTTAAATTTAAAAAAAGGGTATTATCAAAATTTTTAATGTATTTCAAGCAAAAAAAAATAAATATCTGGTTACACATATAAATTTATCAAATTTTATTTTGCCATATTTGCTTTTTAATTTTTGATGAAGTAAAACACTACAAATGTTGCAAACCTTTAGGGGGCTTCCATCAGTCCTATTCTTTTCTCTCCACATACAGAGAAAATCTTACGATGGTACTTTATATGCTCTATACAAGTGTTTAGATTATTACTATATATGTATATGTTTGTAAAAATATATATTATTATTTGCATGCTTAAACTTTGAAAGATTCTATCATTTTGTTTTGGACATTCTGCTGTGCTTGTTAAATATTATGTTTCACAATTTATCAATGTTGATAGATGAAACTTTAGTTCACCAGCTACTATACAATATTTTATTATATAATCATATCACAATTTATCTTTTCTTCTATCCATTGATGTTTAGGATTGTTTATTTACTCCTATTAAAACAATACTTTAATAAATATTTTAGTTTATGTCTTATCATGTACTTACATGAGAGTTCCTCAAAGGTACACAACCAGAAAGTGAACCCTCTCAGAAGGTAACTGCTTATTTTCTGCTTCTGTCTTACTATATCCTGCCAAATTGCTCTTCACATTTTCCATACATGTATTATATCGCCTCTAAACTCTATTATTATCCTTTAGTCAAATGTCTAATTTTGAAAATTACAAGAGTACCTTAATTAACCATTACCTTACAATCTTCCCAAGTAGAATGCAATCTCTGTGATGCCACAGATCTTCATCAGCTTTGTTCACTGACTTATTCTAATCATTTAATGAAATGTCTGGTACATTATATATCTTCAATAAATATTTGCAGAATGAATATCTTTAGATGTGGATATTATCTCCCTCATCTACTTGTTCTTCAAAACATGCAAAAAATATTCCAGTTTCTCCATGTGAGATTTTGTTCAACAATTTAACTTTTAGGAAAAACATTATTGTAATTTTATGGGAAAGGCATTAAATTTACAGAAAATTTGGAGACATTTTTGATTTTCATGTTATAGAGTACCTCCATCTGTGAACAAGGACTATCTTTCTATTTGGGTCTTTTTATTATCACTTCCATTGGAAGTTTACACATTTTCTCCAGAAAGATCTTTCACATTTTCATTCCATATATTTTGCTAATTTATTAAAACCCATTTTAAAAATATACTTTCTGATTTTTTATATGTGATGTTTAGGGCCAAATTAATTTTATGTAACAAACCTAATCAGGTTTGTTATTAGCTACTAATGCTAATTGGTTCTGAGTGCTCAAAGATTTTCTTGAGTTTTCTATGTGGACAATCATATCATAAGTCAAAAATGATGTGCATGATTTTCTTTTAAAAAGTTTGCCTGTTATTCCCACTTTACTGTGTGAATTAAATAAAACATGCTCTAAAAGGGACAGCTACAAATTTCAACATTATGATGTAATTGTTTTGCTATATTCTTTTTATCTAACTTCTTGACTTGTATACTTAGCAATTTTCAGATTTTCTTCTTCTATAATATAAACATTAAAGGCTATGCTTTTCCCTCTAAGTGCTACTTTACTTATATTCCATATGCTTTCACACATTTTCATTATTGTCAGTACTAAATTATTTGTAATTACTATTATGTATTCTGATTTTTTAAACTATTAATTACTTATTATAGAATATTGTTGTATTTTCAAATGTATGAAGGGTATTTTTTGCTACTTTGGGTAAGGGTGATGAAAAGCTACACTTACCAATGCATAAACAAAGGACATGAACTACATAGGGATACAGTGTTCACATTTATACAGCTTATGCTGAGTGTTCCATGCTCTTGCAGCTCCCAGTGGCAGTGAGTATAGGTTTTTCCCTAGTGCCACCTATTAGTGATTGTGTCTTCCTTCAAGATTCCCAGTCTCATGCCTCTATTTGAAATCTTCACTACTTATATGCAAAAAAAATGTTGACTTCCGTCTGTGTGAATCTCATCTAAGAGGCTTAGGTGTCTTTAAACAATAACCCACAACCATCTAACTTCATCCAATGTAGACACAACATAAGCCCATGAGCACATTGATCTGTTGTTTTGTTCTCTTTTCGTTACTGGCTCCATGAGATACATATTATGGCTTCATCTCTGCATTTGAAAAAGTGTTTATTGTATTTAATTTTCATTTTTTTATATATGTTATAATAGGGTTTCAAGTTCTTTTTCTTACTCTGTTCTGGAGTCAAATATCTGCTATTCTATTTTATTCTTATTTGCCTTTCTATTAATTATCAAGCTTCCCGGTACCAGCATCCATATCTGGCCTAGCTTATAGCACTTGCTTTTCTAACTCTAGCTAGTTCAATAAGTCATCACTCAGTTCAAATGTTGGCTGTGTTGCCTCCCTTTGCCTCAGAGTTTCTGCCCCAATCCCTTCTCCTTTTTGTTTAGTAGAACCCCTGGTAGAAAGGTGAATTAATACTTCTTTTTTCTTGCCTACTTTACTCACCTCCCTAGCTCCTAGCCTTTCTGATTACATAGAAAGTTCTACCGATCTTGTCACATCTAGCAGGGATGGCAAATGTGTTTCATCCTGGAAGTCAATTCTGATCTGAAGGTTGCCAGCCATGTGTTGGGAAGAATTCTTGCTGCTTCTGGACTGGGAAGGGGAAGAGACTTGTGATTGATAGCAAAGGAATGGTGTACCAGGTGTTTTTAAATCACTACACAGCAACACAGTATAGTTTACAATTACCCAAGACACACACAAAAACACATCAGAATAACAGATTTGGTGAGGAGAGAATGTTTTCATCAACATGTTGTATTATCTTCTTCCCAGGTGCCTCTTTCTAATCTGCTCTCTATTTTCAAATCCTACTTCCTGGGTTAATAAGAGTAAGGACTTTGTTTTCTTTTTTCTTTCTTTCTTTCCTTCTTTTTTTTTTAAAGTGAAGGAAAGAGAAGTTTATTAATTTGCCAGCAAATGAGGAGGTTAGCTGATTCCCGACTCAAAGTACCAATGTCCTAAGAGAGTACGGACTTTGAATTTAGGTATACACTAACTGCAGTCTTGGCTCTGCCACTCACTAGTAAGGTGACCTGGGATATTTAAGTATCTTCTCTCCACATATCATTCAGTCCTTTTATTGCCTACTATATTCTAGGTTGCACTAGATGCATTAATATGCACTGTCATAATTACTTAGAAATAGCTTGAAGCTAAGCATTATGATTCTTGCTATCAGATGATAAAACTAAGTCTCCCACACTCATATTCTTTTCATTTTACCCCACTGTATATTATAATAATTTGTAACCACTTTATTCAGTAATCACTATATAATTTATAGTTATTTGAGAATAGGGAATATTATCTTCTCATCATAAGTCACTTTTTAAAAATCATATTATTCCCTGAACAATAGTAATAAAATATATTGTAGTAATTTTAAATATGTATATATTTTAGTAATATCATTGGTCTGTCATAAAATGGCTTCTCTCTGAGCTGTTTTCAATGACTTGCCAGTGTATTTCCTATTTGTTAAGATAATTAACGATCATATAATTTCTTTAATGTAGAATGAGGACAGTTTTACTTTTTCTATCACATGGTAATAAACAACCTGTATCAAAAATAGAATCACTATATTAGTCAGGGTCTAGTCAGGAGACAAAAAAATACCATTAATTTGAACAGGAAAATTTAATATAAAACTTAACTGTACAAAGTGGTTAACTATTAGATTAAAAGATTTAAAGTGGACTCTAAGAGGTCAAGAATTAGCAAGTGAAAAAAAGGCAGCAATTACCACTAAGTTGAGGAAGAGTGGGCAATAAAAGAACAAAGAGCAGAGGGTTTGGAAGAAGGTCTTCCCCAAGGATGAATTCAGGTCTCTCCAAAGAGCCTAAGGCCACTAATGGAATACTCAATGTTCTAGTGGTGAAAAAGCTTGTCAGAGGGTGCTAGATGAACCTGCTGCATAGACCTGCTATACCAGTTGGGAGACAGATGCCTGAGAACATGACTGGACCTACCAAGAGTGGTCTCCACAACTGAGTTTGTGGACAGAACTGGTTTGTGCAGGCTACTGCGCCCCTATGCTAAAAAATAAGGAAAGAAGGTCAGGACCCAGAGGGGAGTGGCTTTCTGGGGCTAGTGCATGAAAATGTGCCTCCAGCAGCCTTTATTGACAAAGTCTTACAGCTAATAAAGGAGAAATGTCTAAAGGATATGGCTTCAGTACGAGTTTGTTGAAAAACTCCAAAATGTCCAACAAAATAGAAAAGGTATAATATGTTGAAAGCATATCAAGAATATTTTCATATAATATGGGTCTTTCACCTGTATTTTCCTTTTATATTTGAATGAGCATGCTATGGTTTTGCAAGATTTGTTAGTGAAAGATTTATTCTAAATTTAGAAACTTTTCTTCAAAAAACAGTAACAATGAATTAAGTTTTTTGAGGCATGAGTAACTTTAACAATGAGATAATTTCTAAACTTTAAGCCTCTAATTTAAGATACTTAATTTTATGTCCTTATATTAAATAATAATTTTAATATTTAAATACTATTTAAGATATTACATTAATATTATAATATTAATTATAATTTATTAATTAATAAATATATTAAACATATAAAATATGTATTTAACATTTAAATATTATTTTAAAATAATATTTTAAAATGTAGAGACGGAAGAAAGATCAGTGATTGCCAGGGGTTAGGGGAGGGAAGGATGAATAGGCAGAGCACAAAGGATTTTAGGGCAGTGAAATATTTTATACTATAATGGTGGATACATGCCATTATACATTTGTCCAATGCCATAGAATGTACAACACCAAGATTGAGTCCTAATGTGAACTATGGACTCTGGGTGATAATGATGTGTCAGTGTAGGTTCATCAATTGTAACAAATATACCACTCTGCTGTGGGATGTTGATAGTGGAGGAGGCTATGCATGTTTGGGGTAGAAGATATATGTCAAACCTCTGTACCTTCTGCTTAATTTTGCTTTGAACCTAAAACTTCTCTAAAAACTAAGTCTATTAAAAATAATGGTGTGTTTGTCTGTATGGATTTAGTTTCAGCCCACCTAAATTGGTTTTCTATGGGGAAGCCTTTAGGAGCACATGCTCTAACACCAAAGGGGATATGTATATTGACTATACCATTTTCAAGTGATTTCAAAGCAATAAGTTGAGAACTGGAATGCTGCTTTGGATTGCTGAATGGATTATCATTCTTAAGTAAAAGTAGTGATATATTCCATATTAAAACACCTTTAGGTCTAAATATTTGTCTTAAGGGAATTCTAGGGCCTGCCCCTCTTCAAGAGAACAAATCTAAAAATTGCACTATTCAATCATGAAGGATGAGCAAAGATTCTGAGTTAATATATCCTACCACCTAAAAAGAAAGAAAAGAATTTACATCACCAATCTTATCTGACCTTTCCTACCACCTCAAGAATTGTCTGCCTAACAATTAAATTTTGTGATTCATACTCACATTGGGTGGTTTCCAGAGAAATCCATTTGCCACCTTTTCACTGGTCCTTAAAAGTCTACTATTTAAATGTTATTAATTTAGCTCATGGATTTGGACTCTTTTAAAACACAGACATTTTAGGAATAGAAACATTAAGAAAGTCATACTTTATTTCAATTTTTGTATAAATGTGATTCAAATACACTGGCATCTGTTAAGGGCCAGCAAATGAGCCCCACACAATGGGTAAATGGTTTAAAATTTAAGGGAGGCAGGGGCCAAAAGACCAACAGCCAACTTGACAAGTTTGTCTATAATTGGGGTTCCCTTCCAAATAACAATACCTATCACCTGGTAGCAGCTGTGAAAATAATAATGATAAGTAACATGTATATCACTCCTAATAATATGTTTTTAAAAATAGAGAAACCACAGTATGACAGAAAACTAAAAATAGTAATCTTTTTTTAAGATTGCCTAACCCACCTGAAGAGCACAAAGGATCTCTGAGGCAATGGATGCATTGGTATTTGCTTTATTCAATGTTTATTTATAGTATTCCCATCTCCCTAAGGGCCTGCTGCTTTTACTTTAAAGAATTAGAAATTCTTTGAATGAGTACTTTCATAGTTATTTGAGAGACATATAGGATTTTTTCCCCTGTTCAATTCTTTAATGGAATCAAATGTTCTCTTTGGGGTTTTGGGTTTTATTTTAATTAGCCATTTTGGGGAGACATAAGGAGGGAAGGCTAGAAGTAGTAGGTTCAAGATTAAAGACAAAATATAGAGATAGTGTAACTGCACCAGACCAATCTGGCTCAACTTTTATGAAACAAAGTTGTGAGTTATTTATCATATGCCATGAGCCCCCAAGTTGCAAATCATATAACCTGAGCATGCCAGATGAATCAAGCATGAAATCACAGGTGGAACCTAAGTGCTTGGACCCAGGAGCAGGGACTGAATTAAGAAGTGGACATTGAGTGGCAGGATCCAGTATCTAATTAGATCATGCCCTGGCATCATGCCATGGCATGGTCCAGTCAAAGCATGCCCCCGGGCGTCACCCCATTGCAACATCCAATCAGATTATGCCTCATTACACTATGCTTATAAAATCTGACCCAGCCTCCAGCTCAAAGAGACAGATTTGAGTGTTTCCTCCTGTCTCCTTACCAGTTGACTTGCAATAAAGGTTTTCTTTTCTCAAAGGCTGGTGCCATGGTATTGGCTTTAATGTGCACTGTGCAGCAAGCCCATTGATTGCTCAGTAACAATGGGAAAGAAAATTTTTAAATGTAGTGTGATATTGATTCTTGGCCAGCTGGTTCTGCATGGTTTTTAAGGTTTAGCCACTTTTCTCGATTTAGGCAGTCCGTAATGTATACATATTTCAAAAGATGATGTTGCATGTGACAAATATATGCAATTTTTGTCAATTTAAAAAATTAATTATTTTTAAAAGATAGTACCATTGAGGGAAACTGAGTAAAATGTATAAGGGATCTCTCTGTATTATTGACTACAAATACAGAATTTACAATTCTTTCAAAAAATGAAATGTTTAAAAAATGAAAGGGAAATAAACATGTTTTCAGATTAAAAACAATTATTAATGCTGAATGGATGAATATGTTCATTTGAGTGTGGTAATTGTTTCTTATGTCAAAAATATCAATGTTAAACAATGCAAAATAATTATAGTTATTATTGTCATTAACTATAGTAATTGGACTACCAAAAATTTTTTTAAAAAATGTCAGCCACTTTTATCCAAACCCACCTAGATCTGCCAAAACTTAGGCTACTTCACTCATTGACACCCTGGGCCACTGCCCCCATAGCCAAACCCCACATACCCTCTCCAGCATTTACCAATCCATTTTTTTTACTGCCTTGGAGTCCCAAGATAACAACTAACAAGCTTATTGATGGGCTATACCAGAAGATAGCTATGACTCTCATCCCAAGTCTGTATATTTTACGTAGCTTCTGGAATCAATACTCAATTTTTGTTTTCATTTTATAAAACAAGATTTTAGGCTCAGGTAGGGGGAGTGTTACAAAGATACAAAATTATACAGAGATATCTGGGGTCAAGCAGAGGCTACAACTACCTATTTCTTCTATGTCCAGACTATCTCAGTGAGCATCTTAAAATGTGTAAATGCCTGAGGAAAATGTCTTGGGTGATTTAAACAAGGTAACTCCTTCTTCAGAATCATAATAACAAAACTCAGAGAACACATTTTTGGAAGATTTAAAAAAAATCAGATTGCATTTTGTCTTTGGGTGGATATTTAATGCTAAGAAACTAGCTAACGTCAGGGGGGAAAAAAATCCTCAAAATAGCCATGATTTTTGGAAGCTAGATAGAGAGAGAAGAAAGCAGACTTGATTGCTCAATATAAAACTAAGTAAAAAGGGATGTTATCAGCAATTAACTACAAAGCTTGATTCTAAAGAAAAAAATAATCAAAGTGGAAACATTTTTAAAGAGATGAAAACACTACTGGGAGCTCCACAGGGCTTGGAATTTCTAAGAGGCCAGAATCAATTCATATTTTCTTATATGTAGGCAGCATTCAGCTTTCAGCAATTTTATGGGGATGTGGGAGATACAACTGCTGAGAATATATTTAAAAATTAGAATAAACCAGAATGACCCCAGAGGTTTCATCTCTCTCTCTTTCCCCTGCACTTTTTCTCTCATCATTGTGCTTTGCAAATAAGTTATCACCACAGCCCAAAAATGGAAAGGAAACATCACGATGCAAGGTTTCATTAAAAATCAAACAAAATCCAATTGCTTGCAATACTCACGACAAGGCTTATGATTAACTGCTAAGTCACTCAAAAGAGGGATGACCTAGAGAGAAATAAATGTGCTAAGTGAAAATCTAGAGGAAGAAAATGTCGGCTATGTAAACAAGAAGAGCCTTTTTGAATTTGAGCTGGAGATGTTGAAAAGGAAATAATGATGTATTAGAAAAACATAATTTTTCTAATAAAATGAGAGGAAACCTGATATTTACCAAAATTTTCATGTGGTCTTCTTCTTGTGCATTTCCTTATAACTTCACAGTTAGGAAATCTAGCAATGGTAAAACATTTGCCCAATTACTTAGTGGGGCCAGGTGTGTAACAGAGAAAACTACACAGGAGGAGGAAGATTTGTGTCAGGTATCAGGAAAAAAGAAAATACCAAAGGCTCATCTTAGGCTGAATATATTTAGATACATCATAGCTTTTGGGTAGGAGTCGAGGCATGGGTCTGCAATCAAATTCACTTAGGCTAATTTATTATGATGCAATTATAATAGTCCTAGGATTTCTTTCATGTTGCAGTGCCAACTCAGATTTTTCAGTGTGCTATGTGAAGACGTAAGTTCTAAAAGCATAATTATGGTTAAAAGATGCAGAAAAACATGGAAATTTAGTGGTATCTGCCACAAATGATAGTTCTGTTTGTTTCTTTACATTTTAAAAATTTTTTTAAATGTCAAAATGGTGATGAAAAATCATTACACTTACTGACCTCTTAACAAACAGAAACAGCAGAGGACAATTTTTTCCAGCTCATACTTTCCTAGTCTCCCATCTTTACCCTATGCTTTCCAGTCGAGAAATTAGCCACATCTCAGTGCTTAATACTTTAAGTGAGACTGTGTACTCTTCCTCTTTCTTTCCGGTGAACGTTAAAGTGTTCTACTTCCTTTCAATGTAATTGTGAGTGTTTTTCGGGATATAAGCCATCTTACCTCATGGACTGGCATACAGGCACTATAGAAGATGATTCTAGCTGTCAAATATGGTGGCTTTGAACTTACAGAGCAGAGGAATAAATTAGGCCAGCCTGTCTTTCCATTGCAACTCCTTAATGCTATTGAGCATGCAATGTGTGGCAGATTTACAGGTGGCAGAAATAAAAGATTAATTGTTTTACTTTATTTACGCCTGGAATGCAACTGAGGATGAAATAATTTGATTCCCATCAGTAATCTGTTTCCTTTTGTCATTTCCCAACACCTGTCATTCTGCTAATTCATCTTTCTGCTTATAAATGTTAGGCACTTGAAGGAAAATACCTACTTTTTATTCACTTATGTTGTACAAGTAACTTAGGAAACTTTCCTCTTTGCATGTGATTTTCCCTTAGTGGGAAACAAAAGGCACATTCTAAAAGACTGCAGCCTATGACAGGAATTATGATTTTTTTCTTCTTAAATTATATGATAAGACAAAGAGATGGGTTTGGGTAAAGGGAAAAGGAAATAAAGGGGAAAAAAAGGTTACTACTACAAAAACTTTACCTCCTTCACCATTTTCTATAAGCTTAGCCCTCATCTAGATTCAGTAGCAAGGATTGTGTACATGTGAAAAGATAGTTCTGTCTTATTTTTTCTTCTTCTGTTTCTTATCTCAAAGGAGCCAACTCTCTCTGATTTTCTTTCTTTTATTTTTTCTGTCTTGAATCTGTAGCATTAAATATTTAAAAGAAAAACCTCATAGAATGCTAATCAGTATATCTGCCAATCATTCCTATCCTAATCCTGCACCATGTTCATAAAGAATGTGTGCTCTCCCGTAGCCCTGAAAGGCGCAAGCCCTATGTACTGTGTGACCCTGCTCAGTTGGTCACTGTATGAGAAGTGTTATTACTGTTCACATAATAATTCTGATGTTACCTACAGATACAAATTTTCATCAAAGGATAAATAATCCAAATGTCAGGATTGGGCACACCTTCCTAGTCTGAATTCAAGGCCTCCTACCGCCACAAGCTATTTATCCTTCTCTAAAGGCGAAGCTACCTCTGCCAGTCTCCCACTCAGAAACAATTGTTCCAAGTGAATACAATGTCTGACAAAAAGAGAGAGTTAGAACTTCCTACTGGGAACCATAGGTTTTCCCAGTTTCAACATCAAGCTTGAGTTTGCTTTCTTTTCTCTTTCTGTATGAAGGTGTCTTTTACTTTCATTTTTCCTTTATCTCTTGGTACGCTTGCCATTAACTTTAGATCAAGTCATATCATGAGCTGAGGAAAGTGGATAAAGATGAAGCTATCTAGATAATCAGGAATCATATCATAAAAAATCTAATGTGGTACAAGTTTGGACAGTTTCCTAGAGTTAATGAGGAGCAAAATGCATTTTAAAATAAGTTATTAAATTTGTGATGTAGATAGATAATTTTGCCAGCAGGAAAAGGATAGTTAGGGAAAGAAAGTTGGAACAGTAGCAAGAAGGTCACAAAGAGAGCAGTAGCAGCAATCTAAGCAATAAAGATGGAAAGATTACATAAGGAAACAATAATGTGAATAGAGAGGACAGGGTAGATTCTAATAATATTAAGATTATTAATTGAATTAGAGTAGGTTACCATTGATATATGGGATAAAGAGGAGGAATAAAAAAGAAATAACCCCAAGTGTCTGACTTTTGTTCTTGGAAGGCGATCAAGACAAAAAGAAGTTTTAGTAATAAATTCAGTTGGGTGTGTTGAATTCAAGGTCTCAATATCCAAGGAGAGATGTCTGGTGGGAGTTGTATGTATGGTTACATAGATTAAGAGGTATGAGCCCAAGATAAAGATTTGGAAGTCATTGGCATTTATGTGCTAATTGAAACCATCCTTTGTTGGATGAAATAACTCGGAGACTGTAATGATTATTGAAATTATTCTCAGATATCCTGGTTTTTTCCTTTTGTGCACATTATAGGATTCTACTGACCCACCCTATTTCAAATTAGGCTTGACCATATTATTTGCTTTGGCCAACAAAATTAAGAGGGAAGGGATTTACGCCTCTTTGAGGCAGAAACCTTCAAGAGCTAATACCTAATGTTCCATGTTCTCTTCCCTCTGCCACTCTTATTAGGACTATCCCAGGCACTGAAGGCTCTGTTAGCCCATGTTATCTGAGTAAAGACAATGTAAAGAGGCAGTGACAGTGAAGATCCAGGGCCAGAATCTCAGAAAACAGTAAGCCAGAAGTATTGAAAGAAGAGTCTACAGAAAAGACTGAGGATAAATAGCCAGAAGAGGAAGGAGGGGGAAGAATATAAACAAGAAAAAAGGCACCTGAAGCCTAGGGAGGACAAAAGTTCTAAGAGTGAATAGTGTGAGCACTAATTGCTAACCTAGATAAAGGACGGTATGGGCAAAACACCAATTGTCACGTGCGGAGGATTGAGGGTGTATGAAGAAGAGACCTAAATTGTACGTTGTACTTTCAAGTAGTCCGGCTGTCTTTGAAAGGACAGAAAGAAGTATGCCAGTACAGGGCAGAAAAGACTTGGAAAGTAATTTGATTTTATTGTCGTTTACGGATAAGCAGTTACTGGGGTGTGCTTGCATGCTAAGACGAAGGAGAAGGAGGGAGAGGTTGAAGGGAAAGGTGAGACAGGGTAAGGCATGAGCTCTTACCTGTGAAAAGGGAGTAAAACCCAGCTCATTTGAAGTAAAAAAAATACTGGCTCGAGAAAATAACAAAGGAGGGGGTTTTACGTCCACTCTCAGGGAAGACAGTGCTCACGGAGACCTAGCTATCATGAATCCATTAGCTAAACTCTCCTCCGCTGAGTTCACTCTGTGGCCTAGATTCTGAAATAAAACTAAATATACAACAAGAACGGCATCAACCTGAAAAAGAAAGAATACAAACAAAGCCATGATTCCCTACATTGGTATTTTTAAAATAGTGGATCTTCCACATTCATCCCATTATTGTACAGAAAGGAAGTAGCTTTATTTTTAGATTAACTCCATTTGAGCTTCATTTTTTTCTTCACAGGGTTTGATGTTAGGCGTTGGTAGGGGTGGGGGCACAGTGTTGTTTTGTTGAAGATTATGCACTAAGCAGGCAGTTTATTTTTTCAATTTCTTGCTGTTATAAAACACCAGTGCCTCACTGATCCTTAGGGAATGTATGGATACAACTTTAAGTTTCTCCTTAGAAACTTATCATATTATGAATCTGATTAGATTCAGTTCTTGTCTTCAATATATTGTGCTGTTCCCTATTGGGATAATTTACTATGCATGTTTGTTCTCGGGAGCAATCTACTGCATAAATAGTAAGGGTATTTGAAAATTTTTTTTAACATGTTTATTTACATTTAGTGTTTTAATGATTATTGTGCTAATCCAATGTTTATAATTCTTTGAGATGAGAATTAATGAGTTTTGGGCAGAGGTTTGAAAGTTTTAAAGTTCATTTCAAATGTTCTTTTCTGTTGGTATTTAGAATCCAAAAATAAAGATTCTAATGCTTTATAAACACTATTATTTTGGTATATAGTCAGGAATTGTATAATTTTTTGTCATTTAGATTTGCTTTTCACATTATTTCAGTACATTCAAAAACTATTTTTATGTCTTAGAAATTCTTTTGGGGTTGACCTTTGCATGTATTACAAAGCAAACTAAAGTGACCCAAAATTCTTTTTCTTATTTTATCATTAAAGAACTGATATAATTTACCCCGTTGTACATTATCCTTCCAAAGAAAAAAAAAAGGGTGATAAAGCTAGTTTATGATATATAACTAAGACAGTATTCATCAAAAGTGCTCTGATTATTTGATTCTATAAGTATGAACATTATATAGTACAAAATGTAAATGACACTATAGCAAAGCTAGCCTAGAAATTTTAAATTTAAAAATGAAATAAAAAACATTGCAGAGTATATTAGTATGAGAAAACTTACGTGAGAGCTCACCAGTTTTAGCCAACTGTTCCCATTTACTTTACTGCCATATATAACATTTTCTCAGCACACTTTTGTAGTCCATAGTGACTATCTTTTTGGGAAAGGCCATAGAAAGAATTCTAGTTTTAGGCATAAACCTTAATGAGTTCTAAGATCCCATCCAATACCGAGATTTGATGACTCCATGAATTCTAATCCTCAGTCCTTAATTGTCTGATCTTCCAGCAGATAACTCTAGATTGTTTTAAATTTGAAGAGCCTCCCTTAATTGTCTCGTTGAATTTTACCCTTGTTAACTGAATTACTGTTTATCCAATTTTAATTACTAAGTTTATAATTTATGATGGTAAGGTAAAGCTGGGTTACTTATACAAAGTATTCTAAACAAGTTCTTTTGAAAGCAATTGCAGTGTACAGATTATAGGATTGATAAACTGCCATTCCGCTTTGATATTTAATGAATAGTATTTCAAAAATTCTAGGGAAGTTCTTCTAACATGGCCAAATAAACTCCTACCAGACCCATCTCCCAGTA
The DNA here is from genome assembly GCA_023783475.1 of Daubentonia madagascariensis. Taxonomy (NCBI): domain Eukaryota; kingdom Metazoa; phylum Chordata; class Mammalia; order Primates; family Daubentoniidae; genus Daubentonia; species Daubentonia madagascariensis. Next base: position 41,581,168 of record JAKFHU010001569.1, on the reverse strand, counting down.
GATACAAATGATAAACTCTGGACAAAATAACAATAAACATCTACTTGTGGGTGCTAGACAGTCAACAGCAGCAGAGCAGGTACATTCCAGAGGGGACTCTAAAACTTGAAGAAGAGATTCATATGGGATGAATTTCCCATTGTTTTCAGCTTTAACTATAACAGATTTTATGTTAAACCATACCCACTGGAATGTGAGGCAATCCAGGAAACAAAATAACAGATGGGGGAACCCCCAAATCATGTGTATTCTGTATCCAAGTCTCTACCAAACTTAAACCTACACAAGCATGGAGCATTCTGTGAATAGTCAGCTAAGGGAAGGGAAAAAAAAAAAAAAGAAAATGCTTGAGCCCTATAGTCAGCTAGCAGCCACCACCTATAATATTCTTCCTACTATAAAAATCGTGCAATAATTTTGTATGCCATCAATACCCTCAGCCTGAAGGTTGGCCCAACCGTATATTCATCCCAGAGCTTAAATACCGTAACACTTAGGCAATAACAATGTGTCTTGAAGGGATTCACCAAATATTTTTCATTAATCCTATGAAGAAAGGGAACTGGAAGAGAGACTAATGGAGCTGCAGAATTAAAAAAAAAAAGATGGCTTAAGTTTCCTTTAGAACATCAAGAAACTAAACTCTGATAATGGTGAAAATGGGTTGTGTAAAACGAAGCGTGTCCTACTCTTGAAAAAATATACAAATCAATCATTCTTGGACTTATATAAATCAATTTCACTGTCAAAAGGCATATTGTGTAACTTGCTCCAAGCCAATTACCTGAAAGAACAGATAAAATGCATTAAAAATGCTGAAGATCATGTCACCATCTTGTGCAAAATGGTAGCAGTCTCTGCTTAAGTACACAGGTGGATGGGGAGAGGGAGAGAGAGAGAGAGAGGGAGGGAGATTTTTTTTTTTTACTAGCAAATCCTGAGGAACAGAAAGAAAGACAACTGAACATGCAGCTGGCTACTCCTCTCTGCTTAAAGAAGAAAATATATTAAGATCCATGTGCCATAATGAGGTAAAGAATCAGACATAAAACATGCAGGTATAATTGGATTTTTGTGTATAAATCAGCATATAATTTTAGTGCCTGAATATATGATAGCAGAACCTTAACATTGATTGATAGTCAAGAGAAATGCCAAGTTACTAGAACTGCTTTATGTACTGGTACAATTAACAATACAGCTCAGGCACAATAGTCAACAACTACCGAGTCAAACAGACTTATGTTCACCATTGGGAGGAGAACAAAATGATATTGTCCTTGTCCTCAAGGAAGGTAGGCTTTACAAGAGAAAAACAGATACAGTCCCAAATAAATAATAAATGATATAAGAAAGGTAAATACAAAGTACTTTGATGGTAAAGTGTTGGGAATGACTAATTTTGGCCAGGAATGTTGCTGAAGAATCATTAGAGTGGATTTGGCATTTAAACTTACTGATGTTAGAGGTGTTTGTATACCACTAAAGGTGAAGATCTGTTATTTTTAAGAAATGCCAACAAGTTATTTAGTCATATCTATATTGTCTTTTAGAATGAGTTTTTTTCTAAACTCATTTTTTCTTATTAATATGATTATAATTCCACAATTGATCTGTTTCACAGTCACTCTAATTTGAATAAGAAATTCATGGAGTAGTAAACTCTCATTTAGCTCATGCATTAATTTGTGAAGCATTTGTTGAGCTCTTACTATATGCCAGTCCTTGTACTTTTCTGATATCAGCAAAACCCGGTAAGTGACCTTTGCTTTAACAGCTACAGGCATGGGAAATGACAATTCTAATTGACAAAATACCTTTTTATTACACTTATATGAAATCTTCTCCCAGTACCTTTATTAATTTATCCAACAAATATTTGAGTAACTCACTGTGTGACAGGCATTATACAGGGCAAAAAAGGATGGAAATTAACTTAATTCCTGTCTCTGTTCCCAGGGAGCTAACAGTCTCTGGACTACGATGATTAATCCTGATTCTTTCATGAATCACATAGACTGGGGTTCCCAACCTTGGCTATCTGATTATAATTACTTGGAGATTTTACTTTAAATACAGATTCTCAGGGCCCAGTCTTAAGTATTTTTATTCAATAGTTCCTCATGCTGGGGTAGGGTCCTGAAATCTTTATTTTATAAATTTTATAAGTGATACCTAAGCACAATCAAGTGTTCTTCTGATAAAATAATCTCTCTTTTATACTCATTTAGACACTTAAAACAAATATTCTTCTCCTCCAATTTTCTTTCCCCCGTCAGTGGTTCATGTGACAAGATTTTAAGTTTTATAATCTCTACAGTCAAAATCATGGACTCAACCAACAATTTGACAGTCTTGACATTATTTTCTTAAAATACATTTGGCCGTATCAAACCTGCAAGAGATGACTATGATTTTTTTTCTATGAATATTTCGTTGTTCAAACCTAATAGCACATTAATAATACCATAAAAGGGAATTAATTTGTACTCTATTTGCCTGTTATTTGTGATAATTGAAAAGGACTGTAAGTTGAAATGTATGAAGATTTTTTTTAGTATATTAACTAATATATGCAGGAACATATGATAACTCCATTCAGGATCTTTTAAAGCACACACTTATAAATATTAATTGTGTTAATTCAAAATTAACAATCTATTCATTAATGTTTACCCAAAAGACCCTTGAATAAAAATTTGGTTTTATTTTATTTTTAGTTTCTTTAGAGTAGGGGGAAAAGGATCTTAAATGAAAAATAGTCTTACTACAAAATGATTTTAACTGTGTGGTACACTTTCTTTAAGTAAAAAGCTGAGTTAAAATAATGGAAACAGCTGGGTATCAACAGAACTTCAGTGAGTTAAGGAAACACTATTTGCCTTAAAACAGCAAAAATGTGCTGTGAACATGAAGGGCCAAATTTAGAAGACTATGCCTCCTGACTACTAGCAATGTTTAACTTTCCACTTTATGTAATTGTAATGTCTTCTTTCTGATTTACAGAAACTGTGCACCACAGCAACTTAGGAATGTTACTTCTGCATCATGTGTGCTAAGATATCCTTGAGGTCACTAGATGAACTGAATCATCGTCCCACAGCTGATTCAGGCACACTATCTCCACAATGGCCTTAGCCCACCAATTTTACCTGGGAGGGTGTGTTGCTGCCCAGAGGGATCCATAAAAGAATCTATCATAGATTAAACTCTGTGAGTGTTGGTGTGGGGAGGGGGGAGAAGAGTGTGATACTAAGATAAACTAAACAAAGAGCTTCTCTGACATAATACAGGTAAAACCATATTTTAATGATGAATACTGCAGTGCCAAATATCTTTAACCTTGAGAAGCTGTCCATGTGGCACCAAAATCTTCACTGAAGACACATTTAGGCACTAAAGTCTTACAACATATGAAGATACGGTGGGGGAAATCATTTCATCTAAAAAGAGATAGAAACTTCCCTTTTAATACTTTATTCCACACTCATGGAAAATATACATTTGTTATCACTGATAATGACTATTTCAAACTTTTGGGTAAATAATACACATATTTTAAAAAATACTTCCTTTATGGACTACAAGTTGTGAATTTTTAATGCAGAATTTTGAAAATGAACAAATATTTTTATTAAATATTTTTGAGATTTCAAAAATTACCTCTTTACCTCTCCACCTACATAATATGTTTCATTAAAATATATGCAATTTTTCATTAAAGAGTTTTCCTGCAGAATCATTAATAAAAATATATTAAAATAGTAAACCTCTTGAAATAGTGTCAGTTCCTAAGTACAAAGGTCTGATTTAGGAGGAAAAGGGCCAATGTTATTTTAATGCAATGCAAGTGCTTTCCTTAGTAGAAATAAATTGACTTTAATAATTTGGTTACATTACAGTCATTTTATGTTCACCATTTATCTGTCATTGCCATTTTAAGATTGTTATCCTTAAGAGACAGCCACTTTCTGTCTTGATCATTCTCATGTGTCCTTTCTTTTCTGACATGGACTTAATTTTAATTTTAAATATCCCTATTCTACTAGATTGTTACCAACATTCTTCTCAGAGCACCGAGGGGGCTGGAACATAATACTGCCTAATATCCAGTATTTTCTAAGGGCTTGAAAAGAAACCAAATAAAGAAGCCAAATAACCATCCAGACACCTTTGGGGGTGAATGAATGACTAACAGCTCCACTAGCTGGTGGTGTTGTATGAGAGTCAAGAACAAATGCCTCAGGATCACCACATTATTATTAAAATGTTCTGTGCTTTCCACCTATAGCTGCTATGCATTGGATTAGGGTAAGGTCTCTTTTCCAGCCTTTGACAGCTACAGGTTGGATGTAAACAAATACCTTAGAACCTCAGATTTAAATTCTATTACTCTAATTACAGGCATCAGAATTTTCAGCTGTCACTTAACTTGAACTGTTGTTCCCAGCAGAGCATGTGCCTGAATAAAGAAATAGTGGCCACTTTCATGTAGCTCTATGGATCAGGCTCTCTAAATCTCATCCTTATCATCCTCACTGTTATTAGTTAAAAGGTACTTAATGTCTTAGAGCTGATGGTGCTTTATAGGCACACTTTCATTTGACCATCATCGCCATCGTGAGCAGGAGGGATGGAGATGAGCCATTCCACTGGCTCAATCAACACAAATTCAATTTCTGACCAACGAGTTTATCTTATTGACATAACTCTATACAAGGGTAATGCCAGGTAAAACTGAGAGTCAGGCGAAATTTTTACTTTGCTAACTTGCTTCCACAAATTTTTTTTTTTTAATTCTCCCTCCTGCCTTTGCCTTGTTATTTTCCCTTATGACCTTTTCCTGATTTTGTTTTTCTCCTCCTTCACTAAGTTTCTCAGGCATCCTAAGAAGAAATTATGTGGCGAGATAGTTCACCCTAAAAATAATCACTTATCTTTTTATGAAAGCAAGTTTTACCTACATGTCTATATTTTATTTGATCCTCATAAAAATCTTGCATGTAATCTCCATTTGCCATCTCTTAGACATAAGTAACTTTTTCAAAGTCACATATCAAGAGTCCTTAAAGATTTTTTAAATCCCCCTGGATGTGCATTTGAGGAAGAGGTTGTCTGATGAAGATGACCCTTAATTCAAATAAGCAAAAGCTTAAAGAGTGGAACTTTATTCTCCAGAGATGTTTATTATTATTGTCATTGTTATTTTGTCAGGACACCATTGGGTATGCCTCAAGCTGCACCACAGAAGTAGTCTCCCACTTTAAGCAACTTTGATTTTATGGTGTTTTAAAATTTATGGTATATTCAATGCTGAAGAAATTGACAGGTATCTGATGGCCAATAAACTAAAACGACTCAAGCCATATGCAAATTGGCTAAAGTTGTTGTAGATTGGAGGATAAGTTTGGCTGAAGATAACTCGAATTAAAAGAAGGAGAGAAGTAAATGATAAGTCTCTCCTTTTTTGTGATTTAGCATTAGTAAAAAAAAAATTGTTGATAAATATAAAGAAGGAACGAGGCTCATCATAGGTTACTCATCTGACAAACTTCATGTTGTAAGAAATTATCCTTGGTTGAATTGTCTCAAAGCAATGCTAAATACAAAGTGGAGATGCAAAATGAAAAAAAAAATCCACTATTTATTTTGAGCATATCTGAAATTTTCAAGGAGAAAAATAACAATAAATGGAGGAAATAAACCACTATTTGCAATGAAAGAGATTATGGCATTGTCTCTTTTTGTCAGTGTAGTCTATTGATATCTGCATCAGAATCATAAATTCCTAGATCAGAGCCCAAGACCTTCAGAATTGGAATCTCTAGGAGTGGGACTCAGGCATCTTAATTCCTTATTTTATCACAGGTAATTCATAATCACACCAAAGATTAGAACTACTGGTGTAAAGAATACTCCCAGAAGTAAGCTATAAGAGAACTAATAGTTTGTTAATGACTTATGACATTTCATCATATATTTACATATATGTATATATGCACACATATGTCCCTGTGGAGTAAAATTAACTTTGATTATCACTTATTATTTTTGCCAAATTTGGAAATAATTAGTTTCAGTATTTTTCTAAGCTATCTTAAGCCACAATTTTTTAACATACTTTGTGAAAACTATTGACACTGCTAAGACACAATGGCAGTGGTTTATTATATTTGTGATTATCATATATATTGCCCCCTCCCCTTCCTTCTGGCAAGTGAAAAGGCCTTGAATATTTTATTTCCTAAAATATCCTGTGGGATAATTTCCTTTTTAAAAGCACTCAACTGGCTATTTTCTATATAGCTGCAATGTGGATTGAATGACAAAGTAAAAGGATCTGAAATACAAAATGTGAACTCAGAGGACAGGAATATTTCATGTCAAGGACAGAGTAGAAGATGCTGAATTCAGTAACAACAGAAAATTCAAAAGTTTTTAAAGGGATACCTTTTGTTCCTAGTAAAATGCAAATTATAGCTATCTCTTTTCAAAAAGTCTGGGCCATCACAAAATTGGCTCAGGGTGGATATAAAAGTCATGGTTCCCTGATATACGACAGTGCCAAATTAGATTATAGTCTCTTTAGAAATTTTTCCCCCTTTGGTAGAAAAGAGGGTGAGGGAAGGCCTCTGAAATATATTAACAGGAATTAAAACAAAAAGCTTTGCTAAAAATTAGGGACAGGAAATATTTATTTCTAAAGATAGATTTTTTTAAATAAAAAATCAAAGAGAAATATTTCCCAAATTCAATCTAAATATATCTAAATAAATCTAATATATCTAAAATGATATATTGATAATACAGTTATATGTCACTTAACAAGGGAAATATGTTCTGAGAAACATGTCCCTCGGCAATTTTGACCTTGAGAGAATGTGATAGATTATACTTACACAAACCTAGATGGTATGGCCACCTGCACACCTAAGCTATATCTTAATAATATAGCTTATTGCTCTCAGGCTACAAACCTGCACAGCATGTTACTATATGGAATATTACAGGGAATTGTAACACAATTGTATCTAAACATATCTAAATATAGAAAAGGTACAGTAAAAATATGCTATGAAAGATAAAAAAATGCCACACTTGTATAGGATATTTACCATGAATGGAGTTTGCTGGATTGGAAGTTGTTCCGAGTGAGTCAGTGAGCCAGGGGTGAGTAAAAGTGAAGGCCTAAGATATCATTGCACACTACTGTAGACTTTATAAACATTGTACACTTTGGCTTCACTAAATTTATAAAAAATATTTTTCTTTCTTCAAAAATAAATTAACCTCAGTGTACTGTAATGTTTTTCTTTCATAAACTTTAATTTTTTTTAACTTTTTGACTCTTATAACACTTAGTTTAAAACACAAACACATTTACAGCTATACAAAAATATTTTTTTCTTTATATCCTTACTCTATAAGCTTTGTTCTATTTTTATTTTATTTTTTTACTTTTAAATGTTTTTGTAAAAACTAACACACACACACACGTACGTTTGCCCTGCTGTCCCAACCACCACTACCGGTACTGGTCCTGTTAGGAACTGGGCCGCACAGCAGGAGGTGAGCGGCCGGGCAAGCAAACAAAGCTTCATCTGTATTTACAGCCACTCCCCATCGCTGGCATCACCACATAAGCTCTGCCTCCTGTCGGGTCAGCGGCTCCCTTAGATTCTCATGGGAGCGTGAACCCTACTGTAACTGCGCATGCGAGGGATCTAGGTTGCGGGCTTCTTATGAGAATCTGATGCCTGATGATCTGAGGTGGAGCTGAGGCAATGATGGTGGCGCTGGGGAGTGGCTGAAAATAAAGATTATTATTAGCACAGAGGTTTGACAGCACAATAAGTGGAATGTGCTTGAATCATCTCAAAACCATCCTCCCAGCCCAGTCCGTGGAAAAATTGTCTTCCATGAAACTGGTCCCTGGTGCCAAAAAGGTTGGGAACCACTGCATTAGCCTAAGCCTACACAGAATCAGGATCATCAATATCACTATCTTCTACTTCCACATCTTGTCCCACTTGCACGGTCTTTAGGGGCAGAAACACACATAGGACTGTCTGTGATCTCCTATGATACCAATGCCTTCCTCTGGGATACCTGTTGAAGGACCTGCCTCAGTCTATTTTACAGTTAACTATTTTTTATAAGTAGAATATCACTGTAAAATAACAATAAAAATAATAATATAGTAAATATGTAAACCAGTAATATAGTCGTTTATTGTCATTATCAAGTATTATGCAGTATACATAATTATTTGTGCTATACTTTTATATAACTGGCAGCACAACAGGTTTGTTTACACCAGCATCACCACAAACACGTGAATAATGCCTTGTGCTACAATATTACAACAGCTAAGATGTCACGGGGTAATGAGAATTTTTCAGTTCCATTAAAATTTTATGGAACCACCGTTGTGTATGCACTTCATCATGAACTGAAATGCCATTTTTGGTCCATGGCTGTATTTATTTGTCAGTTATCTATACCCAACTTCCAATAGATTGACACTCAAATTAATTTTTTTAATTAAACAAAAATGAGTAATTTCAAATAATAGGGTAGAGACTTCCCTGAAGAAAGACCTCCATCCATGTTTGGATGGTCTGGAGGTCTATTCCAGAGAAGGATAGTAATTTAGCACTACGTGGGAAGCTCAGCCTGAGCTCAACACCCCTTGTGGGGAGGTAGTAGAGGTAATAATGAGAAGCTAACCAATTGAAGAAAAGATTCATATATGCAGATGGCTGGAGTGAAGCACAATTTGACAATAGATGTATTAAAAATAAGTAAAAGAATCATAAGATCTCCAGATCCTTATCACATTTCCTTGTTGCCAGGAAAGTCTCTATCCATCCCAAAACAAGACACTAGGCTTGAAGATACAATACATAGTGTAGTGGAGGAGTCTTTGGACCAACATAAGGAAAATAACTCTAAATATGCATAATCAATATTGGGAACTCAAGTCCCCTTTCTCACCCTAAAAACTCCTAAAGCCAAGTCTACTAATGCTATAGGAGAAACCAAAGGGTTTTTCTCCTGAGAAATTATAATTTCATAAATAAATATATACAATTTTATCTGTCAATTTAAAAAAAATAATAATTTATAAAAAAGAGGAAAAAGAAAAATATAAGATTTACATAAGAGCTTGTGGGATTTGGTGATAGTGATCATGAAAGTTAACTCTAAAGGCAGAGTTAACCTCCAATCTCACATTGGTGAATTTATCGGAGTTAAAGCCCATCCCACTACTCCAAAAATAGCACGGGCACACACAAACACAGAGGTCTCAAATAAGATTTTTAAACAAAAAAAACCCTTTGTTTTTGTTTTGTTTTATTGTATATTCCACGTTGTAATGATTAATTTTATGTGTCAATTTGACAGGGTTAAAGGATGCCCACATAGATGGTGAAACATTATTTCTGGGTAAGTCTGCGGAGCGTTTCTAGAAGAGATTAGCATTTGTAAAAGTAGACAGAGCAAAACAGATTTGCCCTCACCAATGTAGGTGGGCATTATCTAATCTACGGAGGGCCCAGATAGAACAATAAGGCAGAGGAAGGGCAAATTCTCTCTCTCTCTTCTCGAATTGGGACGTCCATCTTCTCCTGACCTCAGATATTAGAGCTCCTAGTTCTTGGGCCCTTGAACTCAGACTGAATAACACTACCAGCTTTCCTGGGTTTTCAGCTTGCAGATGGCAATCACAGGACTTCTCGGCATCCATAATCATGGGAGCTAATTCCCATAATAAATCTTTTATCTATCTGTCTATCGTCTATCTATGTATCTTTTATTGGGTCTGTTTCTCTGGAGAGTCCTAATACACTCACTCTTGAATATAAACATATCACCAGTAATAATCAGAAATTTGAGGAAAACACCTAACATCAAAGACAAAAAAACAAGCCAGAAAAAAATTAGAGAAAATAGACACAATTTAAGTAACCCGGAAACTTAAAAAAGAAAAGGCAACAACTATTCTAACGGACACTGTAAAAGTAGAAAGATAATGCAACCTCAATACAAGAAAAGCATGTTTTGAAAAATAAATAATTAAAGAATAATAAACAATTTATGTAATCATGAACTATGTGAACTTTTTTTAATTAATAAGAAGTGAGAATATAAAATTAAAGAAATTTCCCAGAAGATAGGACAAAAATGCAAAATAATAGAATATGGGAGAGTTAAAGGTAAGGAAATCATTGGATAGATCCAGGATACCAATGCAGGACTTCTAGAAAAAAATTGAAAAAACTAAATGAGAAATAAATTAATAAATAAATTACTAAAAGAATTTTCTCAGACCTGTCATACAGAACTCTTCATATTACATATGAATATACATACATATTAATATGAATATTATATACTACCCAGACAAACCGCATATTAAGATTAAGGTTATAATAAAATTTTTTAAGCATCAAGTACTTAATCACATGGATCCAAAAAAATGAGAAAATAAACTACAAACGAGGAAGACATGGCACCTAGGCCACAAAGAATCCAGCGCAGAAAACCAGCAAAGAAAGGCTGTTCTCCAGGCATAGAAAGCAGGGAAGATTGGAGCAAAAGTAAAAGAGGCTTCACTGATACCTAAGGGGAAAGATGACGTTAATAGAATATCTAATATATGTGAGTATTTGGGGAAAAATACAAAGGTTATAAACAATAGACAAGATGGGAAATAGTTAAAAATAGGTTCACAGAAAACTGTGCAATTAAAACACAAATTGTGCAATGAGCAGGATAAGGGGACAAAAAGTGGAAAATGGTATAGAAGCTAAGCCTCATTTGCCATAATAGTAAATCAATAGAAAATGCCAAAAATTGATCAATGAAAGACAGTATAAGCATATTATTAGAATGTATTGATAAAAGAAGAAATAGTTAAAATGGTTGAAAATGAATGGCTTATTGAGTATGGGATTAGATGGGGTGAAGAAAGCTGGTATAATGGACTACTATTTTTAGTGTCTTATAGTGTCATCTGGTTTTTAAACTAAATGAAGGTATTACTTTGATTAAATAAATATTTAATTTTATTTATTTTTTGCTTGCTGAAGGCAAAAGGAAACATTTAATTTTAATATCAAAAACAAATATGACAATACAATGCTTACTAGAATGATAAAAATAGGAAGAATGAAAAGAAAAAAGAAAGTAACAAAAAGATGACATAAAGATTACGATTTTTAGCAATTGACATCAAAATGAAATTTAGAGGATAATAAATGGGTTTGAGAAAGGGCTGATTGCCTAGCTTCTTGCTATTTAGATTGTCACATTTATCTTGATATCTTTTTCATCCGCTTTCAATGAAGATGATTTCAGTGATGAGCATATTAACCTCTTGAGAGATATTTTCATTATTTTTATTTATATTTTATTTCTCATTTCAATAATAGTAATCTGAAATAATATTTTATAATAAATTTTATTCTCTAAGCCTATTCTCCAAAGTCATTATTTTTTACCATAGAGTAGTGAAGGTTTTAAAAATTCTCAGTCTTAATTTCTATGGTTTACTTAATATAAAATGTTATTTTTATTTTTATAACCCTAACAGACCTGATTCTATGCAGGTAGGTTTTTTAAACAGTAACTAAAATAAGCAGATAAAACTAAAATACCCCAATATTGCAGTAGTTTAAAAAAATAATCATTTGAACAATTCAATATTCCTCATAGCCATTTGGATGATTAGAATTATAACACAACTTGAAATTGATCTATATTATTTTCCTTTATGTAATATTCATATGAATGGCATCAAAAAGAGAAACAAATTACAGTTTCTTTCTATTCAGTATTAACACCGCTATAGTTTGGATGTGGTTTATGCCCACCAAAACTCATTTTGAAATTTGATCCCCACTGTAGCAGTGTTGGGAAGTGGGACACAGCGGGAGGTGTTTGGGTCATGGGGGCGGATCCCTCATGATTAGATTAATATCTTTCTCTGGGAGTGAATGAGTTCTCACTCTCATTAGTTCCTGTGACAGTGGGTTATCTAAAAGTCTGGTGTCCTCACCTTCTCTCTTGTTTCCTCTCTCGCCATGTAGTAACTTTGCACATGCCTGCTCCTCTTCCACTTTCTACCACGATTTGAAGGAAAAAGAGCCTCTCACCAGATTCAGCTGCCAAATCCTAGACTTTCAAGTCAGAATCATGAGCCAAAGAAACCTCTTTTCTTCATAAATTACCCAGCCTCAAACATTCTGTTATAGTAACACAAAAGGGACTGAGAAGAAAATTGGTACCGAGGAGTGCAGTGTTGATGTTCCACCTTTGGAACTGGTTGGGTAGTGGGTAGCTATTAATGGGTAGTGGCGGCAAGAGTTTGGAAGAACAGGGTAGGAAAAGTCTGTGTTTCAGTGAATGGAGCATTAAGAGTGATTCTGGCGAGGGCTCAAAAGACAAACAGATGAGGGAAAGTTTGGAACTTCTTAGAGACTGGTTAAGTAGTTGTGACCCAAATGCTGACAGAAATATAGACAGTAAAAGCCATTCTGATGAGGTCTCAGATGGAAATGAGGAACAAGGTAGTGGGAACTGAAGAAAAGGCCATTCTTGTTACATCATAGCAAAGAACTTGGCTGCATTGTGCCCACATCCTAGGGCTTTGTGGAAGGCAGAATTTAAGAGTGATGAATATTTGGCAGAAGAAATTTCTAAGCAGCTAATAATTTAGGCACCTGCATGATTACTTTTAACTGCATACAGCAAGCTTAGGGAGAAAAGGCATGACCTAAAGGTGGAATTTATAATTAAAAGAGAAGAAAAGCATAAGTATTTGGAAAATTCTCAGCCTGGCTGTGTGGCAGAGAATGAAAGAGCATTTTTAGGAGCGGAATCCAAGGGTGCAACTGAGAGACTACTTTCCAAGAAAGTAGCCCAGATAAAAGGGAGCCAGGTGCTAATAATCAAAACTATGGCAAAAAGACCCCAAAGGCATTTCAAAGATCTTCCAGGCTGCCCCTCCTAACACCAGCCCAGAGGCCTAGAAGGACAGAGTGGTTTTGGGAAACAGGCCCACCTAGGTTGCTACTGCACTGTGCCACCTCAGGATGCTGCTCCCCACAACACAGACACTCCAGTTGAGGCAGCCACCATAGCTCAAGCAGCACCTGGTGAGGTTCCTGCCCCCACTCCAGAGGGTGCAAGCAGTAAGCCTTGGCATCCACATGGTGTTAATTCTGCAGGTCCAGAGAATGCAAGAGCTATGGAGATGGGCCATCTCCACCAAGATTTCAAAGTATGTAAAGAAAAACCTGAAGAGCCCAGACTTCTTATAAGGAGGGAGCCACTACAGAGAGCCTCTACTAGAACAATGTGAGTGCAAATATGGGGTTGGAGCTGGTGCAGATAGTCCCCACTAGGGCAATGCCTAGTGGAGCCCTTCAGGGGTGGGGCTGCTGCTGGGCCCCCAGAAGTATAGAGCAACCAGCAGTGTGCAACCTCAGCCTGAAACATATGCAGGCATTTGACTCCAACCCATGAGAGCAGCCATGTGGGGGTGGGGGTGCCCAAGGCCTTGGATGCCCACTTCTTGCATCATTGTGCCTGGGATGCAGAACATGGAGTTAAAGGAGATTATTCCAGAGCTTTAAGACCTAATGTCTGCCCTGCTGGGTTTTGGACTTGCTTTAGGCCTGTTACTCTGTTCTTCTTTTGGCCTATTTGTCCCTTTTGAAATGGGAATTTCTACCCTATGCCTGTTCCATTGTTATATCTTGGAAGTAAAAAATTGTCTTTGATTTTCCAGGGCCATAGCTGAGAGGAACTTACCTTGAGTCTCAGATAAGTCTTTGGACTTTGCACTTTTAAGTGGATGCTGGGACAAGTTAAAACTTTTTGGACTGTTGGGATGGAATGGTTGTATTTTGCATGTGAGAAGAATGTGAGTTTGGGAGGCCAAGGGTGGAATGCTATGGTTTGGATGTGGTTTGTTTCCACCAACTTCATGTTGAAATTTGATCCCCAGCGTGGCAGTGATGGGAGGGCCTAGTGATGGTAGGGCCTAGTGGGAAGTGTTTGGGTGATGGGGGCAGATCCCTCATGGTTAGATTAATGTCCTCCTGTTAGGGGTGAGTGGGTTCTCACTCTCATTAGTTCCTGAGAGGGCAGGTTGTTAAAAAGAGTTTGGCTTCCTCAGCTTCTCTTTCTTGCTTCCTCTCTCACCATGTGATCTCTTGGCACATGTCCACTCCCCTTCCACTTTCTGCCATGAGTTGAAGCAGCATGGGGCCCTCATCAGGTGCAGCTGTCAAATCCTGGACTTTCCAGCCTCCAGAACTGTGAGCCAAATAAACATCTTCTCTTTTCTAAATTACCCAGCCTCAGGTATTCTAACAACATAAAATGGACTAAGACAAACACATAAACATATTTCAGATAATCTAAATTATTAAAATATCAACCCAGATATGGGATTCTATGAATGCATGAGTACTTTTCAAGACAGAAGATGTTATTTCCAAATCTGTTATCAATGGCTAGTACACTGGGGATAAAATTGCTTTTTTTTCAATTTATGTATTTACAAATAAAATATTTTGAACCACAACAATAGTTTTAGTCTCTGCAAATCAATTTATAAAACTCATTATTACTTCCTTAAGGGCAATTATACCATAAATTAAGAGACTTTTCTCCCTAAAAACATTGTTCACTTCATGAATGCTACTTTCTGAGACATGCTTTAGCTGTTAAACTTTTTTGTTGAAGTGAGAAAAAGCTGTAATTAAAAGGACAAGTCAAGAGTGTCTTCTGAAGTTAGATTTAATATTCAAATGGATCATTTTAGAGTGTTGCCAGGACTGCCCTCTAAAGGGATAATACCAAAACATTTAATTATAGGTAAAAGCAGCCTCTATTTTTCTGAAATTCTAACAGATAAGATGAGATTGAATGACTTTAACTAGATTAAAGGTGATAAAAGTTGGTGGTATAGGAACTGTTTTCTATCTAGTCTCTTCAAAGTGGATGAGGAAACCAATATTTTCCAACTTGATTGTATGTGGATCTGAGCAACTAACAGTGAAACTAAATTTCACTTTGAAGGAATTTTTGAACCAAAAATAAACAATAATAATAGTCAAATGACAAGAAAGTATATGAAAAAATGCAGGACTTCTAACTCTTTTATTCTGAAATAAATTTCATATTCTTTTCTGGTAACTGGGTTGTGGTTTTACCTTTATTAATTCCTTCCTTATATTTTCTTCTGTTGATCTTGTTCTTTTTTATCTTGAGTTCAATGGTTTGTTTTCATTGTTTTCTTAAATTTATAGTAGTCCCCACTAATCTATGGGGGATGTGTTCCAAGACCACAGTGGATGCCTAAAACCATGAATATTACAAAAACCTAAATGTGCTATGTTTCTTCATTTACACACATACATACCTATGGTAAAGTTCAACTATAAATTAGAACAGTAAGATATTAACAACAGTAACTAATAATGAAATAGAACAATTATAGCAATATTCTGTAAGAAAAGTTATGTGCTTGTTGCCTATGTTGAAAATCAGTTGGTAATTGTAAATACATAGATTTATTTTTGAGTTCCATATTCTGTTCCATTGGTCTATGTGTCTGTTTTTATACCATTACCATGCTGTTTGGATTACTATAGCTTGGTAGAATATTTTGAAATCTCATAGTGCAATCTCTCCAACTTTGTTCTTTTTGCTCAGGATTGCTTTGATATTCAGGGTATATTGTGGTCCCATGTGAATTTTAGAATTGTTCTTTCTATTTCTGTGAAAAATCTCATTGGTATTTTGATAGGGATTACATTGACTCTGTAGATCACTTTTGGTAGTATGGTCCTTTTTACAATGTTAATTTTTCCAATCTATGAACAAGGAATGTCTTTCCATTTTTTGTGTCCTCTTCAATTTATTTCATCTGTGTTTTATAGTTTCACTTGTAAAGATCTTCCACTTCCTTCATTAAATTTATTCCTAGGTATTCTTTTTTGTAGCTATTATAAATGGAATTGCTTTCTTGATTTTTTTTCTGCTAGTTTGGTGTTGGTGTATAGAAACTCTACTACTTTTTGTATGTTGACTTTGTATCCTGCAACTTTGCTGAATTCATTTATCAGTTCTAAGAGCTGTTTTGGTGAAGATTTTAGGGTTTGCTACAAAATCACTTCATCTGAAAACAGAAACAATTTTACTTTCTCCTTTCAAATTTAAATGCCCTTTATTTCCTTTTGTTGCTTAATTGCTCTGACTAGGGCTTCCCGTACTATGTTGAATAAAAGTGGTGAGAGTGGGCATCTTTGTCTTTTTCCAGATCTTAGAGAAAAAGCTATCAAATTTTCCCCATTCAGTCACATGTTTGCTGTAGGTTCATGAAATAGAGCTTTTATTGTGTTGAGGTATATTCCTTCTACACCTACCTTGTTGAGAGTTTTTATCATGAAGGGATGTTAAATTTTATCAAATGCATTTTCTGCATCTACTGAGGTAATCATATAGGTTTTGCCCTTCATTCTGTTGATATGATGTATCATGTATATTGAATCCCTAGAATAAATCCCACTTGACCAACAATTCCACTACTGGGTATATACACAAAGGAAATGAAATCAGTATGTCAAAGAGATACCTGTACTCCCATGTTTATTGCAGCACTATTCACAATAGCCAAGATATGGAATCAACTTAAGTGTCCATCAACAGATAAATGGATAAAGAACATATAGTGTGTGTGTGTGTGTATATATCTATCTATCTATCATGCAATACTATTAAGCCATTAAAAAGAACAAAATTCTGTCAATCACAGCCACATGAATGAGCTTGGAGGACATTATGTTAAGTGAAATAAGCCAGGCACAAAAAGACAGATACCACATGTCCTCACTCATGTGTGGAAGCTAAGAAGTGTTGATTTCGTAGAAGTAGAGAGTAGAATAGTGGTTACCAGAGGTGGGGAAAATTAAGCAGGAGGAGGGTATAGCCAAAGGTTGGTTAACAGATACAAAAGTAGAGCTAGGTAGGAGGAATAAGTTGTAGTGTTCTACAGCACTATAGAATGACTATAGTTAACAATTTGTTGTATATTTTCAAATAGTTGTAAGAGTGGATATTGAATATTCCCAACACAAAGAAATGATAAATGCTTGAGGTGATGCATATGCTAATTATCATGAATTCATCATTACACATTGTATACATATATCAAAATATCACACTGTACCCCATAAATGTGTACAATTATTGTGTTAATTAAAACTAACAAAAGCAAAAAAAACCTTAAAAATGTTATGTAAATGTGCTCTCCCTCCCTTTCTCTCTCTGTCTTTTTCTCAAAATATCTTATTATACTGTACTCACCCTTCTTGTGATGATATGAGATGATAATATGCCTGCATGAAGAGGTGAAGTGAAGTAAATGGCATAGGCATTGTGATGTAGCATTAGGCTACTGTTGACCTTCTGACTATACCGTGGGAGCATCTGCTTTAAGTGATTCTGGATTATCACGCCTATGATGATGTCTAAAGTTGGATGTCAGGAGGACACAATGTAGATGACTAACAGGCAGGCAGCGAATACAGTGTGGATAGACTGGAGAAAGGGATGATTCATGTCCTGAGTTGGATAGAATGGGATGGCACAAGATTTCATCATACTGCTCAGAATGGCATGCAATTTAAAGCTTATGAGTTGTTTATTTCTGGAATTTTCCATTTAGTATTTTCAGACTGCATTGGACATGGGTAACAAAACCACAGAAATCATAGCAGAAAAGGGGGGGATATTGTATTTAATTACTTATGCTTATAAAATTTATGTTAGAGCATCTGATATTATCTAACTAGTTCCTGAAGCTCTGTTCTTATTCCACACACCCCCATCTTTTTGTTCACTGCTTTTCACATTAATTTCTATTTATCTCTCTTCAAGTTCACTTATTTATTACTCTGCTATTTCTGTTTAGCTGTTAAATTCATCCAATACCTTTCTTATTTCAGATATTTTATATTTCAGTAATAGAATCTCTATTTGGTTATTATTTAATGTTTTACGTTTTGTCTTGATGTTTTTAATTGTTTAGTTTACTGTGAGCATATGGTGTTTTACTTCATTAAGGGTAGTTCTAATAGCGTCTTTCGTATCCCTGTCTGCTAGACCCAACATTTACGATAACTTGGGATTTATCTCAGTTCATTTTTTCTTTTCCTTTCCTTTCCTTTCTTTTTTTCTTTTCTTCTTTCTTTTTTCTTTCTTTCTTTCTTAGAATGTATACCACTTTCCTGGTTCTTCATACTTCATATGGTGCATCATTTTGTGTATCTTCAGTTTTATGAATATTAAATTAAAGAGATTCTCTAGATTCTGTTTTTTTTATTAACCATTGGCCTTTCTTTCTTCCCTTCTTCCTTCCTCCCTTCCTTTCTTTCTACTTTTTTTCTGTCTTTCAAGAAGAAGTAATTTGGTTGGATCTGAACTGTAAAATTTCTTTCTTAGGTTATAGCATTGACATCAGTTCATATTCTTTATCATTAGATGAACTTTTTTTTTGTACAGTTTGTTCATTATTGATTTGTGGGAGTCAGTAATGTTAGTAGACAGACTTTGGGAATCCTCTCTCTGGCCCTTTTTCTTTGGGGAACACCTTTCCAATAGCCACAATATTCCTGAATTTATTTTTGTAAATGTCCAAGAGAGTAAGAATCTGTTTTTTCTGGCACAATTTTCATCTGCCATGTAACATTTTCCTGGTGATATTTATTTATTGCTAAGTTTTGTCACCCTTTTCTATCTTTCTGTTGCAGTATCTCTGTGCCATGCCATGCTGAGCTCTGCCTCATCATTGAATTTGGATTGTCTCTGATGAGTCTGATGAGTTATTTTCAGGAAATTACTATGATATGAGGGTTAGGGCTGAGCCAGAAGGAAACAGAGAGCACCCAGTATTTTTATAATTGATTTTCACAATTTGGAGTCTCCTTCTCTTTTTACAAATCACTTTCTGCAAACATAACTTACAGTGTGGCTTTCCCTTAAAGCCATTGTTCCTCATTTTCTCTGAACCAAACTAGTCCTAAAAGATTTCTGTTTCTAGCTGTCTATGCCAATGTTCTTATCCATTGTTGCAAAACCAGGACAATGCTTTCATATTTTACAAAATACACTAACAGTAAAGGATTTCTTTTTGCCAAAATTTCCTGAAATTTATTGCCATTGGATCCTCTCTGAATATTTTCTTATCACCTACTCCTACACGTCTTTGGCCCAATATCAATTGTTTTTAACAGCCTTTATTTGAGGGTCTATAGATTTTAACTTTCTTCTAACTTCACTAAAAATGGAGTTTGTGAGTATGTATAATGTATTTGTAAAGCTGTAATTTCTAAGAAAAGAGGGGAAGTGATGCTAATTTTCATAGCCTTAATCACAATGAAGATGCTGTGGTCAGGTTTTGTTTGTTTGTTTTGGTTTTTGATTATTTACATTAAGTAAAGTACTTTTTTTTAGCAATACAACAGATGTCTAGTATCCAGTTCAGTATAAAATTATATTTGACCAGCTAGATACAGATAATATTACAATTATTTGGATGTTATTTATGTAACCTAAAAATGAAAATTATTTTTGTTGGTCATATATGAATATGTGAACATAAAAGGAAACATTGATTATAAAGACAAGAAAAAGAAAATTTAGTGACAACTTAAAGATATGTTTCTAAAAATTGAATGTTCTCAGATAAATCAATATTTCCTGTTTGAAAATACAAAAGAAAAATAACAAGATATACCAAGTGAGGGGCATAATAGTCTAAATTTTAGTATATTTGAGAGTTTACTTATCAAATCTACACATGTAATATTTATTTATAATCTCAATTATGTGGAATAATTTGCTTCTTAATAGTTTTCTTATCACAAGCATAATTCATATGATAATAAAAAACTTGAAAAATATAAGAAAGTATAAATTAGAAGAAAGTACAAATATTCACATTACTCTCAACTAGAAATACCCACTATTAATATTTGGTTATATTTCTTCCCAATCTGCTTTCAGTGTGGTGTTGTGTGTGTATGTGTGTATGTGCACGTGTGTGTGTGTGTAGATAGCTATTGACAAGTTTTGTTTACTTTTGAAGAATGCTTTTTCATTTGGCACCATATATTGTGTATATTCAAATATATTTAAGTCATTTTTGATGGCATGGCATTATTGCCTTAATAATATTCCAACATATGAATTATCATAATTTATTTGGAAGTAAAGATGGTTTCTAAATGTTTGCTAATATGAATAATACCCTTATATTTAAATCTTAGTCCATAGCTCTAATATGTCTTACTGGTAGATTCTGAAAGATAAAATTAGCACATTACAGAGTGTGAACATCTTTAAGGCTCTAAAACATACTGTCAAATTAGTTTCTAGAAAATCTGAAATAATTTATATTTTTCCAGTACTATATAGCTGCCTGTCTTTTGGCAACGATTTTTTGTTCATTTAGTCTTTGCCAAATCAGAAGAAAAATTTTTCTTATCTATTAGTTTGCTATTGTTCTCAATAAATTACCACCTATTTAGAGGCATAAAACAGTATCTATTTATTTTCTCAGAGTTCTGTATGTCAGAAGTCCAGGCACAGTATGGTTTAGCTGGTTCTCTGCTCCTGGTTTTACAAGACTGAAATCAAGGTGCTGGCAGGGCTGTGTTCCTTTCTGGAAGCTCTAGGAATAAATCTTCCAAGCTCATTCAGGCTGTTGGAAGAATCCAGTTCCATGCAGTTATAGGACTGAAGTCCCAGGTAATTTGCTGGCTGTTAGCCGTGGTTCATTCTCATCTTTCAGAAGCCACTCAAATGTTTTGACTGGAGCCCCTTTCTTCATCTTCAAAGCTAGCAAAGGCAGGTAGCGAAGGCATGAGGCCCTCTCAAGCTTCTACTCTCCCTGCACTCCCCTTCTGTTTCATCTCTCCTGTCTGTTTTTGTGCACCATTTCTGACTGACACGTCTGCCTTCTGTTGCTTTTAAAGGCTCCTGTGATTACATTGAACCCATCAGGATAATAATACTTTCTCTTCTTTTCTTCTTTTTTATTTTTAAATTTCAGAATAGAAAAATTTTTTTGGCATTTTATTGCTTGTATATATCATTTCTATTTTTTTGTGAGCAGAAAGTTGTGTTATTTGCTAATTTTCATTTGGAGTGATAGCATTTTATTTTTATATATTTATAAAAGCACATGACTTTTATATAAAATTTGTATATATTATATATAATTTTTATGTATTAGGGATATTGAATCTTGCTTTCATAATATAAAATTTTATGATTACTATTTTAGTGCTTTTTGGTTTTATGTTCATGTCTGTTGTAAGGGTCAAATATAACTGTTTTCAAATGGCCAATTTTCCAATAATCTTTTACAGGCTATTGCTTTTCTTATTTAACATCAGTATTTTATCATATATTTCCTTTTTAAGAGCTACCTATTCTATTCATTGATCTGTTTGTTTCTTTTTGCAATAATATTATGTGTGAAATACTGCAGCATTACCCAAAATAAAAAGTCAAGGTCTTTGTTCATCACTTTTCTTTTTCAAAATTCACTTTGATATTTTTATTGGATTTTAATTCTTGAACTGTCCCTTTGTAAAGAAACCCATTGAAACTTTAATGGAGGCTTCATTCATCATGTATGTGAATTTAAGATAAACTTTCTTCATTATAACGTGTTCCTCCCTTTTAAATGATCCTTTTAACATTGTGTAAATGGGTGTCATTCTGTCTATTTTTCTATACAGATATAGACATAGATGTAGATATACAGATATAAATTTTTAAATTTCAGAATCATTCTACAGATTCTTTGATATTCTATGTAAGGATGGATATTCCCTATAAAGGATATTATTATTTTGATTATTTTGACTCTTGTTTTTTATGACTTAATTATATTTATTTTGCTTTCTGATGCTAATGGATTTATTTATTTTTCTCTCCTGCCTCTTACAGAAACATTATCTTTCAGTATGGAAAAAATTAAACTTTTGTAATCTTATTGATTATATTATGAAATCATCTGCCATCATATATTTTATCTTCTTACTGTCAGAAAGCTAATAAAGGCTTGTTAAATTAATGCATAATTATGTTTCTATCATTGTTTTCTTTCATTTTAATATTTTCTTTTCTTTTTAATGCTCTGATAGTTAAACTGCATGCTTTATAAATATTATATTTTTGTACTTTGCACTTTTTATGAATATAAAATTACCTTCTTTCTCATTTACTGCTTCTTGATAGGTACTTTATTTTATGTAAAATTAATAATGTTACTTATTTCCATTTGATTTGAATTTATCTGGTTAAACTATACAATTCTTCTTATTTTCTACATTTCTCAGAAATTTATTTTAGTCATAACTCATGTAAACAGTGTAGATTTGTATTTAGGATTATTTTATGACAAAGAAGAAAAAAAGATTGTGTTTATTACCATAACAAATATGCTTGCTTATATTTCCTTTGGGTATAATCTTTTCCAGTTTTCATGCTTTCTTGTTTTACATTTTTTTTAACTTTTGCTGTGCTGACTTTTATTTTGTCTTTTATTTATTGTATGATTTTAATGTTATCAATGTTTACTAGAGGTTATTTTGCAAATAATTCCCATTAAAATTTTCAAAAGTATTTTTAAACATTTGTTACTCTGTTTAACCTAATGACATATCTGAGTTACAGCTCTGGAGACTGATGATTTTGCCAATGACAAAGACTGTACCTGGAGGAACCCCTTTAGGTTTTGTACTCGTTGCTTCCCTGGCATGGCTAATGGTCTCATTGTTTTGAGAAGCACCCGTTCTAATTGCTCCTGGGCACTTGTCAACACTGAATGTCTGACCCACGTAGGCCTTATTAATGTTTTGCCTGATATTCCAAGTTTGGGATTGGCCAACTCAGATTGAATGATTAACAAGGAAGGAAGTGCCCAATAATCTTCTCTTGCCAGACAAAAATGGTACATTCAGGAACATAGCCAACCCAGCCTCAGCAGCGTCTCGACCTCACATGCAAAAGTGGTAGCTATTCCTCTATAGAAAATTATAGCCCCCACTTCATTGCCTGAAGTAAAACTGGTAGACCAATGGGAACAAAAGCTGACACAATTGTCTCTGAGTGAAAGAAACCACTTTCCCACGGGTGCTGCCCTTGTCTATTCCTGGCAGATTGACTATACCAGACCTTTGTCTTTTACTTGTGACTATCAAAAATTTAAAATTCTTTCCTGACATCTCTGGGAAGGGTTCTTCTTTCATTCCTCTAACAGGAACCCCAGGCTGGCCTGATTAATACTCTATCTTGGTGGCAACCTAACAAAAGGGGACTCAAGTATTAATAATTCAGAATTAACTTTGGTTCAGCCACTTGGATTCTCCTGTTGAATTGATGTGGTAATAGATCATAAGTATAATGACCACTTTGTTGAGTACACTGCCTTTTGAGCCAAAGAGAGGGACATGATGGATCTCTGAGTTTTAGAAAAATACCCTTGTCCCTGGCACTTGACCCTACTATTTGAAAGCTCAGGGTGTAAGCAGGAGATGCTTGAAAAAGTGTAGTGCTACTTAATGGAATTAGAAACACCAATTTGGGGGTATTAGAGGGAAAACAACTACCCAGGCCCTTGAGGAAGCAATCCATTAGGTCCTTGGGGTGTAGAGGAGAGAGGGACATTAATAATATTTTGTGTTTCAGATCTACCCCTGGATCCATCCATACTAAGAAAAATGTCTTGCTAAAGCTACAAAAAACTGTTGCAAACACCTTAAACTGTCTGCTGCATTGACTATCCCATCAAGACAGCTCTAATCACAGTTTAACTGCCTTTTCCCCTAGTCTCACCAAAAAGTCTATCTCATACAATGGGGAATGATTCCAGATTCTGCATCTCCCAAAGGTCTCAACACCTCCAGAAGTCTTCCCCACCCACATTCTCAATCATTGCATGAGGCAAATGAATACCACCTAGTAATGACATAAATAAATAGTGTAGATTACTTAACTGAGTGAAAGAAGCCACTTTCAGATATTCACTCCAAAATCAGGGACCAGCCTGCATCCTAAGGCCTACCTATGGTCCTGGAGGACACATCAGAGGCAGTGTCAACTTATGCCACTACACTGACTGTTGGAGGTCCCATGAGCAGGACCTCAAAAATCATGATATATCTTCTCTCCCATGATAGCATGTGCATATTGCTGGGACTGTAATCCTTGCTTGGAAGCTAGGCATTAACTTGCTTCCTTTCCCAAAACTTCATGATTTGTACCTTAAAGGTGGTCATAATAGACCTTTAAGTCTTTGAAAACACCACCAGTAAACTATGATGCCTCAGAAGACTGAGGAGTTCTCTCCAAAATAAGGTTGCCCTTGGTTACTTGAAGTAAATTTCTGGAGGGATAACTAACTTATTTATTTGAGCCTTTTTGGCAGTTATTTCTACAATGTGAGTGATCCAAATAAAAAAGTGGTACAATATTTGTTCTGAATTTTGCTGAAGTAACCAACAAGATTATCTTGGAGCTGGAAAGAATTCAGCACAGCCTCATGTTAGGGAAGTTAGAATTGATACAGATTTCCTCCTTCTTGGCCAACATGGAGACTGGGCAATTGCTAATATAGCCTACTTTACTTGGATTAGGCCAAGTAGAAATGTCAATGCAAAAACATAAGGAGGAATCCATCTGGCTTTCTAAAGTAGGTTGTAATAATTTATGGGTTTTGTTCAGCTGGTTGGTTCTAGGACCTGAGTGGGCATGTTTGAGGTAAGTACCATAGACTGACTTTATTCTGCTCTTTGGAGTCCTGGTGATAGTATCCTTAATTAAAGGCTATATGAGGCAAATTGAAGGGATTTGGTTTTAGCCTCCACTGGTCAGATAATCCAGTGGCCAACAGAAGGTACGCTCATGAGAAAATTCTACAGATGCCAAGACAATGTAAAAATGAAGGATGGATGTTGTTGGAAGACAAATCCTCATGGGTCTCTTGCATTTTTGCATGACTGACAGAGGCATGACTTCCTTTGTTCTATATTATTTCAAGGATGCATGTACAAATGGAGCTGTATTAGGTTCCTGTGACTTCTGTAACAAAATACCAAAAACTGAGTGGATTAAAATAACAGAAATTTGTTGTCTCACAGTTCTGGAGGCCAGAGGTCTGAAATCAAGGTATAGGCAGAGCCACACTCCTTTGGGGGCTTTAGAGGAGAATCTGTTCTTTGCCTCTTCCAGTTTCTGGTAGCTGTAGGTATTATTTGACTTGTGGTAGCATCACTCCAAGCTGTCTCCACAATCACGTTCCCTCCTTCTGTTCTGTTGGTCTGAAACCTCTCTCTGCCTCTATGTTATAAAAATATTTGTTTAGGATTTTATTGCCCACCAAAATAACCTGGGGTAATACTCTCATCATAAGATTTTTAATTTAATCACATCTGCAAATACCCTTTTTTCAAAATAAGTTAGCATTTACAAGTTCCAAGGATTAGGACTTGATATCTTTGGTGACCATTTTTCAACCTACTACAAGGACATATGGTAGTTTCATTTAAAGATGTACTCAGATGATAAGGTGAGACACTTGGCAAACCTTTAAATAATATAGAAATATAATGTGTGATTTAAATTGTATATCAATTCCTGACATCCACCATTAACATGGCTAAGGCAGTCTTCATTTTATACATTTCTCACATAAAAAGTCCATGATAAATTAGTAATTTATACATTTGTATTACGTGATTTTGTATTATTAATTTATATATACCCACTCTTCTTATGAACTTTTTGTCAAAACTGATAAACATTTATTAGATAACCATCTCTCTGGAGTTTGAAACTCATAGATATTTGGAAGATAAAATTGATCAAACTTAGGATCTCATCCTCATTGTATTAATATCCATAAACTAGCTGACCAACCATTATAACTCAATCTAAACAATGTCCCCAAATACATCCACTATTGCATGTGACTTAGGTAAAATTAGATTTCCAGTGTTTTGTCCTGGGGACAGTTATCTCTCTCTCTAGTTTGTATTAAAGAGAGGAGGATATGACAGATCATTTCAAAATTCAACTTGCACTTAAATGGTTCTCAATTCAGGCTTTTATTACTAAAAAAAAAATGATGCTTTAAATGCATTCCTGGGTACTATTTTCCCCAAGGTTTTATAGAACTTAACATTTATATTTTATATTTGGGAATAGGTATTTAGTTGCTGAACTTCCTTCCCAGTTAAATGGAAAAGAAAATTCTCAATTTTGAGACCTTGCCATCTATAGTGGTACAGACATGTGAAAATAAATGTAAAAAATATTGCCACCATTTTTATAGGGGTACTATGCAGGGAAGGAGATAATACCTTAAAACATTTCACATGGTTTTTTGGGGATTAAAAGATAAATAGAATAATAGAAATAAAAGACACATACTTCAAACCATTTAGAATGAAATTCCAATTCTTCAACACTATTGGTGTCTAATTATATGTAAGAGGCCAAATAGCTGAGCATTGATAAATTTACGTTTTGTGTAACTAACTGCTTTTGTTGAATACTTCCTTTTGATTTAAAAAATAAAGAAAGTAATAATAACCCAAATGCAGGTGTCTTAAAACATGTTCAGTCAGTATGAATTGAGACTATTTTTTAAATGAAGATTCCTAGGATCCACCTTATGGAATTCTGTTGTAAAAGATAGGATCTGGAGAGTAGAGTAGTGTAAACAGGAAATTTGTACTTTCTGAAAACCTCAACAGGTCATTTCAATAAGCAGCCAAGCTTGGTAACCATTGAGAAAAGCGCACCGTTCTAATCTTTCAGTTCTGCTAAACTTTACCTCAGTGGGAATATTAAGAAAATATCAATGTGAAAAATTGACAAATTTTTGGCTAATTTTTCTTTATGAGGAAATCACTTAAACTTGAAAATATTTTTATAATATATCTACTGTAATATAGGTATGCAAACACACTATCTTGAATAGTAGATAAAGCTTAGCCAAGGAGCAAGCAAAACCTGCTCACAGTAGATCAGCTCTGGACATTTTCCACAGATCATGAAATTATGAACATGCAGGATTCAATCTACATGCTCTTATATTGACTAGTTCAAGCTACTGTTTTCTTTCAGCTGTGTGATTTTTATGATCATTATGATTTTGAAGAGTATGTGGTGTGGCCTGTTACGATGTATTTGAACCCAAATGAACCTCAAACTCAGAATGAGTCTGCATTCAAGTTATGCATTAGAGCAGTACATTGAAGACTTGGAAAAGACCAGAAGATCTGAAAGAACTCCAAGAAGGTAGATGGAGCTTTCCCCAAGAATAAGGCAGCACTCTGTTAAAGATTGCAGTCAAGGCAGGAGAACTCAAAAGAAACCACTGCGTGGAATTTTGCATCATCAACAAGTGCGAGGAATTAGCTTCCAAGCCTGGGTGCAAGATAGGAGAGATAAAAAACCCCTCTGTGATCTTTAGGCATTCACTATTTTTCAAAGACTGGGCAAAGGCTGGGAATAACTGAGAGAAATTCCTCAGAGAGTTTCAAAGCCATCACTAAGTGTACAAGAGATGTTCCCCAAAGTCTGGTGGAAGAAAAGCAGGAGAATAGAAGTCATCTGAAGTGCAGAAAAATGGGAAGCAAATTAACTGTCCAAAAACTTGTCAGCCAACCTGCAGAGCAGATTGAACTCTTACATGGTTTGAAAGAGCTGGAAGATCAGGATATAAAGATATCCTGACCCACTGGTATTCAGATCTCAAACCCAGCTGCAGGGAAAATCTATCATACCCATAAACTTTATGAGGACGGTGGTGAAATAATGCAACTAAAGCTACAATGAAGCTTTTGTAGGGGGGGAATGAACATAAATTTATTGAAACTGGTTTTGAGGCAGATGGGTGGATAGTCAAGAGAACTGTGGGTAGGAAACAGAGCCCGGCCAGGTGGGAGCGGATGCCCAGCCACAGACCCTATCTCAGGCCCAAGACTTGGTAATGCAAAATTCCATGCAGTGGTTTCCTTCTGCTTCTTGCGGACCATGTACAGGTCCCGGTCCTTCCACAGGCGCTTGCGAAGCTTGATGGGGCGCGAGCCCACATTTCCAGTTCATCTCATGCATGGCGCGCACACAGTCCTTGGGGTCCTTGAAACTGACAAAGGTAAAGCCCTTGGTGACTCTTGCCTGTGCTTTTGTCACAGATCACCTTAGCCTTAAGGAAGGATGGGAAGCGGCTGAACGTGCGTGTCAAAATGTCATCATTCACTCATTGCCCAGATACAGAAGATTCGGAGGTCATAAGCATCCCACTCCAGCAATCTGGGATCCTCCCAGCTGCTCCCAGCTGCTGCGTGAATGCAGCGTTTCAATTTCTCTGGCTTCGCCTTCTTCTTGGCTTCACCCAGGGGCTCTGGGACCTCAAGACCCAAATGAACCTTTTAATTCATAAATTAACAATCTAACAGCAGAATGGGTAAATATTTAGCAGTAAGTAATATTTTCTTTTCTCTGTACTGTTATTTTACAAACCACACAACCAAAAAAACCACAAAAGTTACAACATATGTAAAAATGCAACAAAATGTGAGCATTAGGCAAGAGAAAAAAAAAATGCACATGTGGCCCAGAAGTTAAAATTTTCAAGCAGGGCGTTTAAAATAAATATGATTAATATGTTAAAGGATCTAGCAAAAAATGTAAAAAGTATGTGTAAATAGGTGACAATATATGCATAGAAATGGAAAGAAATGTTTTAAATGTTGAAGTGAAAAATATATAAGAAATTATTGCTATGGTCTTTCATAATACTGGACAGAGCAAAAACCATACAACCTTAAAAAAAGATAAATGAAAATTATCCAAATCCAAATACTGAGATATAAAAGACTGAAAAGTTAGACCAAAGTAGCAATGGGACAATATCAAATAGACTAACATGTAGGTAATGAGGGTTCCAGAAGAAAGAGAGAGAAATTGGACAAAATAATTGTTTGAAGAGAAAATGATCAAAATCTCAGCAAACAGCCCACAAGACAGATAGCAAACAAACTAACCACACCTAGGAACACCATGATAAGGCTAAACAGGAAAGAAAAGAGAAAAAAATTTTAACAGCAGCCACAAGACAGATACATTAAATACAATAATAAGAATTAGAGCTTGGTTTTAGCCATAAAATTGAGGTACAGGAGACAATGAAATGTCATCTTTTAAAGTGCTAAATGAAAAATAAAACCATGTCAATCTAAAATTTTATACATACTGAAAATATACTTTTAAAAAATTGTTAAATAAAGACATTTTCAAAAAGACAAAGCTGAAAAAATTGGAATCTAGCATTCCTGCAATGCAAGAAATTCTAAGCAATATTCTTCTCCCTGAAGATAGGTGATACTAAATGGAGTAGTGGATTCGTATGAATGGTAAAATTATACACATATATATTATATGGGTGTGTAATTATATATATGTGAAAAAAACATACATTTCACTTAAAAATAATGTTTTTAAAGTTCACAACTTATTAAAAGAAAAATGTACAATCACAAGAACACAAAAAGTGGAAGGGGGAAGTTGGGATTATCCTGTCATAAGTTTCTTAATTTGTTTAGCATGTACTCTAACAAATTAGAGTACTTAATATAGTAAGTATGTAATATAGTAAGTATTTAATATATCATAAGTCCTCACTTAATTCTGTCAATAGGTTCTTGGAAACTGTGACTTTAAGCAAAACAATATACAGAAGGCCCTCCAATTATGTTATTTCCTTCAACATCATTTCATTATGACACTGATGGGGAAAAAAATTGGTTTCATTATACATTGTTTCACTCAAAGTTGCAGTTTCCAAGAACCTATTGATGATGTTAAGTGAAGACTTACTATAGTTGACTAAGAAAACTTGAAGAAAAATGTAATGTCTAGAGTAACAACTATAAAAATTGCTACAATTAGAGTGGATTGAAAGTAAAAAGAGGAGCTAAAGATAGAATACTAAAATGTATTTGGTTTGCTGAAAAGAATGCAAGAAAGGAAAGAAGAAACAAGGACCCATAGGACATATTTGAAAATGAAAAAACACATAGTAACATGATAGATTCAATTACAAACATATCAAGAATTACATTAGTGATAAATTGACCAAAACTCTAATTAATAGGCAGAGAATGATAGAAAAGATAAGTAAACAAGACCTAACTAAATATTGGCCATAAGAAACACACTTGAAGTATAGAAACATATTCAAGTTGAAAGTATAAGAGTGAAAAAGACAACAAGCAAACACTAAGTATGATAAGCCTGATGTGACTGTATTAATAACAGATAAAATCAACCTCAAGACAAAAGAATCTTGCTAGAAATAGAGTTATTTCATAGTATTAATATGGTAAATTCATCAAAAAACAACAGAGAATGATCTTAAACAAATATATACTTAGTAATATAACTTCAAAATACTTGAAGTGAAAATTCACAAAAGTAAAATTGTATACAAATGCACAATCACACTTACAGACTTTAGTTCTCTTCTGCAATATTTCATATAAAATCAATAATCAGTAAGAATATAGAAGACTTCAATAACACTATTAGCCAAATTGACCTACTTGATATAGACACTATCCTACAATTGAAGAATACACATTCTTTTGACATCTAGGTAAAACATTCACCAAAGCAGATAATAGGGTGGGCCATAATTTGGTCACTCAAATTTCAAACACCAATTTCCCTACTGTTACAACATTGTCCTTAAATCGTTTAGCAAGTTTTATGGGAAAAATAGCTCCCATGCCATCATTGTCAAATCAGTATATCTGATTTTGATATAAAAGAAAACCCTGCAATTATACTGTCATTGGGGGAAACAATTTTCCAACATGCTGATCAGACTACATTAATGAATAGTTTAATTTTTGTTCTTTTCTAAGAGATTATATTCTTTTTATCCTTTTAAAATATTTTATAGACAATTTTCTTCAGCTATGAGAGCTAAAGAACAGTCAAGAAAATTAGAATGAGAAATGTGTAATATTTTGCTCTAAAATGGATGACTATGAAAGTCGTCCACTACATTCTGAGTAGAGATAATAAGACTATATTTTTGAATCTGTGAAATCTTGTGAATTGGAGGATTTATTTTAAATGTATGAACTATCCTTCTGCATATAAAAGGATTAGATTTGAAAGACAAACTTGGAGACAGAGTTTTAGAAGTAATGGTTGGGTATCCTGTGTTGTAAATAAAAATAAAAGGTCTTATAACTTCAAATGGGAACAAATACTCAAATTATATAAAAAAAAAGTGATGTATGTGGGGGAACTGATATTTATTGAGTACCATCTATATGTCAGACTTTGTGCTATGTGTTTCCACATATGTTCTCACCTGGTCCTTGTGGTAGTCAGAGTTTTTACTTCCATGATCTTTACCCAGTGGTGTCACATACATGAATATGTTACATTCCATGGCAAAGGGACTTTGCAGATATAATTAAGGTAGTCAGTTATTGCTCTTAAATAATGATATTATCTTAGATTATCCAGGAATATCCAGTGTAATTACATGAGCCCTTAAAACAGAATTCCCTCATGGTTAAAGGCAGAACTGGAAATCAGAGCGATATGGCAAAAGGGTATGTCAGCCACAGACTGTGAGAAAATATTTGCAAAATTCATATCTAATAAAGGGTTTATATCCAAAATATAAAAGGAGCAATTAAATCTCATCAATAAGAAAACAAATAACCCAATTTAAAAATGGGCAAAGGATCTTAATAGATATTTCACCAAAGAGGATGTGCAGATGAAAACTAGCATATGAAAAGACGTTCAACATCATATGTTATTAGAGAATTGCAAATTAAAACAACCATGAGATACAAGTATATGTCTATTTGAATGGCCAGAACAACAACAACAAAAAATACAATTGACAACACCAAATGCTGATTTGGATGTGGAGCAACAGAACTCTCATTAATTGTTGGTGAGAGTGAAAAATGGTACAGTTACTTTGGAAGACAGTTTGGTAGTTTCTTACAAAGCTAACCGGACTCTTACCATATGATCCAGAAATCTTCTCCTAGGCATTTGGCAAATTGAGTTGAAAACTTATGTTCACACAAAAATTGGCACATCAATATCTATAGCAGCTTTGTCCATAATTGCTAAAAACTGTAAGCAACCAAGATATCCTTCAATAGGAGAATGGATTAACCAATTATAGTACATCCTTACCATGTAATATTATTCAAAGATAAAAGGAAATGCACCATCAAGCATGAAAAGACATGGAGAAACATTAACGCATGCTGCTAAGTGAAAGAAGCCAGCCTGAAAAACCTACATGGGATTATCAGATGATTCTAAGCATATAAAATTTTAGAAAAGGCAAAACAACAGAAACAGTAAAAGGATCAGTTGTTACAGGTGTTTGGTTGGAGGGGGAAAGGGATGAATAGTTGAAGCACAAAGGATTTTATTTTTTTAATTGATACATAATATTTGTACATATTTATGAGGTACAATGTGATGTTTTGATACATGTATGCATTCTGTTATGATCAAATCAAAGTAATTAGCACATCGACCTCCTCCAACATTTATCATTTCTTTGTGGTGGAAACATTCAAAATCCTCTCTTCTACCTCTGCAGTCCCCAACCCCTGTGCGCAGACTGGTACCAGTCCATGGCTTGTTAGGAACTGGGCTGCGCAGCAGGAGGTGAGCAAGCAAAGCTTCATCTGTATTCACAGCCACTCCCCATCGCTCGCATCACCACATAAGCTCCACCTCCTGTCAGATCAGCAGCAGCAGTTAGATTCTCATAGGAGCACATGCGAGGGATCTAGGTTGAGAGCTCCTTATGAGAATCTGATGCCTGATGATCTGAGGTGGAGCTGAGGCAGTGATGCAGCTGGAGAGCAGCTGCAAATACAGATTATCATTAGCAGAGAGTTTTGATTGTACAATAAATGTAATGCACTTGAATCATCCTGAAACAATCCCCCCACTCCCGGTCCATGGAAAAAGTGTCTTCCATGAAACTGGTCCCTGGTGCCAAAAAGGCTGGGGACTGCTGTTCTAGCTATTTTGAGATATACAATACCTTATTGTTGACTATAGTCACCTACTATGCAATAGAACACCAGAATTTATTGTGCCTTTCTAATTATAACTTTGTACCCATTGGCCAACCTCTCTCCATTCCCTGCCCCCCGCCCCTCTATCCTCCTGTCTCTGGTAACCACTGTTCTATTCACTATTTCTACAGAGGTCATATTATTCAGCATGATAAAGTAACAATAGTTGCATGACATTATACATTTGTCAAAATCCATAAAACAGTACAACACAAAGAGTGAACTTTAATGTAATCCATAGACTTTAGTTAATAAAAATTAAAAGCCAATTGAAGCCAATACTATTTGTTCAATACTTGTAACAAATATGCCACACTAATAAAAGGTATTAGTGAAAGGGCCTTTGAAAGCGGTTGTTGCAAAAAAAATCTACCAAAAAAAAAGATATTAATGATAGGTGAAACTCTTTGGTGGGAAGGAGGGTATATAGAAACTCTGTACTATATGCCCATTCTTTGTGTAAATCTAAAACTTTTCTAAACAGTATAGTCTATTAATTAATTTTTTTAAGAAAATAAAGAGAGAGAGATTTGAAGTATGTGAGTAGGACTCAAGATACTGTTGCTGGTTCTAAAGATAGAGAGGACCAGGAACCTCAATTCTACGACTGTTAAGAACTGAATTCTGCAAACTACCTGAAAGATCTTAGAGGCAAATTCTTACCCAGAGCCTCCAGAAGTAGCCCAAATCAGCTGACACCTTGGTTTTGCCCTTGCGAGGCCCTAAGCAGAAAACCCAGTTGAGCCACACTGTGCCTAAACTTCTGACCTACAGAACTGTGAGATGATAAAAGGGTGTAATTTTAATCTACTAAATTTATTACACAGCAATAGAAAACTAGTATAATTCTCACAAAATATTTTCTAAGCACATACCATTATTCTCATTTTATAATTGAGGAAACTCAGGCCCAGGGAAGTTGTAGTCTGTCATATAATAATGGAATAGAAGAATTCACTTGTTCTACTACTCTAAGCTACTAATGAGTCAGATGGAACATCCATTTAGTCTACCGCCAAAATGTTTTGTCCAGAGAACATTAGAGCTAAAACATTTCTAGAGGAAATTAATTTGAATCCTGCTGATTCAAAGTGTTTGATGGGTTGGGCATTGTTTGCATGATTCTCATTGTTTATGAAGTTTAAAATTAACAAAATAACATGGAAATTTAACATTATGAGATATGATTCTACAATATAAGGTACTTGTAAATTTTTTTCATTAACTTAGTTCATTTTACTAACGCCAATCTATATTTTAGTTTTTATTTGTCAAAAGGTAATAAACCAAAAAGCTATCAACTTTCTTCTAAAATATCTTATAATTTAAATTTAGCCAGCACTCTGCTTTTTTCCTTTTCCTTTTGATCTTCATTTAGTATTAAGTATTAATATGTGAAATTTAAACAGAATCTTCTGTGCATTTAATATTTATCAGTAAATGTGTTCTTAGCAAGGAAGATTTTTAGAGTTGAGCTAATCAGGTTAGCATAATAAGAGGGCTGGGCAAAAGATGGTAATTTAAAATTAAGGGAAGAAATAAATAACAGTTTTTGATGATTTTGGGGAAATTTACCCATGTCTTTCAAGTGGAAGTCAATTTGGCCTGCATATTCAAGATATTTGTGTCTGTTTTTCATATATGTGACTTGTGCATTTCTCTGGAGACCTCCATTATACCCACTTGAGAACTACTTCATTAGTTTCTTTTTTTTTTTTGTCCTTTTGACATACAAAGCTATTGATGCAAATTAAGCTCTAAGAGTTACTATAATCTGGCCATTTTAATGACTACATAAATATCAGAAAATGATCTTACATCAACAGATAAGATCATTCAATTGGCTTAGTCATATCCTCTGATTCCAAAACATCATATTTTATAAGTGATAGGTTTGATTACTCCAGTCACTACTGTACCATCCTCATGAAGTCATTGAGGACTAACTAAATTATAAGAAAATGTAAAATAATCTGAAATACAGTAGATTAGTGTTTTCTAAATTGTGCTCCATGGGTTACTCATCCAAGGAGATACTTAGTTAAAAGAAATGAAAATGGTTTCATTGTCAAGTAAATTTCAGAAATATACTAATAGCCTGAAATATTCCTAAGGATAGATGTTTAACTTTAACTCAATATTTCCCAAACTTCTCTTACCTTGGGAAACTTTTACCCAAATAACTACATTGACTAGGGTTTCATGGAAAGGCACTTTTGAAACACTGGTATAGAGTAATTCCTGGGATATAAAATGTGTCATAGAAGACAGAATGAAATAAAGGACAAAAGCACAGATTCTAGTGCCAACACACTGGCTCTGAATCTAGGCTCTGGCACTCACTGACTATATCAAATTACTTACATATTTACAGGTCCAAAGTTTCCTTACTGGTAAAATTGGGATAATAAGGAAAAGCATGGAATGCTAAGAGTAGAGCCTCTGGAGCTGGAACATCTGGATTTGGATCCTGTTTATCTGCACATTAGTTGCGTGACCTGGGTCAAAATATTTAACCTATTTGAGCCTCATGGATAATCCTAGTACCTTACAAGACTGTCATGTTAAATTTTTAAACATATGCAAAACACTTAAATGAATACTTTGAAAAAGTAAGTTTCCAGTAATAATAGCTATTATGAAAATAGCATACCTGATTGTTATGATGATTAAATGAGACTTTATGAAATGTTTAGGAGAATGCTCAACACATTTCACATTCTGTAGGTATCTGCTCCTTCCCTCTTCCTCTTAACTGGCATCTATTTTTCTTTCTTTGCTAAGTTATGTTTTGATCCACTTTGGAGTTTCTGAAGGTGAAGTATTTCAAATAATTATTCTATTGAATAATATCTCATTTCCAAGGAATTTGGAGAAATCAACTACAGATGAAAATCAGGTGAAAGTAAAACCGAGGGTGTGGAAATACAATTGAGTCAGAAATTATTAGAAGAATGTATAGTAATACATCCCCTAATTTGCTAGAAATAGGTAAATAATTTTCTGA
Organism: Daubentonia madagascariensis; assembly: GCA_023783475.1. NCBI lineage: Eukaryota > Metazoa > Chordata > Mammalia > Primates > Daubentoniidae > Daubentonia > Daubentonia madagascariensis. Next base: position 41,544,919 of record JAKFHU010001569.1, on the reverse strand, counting down.
GTTTCCTAGATGCCAAAGCAGAGGTGAATAAGTTCAGTTACAAGCTTTTACTATTTCCCATATTTTTAAAATTGTCCTGATAAAGTGACATTTTTCTAGTACTGAGACCTAAAAAACAATCTCCCGTATGTTCTCCTAAAATAAAAAAAAGACACTCCTGTGTTAAACACAAAAGTATGTTCTTCAGTGCAAGATGGCAAGGTCACATGATTCAGTCAAATAAATTCTCCACAAGACTTTCTGATGGTTTAGGCAAACTAAAACAACTAATTAAATAAGTAAACAAATATAAGATGATCTAGTGAAATAGGTGGACATCCTCCCTGAAAATCACTTCAAACATTCAGGGTCTGAGGTTCTATTTTGTACTAAAGCCTGGAGTGCAGGTAAACCCTCCTGTCAACTGGGGACAAAAGCATATTGTTAATGGAAGAAACTGACATTGTCCTATGAACATAATATGACCTGATACCTGATAAGATAGTCATGCCACCTCTGCACTAAGCCTCAGGCATAATTGAGATTTTTTTTTTCAGTTAATAGTTAAGCCTACTCTAACACAGAGATAAAATGGCCAAAGAATTGACTTTTAAACCTATCTAAATGGTTTTATCCAGAAAAATATCAAAATAAAAGTCACCAATTACCAAATTACCATTTTAAAACCTCAGTAAAGCACCTCACCGATATTTAATGATCATTATTTGGATTCTGGGATCATACTTCCATGTACATTAATTACAAATGATCTCTGAAAAAAGTAGTTTGAAATAGGCTAGTTAGATTTTGTCATTGTATGCACAAAATGATGATTTTAGTTTTAGAATAGTTCCCTTGAAGCATCGTTCTGACGATATCTTGTAGCAAGACACTTTGAAGCTGTGTTTAGTAAATGACAATAAAATCATACCACTAGTATGAAGAAAAATATATAATATTCTTTCCTCAAAGCAGGAGAACATGGACCCAAATCTTCCAGGAGCAGCTGTGAGTCATTCACGTACAAGTTTAAGAGAAATGGGTTATGACATATCTTTGTTTTATACCACCGGAAATTGTTAACTTATCCTCAGGTGACTATTTCCATAGATTTTGATCTTCTCAGCATATTCATTTGTGGGGTCAGTGCGAACAAGGATAATCAGGGGAATATTTCTTTTATAGTATTTCTATTCCAGTTAGAAATAGTAAAATTCAAAAATGTTTAAGAGCACATTTAATATTATCATGGAAAGTTACAATTTTGTTAGATCAGAATGTTCAAAAATTTAAAAGGGAGATTCTTTTTTTTAATTTCAGAATATTTTGTATAAAAATTGATATTAAAAACAGCAATAACAGTGATATTAATGTAACAAGAACAGTACATTTTAATATTCAGTGTTTATTATAAGGCCTTTCAATATATCCCAAAAAGCAATATTACTAAACTCCGGCTCCTTTTCTCCATAAAACACAAGCTGTTCATTTTACCATATAATTTGATTTCCATTCTGAGTAAATGAAATTCTTAAACAGGAAATATTGCAATCATTAATCTAGCCTAATTAAAAAATGATTTTCTTTAAAAGCTACAGTGTAAATAGATAACAATTTGAAATTAATTTTAAAAGGAGCATAACAGATACATCAAATCATGGTGGGTTTAATATGGATGGAATATTGATAGTAAGATATTAGATGCATGCTCATTTGAAATCTCAAAAGCATATCACCGGTCATCTGCAAGCAAACCTTAGCTTTATTCAGTCATTGAAGAGGGTGAGGAAATGGGAAAACTAGGCTTTTTCTTTATACCTCACTCTTTTGATCATCTCCAGGAGAACAACAGCCAAAGGTACCATCCTTCAATTTATAGCCAGGCATCTGGCATCCTTGCCAACAAAGGAAAGAAAATGCTTTGCATTAATAGGAAAAATATAATAGTCTCATGTAACATACGGATAAATGGTGAAGAAGTGATCAATGGTGAAGAGGAAAATTGGCTACATCTCCACAGAATATTATTAGGTTCATTAAATTACTGTTTTGTAGCTACATTTGATTTGGCTGTCCAAATTGTTTGTATTAATCACTTGTTTTGTTTGGACACAGCTTGTGTATTAATCTAGCCCTAACCTGGCTAGAAAGACCATTTTATATATTTTAGGGCTATTCATTATAGTACATTATTATTTTTACTATTACAATATAATATTATGTCTGATTTTTAAAAAAAATAAACCTGTTATGATATCATTTACTTTTCTTGTTTTTAATTCAACAGATATTCATCAAGATACTACTGTGCTGAGAGGAAATGCATAAAAACACTAAAGGCTTCTGGAAGAAAACAATATAGTTCTGTAGACATGACATAATCCTATGGAACAATCGTAATCTGCCTTGTGTCAATACTTAATGAGGTGCTAAAATGAATTCTGGGGGTAAACATTTGAAGGAGAGAGACCAGCGAAGGATGGAGCAGCAAAAGAAAGCCTAATGAAGAGGATGAGACTGGGTATTGAGTTATAGCTGGCACTTGGATAGGCTGAAGGAAAAGGGCAAAGTGTTTTAGGAGAGGCAAAACATTGGCGTCCAGACTGTGTGATAGCACAAACTGAGGAACTATGTCTGGCTGGAACAGCATGTATCGAGAGAGCAGCAGAAGAGAAGTCTGCATGGCTAGGAAGGAGTCAGAGTGGGGGAAAGGTGTTGTTCAACAATGGGATGGAAAATTTAGGTATCATTCTACTGACAAAGGGGAAATAATGATAAGGAAAATGGTACTACCTTCCATTGACCTGCAAGGTCATTCCACTCCTCATTTCCCTAAAATTAGTTGTCTATCAGAACGTTCTAGAAGAGATTACAGGGGTGCTCAGAAGTTATCCCTCAGGGAAGATGGGTGGGGCTTAGGAAGGCTAAGTAGGTCCATTCTGACTGAGCCTGACTAATCTAACGCATAGAGTCATCCAAATGTGAGCATTTTGTACGTGTGCCATAAAATGAAGACAGGTTAAGAAGCTTTATACAATAGCAATATTGAATCAATATCCTAATCTTTCCTTTGTTCATTCATTTTATTGAACAAATGCTCCCTTTAAGACCATTTGAGGTGCTGGATATTTATGAATTTGTTCTTCTCAGTGATAAAGAAGGGCTTAATGTTTCCCTCAGCTTGACTAAACTTTAAACAGGTTTCTTCTTGACTCTAGGCTCCTAACTTCCCTTTTCTTAGAGCATTTATTTTAGAAAACTTGTAAATCCTATCTATGCCTCTTTGCGATATAGATCTTTTTAAAGCCTTTTGACAGTATCACAGGAAAGTCTTTCTTCAGGGTCTGGGAACCATTGTTTTAAAATGTAATCATTAAGGAACATAGTTCCCTTATCCCCCAGGATGGAAGAGTAGGAGCCTAACTTCTGTGACACTCCTTGCTTCTAGTGGTAAAATTACCTCAGGTCATGAAGATGGGAGAATGTATACCTTTTCTTTGGGTAAGGCCAATTAGCAACACAAATGGCTTATGATCTCTCCTTCATCCAAGCTCTTAAAAAACCCTACAATCTTTTGTTTCACTGGAGTTGAGTTCAGCCCGAGTGCTGTTCTTATTCCCCTATTGCAATCACCTTAAACAAAACTTCCTTGCCTGTTTGACATTTTCCTATGCAATTTTTGCCTTGACGTTGAATTTACCATTCATGCTTGCATTATGAATCCTGCAACCTCATTTTCTGTTGAGCATGTGTAAAGAGGAACTATTAATACATACATTGTTTCTCATGTAATCTACTATTCATATCTGGCTTATTGCTATGACCATTTTAGAGAAAAAGGTTTTTTATACTTGTTTCCTTATTTCTACTTTATCATTTAACCATAATTTAATGCTGCAAAACTCTTATGAGATATCACAGTACACACAAAATACTACCTAATGGCCATCACTGGATGTATATTCTTTTGTATCTATTTGATGATAGTCTTACCAGTAATGTAGTTTATCAAGGGCTTTCCTTTACTCTACAAAAATGATGGTTTTAAAAAAATATTTCCTGGCCAGGCACAGTGGCTCATGCTTGTAATCCTAGCACTCTGGGAGGCTAAGGCAAGAGAATTGCTTGAGGTCAGGAGTTCGAGACCAGCCTGAGCAAAAGTGAGACTCCTGTCTCTACTAAAAATAGAAAAAAAACTAGCTGGCTATGGTGGGGCGCACCTGTAGTCCCAGCTACTCAGGAGGCTGAGGCAGGAGGATTGCTTGGGCCCGAGTTTGAGGTTGCTGTGAGCTAGGCTGACGCCCACCACACTCAAGTCCGGGCAACAGCGTGAGACTGTCTCAAAAAAAAAATTTCCTTTCATCCTCATAGAAAACTTTTATTATACAAACTATAGCTTATCATAACTTAGCCATAATATAAAAAAGATAAAAATATATAGTTTGATACTTTGCCTTTAGAATTTTCTATCATCTTTTTTAAAAAGAAATCAATCTTTGTATTTATTGACCTCATTTTATAGATACCATCTAAATATTCATTTGTACTGTTCATTTTTGCCAGCCTATTTGCTCATTTTTTTCATAAGACAGAGGTTTTATATCCATAATAAGGAAAAACACTTTAATTTGTAGATGAATGTTACATTCTATAATGACTCAATTACTTACTGAGCGTATGTTTTCTTTAAAAGTTACTATATCATATTAACAAATATACTGTATTAATTCATGAAGAAATGCACAAATCATCAAAAAACCCTGCAACGACATCATAATATGCTTCTGGAATGCTATTTATACATTTCATTGCTTTATTTATATAAGGCAGCAGTGACATTTGCAAACCAGCTGTAGTGATAACAGGTGTGTGTGCCCCCTGGCTATCCTACGGATATATTCCTGCTAAGTGGTAGTCTAATCACCCAAGCTCCACGGAAGACTAAATTTAAATCAGATGTTAATTGCCTCCAGTGTTCAGCTGATCTTTGCATTCATTTATCTCCCCCAAGTCAAATGGAAAAATGCTTTAACTCAGGAAATTGTATATGAAATTCACATCTGCTATAGAAAAATAGGTTTACAAACTACGTGCATTTTTAAAAAGAGAAAATTCTTACCCATTTCCAACTCTAACATTTCTCCAAAATCTTTTCTGATGTTTGCTGCACCAAATGATTTCTATAATCTAGGAAATCTCCAATTTATAACTCTATTTGTCATTGCAAGCTTGTTTAAATAAGGGACTGAATGTATTCATCCCTCTGCATTGTCTAGCAGAGTCTGTAGCCCACAGAAAATGCCCCCACCTCTATGCCAACCTGCCTCAGAGACTTATCGTAGGCATGCACTTGAGCAGGTTACTTTTTTCTCAGCTCTCCTCTTTCTTCAGTGAACTTATTTTTTAACTTTTTAGCTCATCTTCCTCCATCTTCCCCTTTAATATAAACATTCTACAATGGATAGTTAATGGTATTACTCTGCTGTCCCTCAATCCCTCTGTTCCTGAGACAATTTACCTAATCTTACTTCTTTGCAGATGATGTCTCACTTTATATGTGCTGTTCTGACCTCTCCGAAGTTTCATATCTAGTTTTCCAAAGCCATTTTTGTTTTGTTGGATTTGTTTTTATGGCAATCTTCAGCTCCATCCACCACCACCCTTCCCATCTGGATGTCTGCTTCTTATTTTTTTCTAAGTACCTTATCTTTTGCCACTATGTTAATGGACATATGAGTTCAAACTTTCAGAGTAAGGTTGATTTTTTTCACTTACCCTCCTACCCTTTCTTAACCCTCAAATAATCCACCTTTATTTAATCTATTTTAGTTTTCTAATTATTTTTCTGATAAAATTTTCATCATCCTAATGATTTTAATACATTTGTTACTCTGTTATTACTATTTTATATTAAATTACACTTCCAAACATCATAGTGGGCATCTTAGCTCTGGTAACTAAGAATTGGGGACAGGTCTATATGTACTCTATTCATATTGTTTCTGATTTTTCTATATTTGCTTCCTTATTTTACATGCAATAATAATGTCAAAAAATGTACTTTAGTTGTTCTGACAAATTTATACTTTTTATTACAAAAGAAGGGAAAAATGCTTTTTCAGCCCATTGTTATTAGAATTAGTTATTTTAGAAAGGCACTGCATAACAAGTGTTACATTTCCAGGCCAAAAAAAAAAATAAATCTGTACTATTACAAATAGCTATTCTAATGCTAAGCCATATTAAAAGCCAGGAGTTGCAAATACCCAAAAAAGAAAAGAACAATCAACCTACTTGTGGGAATGAACTCAATTTGCAGAGGGCAGTGATGGTACTAAACACTAAATACCACACAGTCGGTCCCTGTTTTCACAAGACACACAATTCTTTGTGAAAGAGAAGAAAATATGGTTAGCTGAAAACCCATCCAATTACCAGAAACCTATCCCAAACTCTAGTTTTCTATCATGAAATACGTGTCTATAAACCTCTCTTTTAATTTTATTATTATTATTATTATTATTATTACTTTTTAAATTCAGACTGGCACTGAGTAAAATAAGCTCAGATGTAATTGAAGACTAGAAATACCATGTTTTTTTCCCTTTAAACTTCGATAACATAAAACAGGCAAAGCAATTTCAACTAGATTTTAAAAATAAAAAGTTGCTGTCTGCCTAGTTTAATCTCAGCAAATTTTATATCAGAACAATAAATTCCTGAAAATGCAAGCTTCCAATGAACCTTGTTAAATATTTAATCATAGGCACTAGGCGCATAACCACAAGCTCTGTTCCTTATTCTTATTTATTTCAACAGTAACTTTTATTCTTTTTATGGAAGAGATCAAATGATGAGGAATAATCACTCATGTGAGCATATGTGTGCTTACCAATACTGCCAAGGCAATATTGCTGCATATAGATTTAGTTTTGTTAGGGTAAAATTATAATAATGACTACTTCTGCCACAGAAAGAAATGAAAATTTCTCCCCTCTACATTTGCTAAATATGAGAGATTAAAATGAAGAAATATACCTTGTGAGTTGTTTTAGATTTATAATTAAAAAATAAAATAATATTTTTAACTATCAGAAGGCTTCAATTAAAAGCTATATATATATATATATATATATATATATATGGCATTGAGGGTTGGACAAGGTGGCTGATTAGAGACATTGGTCACCAGATCATTTCCATAGGAAGGAAAAGTTTTAGATTAAACAAACAAACAAACAAACAAAAAACTCAGGTGTAATTCTGATGGGAGAGTTCCAGAACCTACTGTAGATTCCATGGGAAGAAGTTGCAGAGCAGAACAAGAAGGAGCAAGATTTCAACAGAGAGCAACCCCCAAGGAACTTGGAGCCCCATGGAAAAGGCAGGTAGGGGTGTTTGTTTCTCCTCCCCTTACACCTCTGGCACACTGCTGGAGAGCTTCTTTATCCTCACAAGCCCCAAAACTGCTGCTGCCAGGGAACTGGGAGCTTCTTGAGAACAAAGTACCTGCCGCTTGCCCCCTCTGGGTTGCTCGCCCTCACCACAGACTTGAGCTGAGGAGCTGGGCGCCATACTGCTTCTCCACTCATTATGTGCCTTTGTCCTCCCCAGGGAGCATCAGCCCTTCGGTTTTCATGTTACTGGTACCCACACAAACATTTCCCAATTTCTGGCCAGCCTGTGGTGGCCACAGGGAGCCAGTGAGTCCCAGGGGAATTCTGTGATCCCAGAACTTGGACATTCCAGGCAGGCTGCCTTCTGGGGAGAGGGACAAAGAGGACCATGTTGCCAGCTCCCCTCCATTCAGACTCTTGCCCTCTCCCTCCCACCCCTACCCATTGCTGCCAAGTGGAAGCTCCCACATAAGTTGGCACACGTGCCCCAAGGGATGATTGAGCTGGGGCTCTCAGGCGTGGCTGCTTTCCCTCTGTTGGTGCACTCATGACACCGAGGCGTCCATGGAGAGTGGGGCTCATACTTGTCCTCTTAAAGACATGCAGGAGCATCGGACCATGAGCTCCCTGCCCACCAGCCCTCTCTGGCACTGGTTGTCTGGCTACTCCAGCAGAGAAGGGCATACCCTGAAGCAGAGGGACATTAAGCCTACTTAAGCATTCCATGGGCAACTAGAGACCAGCATGCTTCTCTCTGGCATGGTCAGGGATTGAACTTGGCAGATCAGAGGACAGGCCCGCAGGCTGGGTCCTATACCCCCAGGACTCAATCATGTTGCTCAGGAGCATGGACAGATTTGTGGACTAATCATGGGAGGTGAGGGAACTGATGTGGGCAGAACTAAAAGGAAAGTGTGGTGTGGGTCTGAGCCACAGTGCACTTGTGGACCACTCCTCCCCCACAGGAAAACCATACTTTGATCCAGGATGGGATCCGGGGCAGGGAAGCTCCCTGTCCATGGCACCATTGCCGGTGAGCTCAGCTAGTTTGGGCTGCTGCTTGTTGCCAGATGCCAGAAGAAGACCTGTGGGGCAAGGGAAGAGGGAGAAGAGTGAAACCCACTCCTGAAAGCCAGACAATAAATTTAATCAGAAATGCAGAAGGAGGCATTACAACTGATACCACAGAAATACAAATTATCATCTGTGAATACTCTGAAAACCTCTGTGCAAATAAACTAGAAAATCTAGAGGAAATAGATAGTCTTGGAAACACACAACCTTCCAAGACTCAATCAGGAAGAAATAGAAATCCTGAACAGACCAATAATGAGCAGCAAGATTGAAGTAGTGATAAAAAATCTCCCAACAAAAAAAAGTCCAGTAGCATTTCATTTTATATACTAATAACAATCAAGCAAAAAGTCAAATCATGGATTCACAGCTGAATTCCACCAGACCTGCAAAGAAGAACTGGTACCTATCCTATAGAAACTATTTCACAATATTGAGAAGGAGGGAATCCTCCCTAACTCATTCTATTAATATGAAGACAGTATCTATCACTCTGATACCAAATCCAGGAAAGGAAACAACAATAAAAGCAAACTAAAGATCAACATCACTTGTCAACATAGATGAAAAAATCCTCAACAAAATAAAAACAAATTGAATTCAATAGCACATCAAAAAGATAATCCACCATGATCAAATGGGTTTCATCTCAGGGATGCAAGGATGGTTCATAAACTTAATTCATACACTTAATTCACCACATAAACAAAAACAAAAACAAAGACCATATGATGATCTCAATGGATACAGAAAAAGCACTGTATAAAATCAAACACCCTTTCATGATAAAAACATTTGACAAACTAGGCATAGAAGGAACATATCTAAAAATTATAAAAGCCATAAATAACAAAGCCACAGCCAACATCATACTTAATGGGTAAAAGTTGATAGCATTCCCCCTAAGAACTGGAACAAGACTGGAACAAGAACTGGAACAAGACAAGGATGTCCACTGTTAGCAGTTCTATTTAATATAGCATTGGAAGTCCTAGCCAGAGCAATCAGGCAAGATAAAGAAGTAAATATTATCTGAAAAGAGGAGGTCAAACTATCCCTGTTTGCTGATGGTATGATCTTATACCTAGAAAATCCTAAAGACTCCACCAAAAAACTCTTAGAATTGATCAATAAGTGCAGTAAAGTCTCAGGCTACAAAATCAATGTGTACAAATTGGTAGCATTTCTATATACTAACAGTCAAGCTGAGAGTCAAATTAAGAACACCCTGTTTGCTGATGATATGATCTTCTATCTAGAAAACCCTAAAGACTCCAACAAAAGCCTCCTGGAATTGATAAATAAATTCAGCAAAATCTCAGGTTACAAAATCAATGTACACAAATCAGTAGCATTTTTATATACTAATAACAGTCAAGTGAAGCATCAAATCAAGCACTCAATACCACTTACAATAGCTCAAAGAAAAGAAAATAACTAGATAAAAACTTAACCAAGGAGGTGAAAGATCTCTACAAAGAGAAATACAAAACACTGATGAAAGAAATCTCAGATGACACAAACAAATGGAAAAAAAATCCACTGTTCATGGATTGAGCATTGCTAAAATGTCCATATTGCCCAAAATGATTTACAGAGTCAATGCAATCCCCACCAAAATTCCAGCATCATATTTCACAGATTTAGAAAAAATAATCCTAAGTTTCATTTGGAACCAAAAAAGAGCCCAAATAGTCAAAGCAACCTTAGCAAAAAGAACAAATCTAGAGGCATCACATTACCTGATTTCAAATTATACTATAAGGCTGTAGTGTCCAAAACAGCACAGTGCTGGCATAAAAGTAGGGACACAGACCAATGGAACGGAATAGAGAACCCAGAAATAAAACCATATAGCTATGACCAACTGATTTTCAACAAAGCACATAAAAACATACACTGGAGAAAGGACACCTTAGTCAATAATGGTGCCAGGAAAACTGGATAGCAACATACACAGGAAATGAAACTGGATCCTTATCTCTCACTATATACAAAAATTAACTCAGGATGGATTAAAGACTTAACTGTAAGACCTGAAACCATAAAAACTCTAGAAGAAAATGTAGGAAAAACGCTTCTAAACATTAGCCTAGGCAAAGAATTTATGACTAAGATCCCAAAGGCAAATATAGCAACAACAAAAATGAATAAATGGGATTTAATTAAATTAAAAAGCTTCCTTACAGCAAAGAAAATAATCAACAGAGTGAATAGACAACCTACAGAATTGGAGAAAACACTCACAAACTATAAATCTGACAAAGGACTAATATCCAGAATCTACAAAATGCCCCAAAAAATCAGCAAGAAAAAAATCAAACAACCCCATCCAAAAGTGGGCAAAACACATGAACAGCAGTTTTTTGAAAGAAGATAGACAAATAGTCAACAAACATTTGAAAAAATGCTCAATATCACTAACCATCAGGGAAGTGCAAATTAAAAGTACAATGAGATATCACCTTAGCGCTATCAGAATGGCCATTAATAAAAAGTCAAAAGGCAATAGACACTGGTGTGGATGCAGAGAGAAAGGAATGCTTATGCACTATTGATGAGACTGCAAATTAGTACAACCTGTTTGGAAAACAGTATGGAGATTCCTCAAAGAAATATATGTAGACCTATCATTTGATCCAGCAATCCCCTTGCTGGGTATGCACCCAAAGGAAATGAAGTCATTTTATCAAAAAGACACCTGCACTTGAATGTTTATCACAGCACAATTCACAATTGCAAAGATGTTGAATCAACCTAAGTGCCCATCAATTCATGAGTGGATAAAGAAAATGTGGTGTATATATATACCATGAAGTACTACTCAGCCATAAATAGGAATGAAATAATGTCTTTTGCAGAAACTTGGATGGAACTGAAGACCATTGTCCTAAGTGAAGTATCTCAGGAATGGAAAATAAAATACCATATGTTCTCAACAATATTTGGAAGCTAATAGATTGGTACATATAGGCAAAAAGTAATATAAAGGACCTGGGAAACCAAGAAGAGGGTGCGGAGTGTGGGATAAAAACTTATCTATTGGGTATAATGAACACTGTTCTGGTGATAGGCACACCAAAAGCCCTGACTTAAGCATTATGGAAGGTATCCATGTAACAAAAACACTTTTACCCCCTTAATTAATATTTTGAAATTCTAAAAAATCAAAATATATATAGCATTAATACAGAAATAATGCACACATTAAAGTTACTTTTTATTCATCATTCAGAGCTTAGCTTACATGTCTCTTCCTAGAGGAAGTCTCATTTGATCCTACAGAATACAACTGTTTTTCTGATGTACATTTTGTGGAGACCTGTACTTTTCTTTTGTGGCCTGAATCTTCATGATATAAAGCTGTCCAACTAGATTCTATTCTCCATGATGGCAGAAACAATGTCTATTCTGTTTAATTTTACATCCCAGTGGCAAACATTGCCTTCACATATTAAGCACTCAATGACTAGAGGGTCTAGGATTGCATTTACAAATAGAAACTTGATAATACCATGTGAATAGCTGAAAAACTAGGGTCAATACAAAATACAAAGAGGCTTTTGAACCCCCAAAACTTCTAGGAACAGGAAGAGTCTGAGAAAACAACTCAGCTAAAAAATAGGTCATTTCCTGTGGCCTAAAAAAGATTATGTCTAGAAGCATTTTTCCTAAATTTTCTTCTAGAGTTTTTATGGTTTCAGGTCTTCTAAAAAAAAAGATTCACTGGCACAATTAAAAGATCAGTGAGCAGAGCCAAGGGTATTAGAGAAGGGAGTGGGACTGGACTCTAATCAAGAAACTGGTCAGAGGAGCTCTGTCAAATTTTAGAATTATTAATGACAAGTGACTTCTGTGTCTTCCCACTTCCTCTTTGTGAGGGTTGATTTTCTGTGGCAACTTGACTGGGCCATGGGATGCCCAGATAGCTCATTAAACATTATTTCTGGGTGTGTATGTGAGTGTTTCCAAAAGAGATTATTGTTTAAATTGGTGGTAAAGCAGATGGCCCTCTCCAATGCAGGTGAGCATCATCCAATTGTCTGAGGGCCTGAATAGAAAAAGGCAGAGAAATGTTGAATTAATGCTACCTGACTGCTTGAGATGGAACATTGATCTCCTGCCCTTGGCATCCCAAGTTCTCAAGCCTTCAGACAGGGACTTCAATCTATACCATTGGCTCTCCAGCTCTCAGGCCTTGGGACTACACCACAAGCTTTCCTAGGTCTCCAGGTTATACAAGGTAGATCCTAGGATTTCTCAGCCTCCATAATAATGTAAACCAATATGTTATTTTACACATACACACACACACACACACACACATATACATGCACACATACACATACACACACACATATACATCTCCTATTGGTTCCATTTCTGGAGAATCCTAATAAACCCCCTTTGTAAATCAAAATGTCTGTTGTGCTATCCTATACTTGCAAACTATTGTATGGTGGTGGATAATTGTGGGGCAGATAGATGGTCTCTTTAGACCATAGGTGTTTAAATCAAGAGACATACTAAGGAACCAAACCTAAGGAACTTTGTTTATACCTAGACGTGATTTACATGGCAAGTCCCTGAATCATTAGCTTGATGTTGTAATGGATGAAATCTGACAGACGTCTTTGGAGGAGTGATTGTATTTTGCATATCTGAGCAATATAAATAATTTATGGCCAAATATCAGTCTGTGGAAATTTTAAAATATGTCTGTGAAGAGGTAATCTTGCCATTGAGAGGTGAGGGTCTATGCTTCCTTCTCTTGATTATGGGTGGACTTTCGACTACTTTAACAATAGAATATGACAAAAATGATGGATGTTACTACAGAGACTAAATCATAAAAGGCCATTCAGCCTCCACTTTACCGCAACATACATTAATATATCATTTAAGATCTCCAACTACCATGAAGCTGCATGCTGCAAGATACCTCAAGCTTTATGGAAAAGCCAAGTGTAGGTATACCTGTCAATCATCCCAGATGAACCCAGCTTTCAAATTATCCCAGTTCAGTCATATAAGTAATGATAACTGTTTCTCAAAGTTTAGTCCATGGACCTTCAAGAGCCACTGAGATCCTTTTAAAAGGTCTATAAAATCAAGGCTCTTTTCTTGATACTAACACACTATATGTCTTTTTAACTGTGTTCACATTTGAAATGGTGTGAAATTAGTGATGGGTAAAACTGGTGGTGCCTTAGCATGAATCAAGACAGAGACACCATACTGAAATATAAGTCTTTAAATTCTTCACCACCGTGTACTTGGAGGAAAAAGAAATGCCATTTTTCCTCATGAATACCCTTGATGGTACAGAAAAATATTAATTTGGTAAAATAAAAATTTAGAACTCATCTTTTTAACTTTGTATGTGGCAAGGTGGGAAGTATACATAAAGTGTTTTTCTGCTGTTATGGGCTGAATTTTGCCCCTCCCCTCCAAGATTTAAATATTGAAGCCCTAACCCTCAGTACCTCAGAATAGAGATAGGGCCTTTAAAGAGGTGATTGAGTTAAAATGGGGTCTTTAAGGTGGGCCCTAATCCACTATGTAGGTGTCCTTATAAGAAGAGATTAAGGCAGAGAGAGAGAGAGGGACCAGACATGCCCGTGCACAGAGGAAAGATCACATGAGCATACAGTGAGTAGTGACCATCGACAAGCCAAGGAGAGAGGCTTCAGAAGAACCTAAATGTGCAGACACTCTGATTTTCAACGTCTAGCCTCCAGAACTACTAGGAAGTAAACTTCTGTGCGTTAAGCCACTCAGCCTGTGGTATTTTTTCTGACAGCCCTGGCAAATTAATATACCTACACATGAAAGCATGAAGCTTGTCTCAAGGAAAAGCACTTGTGCAATTGAATTGTGGGCTGAACTATGTGCTTCTTTCATAGAACGCCTTTTTCACATGAAAGAATCAATTTAAAAAATGTGGTTTTTCAACATTAGGTATTTAGAAAATATTTCCTTAAAAAGAAAAGTACTATTTCAAAGACAATTGGCAGCATTGATTGTTAGTGATGAGTTTTAAGGTTGTAGCTGCTACTATGAGTTTAGTAGCTTCCCAAGACATTTCTGATGAGATAGGTGATAATTTTAATACATGGCGGTTTTTGGTATTTTACAATGAAATGTGTCAGCACTTGGAAGATCTGTATAGCTCAGTGAAACAATATTTCCAAATGACCTGTGTGTGGCATTTCAAAAATCATTCATGGGTAAAAGATCCATTCAAGATCCGTTCAAGGGCAAGATAGATCTGTGGATTTTAATGTAAAAAAATACAGTAATATGGTGTCAGATTTCACATTGCAATTGAACTTTAAGAAAATACCTTTGTCAAGTTTTGGCATCACATTAAAGGAAAATGTTCATAAGTATCAGAAAAGACTATTAAAATATTCTTTCCTTCCAACTTTACATCTGTGTGAGATCATATTTTCATCATATACCTCAATTAAAAGAACATATTGCAACATTAGATGCAGAAACAGACATGAGAAACTGGATGTTTTCTGTTAAGTCAGATATTAAAGGATTTTGCAAAAATGTAAAACAATGCCCCTTCTCACAATTTTTTGTTGCTTTAGAAAATACAAGTTTACACTAAGAAAGTGATATGTGATCCAACTAAAGAGGTTATTATTGCTGTTTTAAATAAATTAATAAAAAAGTACTTTTAAAATTTCTGTCTTAATTTCTAATTTTGTGACTGTTGATGGTTATAATCCACATAAACAAAGACCCTTTGGGGTCCTCAATAACTTTTAAACATGTAAAAGTGTTTTGAGACAAAAAAAAATTGAGAACTGCTATTCCTAATGTTTACGTAACAGTTGTTTGAGCCATGCTCAGCCATTCAAATGGTCCTAGATGAGGCTGCAGAGGTATCTTGGAGCAGATACCAGCCATTCTTGCTGTGATATTTCTGAATTCCTCACCCATTGAACCCATGACCATAAAAAATGGTGGTTGTTTGATGTCACTCAGTGTGGGGATGTTTATTCTACAATGACAGGTAACTGAAACATGAGCTCATCATCAACTGAAACATGAGCTCATCATTTTCTGGGTTTCCTACCCAATCCAAAGTCTTTCTGCATCACTTGTGTTACTGTCATGCATCCACTCACACAAGTCAGAAGCCTGGGAGTTCTTTAGACGTCTCCCACTCCCTTAGCCTGGTTTACTCCCAGGTTACCAAATTTGATAGATCCTACCTGTTACATAGCCACTTTTTTCCATTTCTATAGCCAGAAATTTAATTCAGGAACTTGTATCTCTCATTTTTGTGATGGCAATAACTTTCTAATTGTTCTTCCTAGCTCCAGTTGCCCCTGAAGTCAGACTTGTACTATATGTAAAGAATGCTTTTTTTCTCCAGTGTGTATTCTGGATGATTAAAAAAAAACACCATTTTTTTAAGGGTATATTTGACAATATTATCTCCCTGCTGAAAAGCCTTCAGTAGCTAATCATCACATCTTTAGGATGAAGAATAAACTCTTTAAGGGGACAAATAAAGCTAACATATTCTGACTCCTACTGTCTGTTTGCTCTCATCTTTATAATAAACTTTTCTGAAAGCTCAATATTTTGCTGTACTACCAGTAGCTTACAGGATAAACCATGACTTCTAAAATCTTTGTGCTATGTATTTTCCTTTTCCTCTGCTATATCCTGCTCAATTTCCAAGATCCATGTCAATAACCTTCTTTTGAAGAACGTTTGATTCCAGAAAAATGATATATTGATATTACACCTGTTTTTACCTTTATTTTTAGCATTTATGAGAATATGTGACTTATACTATACTGAGAGCTCACTGAGAAAAGAAATTATGTTTCATTTTTGTATTTTTGAAATTCCATTATCTATCACAATGACAAATATTTTTGGAATGAATGCTTCTTATATAGTATGTATTCTCATAAGTATTTGAAAATAATTTAGTTATCTTTAGTGGGAACACTGTATTAAGCAAAGAGTCAAAGTTAAATGGTTAGGAAGAGTCTTAAACAAGTCAATAATAATAATAATAATAATAAAGCAGATCATTCACAGTCAGGATAAGTGTTCTTAATAAGACACCACAAGTTTTTTTAGTTTTAATCTAAGAGCTGTATACTGTCCTTTTTACTATTTAATATCTGCTTAATCTAGCATTCCAGATCTGATTAATATTTTCATGCTTTCAAGGACATGAAACTACATAGTGACAGCAACTTAATTCCATGTTCAAATGTACTTTTCAGTGCAATATTCATGCTTTAAATATTTATACAGCATTTTAGTTTAGCACAGCACAATTATTCTCTCTATATTGCCAACTGAAAGTCTATCTGCTTCCTTAACAAACTTGGTTTCAATTTGTGATGTAGAAAAAGCATAAAGAGGGGTAAGGAAATAGGGTTTTGAGCAGAGAAATGCTATGATATGACTTAGGTTTTAAAAAGATCATTGTGGCTAGAGTTTTGAAATAGCCTGTAAAGGAGGTACACTGAATATCTTCCACTTGCACCACGTCCAGATTTAGTTTTCATCCTTCTCCATCCTGCCCTCTGCCCCAGGAAGTTGCCGCACATGAATGGCATCAACTGACTTCCTCTCTTCTGGCTTCTAGTTGGGTATATCAAACAGAGGTGCATCAGCTACCTCTTGAGTTCAGCCTCTCAGGGTCTCTTTAAGCTACAGCTGAACATTTACCTACAGGCTTTGACTCACTTCCATTCAGTGTCCTTTTGTTTCAAGCCCAAGCCTTGATAGTTCACTTACTGTGACATGAGATGCCATGACATTCTTGCAAGTGCAGCAGGAAGTATGGGAGAAGTTAATGCCCCCTGGGCTAACCCTCAAACAATGAGAGATGGGAGTGATGGGTAAATGCTTTTCCCGGTAATATTGGTTAACACATATAAGAGTCATTCTGTGTGTTACTGAGAAGTTCCAAGAAGGGTGAAGTCCCAGCTGCCTCTGGAGGGACCCAATTCAACAATATACACTTGCATTGACTTTTCCTTCTTTCTTATTTCGTTCGTTCTGGTTCCTCACACTCACTCCCTGTGTCACCTGATGGATGATAAACTTGCACATGAGTACTTGTTTTAATCTTTGCTTTCACGAAAATTTGAAAGTAAAAACAAAGACACTGATAGGGAGGCACTGAGAGGAGATCTAGAAGCTGTAAGAAGGGTGAAGTCAGGATAACTGTTTCTTCGCTTCCCTGACAAGTCATTGTGGGTTTGCTCCACCTTGCTACTGTAAGGGCGAATACAAGTTAAAAATAAGACGTTTTATTCTCCCTGTTGGAAATAAGAAAAGAGACTTCCCTTCCCTCCCTTTTCTTAGAGTATTTACTTTAGAAAACTTGGAATTATATGTTCTATCTCTGTCTTTTTGAAATGTATGTAAATCTTTTTAAAAGCTAGATCGGCATCTTGCCAATTTTCACTCCAGAAATGTCTTTCTTAAAGACCTGGGGGACATCTCTTTGAAATGTAATCAAAGAAAATAGTGCCCTTTTCTCTGGATTTCCTTGGGAGGGCAGGAGCCTAACTTTAGTGGGCACCTCACTCTGAATTGAAAAACTCTCTCTTGTCATAAAGATATGTGAAGTTTATTTTCCCTTTGTATGAAGCCAATTAACTAACCCTGATGGTCACCCCAATTACCAGGTGAATTTATTATGAAGTGGTTATAACAAATAGTGCTGTCAAGTCCTTTTACTTGAGGACTAGTTATTGTTTATCTTGAGGACATGTATGCAATGGGTTGAAAAAAAGGGTGAGATTCTTTTTTTGCCTTTGCCATCTCTTAGCCTGTGATGCACATCACATTTCAGTTTTATGCTTATTCAATAATAAAACTGTTTTCTCTTTTTTTTTAAACTTTGTGAAGAGATTTTCTGGGTTAACAAATTTTGTTTTTAATTATATTTTGCCAAAACTTCCAAAAGCCATAGCCCTTGTCATGCAGCCCTCTCTCCTTGTTCTGGTAACTATTCCCTCTCTTATACCCTCCAAGCCAAGGTGTGGTAACAGCTCCCTGCTATCATAGCCTCTAACTACTGAGACCTTTTCTGTTGTTCTTCCCAAACCATGCCAACAACTTTGTAAGCAGTCATTTTATTAAATCTTTCTAAAATTATAAATTTGAATGTGCCATTTGTTTCCTTTCAGGACCTTAGCTGAAAAATTGAAGAGATTAGAATCAGAGAATTTAGATAGGATATTATTGTTATAATCCAAACAAAAGATGATGCCAGCTGGTGAATAGTAATAGAAGATTTAAGAAGTGGACAGATTATTCTTTAAAAAAAATACAGGATTTGTTGACAGATTGCAATTTAATATGGTCTCTAAACAAAAGAGGGCATATAAGGAAGATTGTAAAATGTTTGGACTGATTAACCAAAAGAATAGAGTTCTCTTTGTGAAATTAAATAATTCAAATTTAAAGCTGTTGGAACTTTAAATTATTCTGAGCCTTGAGACGAATGTGGCTAGTTGGCCTGAGTCACATTACATGCAGCTCTAACTTCTACCCTTTTTACCTTGTAAATAATTAGGAAAATCAATCCCTGCCAGAGATAAGACCCCTCTCAGATTATTACCCCTCTTCATGGAGTAATAAAGTAATCATCTTCCTTGAAATATAGCAATCTCTAACCAGTCAAATCACTGCAACATATGCACTGGTCTTGTATGGAAATGTAATCCTAAAACTCTGCCTATATACGTGAAACCTGAACTTCTTCACTTCGGAATGCTGATCCCATTCATTTGTAGTCAGTGTTTCCTGGGTGGGAATCCTTAAGCTTTGCACTCAGATAAACTCTATACTTAATTAAATTTTCTGGATTTCATTATTTAAGGTTGACATCTTGTACTGAGATTGGGAATATTTGGAGAAAAACATCTTTGGGGTAAGGGAAAGCAAAAGCTTGTTTTTGTACCTGTTAAATTTGAGATGGATATACTTATATAACATACAAATAGAGATATTAAGTAGACTATTGTATGTGCCAATCTATAGTTCAGGGGAGAAGTGGCTGGAAGAATGAGTATGGGTACAGCAATAGAGAGATAATATTGAATACCTTGGGGCTGGATAAAATCACCAAGACAATGTGTATGAACAAAGAACAAATAAAGAGAATACGCAAAGACTTATCCCTGGGCACTCCAATGTTTAAAGTTTGGGGAGAAAACTGAGAAAATGTAAGTGACCAGTGAGAAGCATCTACTCTGTCAAGCAAGACAGAGAGAGTTTATCCACAGTGACAGTGCAGAAGGTAGAGTATGTGGTTTCCAACAACATTGGTAGCTGTGTTAATGGAACCATGGTGAAAAATCTCTTCTGGTTGCTCTTATTTCCGGAGTGAGATAAGACTTAAAATCTTCTCCTCTGAGTGAGGATGGTGGAAGAATTGGAAATTTGATGAGAGAGGTGAAAGTACATGATAGTTTTCTGGAAGAGTGGAAGAAGGAATGGACTAAAAAAGGTAGTATGATTGCACAATTACACTAAGAGAAAATGGGACTAATGATCATGAATTAAAGGTAATACTAGTCAGTATGGCTGTGTGCTTTTCTCTAGTGCCAGTTCAGCTGTCTAGCTGCAGGTGTAGAGTGGCCCAAGAGTATTTAACCAGCATAGGGTTTTATTAGGAGAGTACTGAGAGAGAGAGAGAGGCAAGAGAGTTGAAGATGTATTCAAGAGCTTGATTTTAGTGATAAATCCTGAAATCTATGCCAAATCATAATGGGGAAAGGAGCATGAGATTAGTCTACAGCAGAAAAAAGTAGTACGATCATTGGATTTTAAGTCCTAATTGATTAAAAAAATATTGGTGTCAAAGTACTAGAAGAAAGTATCAGATAGTTGGGAAGAAGAACTCACTAAAGTGCTTAAAGATATATTATAACAAATATAATTTATACTTGTATGGAGGAATGGGGGCAGAGCGATTTATGACTGATGGCCTTATTAAAGAAGGGATATTGTGTAAATCTAGAGACAGGAAGAGCTGGAGTTAAATTCCAAATATTTCACCTAATAGATCTGTAACTTTGAGCAGATCACTTTATTTAAGAATCTCTTTCCTCATGTGCAACTGGAAGATAATAGTAGCTACCTTAAAGGATTCTTATGAGCATTAACTGAGATAATTCTAGATTAATTGTTTATTACAGTACCTGGCACATTATAGAATATTAATAAATATTCATTATTCATATGGCATAGAAGCTTTCATCCAATAAAGTTATTCATTGCAGCAAATTTGATTTAAATCACATAATATCTAAATGTTATTTAGATATTAAATATTTTTGATAATTGAAATGTTAAAGCAAAGTCCTACAATCATTTTTTGGTAGTGCCAAGTAAGTGTTAAGTAAATTTAGTTGTTAATATATACATAATTACATTTTCAAATGTATCTATATATTTCTGAAAATATGTATCAAAATCAAAATATTTAGCTGAATTTAATGAGAAGGTGACTTTGTTCTGACCATGTCCATATGAATTAAGTATAAAAAACCATGATGAGAGTTTTATTTAAAAATGTTTTTATCTCCATCCTTATAATGAAGAGAAGATATTGCCATCTTAAAGTTTAATACAAGGCATTAGTGCATATTAGATGCAGAGTTAATTAATAGCCTGCTGTTTAATAACATGTTTTCATTAATTTATTCCTGAGCTTCTATGCCCTAGACATTGTACTAGGTACTGAGGAAATGGACATACTAGAAAGATAAAGATAAGATACCTGATCTTATATGGCTTACATTCTAGTAGGAGAGGAAAACAATAAACTAATATCCTCCAAAATGAACAATATGAATACAGATAGAGGAAAGTGTTTATAAAAGAAAAAATATAAAAAGGGTAATGAGAGAGAGTAACCAGAGTTGGAAGGATGCTATGAAGAGGTTATGTTTGACGAGGGGCCTGGATAATGAGAAGGCATCAGCCGCATAAAGAAATGTACAAGCATTCCAGGTGAAGGAAACAGTAAGTATGATATAGTTAGTAAGTTAGGGACACTACTAGGAAAAAGGACAGTGGAGATTAAATTATTTCTGAAGGGGAAATCAGCATATATTTGACACATCTGTATGTGAATTGGTACTTCTATTTTAGCTGTGTTAAGTTTGAGATGACTATTAGACATCTTAGTCAAGAAGACAAGTGAGAGGTCAGATATATATTCTGAAGAACAGGCAGTCTTAACAATCACAGTTTTTATCTATGTATGAAACAAGAAAGAACCCAGAGTCATTCCTGAGTCTCCAATTTGTCTTAAACTCCAATTCAACACTTATAAAAATTCTAAGATTCCACTTTCAGAATACATACAAAACCAACCACAAATCAACTCCTTTACTCCTGTCACCCACCCAGGCAACATCACCTTCATCCTCGATTATTAATATAGCCTTTTTAGTGTTGTTATTAGTCCCATCCTTGGGTCCTCTGGTTTATTCTCAACATAGCGGATAGAGTCACCCTATTAAAATGTAGGGAAGATAATGTTGCTGTTCTGTGCACACATTTAAATGGCTCCATTTTTCACTCCATTGTAAATCAAAGATCTCACAATGGTGCCAAGGTTTGTTATCATCTGGTCATCCATCATCTCTCCAACCTCTCCTCTTACCACTATCCCACTTGCTCACTCTGGTCCAGCCTTGCTGGCTTCAGCATCACTTACTGATGGACACCTACTGTAACCATTTTATTTTAAATTCCTACTGTTTTTACCCTAAGCGTACCTGATTACCTTAACCTCCTTGGTTATTTTCATTGTCATTTTTGAAAATACAATTTCACTGATGGCAGTCTTTCTCTTCCCACTAGAATATAAACTTCATGAGGGCAGTAATTTTTTGATTTTTTTGTATTTCCAGAACAAAGAATATTGCCTAGCACAAAGTAGATGCTCAATAAGAATGTGTTGATAGAATGAATGAATGAATGAATGAATTAGTGGTTTGAAGAATGAGGATTTGTATCAAAATTTTCTCAATAATTTATAGATTAGCAATGGCTCTTAATACAAGTGAAATGAGGAATAGTCTCCCTTTAGTGGTTCTAAGACTCTATATAATTAATAAATTGTGAAAATGCAATTCAGTGGCAGTTTCAACTCAAGGCAAAACAAATGCTTACTATGTAGGTACATCTCTTCTCCCCATCACAAATAGCTCTTAAAACACTGCTGGAAGAGCCCACCTTCCTAAAAATCCTACACTACACCTTCCTATATTCTTGGAAGCCTTAAGTCGCTTCCTTAAAGCCTCTTTCAAATAGGTGCTATAGAAAGTCTGTGAACATATAACATTTATGTGAACAAAAATAAAAGGTGCTATAATTTCTAAAATGAATTATCTGGCTGTCAAAGAATGCCTGGCTTGAACCCTGTCAAATTGTTACCACACATTCTAAGGTCATTTCTTTCTCATTCACATAAATGTTATATTCACAGACTTTTTATCCAAAGACAATAACAATAGTGCTTTTTTGGCTTTCCAGGTCTTAGAGGAGGTGTGAGTCATCTTTAACATATCCGTGTGCTCATCCTGTCTGCACTCTGAATGAAATCATTCTGTCCTCCTCTCTATTATCTGAGGCTTTATTTTTTTTAATGCATAATACTTTAAGTAGCAAAAACATTTAAAAACTCTACATATTTGTGCATACTATGATGTTAATCAGAGTTAGGGAGAAAACATACTGAAATATTGCACAGGAAAATACAATCTAGATGGAAAGGAATTACATTTCAATGCATTATGCAAGTGGAGTCTGAAGCCAGACTACCTGGGTTTGTATTCCAACTCCACTCCACCACTTAGTAGACATGTATAGTCTTACACAATTATTTAACCTCTCTGTGCCTTGTTTTCTCATCATGGAGACATTACTAACTAACCTCATAGAAGTGTTATTAAAATTGAATGAATTAATATAAAGAAATTGGTCTAATGTGTGGTACATAGAAAGTACTTAAATACATGTTAGCTATTAAATTATTATTTTATTATTGTTGTAAGGCTATTCCTAAAATTAATTTTGTGACTAATATTTTGGACAACCTATGTTATTAAAAATAATAAAACAGAAGGATTTTGAAGGTGGAGAAAACAGACAGGAGAATAGTGGAAAATACTTCTGGTTCAGTTTAGAGATACATATGATTTCAAAACTGGAAGAATCCATGTGTTAATAACTAGGTGAAAGCTTTATTTATTTATTTATTTATTTATTTATTTATTTTTGGAAACTATTTTCTATGACCATCTTCAATCTTTTGCTTCTTCTCTGCTTTTTTCAAGTTTAATTCCTTTGTTGTAATGAATCTCTATCTTGCTTGTGTGGTGACTATTAAATACAACAATTGATTGCTGCTGTATTTTCTACTAATGAGCCGTAAGAAATTCTCTCTCCTGTCACTTTTACACAGCTGACTTCATTCACACTGCATAAATGAACACCTAAAAACAAATCAGTGTCAGTTTTTATTAATATGTAGCAGTTTTCAGATTACAGTTATCACACTGGAAAATGTACTTGTTGGTGAACAGTGAAGATTAAAAAAAGATGAATTTCTGAGAATTGTATTTCAATTGCAACCTTTCAGGGAAGCAAATATTGGAGATAGTAAAGTAAAGTGGAAAGAACACAGGGTGAGGTAGCAAACCTGGGTTTGAATACCAGATCCTTCCCCTTACTGATTGTGTAAACTTGATGGAATACTTAACCTCACTGAGCCACACACATTTTCTATCTGCGAAATAAAATATTTTTCCCACTAGATTCAAGCTATCCAGGGCAATAAGAGACCCCATTTTCAACACAGTAGTAGGCAAAATATTTTACTAAGGGTGAGAATTAGAATGTTAAATTTCCAAATACTTAAGGTGTATAGTGGGTATAGAGGAGAGGGATGTATGGCTTGTGATACCTCATTCCATGCAAAAATGAGGTCCCTGGGCTTCTGAGTTGTTTTTGTGTAAACACTAGCTGATTATTGCCACTGTCTGAGGTGATGTCTCTTGGGTGCTGGGTCTCTGTGGTCCCTTCGTGCCTCTTATACTGGCCTTATGCTATGATCTTGGGGAGAATTGAGCATTGAACTTGGCTGAATTTGCTTCCCCTCAACCCCTACTATGTTGCAGATATCTGAAGGTTGGTATATCTTCCATCTAGCCCTTGCTAAAATTGTCTACCTTCAATTTATGCTGCAAAATCATTTAGCTCTACCCTAGCAGGACCCCTGACAGACCCATAGGCTCTCAACTCAGAATCCACATCTCAAAGGAAATGAGGATTCAGGTGTGCCAGTTAGGATCTGGCCATTCTGCTCTATCCCCTTCACTAGTCTGCATTACTCCATTTTGTGGTGGGGCTCTGAACGGGTTCTGACTCTAGTATCCTAACTCACTCTGGAACAAGGTAAGTGTTCCATGCTTTCTGTATTCCCTTGATTTTAATAAGCACATTTCCAAAGATGCCCCTGAATGAATCACGTCCCTGAGTATTTATACTCTTATATAGGGGATGGCCCTATGACTCACTTATCACCAATAAGTTGTGGCAGAAGTGACACAACAAGGCTTCCAAGTCTAGGCAAGAAGCACGGTAGCTTCTACCCTGGTTTTTTGGAATGCTTTCTCTGGGGAAAGCAAGCCACCACATAAGAAATCTGAATACCCTGAAACTGACCTGTGAGGAATTCCGAGATAGCCATGTTGAGTGGCCCCATGGAGAGAGAAGCTCAACCAGCCTCAGCACTTCCAGGGACCAGACATACAGGGAAAGAAAACTTTCAAGTACTTTAGCCTCAATCTTAATCTGATTGCCACCCCAAAGGAGAGTTGTCAGGACGAGCTCATCAGTTCCATGAACCAAAGGAAATAATAATAACTCCTTGTTGTAAGCCAATGTGCTTCGAGGCGATATGTTCTGTAGCAATAGGTGAGCAGGACATCACCTTCTGTTTAAAAGCCAAAGAGGGAAAATTAGGACACAAATCTGCTCTTCTCACACTTCTGTCTCTTATTTTCCTTCTCACATCTCCAGGGGCCATGAATATATGCAGCTGCAGTCACAGTGCTGCTGGTGATTGAGGCCGGGGGATTTTTGTTGTTGGTGGCTTTTGTTTTATTTTTGTGTTGCTGTTCTTTTTATTTATTTATCTATTTTTAAATTTCAGAATATTATGGGGGTACAAACACTTTGGTTACATATGTTGCCTATGCACTGCCCAAGTCAGAGCTACAATCCTGAGCATCCCCCAGACAATGCGCCCCGCACCCGTTCGGTGTGAGTTTTCCCATCCCCTTATTCTTTTTAATAGTAAACTGGTTTCTCTCCTCCATAACAATAGTCTCTAAACATTTTTCAGTCTCAGACTCCTCCAAATAAAAGGCATGTTGTGAATTCATGTACAAACGAATTATTAAGGAAATGCACTCAAGGAAAAAAATGATGATAAACGCAGGAAGTGGAAAAGAACAGAGGAAGAAGCCAAGCAAAAGTGCAATGTCAGGCAAAGTCGTGGGAGAACTGCTCTAGCCTAACCCTGCAGAGGAACCCTGGAGTGTAAATTATGTGTCAAGAGTTTTTTCCGGCTTAAGGCAGAGGAGCTGAGCTTTCACAATGCTGCCCTGGTTAGTTATTGGTTAAGGACTTCCTGGGGAGGGGGTGGTGGGAAAACACACTCCAAGGACTTCTAGTTTTGGGGGCCAGCAGGCAAAGCAGCTCCCGTAGCAGCCTTCTAAAGAGTCACAGTTGTGCACTATTGAAAGAAAACGTAGGCAGAAGCTGGGAATCGGAAACAGTGAAAGGAATCCAAGGGGATTTAGTGGGCACCAACAGTATCTACTACATCCCCCAATACATGTTATGGTGGGTGAACATAAAAAGACATAAAAAAGCACTGCCTTAAAAACAGCTATCGTGCTGAACTGTATAGAAATCAGCTTAGAAGGGTCCTTTCTTTTTCATTCTTTTTCAAGTACTCCTAGAAAGTCAGTGAAAAATTCACAAACTGATCTAAGACAAATGGACAGTCAAAAAAGATTCCTCCTTCCTCTTCCTCTTCCCCTCCTCCTCCTCCTCCATCCCAGACTGGACTATAAGTAATACATACAACATTCGAGCGAATCATATTAGTGAGTTCACGAAAACACAATAGTGTCTACTCTATATTAAAATTGTGTCTCACAGGCTTACATTAGAGCCTTCTTAATATTTGTGATAAAAGGGAAAATCGACTGTAGGATTATAGTAATATAGCTATATGCTTACCAGCTACTTACCAGTGTGAAATGGTAATTATCTCTCCCAGGATAATGTCTATTTACTTATCAGAAGATACAACAAAGTGATCTTTACATGTTGTGTAAGTAGGTAAATATCAAACAGGTAAATAATAAATCAAATCAATATAAAACATATTGGCTTTTAAAAAATATCTTTCCCATCATAACAGTGTCATGATATCAATGGCTATTATTTCAAGGCACAAGAAACTTCAAGGCCAGGTTAGTGGTGAACTGAAGATAAGACCCATATTTAATATAGTCAATTTTTTTTTTACCAACTTCTTGTCAGAGGTGAATTGATTGCAAATGCCTTTCTTCATAATATGGTCAAGTGTGTATTCATACAAGAATAACCCTGACTCCAGCATCACAAAAGCAATCCTTGTAACCAAAGACATTTGTACCACTATAATACTTTGAAAAAAAAAAAATATCTGTAGGGGAGGAAAAACTGGCTTCCCTCCACCCTTCCAGGTTCATTGGCTTGGCTGTGAATTAACTTGACTAAAGACAGATTAACAAGAGCAAAACCATATTCAATTATATTAGTGCATACACATGGGAGTACCACAAAAATATGAAACCATAAAAAGGGCCAGAAGATTGAAGCTTACATAGCATCTTGAGCTACAGAAAGGTATAGAATCTTGGGGCTTCTGGGGGGTGGTGGAGACAAGGTACAGGAGAGTGAGCGGACATGTATAGTGAATAAAGGTTGCCTTGTTATGCAGATAAAAGTCTCTCAGGTGATAAAAGTCTGGAGCAGCTCTCTTCCCAATACAGATACGTTTACTTATAAAAAATTCCTTTATAGATATAAACTTCCTGTACAGAAGGTCAGCTTTTCAGAGCAACTCCTGTGTCTGCAGTTTCTTAAAATAACCTGTTCAAAATATACCAAAGAAGTATATTTCAGAGTGGCATATTCTGGTCTCCTACAGTAATATTTTGGGGTGCTGGGTGGTGTGTTCTGAGGCCCAACATATCCGTCTGGTCAATTTCTTGTTGTTATTTGTTTGTTTTGTGGCCTACCACACTTATAATGTGGGAATTAACTTCCATGCATGGCCTCTTTGCATAAATTGTTTAAGCAACTTATACATTTCATAAGAGTTTATTTGGTTGAAACCAGAGGCTATAATCTGTAAATCCACTTCACAGGCACATATTACTTCAATATGTCACAATATGCTGAAGACAAACCACCTGGTGAGAATATCATTGTTTATTATTGTAGAACCCCTATGAATTCCTTTGGGTAGCTCATGAAACATAGGGGACATGTGACCCTCAAACATAAGTGACAGAATTAGGGCATCTTTTAAAATCTTTATACTAAATATTAGTAAAGTATAATGTCTTACTTATTTTTAGATAAATGTTAAATTTAAATACAGGCTGGATGTGGTGGCTCATGCCTATGATCCCAGCTACTCAGTAGGGGTTGGGCCTGACGCGGGGAGAATGTCTTGAAGCCAGGACTTTAAGACTGGCCTGGGAAACATAGTGTGAGGCCCCACCTCTTAAAAAATAAAAGAAAATTTAAACATAGGATCTAGTATTTTCTTCCTACACTCAAATCAAATTATGAAATTACCTTGTATAAACTCAAGGCTTTATATGGTCCAATTTTCTTTTTCCTAAATTCTTTCTTCCTCAATTTCAGCTAAACTATAAGTAGACAGACATTATCATCTTCCCAATAACTCCTATTCTCCCCTCTCTCCACCTCTGGTTCCTCTAAACTACCCTCTGAATTTGCCTATTCTAGATATTTCATATAAATGGACTCATACAATATTTTTTTGTGTGTGAGTGTTACTTAGCTCTGCACTGGCTGGAATTCTCCTTTGTTTTTCTAGAACGGTAAATTTAGTTGCCGTTTTGCTGCAAGTCCTGCTAGCCTCTTTTATTCTCATTCTCAACAAATGTTTGCTCCTTTTCCATGTAATCATGTATTCTATACTTTGTAATATTAGGTAAAATATTATACAATATAAAATACACATATGCATGCATGTATAAATAGAATGTTTCCACAATCTATCTTGAAAATATTTATATTATACTATTCATTATGAAGTGAATTAATTAAGAAAAAAAGTTTCTTACTTATAATATGAATTAATGAGCTAGCACATTCTACTTAATTTGCATATCTCACTGGAAGCTGAAACATGCCAATTGAGCAATTGTCTTAATTAATAGTTGTTCAGTGAACCACAGTGCATTGCATTTCATAAAGAATTAAGATAGACCACTGACTGTTTAATTCTCTTTGGTTTTGACAGAAGAGTCATGAATCGTACTAAACCATATTAAAATAATTACCAAGATATACACTCATACACATACACATATAATTCTAACTGTTCACTTAAAAAAATAGAATAATTATGTTATATATTTTAATTGTAAAACCACAAAATTACTTCTTTCTTTTCTAGCAGTTTTATTGCAAAATTTATTTTAGCAACTGATTTGTCTACATTAGAAAATGCTAAGCAACTTTTTAATGAAATTACTGCCTGTTTTGATTAGAAAATTTGACTATAAATTAGAAAACAGAAACAAAACTAGCAATTCAGAATATAAAATTTAAGAAATATATTTTTTCCTGAAGATGTGTTCACAGCATATGATCAGATAAAACCGGGAATAAACTTACATCGTTTTCTGTGGCTAGGTTTTTTTTTTTTACCAAGTACTCAGATGTAATGTGGACTCTCTGATTTTTATAGTAGCTTCAATGATTGGTTCTGAGTTTCTTTGATTGTGAATTTCCACCATTAAAGAAACAGAGCAACACATAATTCCTTCATAAGTGGTGTGAGTATAGTTATAAACTGTAGAGGGGGTAAAAACTTTCTCTCCATCCTCTAAAGTTTTGATAATTGAGTCTATGAAATAAACTGACAGTTGACAGATTAACAGGAGAAAAGGCATGCAAATTTATTATGTGCACTGGGGCATCATAGGAAATAAAAGTGAGCCCTCAAATCCCAATGAGGTCTAGAAACTTATATACCCTCTTCATAAGGGAGGGTGGAGGGGGGAATGTAGGAAATTTAGGGGAGAGTAAATAATTTTGGGGAAAAATAAATGAGCCCCGTGAAGAGCAGGTGAAAGCCTGTGATAAAGTCTGTCTGGGTGTGGTGTCAACCCTCAGTCCCTTCTCCTGGGATACAGTTAATCTTCCTTGGTTGATGAAATTCCTGGGGAGGAGCCTCATGGATGTTGTATTCCTTCTGTCTTTAGTTGGATAAGGGAACATCAGAGAAAGCCCCTCCCTGCACTTTAGGAGAGAAAGTGGGGTGAGGAGCCAGGAGGAGTGGAGAAGGTCAGAGAGAATTTGGTTCTGAGGCTGCTTCTGAGTCCTTGCAGTCTTTTTTCGTTCAAAGTACCCTGCATGCCAAAGCATCGTGCTTTGGGGTGTCATTCTCTGAGCCCCAACAGGGCCATCAGGAAATTATGTCTTCACAGGATTGCCAATGTGTTAGCTTCTGAATATATCACTGTGATAGAATTCTCTCTGGCTTCTAGATCCTGGAATAACTCTGCATTTGTTCATTATACTCTTATTCACTCAAATATAGTAGTTACTGTTTATAGTGCTTACTCTGCCAAGAAATTTGCTAGATCTTTTTTCGTGCATCATCTCATTTAATCCTAATAATCCTTTGAGGATAGGTGCTATTATAATCAACATTATCTTCTTTTGAAGATAAAGAAGCTGAGCCTCAGAGACATTAAGTGGCTGGTACAAGATCACACATTTATGATTTCCAAGAAGTCATTTGACTGGAGGACAGATGGCTTCTTCCAGACATCAGGAGGCTGGTGCCAACGGTTATTAACATTTTGGCCATAACTTCTCCACTTTAAAAGACCATGTACTTTTGTACAACAAAAATATGTTTAGATGGCTACATCATGTTGCAAACTCTTCCATTGTTACTCTCTAAGTGCAGAAGCAAGCTATGAAAATAGATTGTACTTCTTTCTTAAAAATCAATATTAATATTTTTTCATTAGATTAAGAAAGATCCTCAATAATTTGTTTAGCATATTAATCTCTGTTTGGACACACCATAGTCTTGACACTCAAAAATATATTTTCTAAACCTCTGAACTATATAGTGTATAATATTGCCCTTCAAAATATTTCTGCATTACATAATATTTTCACATAAAATAAATAATATAGGGTTTTCCTGCCTACAGGTGCCCCCTTTCCTTTGCCAAGTAAAATATAAATGAATCTTTTTGTTGATTTGTTGACCTGGTCATAGCTCCATTGGCAAAGTTCTAGTCTTCATTCACTAAATAGGTCCACCTATGAACTCTGTTTATTTTTTTAACTCCTATCTAAAATTGCTGTGCTTATGAATGCCAGAGTCTTAGTATGCCTTATCTTTCTTATCCCAGCAAT
The DNA here is from genome assembly GCA_023783475.1 of Daubentonia madagascariensis. Classification (NCBI taxonomy): domain Eukaryota; kingdom Metazoa; phylum Chordata; class Mammalia; order Primates; family Daubentoniidae; genus Daubentonia; species Daubentonia madagascariensis. The sequence goes on along the minus strand of JAKFHU010001569.1, from coordinate 41,513,684 downwards.
GACTCATAACACAGTCTAACAGCAGTCAACCAGAAAGACCTCAGGGAGATGATAATGGGAACGAGGGAATCAGGTCAGAGCTGGCCTAAGTGGCGAGCCGAAGAGACTGCCCAGCATGTAGCCCTATGAGATCTCAAAACATCACTGTGGGAAAATACATTTACCCTTGTAAAACAAAACTCCCTTGTAAAACAATACTATTTGTGCTTTAAAAGCTGCCTGGGTTTTCTGGTAGGGGGTGGGGGCAGGGAAGCAACACTCCTTCAAGGAGCCTCTTAACTGAATTCTTAGGAATGTAATGGCACATAAGGAGGGCTCTTGTGTATTGATCTAAAATGGCTCCCATGATGTTCACTTCTCCACTGCAGGCTCAGACCATTAACCCAAACTCAGATTCTTACAATCTGATTGCTTTAAATATAATCCAAAGAAACATTTTTCAGCCATTTAGAAACTGCCTACGTTACAAATGAGGAAAGAAAAGAACTTCCATCTGAGGAATGTGAGCCCAAAGAGACATTAAATTAAAAATTAAATTATAAATAATAATTTTCAAATTATTAGGCCCAGAGAGACATTAAAATGAGACCACAATCGTGTCCCACTCCCCCCGCTTTGAGCTATGTATTCATCTCTTGAAACTGCTTGCTATTGTCACAAGTACCTATAAATTAACCTAATAATGTCACACAAAACACTCTATAACCTACACCCTATAGCTTAAAAATGTATAGCCCATGACTAATCAATGTCATTTGTGTAAACCAATGAGAATTCCTGACAAACAACTTTGTATCAGCCCATTCCCTGTCTCCCTTTTTTGCCTTTAAAAATTCACTTGTAACTGCTGCTAATTACAGTATATATTCAGAGCAACTTGAATCTATGCAATCCTCAAGCTTGGCCCAAATAAACTATCTACTTATATTAGTTTTGCATCAGCTTCTTCCTTTTACATCAACATATCTGGCATAAGTTGGCAAGATTCAGAGTGACTCCCCCCACCCCACCCAGTGTTTCTCTCTGAAAGCACCACGTGGTACCAGCAGGAACATTCCTTCTTCAGAAGTCCCTTCAGGTGTTTTGGGTGAGTTCTCCTGAATTCTGACCTCCCATTCTTTGGTTGAAGGTCTAGACTTTATTTGGGCTGTTTCAAACTCTCTCTTTCCTTTAAGAGTGAAACCTTCAGTCTCTGTTTTTGGACAGGAGATTCAGGAAAAGAGCTCTGCAGAAAATTGCTTTTTTCCTGCCTCTGTCTCAGGACAGGGTTCAGGTCAAGGTTTTTCCGCCCCATCTCACAATGGACGTTTGAGTCAAAGGATTGGCAATTAGGCACTGGCGGTCTCGTTTTACATAGCATGCTTTTAAAAATTGCAGCTGCCTTATTATTTTTGAAATTTAGGCTTGATTTTTCACTTGTGACTAACTCCTATTAGTTAAACACCATCTGGTTTAATGCACAACACTTATGGAGCACCCTCTTATAGACATTTAAGAAAGAGAACCCACCTAACCCGGGATGGTCATAAGAAACAATGATCAAAAGAAAATGGGAATTTTTTGAAACTCCTAAAATAATTTATTTGCATGCATAATTTTTAAAAGCTGATTTTAGAACCAGATAAATGAACAGGAGACTAACTTACAATGACATCTAAAAAATCTTCTAAAAAAAATTCTGAGAAAATTGCCTCCATTCAGAAAATAAAAGATACCCAGCACCACCACCTGCGATAATTCTCCAGGTCTTTGACTCCCTCTCTGAAACTCCAATTTGACGATCCCAGAGTCACTATGAGCCTCTCTGGCTCTGGAGGCTGCCCGATTTCTTTGCTTTATTAAAAAGACCACCCAATGAATAAGATGGGTCTTCAAAATACACCCTTGTTGCCTATCTGACAATTGCTTAGGGCAATAAAACATGTAATTAAAAGGTTAATAGTCTAAAAGGGGGACATGAATGAAAATAAAACTACAAAGATTATAAATATGCAGATCCAACAAATTTTTTCTAAACCAAGACTAATGACTGTCACTGATGTTAAAATGCTAACATCTAGGGAATTAGCTAAGCAGTATTCCAGCTGAGATCACATCTGAAACAAGTTTCTGAAATATGTTAAAATCTTTTAAGTGCTCAAACTGCCAGCTTTGGATTCCCTGAAAGATCTATAAAAGAAAGAAAGAGAGAGAGAGAGAGAGGGAGAGAGAAAGAGAGAATGAAAGACAGAAAGACAGACAGACAGAAAGAAAAGCAGTCCACCCTGTGGTCTAGTGGCTAGAATTCAGCGTTTTCACCATCACAGCTTGGGTTTGGTTCCTGGTCAGAGAACCATTGCCTCTTGCTTTGATATTTGTGTGACTTTTTACCTTTGGGGATACTGCTTTTTCACTTGGGAGGGTACCTTTAGTAAAAAAAAGTTCAAAAGCCAGAAATATTAGCTTTTTGTCTTGGTTATGATCTGATAATAAGAGAAGTGAAAGGATTTTTTAAAAAGAGCTCTATGGTCAGACCACAGAGTAGAATGCTCTTTTCTCTTTCTTTCTTTTTTCCTTGTAAATCTTTCAGGGAATCCAAAGTATGCAGTCTGAGCATTTAAAAGATTTTAACTTGTTTCAGATCTGATCTCAGCCAGAATGCTGCTTAACTAATTCCCTGGATGTTAGCATTTTGACATCAGTGGCAGTCATTAGTCCTGGTTTAAAAAAAATGTGTTGGATCTGCATTTTTATAATCTGACTTCTGACTCTGAAAAGAGCTCTATGGTCCCCCCTTTTAAAGGCCTTTCTGCTTTTTCTCTTTGGATCCTGTCCTTGGAAATTTTTTTTCTAGTAGACTGAAATTATTTTTTAGTTATGTGCTTGGTCCCCTGTTCACTTCCTTTCTTAAGAATTGTTTTCCCATTTACTTTTACTTCTCCCTACTTTTTCTTCTTCCTTGCTGTCTTTGGTGCTACCAAAAAGGTTCTAGGGGGGATATTTAATGACTCAGACCCCTTAAAGAATGTAGAAAAAGGTGACACTGACCCCTTTTTGGTGTCTTCTCTCTTCCTGTAAAGTCTAAAGAGTCCTGACATATATTTGTCAGGTCTAAAGCTCTTTCTTTTTCATTACCTGAACCCTTGGGCTTTGGGGTACCAGGGATTACTTTGTACTGTGAGAGGAAACTTTATCTTGGTGTGTGTAATGACTGGTGAGGGATGCAGTTTAAGAGGTGGCTGAAGGCAGTTGTTTACAATAAATGGATATTACTATGAGGGCTACTCATTTCTTTGCATGTTTAGATAAGAAATGTTTGGTTTAAACACTTAGAGAAATGTCTTTTTAATAAAGTGCACTGTGGAAGTGCTGCATGGTCCAGTCCCATGGCATTTCCCTCTTTTTTGGGTGCTCAGGATTCAATGTTAAAGTAGAATACTTGATTTTTAAAAATCCAAATGCTCTGCCTTCCAACTATAGCTGCTTTACACACCTTTAAATTATTAGGCTCTAAAAACTGCAAATGCTGTGTTGTCCCTGTTCCTTAGTGGACTCTGCCTTGAGCTCAGTGGTCCAGTTGGAAAACAGAAGCTAAATTAAAAGGTATCTATGCAAATGAAATTGGTCTCCTTATAAAATCCTATGGTAAATTCCTATGATTTTGTGTTACCTTGCCATCCATTTTTAATCTTCCTCTAACACACCCAAATTCCTTCTTGATAAAACTTAAATTCTCTCTCTCTCTCTGTGCATTTGGAGAGGTAAATTTGCTACCTTGTTTCTCTAAAACTCAGTAAGGGCTTCAACCATGTGAAACACATAAACTTTAACTGTTTTCATTTACAAAGGCACAGTTTGAATCCAACTCTCCTTTTAAACTAGTAAGTTTTACCTGAATCATACAAGGCTAAAGTTTTAAAATTAAGGTTGTAAGATCTTTATTTATGTCTATCTGTATTTTGGTGTATATATGTGTACACATATCTGTTTGTATATTGTCTATGGTACCAAATTGGCTTATAAATAAAGAAGTACTTATAAATTAAATAACTAGCCCAAATGCTTTTCAAATTCATGTGACTTTAGCAAGTTTTGGTAAATAAAGACAGTTTTAAAATTGGTACAATAAAATAGAAATGTCTTAAGAATTTAATTAGGACATTTTTTGCCTGGATGTATGGGTCAGAAAGGTTTATACTGTCTCTAACAGATATTTTAAGGTCATAAAACTGTTGCTTGTATGATTTTTTAAAATACTTAATTTGTCTGTGAAATTATGTTTTTGTATTTGACCCTTTAGATTCTGGAATGTGGACAGGTTGCCATGGTGAGGCCTGGGGACAAGTCTTCAGTGCCTAGACCACCAAATAAAAGGCAGAGAAGGCCTAAATGACCCCTTTCTCCCTGTCCTAGCTTTGCCTCCTGGTTGTGCTAGGAGGAGTCAGATCTTCAGCATCTTCTTCACAGCTCTGTCCTGAGCTCTACACTTGGTGTGTAAATTTAGGGCCCAGATGGGGGGCCTGTTCATAGCCATCCTTGGGTGCCATGTGGATACTAGGCACCCAGGGCAACTGGGGAAGACATTGGGAAGGGTACCTGTGACATATTTTCAAAATTCTTTTCAGTAATTTAAAAATCTTAAGGTCATATTATGTTAAATTAAGTAATAGATAATCATAAAATGTCTGAGACATTTCTAAATTAAAATACTGAAATGTTAATTGTTACATGTAAGTGTTTTATATACTTTGACATCATATTTTATATGTTATAGAAAAGCCAAATATATTTAGTTCTAATAATAAAAAAAAATTGAAAAAACATCCTTCTAAAAAATTATGAAATGATTCTCATTCACAAATACTAGTATAAAATAGTTCAAACTTACTTTCTAGGTTTTGCACTGGAAATTAGGGATACTATGAGTTAAAATCATAATTAATATACATAATTAAAACTATTAGATATGAGAGAAATGCATCTATACACAGAGCCTATAAAAAAGTAAGATATAAAGAAAGTTGAAAAGAGGGAGTAATTTTTCCTTTACATCAGAGAGAACTTTGTGTGATCAAAATGATAAGGGGGGGAATGGAAAGTAAATTTGTGTCCTAAGGTAAAATGACAGGACAAAACTGAAGACTTGCTTGAATCAAGCAAGTCTCAGAAGGTTTATGGAAGAATGATTTTGTAAAAAGAATTTTGTTTTCGATCGAGTTGGCTAAAATAAATAGGGGATTGTTTAGTTTTTCTAAAGATCGAACATTAATATCAAATGCATACTGATGCAAGGCCAAAATATGTCAGAATAAAAGGGTTTTCTTGGAGTATTGATCTGTTCTTTAATAGAAAATTTTAAGAAGTTATAGAAGTTTTATGGAAATCTTATCTTGTGTGGTCAAAGCTGATTGAAATTGGATGGATCTGTTTACAAGGTTTTATTAAAATTAGTTTTGCATTAATAATATTACTGACACAATTTCTTTTCCTCTTTTGAAAAAGATTTTCATATTATATTAATAAGAGATAATGAAAGACTTTAAGATTTTTGTTTATCTTTTTAGTAAACTGTGAAAAATAAAGGGGGAGTAGAAGACAGATTCTGTTGGTCTCATGCTGTCTTTATTAGGTGTTTTGATTGCTTGGGAAACTGAGTCTCCTCTCTATCAAAGAGTAAAGGATTTCACTTTTTAAAATCTTTGGATTGTCACTTTGGCTAAATGAATGTCTATTATTTTGCAGTGACCTATGATAATATTTTGAACAAGTGTTGTAAACCTTTAATATTTGACGTACTTCCCATGATAACATTTTAAATTTTAAAATTATGTATTTTCCAAAAGTAACCCCTGGCAAGTCCAAAAAAGACATATTAGGTTTATTTGGTATGTTAAAATCATATAAGAAGCACTGTCAAATAAGAAGTGGTATTTAACTTTGGGTTATAAATGGGTTATACTTGCATAAATGTGTTATTAACATGTGTTCCAAAATTCTATGAGATTACTAAAAATCTGATGTGTCAGTATATGTTATGAATAATAATTATGCTTATTATGTTATATTGCTATATGCCACAGAAATAACCAAATTTCCTTGTCAATAATGTCTTTGGCCATGGCTATTCTAAAATTTTTATCATCCACAGACAATTATTGTCTTACTCTGATTCTTCTAAAAAATGGTTTGTAACCAACTACAGACCAAAATCTGATGCTCCTTTGAGGATATTCATGGAAAGGACTCTAACGAGTACTCTTGAATACAAATTTCTGATAACTGTGGTGATCATACCCTTGGACTAGGTAAAAACTTCCAGGATTCTAATTAAAAAGCTGATGTGTTCATGAGAATTGCTAACCGAACATCAAGCAGAACAATAATTAATTACACAGGTATAAACTAATAGAGAATTACAATACTTTTTTATGATTTTTTGTTTGAAACATTGCTGATTCTTTTTATGTTTTGTTTTTCAGAATCAAGAAAACTTGTTTTTTTCTTTTTCATCCATTTTTGGCTTATAGCAATAGGGTAAGGTGTACTTTTGTGAGTAAAACTGAAACATTTGTTTTTATCTCTACCAGATTTCTCCAAAATTTAGAAAGTATTCATGAGTATTGTTCATTAATGGCAATATAGTTGTTGGTATAAGTTCAATAAGAATCTGTTTTCTTTTGTAACAGGACACAATTATACACACTGGTTATTTTACCAAGGCTTTGACTGGAATGACATATTTTCAGATATGACCAGGCTGTTTTGACAAATTGAGGTTGATTATATAGAGTCAATTAAAAGCCCCTCTGGAAGACTTGCCTGAGGGGCTTTGGAACCTTGTCTACACAATTGCCTTCCAAGGTAATTAATTGTCCTTGTGGTAAGTTAAGAATGTCACTTTCTGATGGGCCCAGGAACCTCAAGTTATTTTGGGACCTTGAGATGAAAGAAATTCACCCAATTTGTATAGGTATTGGAGACAGTCTGATGGCAAATTCTTGGCTTGGATAGCCTCAAGGCTTTTAAAATTCTAAACCAAAATTCCTCATGAAAGTTCCAGCAAAGTCAGCTTTAAAAAGCCTATGTGGCCATTCACTATTCTTTTTGTACTTCATGCAAATAAACAGGCTAAGTGTAATAAGACTAAAACTTATTTCACAAAAAAATTTGTCCTCCTAAGATTTATCTTTGGTAAAAATGGAGAACTAGAGAAAGAAAAAATTATGTTTCATGCAAATTGACCAAGGGATTGAAAAGAAAAAAAATATGTTTCAGAGGAAACCTATAGTACACCTGTTATTAGATTCTAGCTTTGTCCATTGGTTTTGAGTTTTATTTGCCTACAATTAGGACTAAATTCTAAATTACTTCCTGACTGCAAGAAATCTTTAAAGAACCTGGATTTAATTTTCTTCATGATGTTTTTAGTTGACTCCCCAATGGAATAGGTTGTTTTCATTCTGGCATAAAAATTTTCCTTTTAATTATACTACTTATGTATACTACATTTCTAGTATGTGTCTCTCATTGTTTTACTTCTTCTGAAAAAACTAAATTCATGGTACTCCAAAGACTGGGGATGATACAGCAAGTGACAATAGCTATACATCAATGACTTTGACAGGACTACCTGGAAATGAGCTTTCCTGGTGACAAGAGATACATTGACACTCAGATTTTGATCATCAATGCTTTCAAGAAGAAAGATTTTTGATCAAAAGGGAGAAATGAGGAAAGAAAAGAACTTTGATCTGAGGAATGTGAGCCCTTTAAAATTATTAGGCATAGAGAGACATTAAAATCAGACCATAATCATGTCCTATTACCCCCCCCGTTGAGCTATGTATTAATCTCTTGAAACTACCTGCTATTACCACAAGTGGCTATAAGTTAACCTAAAAATGTCACACCAAACACTATAAGCCACACCCTATAGCTTAGAGAGAAACAAGAGACCTTGTTTCTAAAAAATAAAAATTAAAAAAAATTAGCTGAGTGTGTGGCACACTTCTGTAGTCCCAGCTACTTGGAAGGCTGAGGCAGGAGGATCACTTGAATACAAGACTTAGAGGCTGCAGTGAGCTATGATCACTCCACTGCATTCTAGCCTGGATGACACTGGATGACAGAACAAGACCCCATCTCTAAAAAAAAGAAAATCCATTTGTAACTGCAGCTAATCGGAGTGTATTCAGGGCAACTTGAATCTATGTTCCCAGGTTGCAATCCTCAAGCTTGGCCCAAATAAGCTCTCTAGTTATGTTAATTTTGCCTCAGCTTCTTCCTTTTAGGTTGACACATACCTGTGGAACTTCACTCAATATCTGCTCATCATAGAAAAGACAAACACAGTAGTTGTAAAAGACCTCTAAATGTTGTTGCCCTTTGGAGCTTTCCTACTAGAGACTCCCCAATTTTCTGCTGAGGGACATCACCTAATCACGTAAGTTCCTTCTCAGATTTCCCCCTCCCCCCTGGGAATTTCTTGCCCTATTCCCCTTCTGGTTAGTGGCCTGGAGTTGCAGTCTTTGGAAGATTCCTTGTTAGGAGGGACTTCTACTCTCATACAGTTTCATTATCCCATAAAGCAAATGTGTCGCCACTTCGTGTGGTCCTGTCTCTTCCTTAATCGACTTTGAATTCCTCAAACTTACCACATATGACTCCTATAACTTAAAGTCCTTTTGGGTTTTTTAGTGGAGAGTAAAAATAAAACAAATAAATTGGGATCAGATCCACACTCACGTGTGGATGATAGAAAAGAACCAAACTCCACCAATAGCGATTTTTCTTCTCTACCTCTTCCCCATGCATCCTTTAGCCTTTCACCAAATAAACACTGAACAAAGATTTAAAGTATATTACCTTGGAGCAGTATCAAAGCATTAGCAATTTAATAGCTTAGAGTGTTGCTGCTGATGAAGGGCAACACAGTAAATATTCCTGGGCAGTGATTAGGAAGCAGTGATCAGGTAGCCTGAGGGCACTTTGGAGTTACTGACAAGAGATCATAACACAAAGTCAGCCACCCTAGTACTCTGGGCAGGGTCAGCTTTGTCTGTAGTATTGGTTCAGTGGTGAAATTCAAGTAGAACTTTTTTGTTTTATGCCTTAGCTTCTTGGGATTACCCTAGTAGATCTATCATTAATGTGTTTCTTCTGCATGTTTTTGGTTATGTCAGCTGTAGCAGGTATTGTGGTGAAAATTCCACATTCCATACCCCTAATGTTGTCCATGTAAATAAGTTACCTGCTGTTATTTGGAACAAGAGATAAGGGCAGGTAGGTTATTCTTTCTCTCATGTGGATGAAGCCTTTCTTTCTGAATATACTTGTACAAAGATTTTAAAACATCTTCTCAAAGAGTGCAGTCTATTTATCCTCAAATTAAGGACTTCAGGTTAAAAGGAGAAAGGAATAGTTTCATTTAGAATAAAGCATAAGGCCTCATATGGTAACAGGAAATGATGTGAGAACTTCATTCTGAGAAGGATAACTTCTCAGAAAAGTTTGGCAGGGAATTAAATGCTTCATCTAAGTTCATTTATCATATCATGTATTCACCTTTAGCTAATGACACATTCTTAATAAATGGTGACATTGACAAACTAATTGCAGATTCTTTATTTAGGTATAATACTATAGGATATATTTTCTCAATAATTATACATTTTGGTCATAATTTTAGTTACTTTTTTATCCAGCTTTAAAATATATATAATTATGGTAGATATCAAAAGACAGAAGGCTAATTTATTGGTCAGCTACTTTTGAAATTGAAGGAAAAAATAGACATTTAAAACATGTCATTAAAACGGCTATATGAGGGCACAGAAACTGAATCCCAGTGCCTAAGTGGAGCAGATGAGATAAAGAGGTCTTTTTCCACACCAGCAGCTGAGATGTTCCATCTTTTCCCTAGGCCACTAACCACACTTCTCTGTGGTTCTAGATGCCAAGTTGTGCCATGATAAGAAGTTGCAGAGAGTGTAGCAGCAAGATGCTGTCTACAGTAAACTTGGTTGGACAGAGGATCCAGAACTTCCAATGGCAGACAAAATGGAGGAAGCCCCCTTTTGGGATAAACTACAGAAAGCAATTCGGAACATAAATTGCAGCAGCCTGATTCTGGAGGGAAGTCAGCTCTTGGAGTCCCAGTTTTTTCCCCCTCCTTTGAATTGGGATCTGGCCAAATTGAGAAAATTAACCAGAGACATGAACATCAAAACATCCAAGGGAAATGTATGTAACTGACTGGAAAGTTAGTAAAAAGAAGATCATGAGCTGATAAATATGGAGGAAATCCCTGCTGTTTCTCTGTCTCTCCCCACTCCCCCCACTCTTGCTCTCTCTTGCTCTGTCTTCCTCTTTTTCCTCTACCGATTCCTCCCCAAGGCCATGCATCTGCACAGTTGCAGTGATAGTGGCTTTGCACCTAAAACTCAAGAGAAAATAATTTCTTCGCACAGAGGAGATAGGAAAGGGGTCCTTGTAATGCAAACACTATTGAAGGAATCCCTGTTATTTTATTTCTCTCTCTCTCTCTCTTTAAAAAAGATTTAGCCAAGGAAGGGTTCAGCAGGTGGAACTGTGCAACAGTGTGGGAGGGTGAAATGCTAAAAGAACATCTGACTTGCCAGAGAAACTGGGAAAAAGGACTTCTTTGAGCTTGCAAGTGTGAAGATAATCCTGGAGAGGAGAGATACAGAGAAAGAAGATATTCTAATTCTGTGTATGAACGTATACAAATCTCAGGCTCATCCCCAACCCATATGCATGCATGTAATGCCTCCAAGAAGCATAACAAAGGTCTTGAGAACTGAATTACATTATAAACTACCACCTAAGTCACAAATACCTGAACGGAGTGTACCAGGAACAGAACCAAACAGCATAGCAAAGGTTTTGAAATCTGACACTGCAATCTAAATCAGGTGGAACAGAACTTGTAGTCTAAACCTAAATAGGTATATTGTTTTCTAAAACAACGGCAACATACTGACAATACCAAGAGATAAGGAATGTATGTAACAAATATAACTTTCAAACATTGCTGATGGAGATGCACTTTTAAAAATAGTTTGGCAATTTAATATAAATTTAAATACACTCTTACCATATGACCCAGCAAAAGCACTCCTGGGTATTTACCCACAGAAAATGGCTTATATAACATCTGTTCTGTATCCTTTTTAGGAACTTCATTCAAAATCACCAAAAAATGAAAACAAGCCAAATATTCCTTAACTAGGGAATGGAGAAACAAATGGTGGTACATCCATACAATAGAATATTATTCTGCAATAAAAAGGAGAAAACTATGCATAAATGAATGAATTTCCAAATGTCGTAAGTTATGTGATGGAATCTAGACTTAAAATTGTACATATGTACTGTATGAGTCCGTACATAAAGCATTTTGGAAAAAACAGCACTATAGACATGGAGAACCAATAGTGATTACCAAGCTTAAAGGGAGTGGAGGGCTTGACTACAGAGATTTAGCATGACAGAGTTTTGTGGAAGTGATGGAACTGATTTCTTTCTTGGTGGTGTTTACCACCTGACTACTTATTTGTGAAAATTCATAGAACTATATACCAAAAAGAATGAATTTTGCTTCATTCAAATTAAAAAATAAAAAACTGGCTGAATATAGGTTAAAATTAGTACTTCATATTAAAAAAAAAAAGAAGGTATGAAAACAAAGATAACCCAAAGTGTTCAAGCACTATCTCTCAATGCCAAACTAAGTTGGCTGTTTGGGACCAAGTTGGTTCTCCTGCCAAGACTGAGACTCTAATTTACTGGTTGATATAGTGAGGTTATTAAGACAAATTAAAAATAAGGCATATAATGTTATTTCAGCTAGTGAGAAGAGTATGACTTTGAACTCTTACTGGCTTTGCATCAGTACTTTTGGACATATAGATATTGTCATTGTTTTACTATGTGAAAAGTGCTGATGTGTGGAAATCTAAGTAATTTGATCTCTCTCAATTAGAATTTCTGGAAAATAAGGTCAGATTTTCATTTTATTTTATACATTTTACTTTTATAAATGACCAAACAAATGGGATAAAGAAAACTAAAATTGGTTAGGATTATTTCTTGGTGATATTCCCTAAAATAGTTTTGGAACCATGGGTAGTGAATGCTATAGTGCACAGCTCACATTGACCCTATCCCCAAACCCTCTGAACTTTAGGACTAATTCTTCAGCTGCAGGAAGTTTGGGAAGTCTCTTAGCTAAAAATATCTCTAGATTGAAGAGATCTGCCTTGCCTGAGGTCACAACCACTCCCCAAGGACAGGTCATATCCAGTAATATGGTCAATAAAGGAGTTTAAAGGCCTGGCCCCCTCGCTGCATATCAGAACAACTGTGAAAGGCTCTTGAGCTCTAGACCTCAGCATGGTATCAGCTGAGGCTTTTGTGGAAATTGCATCAGAGTTGAACTTATTCCCTTTACTTCCTTTCTGAATTTTCTTTTAAATGTTCCCAGATATTGATCTCAAGAGTAGTCACTAATACATTACCTAAATGCAAATCTCCACATCTGAGTCTATTTCCCTGGGAATCTGACCTATACAGTTGGTGCCAGAAAAGATTCGAGGAACAGATTCTGAAAGGAGATATTGGAGCTGGCTGACCCTCCGACTGGCTGTCAGTGAGGAATCCAGTGATGATGGTATGTGGAGTGCTGATAGTCCTGGCATGCTGCAGCAAGATCATTGTTAAAACTTCACAGGTGGGAGGAAATTCATTGGCAGGAGCAATGTATCAGGCTGAGAAAATAATTTCAAAAAGTGTAGAATTGGATGGGGTATTCAATGTGCTGGAGAAAAATAATACAAAAATGAGACTGATTAATCACCAATTAAACATTAAGTGTGAAAATCTTGACAGCACATAAAGAGATTCTCATCTTCCACAACTGGAGGGCTTAAAAAGCTGAAGATGATATCATATCTTAACCTTTGTAGACAGAAGAGCTTGCTAGTAGATTGAATTCTCCACCGTGGAAGGTTTTCTATGCCAAGGTGAGGGCCTTCATTAGGAAGGAGTGAGGTCCTGGGACTTGGGATAGGGACATCTGTGTAGATGCATTTGAAAACTTAAATGGCTAGATTCCTGTTAATGCTTTGACCTTCAATAGTAGCTCACTCCCCTATGTCAAAGGCTAGTACTCCCCATGCTTAAAGATGATGGAGATGATTTTTCCTTGCAAGGAAATACATACTCTATCAGACTATATTGCCACCTGCTCTTCTGGCTGCCAATATATCTCAATATAACCTGGTCAGGAAAGTCCTGAGTCTTTTATAACAGAAAAAGACCAGCCCCAAAGGAGATACAGAAGTTGACCCACATATATCAGTAGGTTCCCATAGAGGATGCATAGGACTGGATCCTGAGAGTGTTAAATCAAGGAAGATTTATTTTGGATAAAAAAACAGTTTATCAATATTGGGACACTCTTCCATAATATAGAATTTCACATTCTAGCAAGGCCCCAGGAAACAATGATAGCATGTTACTAGGATGAATCTTATCAGCTTGAACAAAGTAGTGGACCATATTATGTGAAAGAGAAGTGTCAGAATTTTGGTCCAAACTAGTGAAAGAAGGGATTCAAAAGGTTCAGAGATGCATGCTAGAGGGATATACTACATAAGGCACCAGATGACTGTTACATGTGTGATCTCAGAGCACACTAAATTTACCAGGCATATGATATACATGGATAAGAAAGGCACCACCATCTTTGAGAAGCACAGTGGTGGTCATCTTTTGGAAGCCAGGGAAGGTGGTGGGAGATGATCTTATAGAACTTGGTGCATTGATAGCAATGGGAATTATAGGATCTCAAAATAATAGAGGTATGTGGTAGTGCTTAACCATCAAATGGAATGTGTGCACAATTGCTGCAATAAGTAGCAAAATAAAAGTTGCTGCCAGGAGACCCTGACCTACAGAAACCTATGGGATTCCTAGGGGTAAGATAAGGGGTAGACAACAAAGGTTGTTTCACAAGTGTTTTAAATTTGCAGCTATTAAATAAAGTGTTGCAATGTCTTATATAGTTTCAGTACCCCAGCCAAATCTCAGATCTGGAAACCAGATTTTCATTGGCCTAAAAATAAGTTAGGTCCTGATGATGAAGGACTTTGCAATACTAACGCAAGTGTATATGGTAATGACTTCTCCTGTTTTCCTCCAAAGCAACCTATGGCCAAGACCAGATTCATAGGCCTATGATCTGCCTCTGTGCTCAGAAGGGCTCTGTGTATGGTTTAATTCTCTGCTGTTCCCATTTTGAAATTCTTAATAATTTTACCTTTGATTTTGTGTTTTTTAAGTAAAGTGTGATTTAACAAAGACTATACCTGTGAGCACAGGAGATTGAATATGTACAATCTGTGTGCTCTCCCATTCTTGTATGTCATTTGCACATGGTATTGCAATGCCCCTTGAGCATAGGATTCTGGTGGACCCAGGAAGCATGGGAATTCAGTAAGACTTGGAAAAAGGATAAGTGTGTTACACTTATGACTAGGTAAACAGAGGCCCTGAAGGGCCATACTTTCTAATTGAACCCAAACTTGATTTGAACTCAGAAAGAAGGCAGTTACATTCTAAGAAACACAAATGGCCAAGGGATCCTATTTCTCCTTTACTACTCTTGTTGTACTTGCCTATATTAGTCAACCACTTATGCTGAAAGTGATCATATAGAAGGAAAGGAAAGAAAAAGCAACCTAAGTTCCTTTCCTTTAGTCATTCCTTAATCACAGTAACTCAAAGGTTGAGAGTGTTGGTAGAATGTGTGCATATCAAGAAGTGAAATAAAAACGGTTGAGTTAGTTTATAGAGCATTGATAAATCTGAAAGATGAATGCATAGCATCTCATGGTTACAAAATACGAATTATGTCATTTGATGATTCCTAATAGATTATGTTCTTATATTGCTTTTAAATTGAACATTATGCAATTTAAAATTGACATGCAAAATGTATGGAATAATGTGGAATGTTTTGTAACTTTTTAAGAGATTAAACAAAAGATAAAAATTGCCATGACAAATCCAAAGTAAAGGATAACTCGTCTATGATGAAGGAAGGAAAAAACTCTAACTCTTCATGGTACTGAGGGATATCCTCATTTGGCGAATACTCTCACATAACCATGACTTCAAAGAATATGAAAGGCTTCCAGCTTTGAATAGGACCTAGAGCAGGCAAGGGCTCTGAAGCAGGTCTAGCCTGTGGACCACACAGCTAGAAAGGACATAATTTTGAGTTTATGGCAAGTTCCCATAGAAGAATCACAACATAGACTCATAGGGTTCAGGATTAACTATAGCGAAGAATGACCAACGTTTTGAGAAAACAACTTTGTGAGATATTGGACCAGTAAAAAATGGAGACACCATATAGTCAGAATTGACCAAGAGCTGTATTCTGTCAGATGCACCAAGTCACAGCACAGTGAAAATGGTAGATTAGATATGCTGCTAGGGGCACAGGGAGGGGTGTGCACATGTAAGTAGGATGAGCAAGTGGTCCAGAACCCCATGTTATTCACTTCTCTTGAACCAGCCTTTCCCTCAGCTCACATCTATGGCCTTGTGGGGAATCTCACAAGGGGATCTATGGCCTTGTGGGGAATCTCACAAGAGGATCCCAGCTGATGGAGGAGAAAAGAAGCCAAAATTTGGCTTACGGATAAAATTTGGTTCAGATCAATCTATTAATGGGAAGAACTTTGTGTGGATGCTCCTGATAATCTACTTTGTGTGGAAAGAGACAGAGCTGTGGTAGAATTGCTAGCAACCCTAGGGGAGTATAAAACAATGTAGTTTCTGAGGTGCTTGGGAAGAGAAATATTGGTAGATCAGAGTTAAAAAAAGGTCTCAGGTGAGTCATATGGATGAATCTATGGAAGTGGATGTAAAGATCTTTGCAGCAGTCAGCCAGTTGATGTCAGCAGCCTTTGTCATTGGATGAAGAAATAGACAAACATGAATGAAGAAACAGAGCAGCAAAGTGGCAGAGAGATAAAGGCTATGCATGGGGCTAACAGCCTGGGGTCCACTCAGCAAGGCTAATCAAGCTACTGCTGCTACCTAACGTTCAACTTGCAATCAACAGAGACTTGAGCTCAGTTCTGCCTATGACAACGTCTTTCAAGGGGTCCAACCAGCAGTTTGGTAGCAGGTTGACTCCATTGGACCCTTTCAACCTGTAAAGGGCAGTGATTCATCTTAACTGGAATTTACACATACATATTCAAGGTAAGGCTTTACCTAATCTGTTCCTAGGGACTCGTCATCACTATCCAAGGATTTACAGAGTATTTGATCCACTGACACAGGATCCCATATAATATTGCATAATGAACCCTTTATAGCAAAGGAGGTATGGTAGTAGCCGCATAACTACAGAATCCACTGACTCCATCACATACTGTACCATCCAGAAGCTGCCGGCCTGATAAAACAATGAAAGATTCTATGGAAGGTACAGCTGAAGAACGATTTTAGAGGTGATATCCTGAAAGACAAAGTACTGTGTTCTAGAACACAATAAACACCCTAAATCAATGACCCATACATGCTTACATGTCCTTGTAGGATAAAATAAACAGGTCCAGAAACAAAGGGGTAGAAATAGGAATGGCTCTGCTACCAAGACTTCCAGTGATCTACTTATTTGTGCTTAACAACCCTGGAACTCTGAGTTCATGGGTGGCTTACAGGTCCAGGTTTCCAGATGACGAACACTTCCATGAGAGGACACTGTGAGTCTCCTATTATATTTTAAGTTATGGCTGCAGCCTTTTTTTCTCAAGACACTCATGCTAAGAGACCACCAGACAAAGAAAAGAGGCACCATTCTGGGAGGTTAATTGACTCTGACCATCATGAGAAGGAAGAACAAAGAAGAATATGTTTGGCAACTAGGTGATCCCCTGTTGTGACCATATCCCAATTTTTTGCAAGAGACAACTACAGCAGCCATGGTCTAAGAAGATCATGGTGACTAGTGGCTCAGATCTAATAGATATAAAATTCTGGTTCATCCTACTAAGTAAGGCACCCAAATCAATAGAGAATACAGAAAAGGTGAGGGGAATCTATAATGGGTGACAGAGGAGGGAGGCAAATGGTATCATTTGCGGCCTCAGAAAAAACTGCAGTGGTGTATGGATAGAAGGTCTGTTGTTTATCCCACCAACCTCTCCTTCAGTGTGCTTCTCCAGGAAAAGCGGCTCACCAAACTCCTGAAGGAACTCTGTAAGAACTTGCATGACGCAAGTGCAACTGTACAGTGCAAGGAATGGATGGTAACTGATGCCTTGGTGAACCATGCAGGTTATTTGCCCCACTCCCAGGTCTGAAACACTAATTTTCTCGGCTATTGGAGGGTCGGCAGCTCACAGCTCTCAGGTAATTACCCTCAGCTCTAGAGAGTAGTTCATCCAGCGTCAAGTTCTCTTCCTGGAAGCAACTCGAATCTAATGACTGGGTACTGTAGGATATAAGAGGCTTGCCTCCCTTTCCTTGCTTAAAGACAACTCTGAAGGGACATTCCAGCACAGGAGCTCCCGGTGCTGTCAGCTGAGGCCTTTTTATGACAGAACCTCTCTCTGCTCGATTGTGCTTCTTTTGATCCTCCATCCTGCAAAATAAACTTCCTGCAAATCTCTGTCTTGGAGTCTGGGAAATCTAAGCTGTGACCTGCCCCCAAATATTCAACACCACTGTTGCAAATCTCAAAAACTGAGGCAAATGATGAGAGAAACATTCTGCGGATCTGCAGATTGCTATAGCATCCTCCAACCACAGAGAGCTATAGCTTGGATATAAAATATTGCTCATCACATATGAAAATCCCAGACAATGGCATAGCTAAACTAAATTACCAGATAAATAAATTCCTTTCCTCATCATTGGTTTAACAGGATAAATAATATGGGAGCTGAGGGAAGTTCCATTTATATGCAATGTAAATGAAACCAAATAAAGAATTTCATTCATTTCTTTATGAGATGTTAAATTAAAAATCTGATAGAAGCACTAAATGAACTGAAACAGGATGAAGAGAAAAAAAATCCCATACTATTTTTTGATTGCTGGTCACATAAACATCATAGAGATTATCAGACTAGGCATTATTTAACAAGCTAATCATAAGGAAACAGAAATAGATGCACATTAATTGCATTTGCATTTGAAATCACATACAGAGGAAATATTTTAGGAAGATGGGGCTATACAAGTGATCATGTTAAAGTAGCTAAAGACCATTTTCCTAGATATGTCTTCCTCAGATTTCCAGATTATGTATATGGTCATTGTACCATTGGACTTTCTCTCTGCTAAGAATCTTATTCTTTTTGTTAATTCTGAATGCTCTCCTAGAGTTGCTTCTTCTCAGGCACAATTCTAATTGTATTATCAGATTAGGCATAAATTATATCAGGCATAAATTGAATCTTGTTACAATTCTAATCACCTGAATAGTTACTTTAGCTGGGACCCCATAAGCATTTTATCTCAGGGTCATTTATGATCCAGTGTTTTTACCTCTAACTAGGAAAACCTTTCTTTTAATGTTACTCCTTGTATATTCTTTCAAAAATGTTTTGCCATCTCTTGAGCATACAGAGGAAGTCACCTGCCCTTGTAAGGTACCTGTATTTACATGGGAAAAAATAAGGAAGGGGGACTACTTTTGTGTTTTGATTATAGTTCCATCACGTTAATGGCCAAAGTTATTCCAAATTCAAGCTATATAAAATACTTTACAACTGTGCCCCATGTGTCCCAGGTTCTTTTCTAGCTCTAACTCGAGTAAGTTACTTATACTCTCTTAGTCTCCTTTTCTGTAATAAAAATATCACAATTGTACTAGGTACCTTAAAGACTTACTAAGGGACACATATTAATTAATATGAATGAATGAGTCATAAATTAATGTCCTCAGTCAAAAAAAAATAATCACTCAATCAATAAAATAGCTATGTTGACAAGCCAGCCAAACAAATGATGATAACACATCATTACACATTAGGTTTCCTAGGCTATTTTAAGTGAGATAGAAGAGGACAGCTAATTTCCAAATGCATGACTGGCATAATCAAAGTATCTTTCTTCTTTGGGATCCAAGACTTCATTTTGTCTCTTTTCGGTGCCCCAGTGACAAGAAGCATGCATATTTCCTGAGGCCCTCCAGTTTTCCTTTCCCTCACAATAGAAAAGAAACCAAGCCTTACAATGTAACTGAGATCTTCTAGAAAAGCTTTACCTCAGTGATTGATTATATATTTGGTTTGGTGACAGAAAATCTTTCTTAAAATATGTATTGAAATTGTTTATTTTGAGAGCTTGTTTTGCCCTTTTGCTCACTACTCAGAGGTTGTGTTTCTTTTCCCCATTGGCATAGGGCCATTTATTTACTTCATAACATCGTTGAGTTGCTATTGTATTATCTCTATGTTCACTTCAATCCAACCAAGGGGAAAATTCTAATCAATGACCCTTACATCATTGCATCCTGATGCCAGAGCCAAGTAGCATTATTGGTTAAAGAAGTTGTCAGTTCAGCCTTCAGTCTTAGGTCTTCAGCCAGATTCTTTTATGCCCCATTACCTTGGGAGTACTGCCTAAACACTTTTTTCTCTTTTCTTTTATTTAATGTTTCTCTGAACACTATGTTTTCAGATAGTATTTTTTTTAAATACAGTGGCTTAGGAAAGCAACAACAAACGACCAGATCATTATTTGAACATCCCAACCCAAACAGTACACTATTGCCTCTCCCCTGCACTAGCAGGCTTATTCTTTGAAGAAACTAAACTGTAGACTCTAGTATTTGTTCTGGAAGACATCCAGACTTCCAGACTTTCAGACATTTGTTCTGGAAGTCATAGCTGATAAGATTCCATTCCAAAAATAGGAATTTAGTGGAAATCTACAGGGTGAATGGGAAGACCGTCTTATACCGGTAGTTCCCAGAATGCTAATAGCCAGGCTTATGACTCCCAAGAGGATATTAGAGGATCTCTTTGGCTAAAACTGACCCAAGAAAAGAAATCTTCAGATGCTGACATTTGATGTCTCCAAGAAAGTGGCTGCCAACAGTAGTTGGATGGTGAAAGACTGAATCAATGAACAGTGAAGCCAACCAATTGACAAAGCCACTTAACACCAAGGGTCTCCTTAATACTTCATCCAAACATAAAGAGAGCTGAGGATCACTAAACCTTTGATGAAGGCTCTCATATAAAAGACAGAGACCAAAAGAAACTAAAAAAGAAAATAGAATCAAGGAAAATAGCAAAAGAATAACAACCTAAAAGAGAAAAAAATAACAAACTGTAACTGATCTTGTCAAAGAGATGAGGGAAGATAATGACACACATTGAGATAAGAAAGGAGGTTTTAAAAAGTGGAATCATAAAAAAGTAAGGAAGTCTTGCTAATTAAACATAAAATTGCATAATTTAAAAAAAATCAATAAATGTTTGGAATATGAACTTGAGAATATGAACCAGAAAATAAGATTGAAAACATAAATGAAGGAAAAATAGGAGAGAATGGTTAGGAATATCAGAGCATACATTCAGAAGTTTGAATGTCCTATCAATGGGACTTACAAGGAAGGAGAAAAGAAAATTTAAAGGGGATAAAAATAAAGTGTTTTAAAATAGGAAGAAAAAATAAAGGGGATAAAAATTATTAAAGAAATAATACCCACAATAAAAGGTCCTTCATCAACACAAATAACATGTAATTTTAGGTTTTTAGGTATGAAAAGAGGATTCTAATAAATTTCAGAGAGAAAAAAGTGATCATATATAGAGGAATAAAAATTAGAGTCATTAGACATCGTAACATCAATAGTAAAACTCAAAAGACATTGGATATCTATTGTTTTTGGATTTTTTAGTAATGGCCATTCTGACAGGGGTAAGGTGGTATCTCATTGTGGTTTTAATTGTGTTTCCCTGACAATTAGTGATGTCAAAAATTTTTTCATATGTTTGTTAGCCATTTGTCTGTCTTCTTTTGAAAAGACTCTATTCATGTCTTTTGCCCACTATTTGATGGCATTATTTGTTTTTTTTTCTTGCTGATTTGTTTGAGTTCTTCATAGATTCTGGATATTAGTTCTTTGCCAGATGTATAGTTTGCCAATACTTTCCTCCATTCTGTAGGTTGTCTATTCACTCTGTTGATTGCTTCCTTGGATGTGCAGAAACATTTTAGTTTAATTAAGTACCATTTATTTATTTTTGTTGTTGCTGTATTTGCTTTTGGAAATTTACTCACAAATTCTTTGCCTAGGCCAACGTCTAGAAGAGCTTTTTCTATGTTTTCTTCTAGAATTTTTATGGTTTCAGGTCTTACAATTAAGTTTTTAATGCATCTTGAGTTAATTTTTGTATATGGTGGGAGCTAGGGATCCAGTTTCATTTCTTGTGGATGTCGCTATCCAGTTTTCCCAGCACCATTATTGACTAAGGCATCCTTTCTCCAGTGTACATTTTTGAGTGCTTTGTCAAGAATCAGTTGGTTGTAACTATATGGTTTTATTTCTTGGTTCTCTATTCTGTTCCATTGGTCTATGTCCCTTCTTTTATACCAGTACCATGCTGTTTTGGTTACTATAGCCTTATAGTATAATTTGAAGTCCAGGTAATATGACTCCTCCAGCTTTGTTCTTTTTTCTTTGGATTGCATTGGCTATTTGGGCTCTTTTTTGATTCCATATGAAGTTTAGGATTATTTTTTCTAGGTCTGTGAGAAATGACATTGGAATTTTGATGAGAATTGTGTTGAATCTGTAAATGACTTAAGGTAGTATGGACATTTTAACAATGTTGATTTTTCCAATCCATGAGCATAAGATGCTTTTCATTTGTTTGTGCCATCTGTGATTTCTTTTATCAGTGTTTTGTAGTTCTCCTTGTAGAGATCTTTCACCTCCTTAGTTAAATATATTCCTAGGTGTTTCATTTTCTTTGTAGCTACTGTAAATGGTGTTGAGTTTTTTTTCTTGAGACAGAGTCTTGCTCCATTGCCCTAGGTAGAGTGCAGTAGCGTTATCATAGCTCACTGCATCCCCAAACTCCTGGGTTCAAGCAATCCGCATGCCTCAGCCTCCCAAGTAGCTGGGGCTACAGGTACGTGCCACCACGCCTGGCTAATTTTTCTATTTTTAGTAGAGACAGGGTCTTTCTCTTGTTCATGCTGGTTTCAAACTCCTGAGCTCAAGCAATCCTCCCACCTTGGCCTCCCAGAGTGCTAGGATTGTAGGCGTGAGCCACCACACACAGCTGGTGTTGAGTTCTTAATTTGACTCTCACCTTAACTTTTATTAGTATGTTAGAAGTGCTATTGATTTGTGCACATTAATTTTGTAACCTGAAACTTTACTGAATTTATTTATCAATTCTATGAGTCTTTTGGTGGGGTTTTTAGGACATTGGCACAGTTGTGGTGAGAAGGGAATGCTTATAAACTGTTGGTGGGAATGTAAACTTGTATCCCTGCTATGGAAAGCAATATGGAGATTCCTCAAAGTACTAAAAGTAGACCCACCATTCAATCCAGCAATCCCACTACTGGGTATCTACCCAAAGAAAATGAAGTCATTTTATAAAAAAGACTCCTGCTCTTGAATGTTTATCACAGTATAATTCACAATTGCAAAGATATGGAATCAACCTAAGTGCCCATCAACTGATGAGTGGATAAAGAAAATGTGGTATATATACATATACATATATGTATTTATACACATACACACACACACACCATGGAGTACTACTCAGCCATAAAAAGGAATGAAACAATGTCTTTTGCAGCAACTTGGATGGAACTGGAGACCATTATCTTAAGTGAAGTATCTCAGGAATGGAAAAACAGATACCACATGTTCTCTCCTATAAGTGACAGCTAAAAAAAGGATATATATGATCATTAAGAGCTGTAATGAACATTGGAAACTAAGAAGGGGGAGTGGGAAGAGGGAAGGGATAACAATCTACCTAGTGAGTACAATGTACACTATTCTGGTGACATGTACACTCAAAGCCCTGACTTCAGCATGATACAATTTATCCACGTAACAAAAAACACTCACGCCCCCAAAATTTTTTTTTTAAAAAAATCCTTATTGTGCCTAAACCTACAGATGGACAGGCTAAGAGGACAGTATAGACTCTAGGTACAAATTTGCCAGCTTTTGTTTCCCTCCATGTCTGACATTTTTAAGGAATGTGGCCAAGAGTAAATGAATGAATCCACATTTTAAAAAATATAGCAGTATCTCAAAACTGAAAAAAAAATACATTGAATATTGGCTTAAAAGTTCTGAATTAAAATATTTTCCAACTTTGAATTTATGCATTAATCAAGTATAAAGATTTTTTTAAAGGATTTTCAAACCTGCAAGTTCTCTGAAACATATCTGCATTACACTCTTTTTTAGAAAGCTACTGATGAATGTATTCCACCAAACAAAGAAATACATCAAGAAAGCAGGCAACATGGGATCAAGAACACATAGCAGCCTCAATCTCAGAAAAAAGGTGAAGGGGGTCCCTAGGGTGAGGGCAAAAGAAAAATAGGATGAGATTTGTTAAGAGCTATGAGTCTAGATTGAAGTAGAATATAAAGGGCTTCAAGGAGAGGTATTCCTAGCAAGAAAAATGGAAATAATACGGTAAGTGTTATACATACATATGTATATAAATAAAAATAAAAGAAAGAGAGAGAGCATATTAAAAGAAACTTTTACAGTTTTTCTGCATAGCTCTTCTTGGGGATGAACTAATAATAGCTAATTAAAAAGTAAGCAAATTTTTAAAATAAAGCAATTATAAGCTATTTGATACTTTCTATGCTATTTTGGGTAGTAAGGTATCATATTTTTATGTTATATAATAAAAATACCAGCTACAACTTTTCAGTCTTCTATATGTTAAGCATATACTTAAGAAAGAAATTCTGCCATTTATGACAACATGGATAAACCTGGAGGACTTTTATGCTAAGTGAAATAAGCCAGTCACAGAAGGACAAATACTGCATGATTACATTTAAAGGAGGTATCTATAGATACTTATGTTATGTATGTTAAACTCATACAAGCAGAAAATACAATAGTGGTTTCCAGGGTTTGGGGGATGTGGGAAATTGGGAGTTGTTCAATGGATTTAGAGTTTCAGCTATGCAATATGAGTAAGTTCTGGGGATCTCCTATACATCATTGTGCCTGTAATTAACAATACATTATCATGCACTTCAAAATTTAAGAGGGTAAATCTCTATTTAAATGTTACTATTACAAAAACAAAAACAGAAACAAAGACAAAGGGACACAAGAAAATTTTGAGAGGGGTTGAATATGTCTATTACCTTGAAATGTTGATGGAATCATAGTGTTTGCATGTGCCCAAACTCATCAAATTGTACACAGTAAGTATGTGCAATTCTTTGTATATTAATTATACCTCAATAGAGCTGTTTTAAAAAAATTATCACTGTTTTACAGATGATAAAACTGATACCCAGAGAAGCTAAATGACTTGCCCTAAGTCATATAGTTAGCAAGGCATGAGCTAGGATTCAAATCTATATTCTAAAGTTTTTCTAATAAAGCATGCTTAACCAGCATGCTGATACATATGCATATTGCACACATAAAATGCAATGTTACAAACTATGCTGATTTACAGTATTGCTTTTGACTTTATTTGTGCTATAGGGGTGTGTGTGTGTGTTTATGTAATTTTCTCAACTAAATTGTAAGCATTTAGTAGAGAAGAATTATGTATTCTACACTCAAAGGTGCCATTTTTGAGGATTTTCTACAATGTGGCAGAGAATGCTGTACATAACAGGCTTTCAGATGCTGTTCATCTGCTGATACTTTCCTGGGCTCTAAAGAAAATTTTTTATTCTAAAAAAGTTACAGCATCTATAAGTGAAATAGTCTTTTATATCTGTTTCCATAAGACTTTCCTTTGAAAGCATTTTCACCTTAATAATGAAGTACATGCGGTAGGTAATAGCTTTCATATTTTTCTGTGCTAGGAAGGACACACTTATACAAAGCACTTTCAATGCCAACTTGACCTTGGATATTAAGAGATGAAATGTTTTATCTGTAGGAAGATTTAATTACAATGAGTGTCATATTTTGGAAATTTATACATCTAAGGAAAGGCCAGGAAAGCAAGAGAAAGAGTTCGAGAAAGAAGTTTGGTTCTACAGGAGGTAAAAGAGGGTTTCTAGAGAGAAGAGTTAATCTACTGCATACTAATGTAATGATTTCAATGGGTTCTGTAACAGGAAGGCCGTTGGTAATCCTGAGAGATGTCTTGGGGTACATAA
This sequence comes from Daubentonia madagascariensis, assembly GCA_023783475.1. Classification (NCBI taxonomy): domain Eukaryota; kingdom Metazoa; phylum Chordata; class Mammalia; order Primates; family Daubentoniidae; genus Daubentonia; species Daubentonia madagascariensis. The sequence goes on along the minus strand of JAKFHU010001569.1, from coordinate 41,488,292 downwards.
AGTGAAAGCCGTACTGGAGTGTTCTGAGCTATGAATGAGAAGTAATACAAATTGAGGCATCAAGAATGGATAACCCTTTCAAGAAGTGTGTATTTGAAAAGTAAAAAGATATAATAGAGTAGTTGGAGACAGGTATAGGGTCAAATCACAGCATTTTCTGAGATGGAAAAGACTCAAGTTTATTGAAATGATGGGAAAGACCGAGATGAGAGGGTGAGACTAAATGCACAAGAGAGAGAAAGGATTGTTGATAAAATGAGATTCTTTAATAGATGGGAGTAAATGGATCCCAAAAACAAATGGAAGGTTTCATCTTCTCAGCTCTCCTGTTTTAAGGATACTTGGTTTACCTATTGGATCCAGCCCTGGCTCCTGAACCAAACCTTATTTGAAACAGGAATTACTTTATTAAACAAAATTTTTAAACAACCAAACAAAAACAACCTGTTAAGCTGACCTAGGGAAAAATATACTAGAGTTAATAAATGGGTCCCCGTGTTTGGTTTGTCTTGTTCACCAGACTTACCAGGATGATGGGGCCTATAATAACAACTAGGGTCTTGGAGTAGTAACCTTCTTGTGGTTTTCTTTCTGCCCTGGTATGCCATGGATTGACCATGACCAAGATTCTAGTATATGTTTTCTCTCCCAACTCTTGTTCCCTCTTTATATGATAGAATTTCTCCAGTCTGACACCAGTCTCCTCTTTCCTCTCCTGGAGTTCAGAGGGATGTCGTTCAACCCCAGCTCAGTAACTTGATCTCTATCAATTTTGGGCAAATTTCCTGGACATCAAGTACATGTTTAGACTGCTAACTTTGTCTTTCTGGATTCCTTATGGCTAAGCTCTAACTTCCTACTGCTTCCCAATATGACAACCACCTGCCTGCATTTAGATCTTCATATTTGTTGTGTACTTAATTCAGTGAGGCATTGTTCTAGCTTCTGGGCAGCTACGAGAATAAAAGTGATGTCTTTGCACTATTCTTTTGCAAAGGATTCAGACTGCTTTGTCTTTGGACACATTGTTTGCCTAAATTTTTTGTTTTCAGTGGACATACCCCCAGTCTCTGTGGGATGAAATCTATTGCCAAGTCTTATCCTCTCCCCCACAGTTGCTTTATGTTACTACAATTTTATGTCCTGCTAATATAAGAAAGAAGCACTGAGAATAGATCTGTTAGCCACAGGCAACTTTTTATCATAATAAAATCACAGGAGACCTAAATTTGAAATGACTCTTTAGAATATTAAGAACTATGGTTTATTGAGTGTCTATTATGCTTATCTTATTTAGACTACTTAACTTTCCTGTACTTTAGTTTCTTTTTAAATAAAATGGAAATAACAATCATACCTACCTCATAGGGTTGTTGGGAATGTGACTTTGTTAATGGAAGCAATTAGTTCAGACCATGACATGCAGAAACCACTCAATAAATGTTGATTACTATTGTCATTGTTGGTTGTTGATATGCTCTTTCACTTCCTTCAGGTCCCTGCTCAAATGTCACCTGACCAAATAATCTTTCTGTAACCACCTGATCTAAAATAGACCCTTTCATCACTTTCTAATTTTAATTCATTTATAATATTTCCTAACAATATATTTTATATTACTTTACTTGTTTAATGACTCCCCATTAGAATGTAAGCTCCATAAAGACAAGAGCTGTTTCTTTTCTTTCTAGTGCTATCTCTAGTGCCTGTTGCAATGCCTGCCAGAGGAGGCACTCAACATGCCTTCATTTAGGGAATTTTAAACACACCCCATAGATACCAAAATCTGCAGGTGCTCAAGTCCCTTATATGAAATGGCATAGTATTTCCCTGCTGTATTACCTACACATATCCTCCTGTATGCTTTAAATCATCTTTAGATTACTTATGATACCTAATATAATGTAAATGCTATGTAAATAGTTGTTACACTATATTTTTCAATTTTTATTATTTTTTAATATTTTATTGTTTTAAGTCTTTAAAAATATTTTTCATCCGAAGTTGGTTGAATTTGCAGATGAAGAACCCTCGGACATGTTGGGCCTGTATATACACTATGTATATACACACACACATACGATCATGCATTACTAATGATAGGGAGATGTTTCTAAGGAATGTACTATTAGGTGATATCATTTTTGTGTGAACATCATAGAATGTACTTACACAAACCTAGATGATATAACCTACTGCACACCTAGGCTGCAAAGTAGAGTCCATTCGTCCAAGGCTACAAACCTGTACAGCATGTTACCATATGAATAATGTAGGCAATTTTAATATAATGGTAAATATTTGTGTATCTAAACATATCTAAACATAGAAAAGGTACAGTAATAATATGATGTAAAAGATAAAAAGTGGTACACCTGTTTAGGGCATTTATGAATGGAGCTTGCAGGACTAGAAGTTGCTCTGGGTGAGTCAGTGAGTGAGTGGTGAGTGAGTGTGAAGGCCTAAGACATTACTGTACACTACTTTAGACTATATAAATCCTGTACATTTAGGCTACACTAAATTTATAACAAAAATTTTTCTTCAATAATAAACTCATGTTAGCTTAGTATAACTTTTTTACTTTATAAACCTTTTAATTTTTTAAACTTTTTGACACTTCTGTAGTAACACTTAGCTTAAAACACAAACACATTGTAAAGCTGTACAAAAATATTTTCTCTCTTTATATCCTTATTCTATAAACTTTGTTCTATTTTTTTAATTTTCTATTTTACTTTTTAAACTTTTTTGTTAAAAACTGAGATGCAAACACATTCAGTAGCCTAGGCCTACACAGGGTCAGGATCAGTATACTGTCTTCCACCTCCACATCTTATTCCACTGGAAGGTCAATAACATGCAAGGAGCTCTCATCTCCCATGATAACAATGCCTTCTGGAATACTTTCTGAAGGACCTGCCTGAGGCTTTTTTACAGTTAACTTTTTTTTTAATGAGTACAAGGAGTACATTCTAAAATAATGATAAAAATATAGGCATAGTAAATTACAAACCAGTAAAACAGTCATTTCTTATCATTATCAAATATTATGTACTATACATAATTGTATATGCTCAGCTTTTATGACTGGCAGCATAGTAGCTTTGATTACACCAGCATCACCTCAAACATTTGAGTAGTGCGTTGTGCTATGAAGTTAAAGATGGATACAACATTACTAGGCAATAGGAATTTTTCAGCTCCATTGTAATCTATGGAACCACCATAGTATATGCAGTCCATTGTTGGAATGAAATGTTCTTATGTTGCACATGCCTGTATATATATGTGTATGTGTGTGTGCATGTATATGTGTAAATGTATACACACATGTATATACGTATATAGTACATCAGGTGGTAATGAGTTCTGTGGAGAAAATTTAATCAGGAAAGCAGGATAGGGAGTACTAGAGGCAAAAGGAGTAGATCAGAATTTTCAATCTGATAGAGATATCAAGGGAGGTCTCTTTAAGATGGCTGTGTTTGCCCCAAATCAAGATGCAGCTGAGAAGGGAAGGCATAATAAAATCTGTGGGGAGAACATTCCAGGAAGAGGGAAGAATAAATGCAAAAGTCCTGATGTGAGACTGTGCCTGGAATGTTTGAGAACCAGCAAGAAAACATGATTTATTATTACTTTCATTATTAAAATGTTTTCAAACATCCTATTGGATAATTCCTTGTCTCTTCTTGCAAATAATAAAATGGAGATACAAAAAATTCACCTAATAAGTTAGGTTGTTTCCTTACACAAAACCACACTGCTTGCCATGGACTAGGGTTTCTTAATGGTGGTGCTATTGACTTTTTACGCTAGATGATTCTTTATTGGGGGTAGGCTACCCTGTGCATCATAGGCCCCTACCCACTAGATGCCGGTAGCACCCCCCACATCTTACCACAACCAAAAATTTCTCAGACATTATTAAATGTCCGCTGTTGGATTCGGGGGCAGTGGAATCATGCCCATTTGAGAACCACTGTCATGGAGTAGTCCAGATGACAGGCAAAGTCATCATTCTAAATGACTAACAGTTAACTTAGGCCTTATTTTTAAGAAATGACAAATCAATTGCAGCACAATGATGATATTTAAGCCTGTCAATGATCATTTTATGCATAATTGATTGACTCCACTGTGAGGCAATTTGAATTAGTTGTAAAGATAGACCCAAACACCAAATTAACTAGATTGGGCTTATGCTATGCATTACTTAACAATGTGCATATAAAATTGAAAGCATGCCATGGAAATTCTGAGGAATTTTACTTAATTTTAGCATGAGGATATTTATGTGCACATTTTATTAGCCTAATTCATTTTATTAAAGAACGTAAAAGATATTTTATATTCAAAATTTTAGGACAAAGCTATTATTAGATTTTATTGATTTTCCAAATAAATTCATATGTGTGTAATTAACTCATAATGAGTATATCCTAACTTCACAATATCTTGAACTCCGCCAACTACAATTTATATACCCTATAACTAAAAGAGTTAGTATTTTTTCAAATACTGTCTATGCCAATTTATTGAAGGTCTAGTAATATATTAACTTAAAGTATGCCTCATGTAACTTAGTAAAGAAACGCATCCTTGTGAATTAAGGAGGCTCAATTCTCATCATTTAAGCTGACATATATAATTCTTAGCTGCCTTTTAAAGGCAGATATCCATTTCTCCATTGGGACTATCCATGCCTAAATGATAAATGAAAGTTATCATGGAACTGTTTAAGCAGTACAGTGGGTAAAGCTGCTATTGAGTGTGTTCATGCATGTATTGAGAAATGGCAGTTTAGAGACTTTTTGACTGGCCTTAACCTTACAGAAGGAATTTCCTCCCTGGCCTCCTGAGCAAAATCTGCTGCTGCTGGGCCAGTGGGGGAAGCTTATATACAGCTTTGTTTTCCTGCCAGGCAGTAAGAGCTCTCCTACCAGACTGAAGACATACAAGCATGTTAGAGAAGAGATTGTACATTGGAGCTGTTGCTAAAAACATGATTTGAGCTAATTAAAAATTACAGTATATAAAAACCCTTGGAGAGCTTAGCAAAGAGAGCCAAGTTACAATTCTAATGTTAATTAATCAAGCACCAAATCATGAGCTGTTTGAAAAAAAGATACTTGTGCCTCTGAAAATATCTATAGTAAAATGCTTACTGTAAACCCATCATATTCTTACATACAGTGAAAAATCATGTAGCATGTCATTTGTCACTTTAAAATTGTTTTTAAAAATTCAACATGATTGACACATATTTCTTACAATTAAACTGACTTAAATGACAAAGTTTGTGAAGTCAGAATCCTATGGGGAAATATCTTTCTTATATTTCCCAAAATTCAGGCTGACAGACTAATGATATATATGTATATAATGTTCCTTTTGCTCCTTAAAGGATAAATATTATTTAATTTGAATCCATCTATTAATGTAACCCTTTGGTTATTTCCCTCAAATAATAAAATTCTAAAATTTGAATTAACACAACATATCCTTCTTATCATTTTTACCAAGCAAAATTTGTAATTTTAACTTCTGCTATTTTTTGTTTGTTTTTAACTACCATTTTCTAGAGAAGAATGGAGGTAAATGGAATTCTGTATTGTTAGTCAAGAACTTTGTTTATTGAAGATTATTTTCTTAATATGCCAAAAGCTGATATTTTAGGTAAAATCATTTTTCTGTTTTTGTTATAGATCTATGAATTTGTAAAATACAGGAAGAAATCCTATGCAAGTTGTGAAAAAAATTTTGAGCAAGAGGAACATTTTTGGTTGTGGTAGATTTATGAAATACAATACATTCCAATGATTCTCATAAGTCCAGAAATTCAAGCTTTGGATAGTAATTTCAGATAAGATCCACAGGTAAGTAACTAATTTTTAAGCAAGTGCAGCTTATGTTAATATTGCAATAAACATAGTTATTAGCAGCATGGTGAGGCAATTTTGCAGCCTTTTCTATTAAACTCTCTTCCATTTTCTTACCTTATAAAATCCATGTAAACAAATGAAAGATATTTCAGGAACAGATTGCACACAAACTCTTTTTTTTGGTTCACTCTACAATCGTTTGTTCATTCTGAAATAAAGGATTCAAATCTGGGATGCTTTTTGCAATTATTGAGACTCATTCTCGATAAAGGTGCTTAGCAGGATTGGTAAGCAGTTTGTTTTAAGACGCTTAATTGAAAATTATTCAACACCAAAAGAATACATTTAGTCAAAGTCAAAGTCCTCATTTCTGTGCTTTAATTTTCTTTTTTGTCAGTACTGCAGAATTAATGTAATCATGTTTATCAGGACTTTAAAACATGGAAGCACAATTTACCTTTCAGGCATGGTATTGTTCAAGTGAATATGAATAAGTGTGTGTATGTTTGTGTGTGTGCACATGTGCGTTTGTGTGCAAAAGAAAGAGAGAGAAAGAGAAGAGAGTTAAGTTTTCCAAAATGTTCTGCAAAGTACTGGGGTCTGATAAAGAATAGTACTGGCAATTGCAAACCCAATATCAGAGCACCCTAATATATAAGGCTAATGTTATTAGATCTAAAGGGAGAGATAGATTGCAATACAATAATAGTGGGAGACTTCAACAACCCACTTTCGACAATGGACAGATCATCTAGACAGAAAATCAACAAAGAAACATCAGACTTAAACTTCACCATAGACCAAATGGACATTTACAGAACATTCCATTCAATAGCTGCAGAATACACATTCTTCTTAACTGCACATGGAATATTCTATAGGATAGATCATATATTAATATTAGGCCACAAAATAAGTTTTCACAAATTTAAAAAGATAGAGATATATCAAGTATCAACAGCATGAAACTAGAAATCAACAACAAGAAAAACTTCAGAAACTTAACAAATACATGGAAATTAAACAACATGTTCCTAAATAACCAAAGTGTCAATGAAGAAATTAAAATGGAAACTTAAAATAGCCTTCAGATAAATGAGAATAGAAATGCATCATACAAAAACCTATGAGACACAACAAAAGAGAAGGAATACTTCCAAACCCATTTTAAGAGGCCAGTATGACCCTGATTCCAAAACAAGACAAGAACACAAGAAAAAAGAAAACTAAATACCAACATCCCTGATGAACATAGATGCAAAAATTCTTAACAAGATACCAGCAAGCTGAATTCCACAGCACATTAAAACAGATCATTTACTATGATCAAGTGGGATTCATGCCAAGGATGTAAGGATGGTTCCACATATGCAAATCAGTAAATGTGATACACACACTAACAGAAAAAAAAAGAAAAAAACTCCACAAAATTATTTCCATAGACCGAGAAAAAGCATTTGACAAAATTCAATATCCCTTCATAATAAAAACTCTCAACAATTTAGGTATAGAAAGTATGTACCTCAGTACAATAAAGGCCAAATATTACAAACCCATAGTTAACATCACAATGAATCAGGAAAAGCTAAAAGATTTTCCTGTAAAATCAGGAATAAGACAAGGATTGCCCACTTTACCACTTCTACTCAAGATATTACTGGACATTTTAGCCAGAGCAATTAGGCAAGAGAAAGAAATAAAAGGCATCCAAATTGAAAAGGAGGAAGTCAAATTGTCTCTGTTTGCAGACAACATGATCTCATATATATAAAACCCTAAAAGCTCCACCAGAAAACTGTTAGAACTAGTAAACGAATTCAGTAAAGTTGCAGGATACAAAATCAACACACAAAAATCATTAACATTTCTATATGCTAATAGTGAACTATCTTAAAAAAAATCAAGAAAATAATTCAATTTACAATAGCTACAGAAGAAAATAAGATAGTTAGGAATAAACTTAACCAAGGAGGTGAAAGTTCTCTACGCTGAAACTATAAAACATTGATGAAAGAACTTGAAGAGGATACAAATAAATGGAAAGATATCCTGTGTTCATGATTGGAAGACTTAATATTGTTAAAATGGCCATTCTACCCAAAGCAATGTACAAGTTTAATGAAATCCCTATCAAAATACTAATAAAATTCTTCACATAAATTTTTAAAAATCCTGAAATTTATATGAGTCCACAAAAAACCCTAAATAGCCAAAGCAATCTTGAACAAAATGAAGAAAGCTGTAGGCATCACATTATCGACTTCAAAATATACTTACTACAAAATTTTAGTAAACAAAACAGCATGGTGGTGGCATAAAACCACACATATAGACCAATGGAACAGAATCAAGAGCTCAGAAATAAATTTATACACCAACAACCAACTGGTTTTCAACAAAGGTGCCAAGAACACCCACTGAGGGAAAAGATCCTTTCTTCAATAAGTGGTGCTGGGAAAATTCAATATCCATGTGTAGAAGAATGAGACTAGACCCTTACCTCTCACCATATGCAAAAAATCAACTCAAAATGGATTAAAGACTTAAATGTAAAACCGAAAACTATTAAACTACTAGGGGAAAATGCTTCACAACATTGGGCTGAACAAGGATGGTTTAAGTAAAACCTCAAAAGCACAGGCAACAAAAGCAAAAACAGACAAATAGAATTACATAAAACTAAAAAGCTTTTGCACAGCAAAGGCAACAATTAATAGAGTGAAAGAGACAATGTACCGAATGGGAAAAAATATTTGCAAACTATACATCTGACGAGGGATTAATATCCAGAATATATAAGGAACTTAACGCAGCAGCAAAACAAACAAACAATCTGATTTTAAAATGGGCAAAAAACCTTAATAAACATTTCTCAAAATATTACATACAAATGGCCAAAAAGTATATGAAAAAATGCTCAACGTTACTAATCATCAGGGAAATGTAAATCAAAAACTACAATGAGATACTACATCATTTTAGTTAGAATGGCTATTACCAAAAAGACAAAGAAAAAAATGTTGGTGAGGATGTGGAGAAAAGGAAACACTAACACACTGTTGGTGGGATTGTAAATTAGTATAGCCATTATGGAAGCTAGTATGAAGGTTCCTCAAAAAGTTAAAAATAAAATTACTTTATGATCCAGTAATCCCACTACTGGATATATATCCAAAGGCAACAAAATCAGTATGTCATAGAGAGATCTGGACTCCCATGTTTATTGTAGCACTATTTACTATAGCCAAGATATGGAATCAACCTAAGTGTCCAACAATGGATGAACAGATAAAGAAAATGTAGTACAGGATGAAATCCCATCATTTGCAACATGGATGAACCTGAAGGACATCAAATTAAGTGAAATAAGCCAGACACAGAAAGACGAAGACCTCATGATCTCATCCATATGTGGAATCTAAAAAAAAGTTTATATCATAGAAGTAGAGAGTAGAACACTGGTTACTAGAGACTGGGAAGAGAAGGAAGAAGAGGAAAATGGGGAACGCGGTTGGTCAATGTGTACCAAGTTACAATTAGATAGGAGGAATAAGTTCTTGTGTCCTATTGCACAGCAAGGTGAGTATGGTTAAAGGTAAGTAATTGCATATAACAAAATAACAAGAAAAGAGGCTTTTGAATGTGCTCCCCACAAAGAAATGATAAATGCATGAGGTGATGAATATACTAACTACCCTGATTTGATCTTATACATGTATGTAGATATTAAACTGTACCTCATAAATATGTACCATTGCAACTTGTCAATTACAAAATTTTTAAAAACTAAAAGTCTTTCACTAAAGGTAGGTAAAATAGGTAAATTTTCAGTTACCTATCCCCACCCCTATGCATTATCCATTAATAATATTACATAAAAATCACTAAAAAAAGAAACAAACATCTTTGAGGGTATCTAGCACAAACACTAGTTATTTAAATAAATTTGAGAATTTGGAAAAAACAAAGAAATAGTACTGGCATTCCAAGAATGTAATTCACCACCTGCTTTATGGCATTAGTGCTATTTCTGACAGGAGAGGAAAGACCAGTAGTCCTCAAAGGTTGCATAAAAGTAAGCGTCAAATCAGCAAAGGCATCCAGAGAAAAGATTGCCTTCCAAAAGCTGGACAAAAGAATGAGATAAAGTAATGAGGTGTGACTGACATTTCATACTGAGATTCATCATGCTGTCACTTCGACAATCAAAAGTTGACTCTCTTGAGGGTATGTTGGCAATTGTGCAATCACTGGTCGATTAGCCTCTACTATTTATCTTAGAGTAAACAAGAGGAGATATGGAAGTTTTCTGCCCAGCTCCACCTTTAGCCTATTTACAACCCTAACTAACCCTATTAGACATAGATAAGACCTCTCTAATTGCAGGCATTCAGCTTGAAAATCAAATGGTCAGAAATAATGGTGTTTGACAAATTAATCGAATATTGCAATTTAAATATATCCATAAATACAAGAAAAGAAATATCTTCCCCCATTTTAACCTATTCACCTGCTTCTTCTATAATATAGTTAAAAGTTTTTCATGAAAAAGAAAAAAAATCACCTAGAATAATTTCAAGATAATTCAAATATTAAGTAGGAGTCTGATCAAGAGTTCCTTAATTAAGGTCACTGTTGCCTTTAAATAAGCCTGTTTACAATACTTTGAGTACTGCTAATATACTGTAATGAATAAGTATGATATAAAGAATACTCTCAAAGGAAAATCACATGGAATATTTAAAGGGACTAAATCATCTTTCTTTTTATTGCATAATAACCTTGCATATGAATTCAACAGAACTTTGAAGTATAATTTACTTTTGTCCCAATATAAAGCACTAGAAATGTTTTCTCTTTGTTAGATTAATATGCTCACCATTGATTTCTTTTCAGATAGTAAGGCTTTGCTTCTGGTTTTCAAACAAAGATTGGCAATCAGTGTAGTTATAGTTCAGTGACACTTTTGTAGTATGGAGAGATGTAGATATTATTTTAGTTAATACCTGGAAAATTAATTATCTATTCCATTAATAGTGTTCCCAATAATTTCCAAATGTAGAAACTATATTTCTGTAAGCCTCACCTTTCAATTTCTGACTCTTTTTTGGTGCATCCGCCATGTGAATAAAAAAGCTGTTAAAAAAATAAAAGGAATATTCAAATATACACTGAACTTCTATCATGTACTGTGCACTGTACTAGATATCCTGAAAATAAAGAAAAATATGAGATAATTACGTGAGCTATTTAAGGCTCAAAAGTCAAAATCAGTTGTAAAGAAATATTTTTATAAATATTAAATATTTTGATGTTTTTAAAATATTAAAAATATTTTAATAAGTTATCTAATACATTTTACTTTTCTCCTGTTTATATGGTGAGTGTCTTTAGAAATACAAGTTAGTATGAAGATGTATCCCAAATTGCAATAACATTGTCACAGTGATTCATGAAAAAGAAAATAGGAATAATCTTCATTATACCTTATTTCCTTAGTTTTACTGTGTACCAAATTACTCCAAAATTTAGTGGCTTGAAACAACCCATTATATTATTTTCATAGATCCTGTGGGTCAGGAACTCAGAGTATAGAGGGAACAATTTATCCCTGCTCCACAGTAGCTGAGTTTTCAACCAGAAAGATTCTACAATTGTGCGTAACTCGATGGCTGGGTCTAGAAAGATCTGAAGTTCATTCACGTACGTGTCTGGCACCTGGGCTGGAATAACAGGAACACCAGGATTGCTATACAGAAGACCTGCATGTAGTATTTTTGTACGACTTGGCTTCTTCACAGCCTGGAGACCCAAGAGTAGTAAGACTTCTAACATAGTAGTGCAGGTCTCCAATTGTGAATATTCCAGGAATCAACATAGAAGGAATATCACCTTTTTAAATCCAGCCTCAAATGTCATACATCACTTCCAGGACACTCTATTGTTTGAAATAGTCACAAGCCTACTACCCAAATTAAAGGTAATGGGACCTGTCCATGAGAGATGTGTTAAAGAATTTGAGGATCATTGTTTAAGAATGCCACACACCTGTGGTCTTGGATGTGCTTATTCGTACTGCCCTCTTGCAATCACAATAAATTATACGGTATGACAAAAACTCCTCTAGAAGATTGATAATTTAATAATTAGTTTTTTAAAAATTTCTTCTCTCAAAAGCATTTATGGTGTATTTTAGTTTAACCAGTTTAACTGACTCACTGTTCCCAAGAAATGGTACTACAAAGTAATATCCATATTTATATTCATATTTATGTCTATTTATCCATCTATCTCTCTATTCATCATCTCTCTCTCTAATTAGTATTCACTATTTTGCTTGAATTGATTAATCCATTTAGTAAAAAAATTATTAACCTTTGTCCAGGTATACACAGACAAGAATATATCATGTTTTCATCAACTAAGCCATCTAGATAATTTGGACACAGCCAAAACCCAAGTCACTGATACAGTTATTCAACTCAAACTTGCTAAGAGCATCAACTATAAGCTCCAATCAAACTGATGAGTTATCATGCAGACAAAAGAATTTTCAGTTGATTTTCAAGTGATGTTGAAAGTCATGTACACAGATTTCATGAGCCTATTTTTTCCAATTGTTTGCAAGGATCCTCAAGTAGCAAATGCTTCTTAGACTCCGCTGTAAGTTCTCACCAGGACCTCCACAATTCTTCCTGCAAGGTGGCATGCTACGTGTGACTCAAGGAAAGCTGATTCTCAGCTTGGCAGTCACATGCAATTAACCTGATCATAACTAATACAGATTTAACTTCTATTTTATTTCTAACTGCTAGCACTGGGCAAGGATTCACAATTGCTATGCTAGCAAAATGCATAAGAAGGCAAACATATGAAATGAAACCTGAAAATTTTTGCCAATCACATGTATATATTATGTTTGTAATAAGGAAAAGAGAAGATTTTTGTTGAAAAACCATAGTTTTGACTAACCTTCACTCAGTATTTATTTTGGACTTCAAATATCCACTCTCATTTCAGTGATTGTTCATTCACAGGACTATCAGTGACTACACCTATTTCCTCCCACCAGTCTAATACCCTTATGTTTTATTTTTTATTATCTCTCATGCTATCCTACTGGTTCACCACACATTTAATTATGGTTATGTAAATGGAAAAATAAATAGCATAGCACCTTCAGCCATATAAAAATATCAGACTGTCCCTTGAATACTTTTAATTCCATTTATATCTATTATTTGCTCATGACGTAAGTTTGTACGTTTTTATCTTGGTTTGATTTTCCCCCTATGCGGAATTGTCCTTTGGTAATCCTTGGTTCTCAAGTACGAGACACATTTACCACGGTGAATTAATAAGCTAGAATTCTAATCTTAATGTGTCACAAGTTAGTGTCATTGCCCTCAGTCAAACTTCAGTTTGGGATCACTTTTGGTGAGCAGAGGTTTAGACCCTGGGCTCTGAGGTAATATCATCAACCATCTCATCAAAAGCAATGGTTTTCCTTGCACGGTCATCTCTATACATCAATACTTCAACTTCTACAACAAATCAGAACCATATTTCCTGGGAACATACAACCAGCCTTTGGAAATAATTTTATACTTAGACACTTCCTCATATGTTTTATTCATCATCCATGTATTCTTTTTAGTAACTCCTCAGGTACTTCTCATTACACACAGAATAAAATCCAGTCTCTACTATCATAGCCAAAAAAGCCATGTGTACATTATATTTTGCTTTGTTTGCTGACATTTTATAGTAGTTTTACCATTTGTCTCCCTTGGCTGACTACAATCTCCACAAGAACGGGAAATTTCCAGAGTTCTTCACTGTCTTATCCCTAGTCTTTAGTCAGTTATTGCTTTATAGAAAGAACTAAATGAGTATTGTTTACATGGAGTTAATCATCAATGTTCAGGCCAATTCCAGAGAAGATCAAGGCTTTATCATCTATAGGGACTTCTCATCTGTCAGAAGCAACAACACATTAATTTCTTTGTATTTTCTTGAGTAGAAAATGCAAGAGACTAATTGTGCAAGGCACATAAACATCATGCATGACTGAAGTGATGCTGGATAAGATTTTCAGCAGGAAATAAATACAAGGATGTGTCTGCTTGGTCAAGTTAAAAAATGGCTAGCACTACAGCTATAAAATAAATTTTGTGCTAACGTTCCCAAATATCAAATAGTAACTATTAAAAGATATCTCTTACAGAAAGTTGTCAGCACATGACAATAGATTGAGCTTTGATGATAGCATTTGCAAAAAATTCACTTAGACAATCAATGCCAACATGAAATAGGGTGATGTCATGCATGAAGAAGATGAAGCTAAGATTAGAGTTATCACAAAAAAAAGTTAGCTAGTTCTAATGCATGAGATTGAGAAATGAGAACAAAGAAAAAAAATGAAAAAAGAAAAACAATGATTTCTAGTTCAAGATCCCAACAGATTGTCTCTTAGAATGATTATGATGGCAGAATTGGAAAACAAGCCAAGAAACAGTCAATTTTGTGTGCAAGATAGTGAGTTTGGCTTAGAATTATTGATTTTGGCGGGAATATTCAAATAGAAATATTTTATTAATAACAAGATATTTGACTGGTGTTGTACTAAAGACATACATAGGTGTCATAGTCAGAATTCTAAAGATGCTCCCCTCCACACACACAGACACACACACACACAAAAGATTTCTGTTCCCTGGTTATTCAATGAAACATTGATTTAAGTATTATAATAAAGAGACTTTGAAAATGGAATTAAGGTTACTAATCAGTTGACCTTAAGATAGAAAGCATATCCTGGATTACGCAGGTGGACCCACTGTAATTACATAAGCCACTAAAAGCAGAAGAAGACAGAGTAGTTAGTCAGAGACATGCAAATGAAAAGAGAGACAGAGGAAAGGTAAGGCAGAAGGAGAGGTCAGGGATATCTGAGCAATGAGAATGACTCAATCCACTGTTGCTGGCTTTAGATGGAGAGGAAGGAAGCCACATGTCAAGGAATGGAGGAGGCATTTAAAAGATGCAAGTGATGCCTGGCCAACAGCTAGCAAGGAAATGGGGACCTCAGTCCTACAGTTGCATGGAAGTGAATTCTGAGAACAAACTGAGCGAGCTTGGAAGGAGGTTCATCTTAAAGCTTCCAGGAAGAAATATAGCCATACTGACACATTGATTTTATGAAGTCAAGAGCAAAGAACTAGCTGAGTCACACTGTGCTTAGACTCCTGACTTACAGAACTCTGAGACTATCTAAGTGTGTTGTTTCAAGCCCCCAAATTTATAATAACTAATTATGGCAGCAATAGGAAACTAATAGAGTTCTTAACACAGAAGTGATCCAATGAAGATCAGTGAAGTGATAATGTAATTCAAGCACACAGAAAAAAGAGAAGAATTTATGGCTTAAAATTAAGCTTTAGGAGTCCCACTTAAAGTGAGAACATGGTAAGAGAAAGTTGGGTCAGAGAAGACAAACCAAGCAAGATGGAGGCTACAGAATCCAGGGATGATCAGCCAACAAAAGGGCATTTGACAACTATAGGAACATTTCAGGGTCATGTAAATAAAGGGAGCTAAAAACAAGAGAGAATGATCACTAAGTTCAGTGCTACAGAAGAGTCAAGTAGAACAAGATTGAAGAAAAGATCGCTATTTGAGGAAATCATTGGAGTTGAAAATCATACTTAGAAATAAAAAGGGAGTGGTGAGGAAATGGTTCTGAAAGTATAGCATGCTTGCCTACAAGTTTAGATGTCAGTTGTATAAAACAGTGAGTTTGAATAAGCAAAGATATAAGGAATAACTGAAATAAAAGTGGTTTTAGTACAAAAGATGACCATACTGGAGCAATAAAATGTCAATTTTAATTATCGAATGTTTACATTATGTTTTATTAGCACATTAGGTGAAAGTGAAACCATCTGGTAATTCTGAAAGTGCTCACACATGTACAGGGGAGGGGAGATGGTAGAAGGAACAGACGATACTGGGGCAAAGCTGGATACAAAAACTCAAGCAAGTTCCCCAAGGTCCCTAAGTTCAGCTTCCTCAGTGAATATACGGTGCTAATACTACATGCTTCATAAGCTTGTATGACAATATCATGAGAAAATATGTGCAAATCACCTAGTGCAAATCACTCCACCATCTGATCCAACCTCAAAAGTCCCAAACTGTATACCATTCATATAGTAAGGGCAGCCTTGATGCCTATTCCAAAAGAGGTCTGAGAATAGAGAATATTAAATGGGTCTACAGCTGGGTAGAAAGACAATTTTTGGTCTGCATAATTTCTTTACTCTTTCAAATTTACCTAATAAATATATAGGGGTGTTTCTCTTGAACCAAGGTGCCATCACCATCAACAGTGCTGGTACATCACATTCATTCTCTTTTGCTTTCCTTCTTGTAGGTTACTGTGAACAAGCTTTTCCCTCATAAAGGGTAGCCTTAAACAATTGTGTAGCTGTGATCTGATTAATTCTAAGGGGCACCTTTTGCAACACAATCTATGTGAATGGCCTTCCCTGGAGTTCTGCAGGGTGTCTGTGCTGCTATATCTCCTGGTACTGTCTTAACAGTTAAGATTATAACACTACCTATTACAATACAGCTTACTTTAGAGTCCAGTCCTAGGCACCTGGATTAAAATAGAGAGACTCTTGGTTTCTTGATTAGATTTGATTAAACAAAAAACTTTTAAATTGTATTGGATAGATTTTAAGTCTCCTTGAATAAGGCTTAGGGAAAAACTATACTCAGGAAAAAGCTTCTTTTAGAAACCACCACTGTGGACCTCACAGATGTACAAATAAGATCATGCACCTAAATGAAACTCATGCCATCACAGGATGAGCTCTAAGTTGTGAATATCATGATGACTACATTTCAAAGTGTTGAATAGTTACTGAACTATCGATTTCCTGAAAGATGTCAATTTACTGTTACATACTATCAAAAAACCTCCGTCACATTTTGATAACTCTGTAACACATTTAAAATTAGATAGTGATTATATATTTCAGGTATGTTTTTAAAAGACTATTTGACTTCATATATTCTAGGTATAAATTGTCTACTTAGGGTTTCATTCTTTAAGATGTCATCTGGGATTTACTGTTAAAAAATCACTCTTTAATTAAGAACACTAAAATAGTGTCCAATAAGAGGAAGTTTATGCTATTGTTTTATTTTATTTTTAGATTCTCTTTTACTGAATATATATATTAAATTAAATTATCCAAAATGTGTGCATTATATTACACCAATTTAAGCTACAATTATTACTATGAAGATTCAAGAATATTAGAAAAACTTTTTACATAAGCAAAATATGAATCTTATTTGAGCAATAAGAATGTCAATTGCTGATTTTGGCAATTGTGAATGTTTTTATGACATTGAACCTTCTGGTATTCTTCTGTTTCAGCATTTTAACAAGTTATGTTACTCTATATGTATATATATTTTTTGGTATATAGATGTTAGTTCAGTATTACTTTAGCATACTGTTTAAGGCCTTTGAATCCAGAATGAAACTTTACAGATTCTCCATAGCTTTTTTGTTGACTTGAACCAATTACGTAAAGTCTTTATTTTGACTTCCTTATTTATATAATGTACTTATCTCACTATATTGATATAAGGAGTAAATGATTCAATATTTTTTTCACAATCTTTTAAAAGTAAGTTTTGCTGACTTTTTAGTGGGTATAAATTTTCAGTATATAAAACTAAGTGGATAAAGAAATGTATCTCTTTATTTTATTTTATATTTCTAAAAATTTAGGGGGTACAAGTGTTTTTTTGTTACAAGGATGAATTATATCATGCTGAAGTCAGGGTTTTCAGTACACCCATCACCAGAAGTGTACATTGTACCTGATAGGTAGGTTTTTACCCTCTCCCATCCTCCGCCGCTTAGTTTTCAATGTTCATTACATCACTATATGACTATGTATTTCCCTCGTTTAGCTTCCACTTCTAAGTGAGAACACGTGGTATGTGTTTTTTCATTCCTGAGATACTTCACTTAGAATAATGGTCTCCAGTTCCATGCAAGTTGTTGCAAAAGACATTATTTCATTCCTTTTTATGGCTGAATAGCACTCCATGGTATATATATGTACCACATTTTCTTTATCTGCTCATCAGTTGATGAACACTTAGGTTGATTATGTATCTTTGCAATTGTGAATTGTGCTGCAATAAACATTCAGGTGCGAGTGTCTTTTTTGTGAAATGACTCATTTTCCTTTGTGTAGAAAGAAACCCAGTAGTGGGATTGCTGAATTAAAAGATAAGGCTATTTTTAGTTCTTTGAGGAATCTCCATACTGCTTTCCATAGCAGTTGTACTAGTTGACATTCCCACCAACAGTGTATAATCATTCTCTTTCACTGCATCCACGCCAAGACCTATTGTTTTTTGACTTTATAATAATGACAATTCTGACAGGGGTAAGGTGGTATTTCATTGTGGTTTTAATTTCCATTTCATTGACAATAGTGATGTTGAAAATTTTTTTCATATATTTGTTGGCCATTTGTCCATCTTCTTTTGAAAAGACTCTGTTTATGTCTTTTGTCCACTTTTTGATGGTGTTATTTGTTTTTCTCTTGCTGATTTGTTTGAGTTCTTTGTAGATTCTAGGTATTAGTCCTTTGTTGGATGTATATTTGCCAATATTCTCTCCCATTCTGTAGGTTGTTTGTTTATACTGTTGAATACTTCCCGTGCTGTGCAGAAACTTTTTAGTCTAATTTAAGTCCCATTTATTTATTTTTGTTGATGCTGTATTTGTTTTTGGTGTCTTACTCATAAATTCTTTGCTTAGGCCAACATCTAGAAGAGTTTTTCTACATTTTCTTCTAGAATTTTTATGGTTTCAGGTGTTACAGTTAAGTCTTTAAACAATCTTTATGTAATTTTTGTATATGGTGAGAGATAAGGATCCAGTTTCATTATTATGCATGTGCCTGTCCAGTTTTCCTAGCACCATTTATTGAATATGGCATCCCTTCCCCAGTGTATGTTTTTGTCCACTTTGTTAAAAGTCAGTTGGTCGTAGCTATATGGTTTTATTTCTGGCTCTCTATTCTGTTCCATTGGTCTATGTTTCTACTTTTATACCAGTACTGTGCTGTTTGGATTACTATAGCCTAGTAGTATAATTTGAAGTCAGGTAATGTGATGCCTCCAGATTTGTTGTTTTTGCTTAGGATTGCTTTGGCTATTCTGGGTCTTTTTTGGTTCCATATGAAGTTTAGGATTATTTTTTCTAGATCTGTGAGAAATGACATTGGAATTTTTATGGGAATTGCTTTGAAACTGTAAATCACTTTGGGCAATATGGACATTTTAACTATGTTGATTCTTCCAATCCAATGAGCATGGGATGCTTTTCCATTTGTTTGTGTAATCTGTTATTTTCTTCACTAGGGTTTCATAGTTCTCCTTGTAGAGATCATTCATCTCTTTGGTTAAGTGTGTTCCTTGGTATTTTACTGTCTTTACTGCTACTGTAAATGGTACTGAGTTCTTAATCTGACTCTGAGCTTGATTGTTAGTATACAGAAATGCTACCAGTTTGTGTACATTGATTTTGTAGCCTGAGACTTTACTGAATTTGTTTATCAATTCTAGGAGTTTTTGGTAGAGTCTTTAGGGTTTTCTATATATAAGATCATATCATCAGCAAACAGAGATAGTTTGACCTCCTCTTTCCTGATTTGGATGCCCTTAATTTCTTTGTCTTGCCCAACTACTCTGGCTAGGACTTACAGTACTATGTTGAATAGAAGTAGTGACAGTGGGAACCTTTGTCTTATTTTAGTTCTTAGGGAGAATGCTTTCAACTTCTCCCCATATGATGTTCCTTGTGTGTTTGTCATATATGGCTTTTATTATTTTAAGGTATGTTCCTTCTATGCCTGGTTTGTTGAGGGTTTTTATGATGAAGATGTACTGGATTTTATTGAATGCTTTTTCAGCATCTATCGAGATGATAATATGATTTTTGTTTTTAATTCTGTTTGTGTGTCACATATTTTAAAGTAACTGACATGTAATAAATCTACTATGTGTTTGCTGCTTAGT